>JAVIAB010000051.1:149627242-150339742 GCA_032433765.1 Megaustenia siamemsis | reverse complement strand
TCTGCTAACAGTACATGACTCAGTTGTGTCTGCTAACAGTGCACGACGCTGTTGTGTCTGCTAACAGTACAGGACTCAGTTGTGTCTGCTAACAGTGCACGACGCAGTTGTGTCTGCTAACAGTACATATCTCCTACTTGAATGGCTCACTTCTATGAATTATAACTACAACAACTTTGTTTCCCGAGCGTTTCCATTTTAGATCAAAAGACGACATCTTCTTAATTTCTGAATGTCAAAACAATAAAAAGTGGCCTTTCTCCTCTCTCTCTCTCTCTCTCTCTCTCTCTCTCTCTCTCTCTCTCTCTCTCTCTCTCTCTCTCTCACACACACACACACTCTTCTTCAGCGATTTGTTATATCTTCATTCATTTTCCTCTTCGACCGACGACGACATATAGGACAGAAGTCATAGTTCTCCACGACTGACGACGACACATATAACAGAAGTCATAGTTCTCCACGAACGACGACGACATATAGGACAGAAGTCATAGTTCTCCCCGACCGACGACGACACATAGGACAGAAGCCATAGTTCTCCACGACTGACGACGACACATAGGACAGAAGTCATAGTTCTCCACGACCGACGACGACACATAGGACAGAAGTCATAGTTCTCCACGACTGACGACGACACATAGGACAGAAGTCATAGTTCTCCACGACTGACGACGACACATAGGACAGAAGTCATAGTTCTCCACGACTGACGACGACACATAGGACAGAAGTCATAGTTCTCCACGACTGACGACGACACATAGGACAGAAGTCATAGTTCTCCACGACTGACGACGACACATAGGACAGAAGTCATAGTTCTCCCCGACTGACGACGACACATAGGACAGAAGTCATAGTTCTCCACGACTGACAATCTGCTGCTATATTATAGTTTTTGTTTGTTTCTTAGTCCCCTGGTTGAGCCTTCCCTAGTAGTTGTTCTGCATAGCGATTCTCTTGGTTTACCTTGTTTTGTTTACTTCACCAGATGGTTTCCACACGAATACCTGGTTACCCATGCACAGAACATAGAACGACCAAGTCGTATTTATGAATTTAGTGAACAGTTACATCGTAGTGTATCAGAGTAAGCTAATGAAAGACATGTGAAAGAAATGTAGTACATACCTCTTCCTCCTATGATTCCCTAAGCTAATGAAAGACATGTGAAAGAACTGTAGTACATACCTCTTCCTCCTATGATTCCCTAAGCTAATGAAAGACATGTGAAAGAACTGTAGTACATACCTCTTCCTCCTATGATTCCCTAAGCTAATGAAAGACATGTGAAAGAAATGTAGTACATACCTCTTCCTCCTATGATTCCCTAAGCTAATGAAAGACATGTGAAAGAAATGTAGTACATACCTCTTCCTCCTATGATTCCCTAAGCTAATGAAAGACGTGAAAGAAATGTAGTACATACCTCTTCCTCCTATGATTCCCTAAGCTAATGAAAGACATGTGAAAGAAATGTAGTACATACCTCTTCCTCCTATGATTCCCTAAGCTAATGAAAGACATATGAAAGAAATGTAGTACATACCTCTTCCTCCTATGATTCCCTAAGCTAATGAAAGACATGTGAAAGAAATGTAGTACATACCTCTTCCTCCTATGATTCCCTAAGCTAATGAAAGACATGTGAAAGAAATGTAGTACATACCTCTTCCTCCTATGATTCCCTAAGCTAATGAAAGACATGTGAAAGAAATGTAGTACATACCTCTTCCTCCTATGATTCCCTAAGCTAATGAAAGACATGTGAAAGAAATGTAGTACATACCTCTTCCTCCTATGATTCCCTAAGCTAATGAAAGACATGTGAAAGAAGTGTAGTACATACCTCTTCCTCCTATGATTCCCTAAGCTAATGAAAGCATGGGGCAGGTAACTTAGCCGTTACCCGCTTCTTAATAGATTATAGCAGTGACATATGATAGCGATTATCAGTATTAGTGACCGAGTGACAAGTTAGGGGATAACGCAAAGTGCATTGTGGATAGGGACACCCACCGAGAGATAATACTCGGATAATAACAAGTAAATGGAATAGAAAGTTAATAGGGGGTAGTGGACAAAGCTAAGGTAGGAAGGTCCAGAAAAGTACTGGACAAAATAAGTTTAGAGAATGGAAATTTCCAAGCAGCAGATTGTGGAAATGGGGATAAATAAGCGCATGACTTGCGAGCATGACTTCACTGTCCGCTAAATAACGTGACAAACAACACCAGGACAGGTCAAAGTCATGAAATAATCATTATTTTGAAACTCACGAGAGGTTAAAACTGACCAAAGGTTATACAGAAGTCACGAAAGCAATCAGTTAATGTCAAGTCTTGGGCATAAGTTGAACTTTGAGTCACAATGCTAAGATGAAATTTGGCGGTGGAATCATAGTTTTGAGATTTGATTGGATCAAAGGGTTGCAAATTGTCACTTCGCGACAATTGCGACAATTTCATTGGCTGATGATATTTCACGTAAAGTGTGATGTTGGAGTATTTAAACTTCGACACAATAGGTTTTAGGGGAGATTAGAGGTTGAGTCAGAAATAGGAAGTCAGAAATGTAGACTAAGTAGTTAGACAACAAGTTAAAAAATTTAGTCAAGAGAAGTTAGTTAGGAAGTTAGGAATCTTTAAGTTTGTAATTGAAAGTTAGTTGACAAGTTATTAAGGAACAGACTAAAGAGTAGAAAAGATATTAGTGACTTAAGGAATTAGTTGAGCTACGGTAAGACAGAACAAGTAAATAATAAACATATGAACTTTAGTATTTGTGAAATTGTGATTCAAGATTCCGATATGTGTTTCAATATATTCTATAACAAGTTCGTAAGAAAACAAATTGTGAGAACTAATGATTAATATAAATGTGGTGTGATACCCTTATGAACTAATTCTATACATATTCTGTGGTTTCTATAACAGTTTTTCTGAAGTCTAAAGACCTGCTAAGCAGAGGGAATTGTTTGATCGCGCTTCTTTGCTTTGAGAAACGAGATAAAGCAGTTTTTAGAGAAACATGATACCAACAAAGAACTGATCAGAAAAATGTCTGATCCACATTTTAACAGCCTATTGGCCTTTTAAACTGATATCACCCAGCACAAGAATGAACTCAACTTGAAGCTACAGGGACGTTCCCAAACAGTCTCAGATTTGGTAGGACACCTAGATGGATTTATAAGTCAACTAAAAGTTTTTAGATTTACCCTGGCCAAAGAAAACTTCATTCATTTTCCTTCGTACAAAGAATTGATTGAGAAGCGCAGTGACACTGATTTCAGTTTTTCTGTATTAATGTTAGACAAACTATTGGAGCAATTCAATGAACGATTTTCTGACTTCAGTGGTATACGACCAGAACTGGCATTGTTTAACAACCCTGTGAAGTGTGACATTTTCCAACAACATGACACTTTTCAGTTGGAGTTATGTAACCTCCAAAGTGACCCCTTTTTCCAATCAAGGATGGAGATAGGAGTTGACTTTTGGAAACTTGTGCCACAGGAAAAATATCCCGCATTGAGTGATTTCAGTTTGAAAATTACTTATATGTTCGGAAGCACATATATATGTGAATTCGCTTTTTCAACAATGAAGGAGATTAAATCGTCACAAAGAAACCGACTCACTGATGGCCACCTTCAGGATTTATTACGTATATCATCATCATCTTTACACATTGACTTTGATGAACTTGTTGCTGCACATGAACGTCTACATTGTTCTCATTAAGGTTTGTTACATGTCAACTTTAAAATGACCTAACTAAAACATGTTTGTTAAACAATATAAATAGCAACTTTTATTCACTTTTATAAATCAACTAGGCATTTTTAACTCTGTTGCGACAAAATGATTTATGTAAGCAAATAATGCCGATAAATAACAAAAATATTACCTTAAAACAAATGTCAAGTTTATTTGTATTGATGTTGTTATGTGTGTGGCCCGCCACACAAAAAAATAATAAAAAAGTGGCTCGCCATTTGAAAGAAATTGGCTACCCCTGGTCTACAGTATCTTGATCGGAATTGGAAAGTGTTGTCTTTTGTTCCCTCTTCGGACTTAGAATAGTATCATGTTGGAGATGATTGTTTTACTGGTTCTTTATGTATTTCTCTATATTCCTTTGTTTATTGTTTTTGCCTCACTCAATGACATCCTGGGATGAAATAAATCTTCGTGAGCACCTGCTCTTGCTACTTGATCATTTTTTTCATTCCCAACTGTATCACAGCAGTCAAAGACCCATTACAGTGCCATTTTTTGGTGGTAGTTAGGTGACCCAACTCTCCCACAGCAGTCAGAGACCCATTACAGTGCCATTTTTTGGTGGTAGTTAGGTGACCCAACTCTCCCACAGCAGTTAGAGACCCATTACAGGGCCAGTTTTTGGTGGTAGTTAGTTGACCCAACTCTCCCACAGCAGTCAGAGACCCATTACAGTGCCAGTTTTTGGTGGTAGTTAGGTGACCCAACTCTCCCACAGCTGTCTTCGTGTTAAGATCGTTTGATCTACTTTGAACCGCCTCCACAAAAGACCTGCAGTCACAAGAAAATTATTTTATTTTTCATCGTTTTACGTTCTTTGAGTAACTTAATTGTTTTTATAATCGCTTGAATTCTGCTCTTTGGCTTCCTGGAATTTCTACTGTTTGTATTGGCTGCACAATGTTTGTGCTGTTTGATATTTGTATTACGAGCGTACCTCCAAAGATGGTTCTGAAGTGCCTGCACGAGTACTGCTGGTGGTTAAGTAGTTAATGCGCTCACTCCTGGCAAGACGGGTTCGGTTTCAATTCCAAAATATGCCAGGTAGGGAGGTCAAAAAGTAATGCACACCAATTTTTTTCTCGGAAACTATTCGCGCAAAATGTGTGAAATTTTCACAGATTGTAGCTGAACATCCCCTTGACACTACCTATTTTTCAACATAATCTCCGTCCAAGCGTATTGCCTTACGCCAACGCGAAACTAGGTCATGAATGCCTCGTTTGTACCAAGTTTTGTCCTGCTCGCGTAGCCATTTTTTTAACTGCACGGATCACACCCTCATTATTGTCAAAGTGTGTCCCACGCAGGAATTTTTTGAGTGGTCCAAACAGATGGAAATCTGAGGGAGCCAGATCAGGGCTGTAAGGAGGATGGGGCAGTACAGTCCAACCAAATTTGTTGATTGATTCCCGTGTTACCAGACTTGTGCGAGGGCGTGCATTGTCATGTTGAAGCAACAAATCTGCAGATGGCTTATTAGGCCGAACTCTGTGGAACCGATTTTTGAGTTTTGTCAGTGTATTGATGTAAGCTGTCGAGTTGATTGTCTCACCTCTTGTCATTACATCAACAAGAATCACACCATCAATGTCCCAGAAGACAGTGATCATCACCTTTCCGGCTGATGGAGATGTTTTGAATTTTTTTCTTTTTGGTGACTGCAGATGATGCCATTCCATTGACTGCATTTTTGTTTCAGGCTCATAATAATGTGCCCACGTTTCGTCACCGGTAACAATTTTTGACAAAAACATTTCTCCTTCAACACCGAAACGCTCCAACAATTCAGAACAGAATGTTTTCCTTTGAACTCTGTGATCATTTGTTAGGCACCGAGGAACCCATCGAGCGCAAATCTTTGAATATCCGAGAGTTTTAAAAATTGCGATTGCACTTCCCTTGCTGACTGTAAGCTGCAATGCCAATTGCTGACTAGTGATACGCCTATCCTTACGAATAATGGCATCAGCCCGGTTTAACACGTCTGTGCTGGTAGCCGAGGCAACACGTCCAGAACGCGGTAAATCATGCAGCTCCACTCGTACACATTCTGCAGCTTTAATTCTCTGAACCCAGCGACTAACTGTGCTCCTATCGACTGCAGAACATTTGTACACTGCACACAGTCGTTTATGAATGTTTGCCACAGTTTCTTTTTCCGCAACCAGAAATTCTATGACAATTCCCTGTTTGTAACGGACATTGTTGACAAGCTCCATTATAACGGTTGATAGATTGCGTAGTATTTATCAAAATGCTGTGCAATTTGGTGCACATAATTGGAACATGTCATATTCCAAGTGTGCAAAATTTCATATTCCTATCTTTATTATTAGCCGAGAAAAAAATTGGTGTGCATTACTTTTTGACCTCCCTTTAGTATTTCTCCGCAGCGATAAAGCTTCAGGCTTCAGCCAGTGTTTAGAAATGGGAACAAGCGATTTTTCTGTGAAGGACAAGGCCGATCTGGCGTGATACCGACCACATAAACCAACATATGTCGCTATTCATAGAAAGATATGGTCGCTTCACAACATATTTACCAAAGGCTTACCGGTGGGTGGGGGGAGGGGTGTGAGGGGGAGTGGAGGAAATCTCTTATTTTCAGGATAATGTAAATTTAACGTCACCCAGACATGAAATGAAGAGTAGTCGACGCTCACAAGTAAAGATGAACATAACAAAGTAGAACTTTGTGCACAATAAAGATGAACATAACAAAGTAGAACTTTGTGCACAATAAAGATGAACATAACAAAGTAGAACTTTGTGCACAATAAAGATGAACATAACAAAGCATAACTTTGTGCACAATAAAGATGAACATAACAAAGCAGAACTTTGTGCACAATAAAGATGAACATAACAAAGTAGAACTTTGTGCACAATAAAGATGAACATAACAAAGTAGAACTTTGTGCACAATAAAGATGAACATAACAAAGCAGAACTTTGTGCACAATAAAGATGAACATAACAAAGTAGAACTTTGTGCACAATAAAGATGAACATAACAAAGCAGAACTTTGTGCACAATAAAGATGAACATAACAAAGCATAACTTTGTGCACAATAAAGATGAACATAACAAAGTAGAACTTTGTGCACAATAAAGATGAACATAACAAAGCAGAACTTTGTGCACAATAAAGATGAACATAACAAAGTAGAACTTTGTGCACAATAAAGATGAACATAACAAAGTAGAACTTTGTGCACAATAAAGATGAACATAACAAAGTAGAACTTTGTGCACAATAAAGATGAACATAACAAAGTAGAACTTTGTGCACAATAAAGATGAACATAACAAAGCAGAACTTTGTGCACAATAAAGATGAACATAACAAAGTAGAACTTTGTGCACAATAAGGATGAACATAACAAAGTAGAACTTTGTGCACAATAAAGATGAACATAACAAAGCATAACTTTGTGCACAATAAAGATGAACATAACAAAGCAGAACTTTGTGCACAATAAAGATGAACATAACAAAGTAGAACTTTGTGCACAATAAAGATGAACATAACAAAGCAGAACTTTGTGCACAATAAAGATGAACATAACAAAGTAGAACTTTGTGCACAATAAAGATGAACATAACAAAGTAGAACTTTGTGCACAATAAAGATGAACATAACAAAGTAGAACTTTGTGCACAATAAAGATGAACATAACAAAGTAGAACTTTGTGCACAATAAAGATGAACATAACAAAGCAGAACTTTGTGCACAATAAAGATGAACATAACAAAGTAGAACTTTGTGCACAATAAAGATGAACATAACAAAGTAGAACTTTGTGCACAATAAAGATGAACATAACAAAGCAGAACTTTGTGCACAATAAAGATGAACATAACAAAGCATAACTTTGTGCACAATAAAGATGAACATAACAAAGTAGAACTTTGTGCACAATAAAGATGAACATAACAAAGCAGAACTTTGTGCACAATATGATGAACATAACAAAGTAGAACTTTGTGCACAATAAAGATGAACATAACAAAGTAGAACTTTGTGCACAATAAAGATGAACATAACAAAGCAGAACTTTGTGCACAATAAAGATGAACATAACTAAGTAGAACTTTGTGCACCTTATCAGCTGAAGAAGCCAGCTATGAGTTTGCACCAACATTGAGAATATTATAAATCATCTTCATCATCATCATTACTATCATTATCATCACCATCATACCTCAAGTGCTGTCAAATGTCCCAAAAAGCTCTCAGTGTATCTGGACATAGGTCAAGTTCTAGATGAGCATCTCTATTTAGGTAACAGTTTCGATATCTGTTGTTCTTGCCTCTCTTGTCAATATTTTTCTTCGTTTCTCTCGAAGTCGTCTTATTGTGTGTGAATTTCCTATTCAAGAATTTGCTTTATGATGCTCTTGTTTCTTCTCATCACATTACTTTTCTCTCTTGTCTATGTCACATTGTTGACTGCAAGGTATCCATTATTTCTGCACTAGATTTATTTTAATTTATTCCATTGTGGACAAATAATTTTCCCGAGACATTTTTTTTTCGAATACATTTAGTTGAATATACTAATTTACGTGCATGGGATTTTTTATTTCTATATTTATTTTCAAGGTTTCTGTACCCCATTACTTTTCTTGTTCTAAACTATCTAAATATGTAGTCACAAATAGGATCATCATCATC
Source organism: Megaustenia siamemsis (assembly GCA_032433765.1). Taxonomy (NCBI): domain Eukaryota; kingdom Metazoa; phylum Mollusca; class Gastropoda; order Stylommatophora; family Ariophantidae; genus Megaustenia; species Megaustenia siamemsis. The sequence goes on along the minus strand of JAVIAB010000051.1, from coordinate 150,331,268 downwards.
AAGTATCATATCTGCTGGTGTAGGTGATCATGTCTCTACACAACTTTCGATCTCGACAGCTATTTATCATTCTGTTGTTGACCTTCTACCAAGCCATTCTCTTAAGCTGTCTGGTATCTTTTCTCTTTGCTCCCTCTATCTCTTCGTCCTTCAATTTTCCCAGTTCTTACAATATATTCCAGCTGTTCCCTTCTCGTTACATAGCCAAAAAGTGATGATTGTTTCTTATTAATATTGGAAATTAGCTCTCTTTTTGCTTTGACCTCTCTCAGAACGTTTTCATTGCTCTTCTTAGCTGCCCATGGTATTCTCAACATTCTTCTGTAAAAACCACATTTATACAGCCTCCATTGAGTTTCTTGTCTGTTGTCCTATTGTCCATAATTCACGCCCGTATGTTATGACTGGCTCTACATAACATTTAAGAACGTTTTCTTGTTTCTATTGTCAACTATGGATTGTATCGTATCTTCCTCATTTTTTGGAAAGCGGCTTTTGCCTGAGCCATTCTACAAATACGATATAAAATATAAACTTAGAGTGTGCATGACGCCAAAATATAAGTTTAAAAATGAGTTAAAATGTTAAAAGAAGGTTGCACTATCAAATAAACTATCTGTATACGCCCATGTGTGACTGTCTCATTATAAATGCGAGAGGTTTACAAACTGCAGACAGTTTTACAGCTTCCATAGGCTGAAACTCAAAACTAGTTTTCTTTTTCTGCTCAAAATAGTGTCAGACCGATAAAAACAAATCTTGAATCATACCAGGAAGTTCTAGGGAGGAAGTAATTTTACCTGAGATAAAATAGGTAACACTGCCTACTTTGTAGATATATATCAATATATATATATATATATATATATATATATATATATATATATATATATATTATATTCAAAGATATATTAAATAACATAGGTCAGCGGTCCTTGATTTCTTGACTTTCGGAAATGTTCTTTATAATAATGAGTTAGTTAATTGATTTTTGTTTTTTTTTGTTCAGAAAAGAGGGTTGGTCACAATGGTTTGAAGAAATGAAAATGTCCAAGTTTAAATTATATGTAAATTATATGTAAATTATATGTAAATTGTACGTAAACGAAGAAAATAAAAGACTAGAAAATGAAACACAGAAACGAACAAACAGGAAAGAAAGGAAAGAAAAGGGAAAGAAGAAAGGAGGGAAGGAAGGAAGGAAGGAAGATGGGAGGGAGGGAGGGAGGGAGGGAGGAAGGGAGGGAGGAAGGAAGAAAGGAAGGAAGGAAGGATGGATGGAAGGAAAGAAGGAAGGAAGGAAGGAAGGAAGGAAGGAAGGAAGGAAGGAAGGAAGGAAGGAAGGAAGGAAGGAAGGAAGGAAGGAAGGAAGGAAGGAAGGAAGGAAGGAAGGAAGGAAGGAAGGAAGGAAGGAAGGAAGGAAGGAAGGAAGGAAGGGAAGGAAGGAAGGAAGGAAGGAAGGAAGGAAGGAAGGAAGGAAGGAAGGAAGGAAGGAAGGAAGGAAGGAAGGAAGGAATCCAGACCAAAAACATTAATTTTGGAATTAGACTTATAATTTAAATTACTCCACTATACTTCACCTGCACAACCAACGATCAAATAAACTTGCATAAACAAAAATGCACAGTCTGTGATTATTGCCCACATCAATCCATGTCAAGACATTCTTAGTACATTCTTAGTCGTGTTGTGATCTATGTGTAATAATTGTGAAAACATCTAAACTCTGGATCATCAAATATTTAGTAGCAGTTCCCAGTCTAAAGATATGAATCTGGAGAAAACTAAGACGACGCTACCACAACGAGACAAAACATTTCTTTTACTTTGAAAGTGGGCGAAGCACATCGAGCTCCCCTGTGGATATGGACACGTGATAATAATGACAGATAACACAGAAGCTACAGGTCAACATCAAGAAGGACCAAGACAGACCTAACAAATATCGCTAATCTCAAGATGTTGCAGCGAGTGATGGAAAACAGCAAGACAAAAATATAACAATATGAATGGTACCAAGTATTTTTTAACCAAATTAAATATATACACACATTAAAGAAAATGGCAGAAAAACTAAAAAGAAAGTAATACAGTTTGGTGGTTGGTTGCGTTCGCCCGATGACTATTCTAGAGTATCGTGGTAGACTAGAATATTCCTCTTCATCATCCGCCCTTACAAAGACGTAGTGGATGTGTGTGCGTTGTGTTATGGTTTGCAGTATAACCATTTGCGCCTTTCGGCCCAACACATCCGACTTCAGCACGACATTTTTGAGTACCGGGTTGTCTTCCCTTTTCGATCCCTGCACGCTTGGCCAGACTAGACAAGTTAGTCTGTTACTGGAGGCACCACGGAGATGTGGAGCAGGGTCCGGATGGTTTTGGTTCACCGATCCTGGCGCAAGCCATCAGCTGTGGGTCGCTGACAACTTCCAGCTCTGGTGCTGACAGGCGCGCCTTCACCTCATACAGTTTGATATCTACTCAATATTCCTGTATGGTGTACAATCATGGATACTAAAAATGCAAATAGAGATAAGAAGTTCAATGAAGTTGGGATTTATAAAAGAGTCGAAAGACCTGAGCAGAGAGGGGGAAAACAAAATAATTCAGTTTTGAAGCTACTGCAAAATTAGAAAGAACCTTTCAAGACTTTCAAAAAATTGACACATTTTAATACATAAAAAGATAAAGAAGCTTACTGATAAACATAGTAACAAGAAAAGTAAAGTGCCCCGTGACGCCAAGTGGCGTATAGAGAATATGGTGTTAGTGACCATAATTTTTTATAGACCTTCGGCACATTATTTTTTGGGGTAATGTTGTCGATATTACTCCCGTGCCGCTTTACTTTCCCAGAAAAAAATCCGGTACCCATTTAAGGCTGGGTGAACCCGGAAGCCGTCGGTTGGGATTGAACCCTACCTCTTGTCCTTTGTAGTCCAATTCACTAATCACTGAGCTATCGAGGCTCACTGATAGATATACTAGAATGGAGAATACGTGGTAAACGAGATAAGGCAGACGAAGACTAATGCAAACACAGACAACATCAAGATATAGACATGTACGACAGCATGTTCCATCAAGGCACGAGACAGTGTGAAATGGAGTCCTATAGTAGCTAACTTAGGGTACCAAGGTGGCAACAAATGAATGATGATAGGGACACGAGAGGAAGATTGCTTAATATTTGACTTCCGGAAAAATGGCACCCACGTTGCTGCATGTTTAGTGAGTGCATTTACTAATATCATTCCTCGGTTGTTTTGATAGCCTTTTTGTGTGTTTTTTTCGATTTATTCGAGTGAACTAGAGTAGGCAACGATTGTCAGTGCTCTCTCCAGTAAACTGGTTTGAATTTGCTGTCTATTCAGTCGTATATGGCTTGCACGGTGTTCGATCTTGGTAGAGGCATAACTGTTAATACAAAATGGCTCACATATCGCTGTATTTTGAACAAACTAGCGAGGTCGCTTAAACCGTTTTGGTTACTTTGATTTTAGTTGAAATTTGTGCAGGGAAACTGAAGTAAGAAAGAGATTGTGCACTCTCTCTTTGTTCTATGAGAGTCTCTTGGAATCGTCATTGTGTAGCCGAAGAGGGCAGACAGAGAGGTCGATCTTGTCAACAGAACTCGCCAACGAAGCCAACGCTTTTTTGAGGGGTACTGTGACAACAGATGGGGCGGAGATGGAGAATTCTCGACTGTAATTAAACTGATTCCATGGATAGAATAGAACCGAAGATTTGCTGCTTTCAAATCATTGTTGATACAATGAGTGAGGGCGGGCGGCGGTTCACGGTACTCTAGTTGAGAAAACCACCCGACTGGGTTACCCACGTTCGTACAACCCGTGATCAATTTCCGATGGAAGCAGTTTGTGAATTGTACTCGAGGCTGGAAAAAAAAAATACCCCCCCGATCGACCCAGTCGCTGGAAGAAATGGGTACCAGGGTAGTACTCTGGGAAGGTGAGGAATGCCGCCTCGCATCGTGAGTTTCGATGCTTGAAGCAACACTATGCAGAAGTCTCTGAATACTTCTGGCTATGCGGCCGAGAACATGCGGGTGAAAACTCGTGTGCTAAGACCATGATTCAAGCCTCGTACTTGACCTTTACAATGAACAGCCGAGAAGAATTTCACAGCTTACACATCACGTGACATAGATGAGATGGAGACAGACATGCATTGAAATAGCCAAAATGGGATACGAGAAATGCCTGGAAGTCTTTCTGGAGCCGTTGTATAACGATTATGGGCATCATTGCAGCAGTGACATCTATATTCCTCTGCCTATAGTGAAACTAGTTTTTGAGAAGATATCAGAACTAAAAAGGTAACTGTTTCAGTTATGTCCAATGACGCCTACTCGGAAGATTGTGTTAGTGCCCATGAAGATTGTGTTAGTGCCCATAAGTTTTCAAAGAACTTCGACATATTTAGAGATCTGCGATCAGCCAGAAAACCTCTGCTGCTCATTTTCAGTAAATGGATTGTGTCCGGTAAAAAAAAATTAGAAAATCTAAAAATAGACATGACATGAATCAATCAAAAACAGTTAAAATAAGCTGAACAAATAAATCAAGGAAATATATATAATTGTGTAGCAACGCAGGAAAACTGTAGACATTAAACGTGACCAGCCATTTGATCAGCTTTCAAATTCGTTGGCTGTCAGGAAGAAATTTCTACGTTTTTCTCTTTGAATGGAACGCTGATGTAAGACGATTTCTCGTCTATGAGCAATTTATAGAACGGATCATTTGAATTACTTTTTCCTGCATAATCAAAATTAGCATATCTGCCAGATGCCTTCTCCTATTTCCCTCAAATCTCCAAGGAGAAGCAAAAATTGATTATGTTTTTTTAAATGAAAACAAACTTGAAGCGATCATTTTTTTTACAAAATAAAGCTATGATGTCATGGCCTATACAAATGAGAACTGCTAGACGACAAAATGTTTACTGGCTTCTACAAATGAATGTTTCATCCAGGTAGAGTATTGTGATGGAACTCCGCACACATCACTGGCCTCACTTGATGGATTTACATGCGGAGCTCACATAAACATTTTACTCTTCCTGATTTCAGCAAGTAGTGGATCCTTTTAACATTCATGAACTAGAGAGGATTAGAGCGAAACGGGGAGATCAGCTCAAAGAATGTTCCACAGATGTTGCTCTCAGATTGTGGTTCCACAACCAGCTTCTTCCAGCCTTTAGACTTACCGCCAACAGATTATCTGGAGCTGTTAAGGGGGTAGGGGGGTATGAAATCCCGCAGAATGCGTCAGACTTGGTGAACAACAGCTGACCAAGACACTGATACACCTCCTAGCGGTTACCCTGGAAACAGAGGGAGGGAGGAAGGAAGGAAGGAAGGAAGGAAGGAAGGAAGGAAGAAAGGAAGGAAGGAAGGAAGGAAGAAAGGAAGGAAGGAAGGAAGGAAGGAAGGAAGGAAGGAAGGAAGGAAGGAAGGAAGGAAGGAAGGAATGAAGGAAGGAAGGAAGGAATCCAGACCAAAAACATTAATTTGGTCAAGCGAGTAGGAATCAAACAGAAAAGGTAAACCGATATTTAAAAACGCAGGACTGAAGTCTGATGTTTCGGGTTGAAAGTCACAAATACACAGTCTAGCTTTATACCACAACACAACGCTTCTGCACTCACTTAACGATCTGTTTTTTTTAAAGCGGATTTTGATAAGAACTAGCCAGCCCTTTAGTAGTCGTGGCTTACGAGTTAACGCCAGAAAGAGAAAGAGTTTATGGACGACATTACCATCAAAAGAAAACTAATCCCTGCTCTGCCTTCAATATAAATCAGGTTGAAAAACGTTAAGTAATAAATTGAGTTAGTGTTGAGTTACAACTTATAAACGTAGAATAAAAACGTGTAACTTTTCGTCTAAAAGAGAGAAAGCAGGATGAAAGAACAGAAGAAGAAACAACTGATAAACGATATTCAAATACTAAAACACTCCATACAAATGATAGACAGTACCACCTTCACATTCTTCTTCTACCTTTTTAGCTCCCAGTGGAGCACAGGTCTTCAACAAACACTTTCCAAGTCGTTCTGTTTTTTGCCATTCTTTTAAGATCATTCCATGTCTTCCCCATCATCTTCATCTCTGCTTCTATCTGTCTTCTCCAAGAATTCCTTGGTCTTCATCTTTGTCTTTTCCCCTGGGGATTCCAAAAAAGGGCCTATTGTGTAATATTCTCAGTTGGCTTCCGTAGTGTGTGTCCTATCCAGCGCCATCGTCTTCGCTGTATCTCTTTATCCACTGGTGTTTGACTGGTACATTTCCATAATTCTATGTTAGTGACTTTGTCCTGCCATTTCCATCCTTTTATCCTGCGTAAGCATCCATTAATGAAATTCTGTATCTTCGTGATTGTCAATTTTGTTGTTCTCCATGTTTCACAGCCATATAACAGGGCCGCCTTAACATTTGAGTTGAAAATTTTTATTTTTGTATTTAACCTAATTTCTTTGGATTTCCATATGTTTCCCAGTGCAATGAAAGCTCCTCTTGCTTTTGATATCCTTATTTTGGTATCATTTCACCTTCACATTATTCAATCAAAATTAGCATTTTAAAATTTATCATTTAGTGAATGTCTGAAAGTTGACAAATGAAAGTCCCAATTGTTCTACTTTAAAGTCGTTTCAATGCTTTTCAGCAGCGCAGCACTGGATCGGTGATTGGTGTGACCACCACTATCACAATTACCGACGTATTTCACAGGTTGCATTTACAACTAATGCTGTAAAAAATAGAATGCGTCATGTTGAGGGTGTGACGCATAAGGAATGTGGTGTTACTGACTATATTTTTCTACGAAACTCATTTGGTGTAACAGGTCATCAGCTCTACACCTGTGACGTCCAGCTTTTCCAGTACAAGATTTAGCCTACATATATCATCCTGTCTGGATGTAGGTAGAAATCGTTGATCAGGTTTGAAACATAACTCTTGTCCTCAGTAGACCAGCTCAGTAACTTCTACTCTACCACATCTCACCAACTTCTGCTCTACCACATCTCACCAACTTCTGCTCTACCACAACTCACCAACTTCTGCTCTACCACAACTCACCAACTTCTGCTCTACCACAACTCACCAACTTCTACTCTACCACAACTCACCAACTTCTACTCTACCACGATTCACCAACTTCTACTCTACCACAACTCACCAACTTCTACTCTACCACAACTCACCAACTTCTACTTTACCACAACTCACCAACTTCTACTCTACCACAACTCACCAACAGAACTTAGACAGTTAATGTCATTAACCATGACGTTTCTAAACTCCAAGGCTCTGAATGACGCTGCATAGAGATATATAGGAAACATGATCAAGTGTGGCCCGTATCACCCTGCCATGAAGATTCAAACAAATAAAGAGCACAAACTTGTTCCTTGGAGAAACAACCTTTGATGATCAACTGTCTTTCTACGGTCGTGATACAAATAAATATCTTCCTACGGTGTTGTTCATTTCCTATCATCATCATGGAGTGCCGTTTCCGCAACGAAGGTTGGCTACCATGCAGCGCCATTCTGCTCTGTCTCTTGCTTTGATGGTGCAGGTTGTCATAGGCTGATTTGTCCATCTTTTGATGTTACTCGTCCATGTTAGTCTTGGTTTGCCTCTGCCTCTTTTACCTTGTATTTTCCCCTCCAGGATTACTTTTAGTAAGCTGTTGTGTCTTTTAACATGGCCCAACAATCGCATGTCATGTTTGAATTGTGTTTAGTAGTTCTCTTTTCATTTTTAGTTTTTTTAAGACATCATCGTTTGTTTTCTTTTCCTTCAATCCAATATCATTTTCTATAATATTTCTAAAATAAAATGAGAACAATATTATAAGACAAGATTGTACTAATCTAATTCTCCTTTCTTTTAAAATGTGAAAATCGCTGACAGTAACTGGCATTGAGTTTTTGAATTATTTGCGAGTCATCATAATTGCACTCCGAACATGCCCATAGGTGCCCAGATCCCCTACTCAGCAAATCTCGCAGTGTTCAGCGATACATTGATGGTGATAAGTCTCGTTCCCTTCTGACGATAGAATATACAGTCGGTTGTGTGACATTTAAACATGCAGTTAGTCTTTGTATTACCTGAAAGGATCCAGTAAATAGGAAAAGGTAAACCCCCCGTCACGCCAAGTGGCGTATAGGGAATATGGTGATAGTGACCATACATTTTACAGACCTTCAGCACATGATTTTTGGGGTAATGTGGTCGGTATTACGCCCGTGCCGCTTTACTTTCCCAGAAAAAAAATCCGGTACCCATTTAAGGCTAGGTGAACCCGGAAGCCGTCGGTTGGGATCGAACCCTACCTCTTGTCCTTTGTAGTTTTGAAAGGATCCAGTACCACGACATTAAGTTGTTTGAATTAACAGAAAGTCGCATTCAACAAGCATACACAGAATATGGACCTCACAAAGACTATGTGCATTTACTATTAAAAGACTTAGTATTTATCTTTGTCTGTTGAGCGGATACCAAATCATGACTTTGTACATTACATAGTTATTTACTCTTAATATCTGAGTTGTCTTGCTAATTAGCTCATTTCAGAAATGTGGCTGTAAATCTGTGACCGATAACATGAAATTATGAACAGGTGACCTATAACAATGTGAACCACCAAGACAAAAGCAGAGTGCTCTCCATAGTAGCCAACCTTCGATGTAGAGACAGAACACAGTGAGTGAAAAATGAATGACCTGTACATGATTTTTCTGTGCTGCTTTTAAGCTGATTAGGTGTTTTATGTTAAATTGTAACAAAATCAGTGGGTCTAAATTAAGCTGAATTTTTTTTTCCTTTAACCCAGAAAGTGTCAAATTAATCAGTATTTGGATTGTTGTTTTAATCAGGATTACTCTTTCTTAATGTCACGAAAGAAAACATTGTTTAAGATAACAAAAAATTGGTATCATTGTGCCACCAATAAAGGGTAAACTTTTAGTAGAAAATTTTCTATGATTTTTGCTCAACTGTAACTTTGAGATTAAAATAGGTAGCGAATAGTTTCTAAGATTTTTGTTCAACTGTAACTTTGAGATTAAAATAGGTAGCGAATAGTTTCTAAGATTTTTGTTCAACTGTAACTTTGAGATTAAAATAGGTAGCGAATAGTTTCTAAGATTTTTGCTCAACTGTAACTTTGGGATTAAAATAGGTAGCGAATAGTTTCTAAGATTTTTGTTCAACTGTAACTTTGAGATTAAAATAGGTAGCGAATAGTTTCTAAGATTTTTGCTCAACTGTAACTTTGAGATTAGAATATGCAGTGAATAGTTTCTTAGATTTTTGCTCAACTGTCACTTTGTGATTAAAATAGGTAGCTGCGTGTATGGCAAATTACTAAAGGAAAAGCTGGTTAAAACACTAACAGAACATCAGAAAGCGAGAAGATACTTTCAGATTACAGTCTCGATTTATTTGATTACATGAGCTTTCTCGTGTATCGGCTACACAGTCGGTTTCTGCAAACTCGATAAGTGGACTTATCCCTGGGGATCTAACAACTACGGAAAATCGTCTCCATCCAAAGATTATGTAATTGTTGGGAAAACAATGTTCACCATATGCAGGTGATTTGCTCCAGCATGTGGGACTTCAATATGTGTGGTGCATTAAGTTACGCCTCCCGCACTGCTATGACCCTTGACTAGAAGCACGTTATGGGGGATAACGACGGACCATACAAGGGGACACTACAAGACGCATCAAGAAGCATAAGTCTGTAACAGCTTTGTTTGCCATAACAGCTTTGTTTACCCAACTGGAGAAGATACAAACATCTTTGTTAAGCCCTTATAGATTCCAATGAAACAGAACTCTAACAACATCTGTCATTATTGAAGAATGTTTGCAAAATGAATAATATGAAAATAAGCACCGATAAAACAGAAGTCATAACGACAAATTCAGGTGTTAAACATATAGCCGTAGAACAACAAAACATACAGCAAGTGCCAGACTTCAAATGTATAGGAACAACATTCCCTGATGGTATTTAAATGGATAATGAAATAGGCATTCAATGTAACAAGGCAAATCAAATACAGGGACAGATAGCCCCTACTTCAGCACACGACGGTACCTTTCACCAAAGAAAAACATCTTATACAGAATATATTTATACCCATCTTGTACTATCAGTGTCAATCATAGCCGCTAACAATTAAACAAGATAGAAAGCTAGTCACATCTGAGATGAGATTTCTCAGAAAAGTGCTTGGAGTGACCAGAAGAGACATAAACAGAAATGATGTCATAAAAGAGAGTTTGGGCATAGAATCATTTTCTAAACTACATACAGAGAAAAAAACATGAAATGGTTTTCTCATCTGGGGAGAATGACATTCTGTACCACACAAAGCATTTATTATAGGTGAAGATGAAAGTAAAACCAGTGGAAGGCAAAGAGTAAAATGGACTGATAATATCAGAGAAAGGCTGAAACAGCGCTAAGTGACAATGGTGTAGGCTGCCGGAGGGGCATGAACTAGAACTTGTAACCGATGAACCTCGATAACTAAACGGGTATAAGTGGAAGAAGTAAGAAGAAACACAAAAGATACATGTAAAGATTAAAGCCCTGCCAGGTACTACTTAATGTGTCTATGAGGGGTCGCACAAAGACAGGCCTACTTAATGTGTCTATGAGGGGTCGCACAAAGACAGGGCTACTTAATGTGTCTATGAGGGGTCGCACAAAGACAGGCCTACTTAATGTGTCTATGAGGGGTCTCACAAAGACAGGCCTACTTAATGTGTCTATGAGGGGTCGCACAAAGACAGGGCTACTTAATGTGTCTATGAGGGGTCGCGCAAAGACAGGGCTACTTAATGTGTCTATGAGGGGTCGCACAAAGACAGGCCTACTTAATGTGTCTATGAGGGGTCGCACAAAGACAGGCCTACTTAATGTGTCTATGAGGGGTCGCACAAAGACAGGCCTACTTAATGTGTCTATGAGAGGTCGCACAAAGACAGGCCTACTTAATGTGTCTATGAGAGGTCGCACAAAGACAGGCCCACTTAATGTGTCTATGAGGGGTCGCACAAAGACAGGCCTACTTAATGTGTCTATGAGGGGTCGCACAAAGACAGGCCTACTTAATGTGTCTATGAGAGGTCGCACAAAGACAGGCCTACTTAATGTGTCTATGAGGGGTCGCGCAAAGACAGGCCTACTTAATGTGTCTATGAGGGGTCGCACAAAGACAGGCCTACTTAAGCCTACTTAATGCGTCTATGAGGGGTCGCGCAAAGACAGGCCTACTTAATGTGTCTATGAGGGATCGCACAAAGACAGGCCTACTTATTGTGTCTATGAGGGGTCGCACAAATACAGGCCTACTTAATGTGTCTATGAGGGGTCGCACAAAGACAGGCCTACTTAAGCCTACTTAATGTGTCTATGAGAGGTCGCACAAAGACAGGCCTACTTAATGTGTCTATGAGGGGTCGCACAAAGACAGGCCTACTTACTGTGTCTATGAGGGGTCTCACAAAGACAGGCCTACTTAATGTGTCTATGAGGGGTCGCACAAAGACAGGCCTACTTAATGTGTCTATGAGGGGTCGCACAAAGACAGGCCTACTTAATGTGTCTATGAGGGGTTGTACAAAGACAGGCGTACTTAATGTGTCTATAAAGGGGTTGTACAAAGACAGGTGTACTTAATTTGTCTATAAAGTGTTGCACGAAGACAGGCGCACTTAATGTGTCTATAAAATGTTGCACAAAGACAGGCGCACTTAATGTGTCTATAAGGGGTCGCACAAAGACAGGCCTACTTAATGTGTCTATGAGGGGTCGTACAAAGACAGGCCTACTTAATGTGTCTATGAGAGGTCGCACAAAGACAGGCCTACTTAATGTGTCTATGAGAGGTCGCACAAAGACAGGCCCACTTAATGTGTCTATGAGGGGTCGCACAAAGACAGGCCTACTTAATGTGTCTATGAGGGGTCGCACAAAGACAGGCCTACTTAATGTGTCTATGAGAGGTCGCACAAAGACAGGCCTACTTAATGTGTCTATGAGGGGTCGCGCAAAGACAGGCCTACTTAATGTGTCTATGAGGGGTCGCACAAAGACAGGCCTACTTAATGTGTCTATGAGGGGTCGCACAAAGACAGGCCTACTTAAGCCTACTTAATGCGTCTATGAGGGGTCGCGCAAAGACAGGCCTACTTAATGTGTCTATGAGGGATCGCACAAAGACAGGCCTACTTATTGTGTCTATGAGGGGTCGCACAAATACAGGCCTACTTAATATGTCTATGAGGGGTCGCACAAAGACAGGCCTACTAAAGCCTACTTAATGTGTCTATGAGAGGTCGCACAAAGACAGGCCTACTTAATGTGTCTATGAGGGGTCGCACAAAGACAGGCCTACTTAATGTGTCTATGAGAGGTCGCACAAAGACAGGCCTACTTAATGTGTCTATGAGGGGTCGCACAAAGACAGGCCTACTTACTTTGTCTATGAGGGGTCTCACAAAGACAGGCCTACTTAATGTGTCTATGAGGGGTCGCACAAAGACAGGCCTACTTAATGTGTCTATGAGGGGTCGCACAAAGACAGGCCTACTTAATGTGTCTATGAGGGGTTGTACAAAGACAGGCGTACTTAATGTATCTATAAAGGGGTTGTACAAAGACAGGTGTACTTAATTTGTCTATAAAGTGTTGCACGAAGACAGGCGCACTTAATGTGTCTATAAAATGTTGCACAAAGACAGGCACACTTAATGTGTCTATAAGGGGTTGTACAAAGACAGGCGCACTTGATGTGTCTATGAGGGGTCGTACAAAGACAGGCGCACTTAATGTGTCTATAAGGGTCGTACCAAAGACAGGCGTACTTAATGTATCTATAAGGGGTCGTACAAAGACAGGCGTACTTAATGTGTTTATAAGGGGTCGTACAAAGTCAGGCGCACTTAATGTGTCTATAAGGGGTCGTACAAAGACAGGCGCACGTAATGTGTCTATAAGGGGTCGTACAAAGACAGGCGCACGTAATGTGTCTATAAGGGGTCGTACAAAGACAGGCGTACTTAATGTGTCTATAAAGGGGTCGTACAAAGACAGGCGCACGTAATGTGTCTATAAGGGGTTGTACAAAGACAGGCGCACTTAATGTGTCTATAAGGGGTTGTACAAAGACAGGAGCACTTAATGTGTCTATAAGGGGTTGTACAAAGACAGGCGCACTTAATGTGTCTATAAGGGGTCGCACGAAGATAGGACCACTTAATGTGTCTATAAGGGGTCGCACGAAGATAGAACCACTTAATGTGTCTATAAGGGGTCGTACAAAGACAGGCGTACTTAGTGTGTCTATAAGGGGTTGTACAAAGACAGGCGCACTTAGTGTGTCTATAAGGGGTCGTACAAAGACAGGCGCACTTAGTGTGTCTATGAGGTATCGCAATGAAAGAAAAAATGTCGTACTTGGCAGTCAGAGCTTTAGTGAATGCCTTTGTGAACTGTCAATGAATGTAAGGAAAACATTTCTTCAGTATTACATTAATCCTATGTGTCAATATATAAGTGAGTCATGGACGATCAATGCACAAGTAAGAAAATTATTGAAAGCAACATAGATGTAAAAAAAATGTTGCAAATATCAATGACAATTAACAGGTGTAATAAAATCTTACTGAATGTAATAGTTAAGCGCAGGTTGCATGTAGCTGCCAGGACAGAAATTAAAAGAGAATTACTCCAATTCCTATAACTATTGCACCAGTATTATTAATCCCCTTTCATAAATTGTTTCAGGAACATTTACCATTATTACAGAGTTCGTGATCTATGCTGAGATTGGGATCATATAAGTACCGTAACGGTAACTACGCAAGAACAAGAGAGAACATCAAACACTTCTATCCAAACAGATCTAACACACATAAAGATACATTCTTAACACTTTCATAAACGCAAGTATAGAAATATAAATATACAGGAAAAACGCATACAAATAGACATAGACTAATACAGACTACAATAACATATGTATATCCAATCAAAAGCACACGTCAAAAGGTACATATACTTTAACATATAAACACCCATGTCTACACAGACACATACATGTATTAAATACAATACAACCATACTAACAATATATACAGAAACCAAGACAAACGTAAAACACATACACACACACACATATACATAAACAGAATCTGTTTCATGATCAATTTGCAAACGACCTTGAACATCCAAAAGGTTAAAATCACTTTTATACTGTCCAACCTTCTCAACCCTCGGTATTAGCTCGGTTATCGCTCGTTCATTTCAATTTTTGTTAGGTTATTTTTTCAAAGATCATAATCGATAATGACTTGAAATTCTGTCAGAATATGATTGGATGCTGTTTGCCTTCCTAACTAGAGAGATCTCTAAAAGACAGGTCCCTAATCCTCGCAGAACTGCCAGCATCAAAGACATCGTCGTTTCACGATTATCTCCTTAATCCTTCATAAAGCTCATCTGTCATTGGGGACAGAAAATATCCAACCAGTGCAGCGCCTAACATCCCGTCACGTGTTGGATTCTGTCCAATTAAAACACAATCTCCAGAGGCATTCCTCTCCATCTATGACAATCACCGGCCCAAGTGTTTTTGTTCTTGATGCACAGATTTCATTAACTCTTCAGCTCTGGTATTTCGGGGTAATCTTTCTGCAATTCGCACAAATAATGACAGGAGAAGTGAATGAGAAAACATTGTTTAACTCGTTCAGCACGGAGAGTTGTTATCACTGCCACGGAAGAGATTTCAGGGACAACATTTTTTTATCGTTTTAAATATCGATGTGCATGGTTATGGTTAGTCGAAGGCCCCGGTATCACTGTAAACGAATTAAAATCCATAATTGCTCAACCGCCCGTGCCAGTGAAATCGTCCGATTTAAAACTCATCTCGTTGAAGGATCCAAACAAAGAAAGGCAGCTGCAGTCCTCATCATAGCAGCTACAGCACGCGCCAAAAGACAAAAGGCCAAGCGGCACCGAAAGGGAACGCAGCTGAACTATCCTTCGTCATTCGATATCATCATTCATCGTAAGCAATCGGAATATCGAAATACGATCCGGATGAAAAACACAGTACACGGTGTGCACAGAACACTAAACTCAGTAGCTCATGCAGCAAACCGGATTTGGAATAGGAAACTGCAACAAGGAAAACTTTTCAGACAGAGCCTCAATAGTTCTTTCAGGATGTACTTGTTTATATTTATCTAATACATAACATACTATATACTATATGATTTTTTAAATATAGAAAATTGAACAAGGAATGAGATTTCACCAATACCAACACGATACAAGACATGTAAAAAGAATACCGTTTGATGACGGTTTACACTAATCAAATTGAGAATGACGCACTTTGCAGCAAAACGTACGTGACCGAAATCGACATGACGCACAGTACGACGAAACGTATGGAAAGCGTGAATAAGCAGTGTTTCTTTTAGAAGAGAAGCTCTCGCATAGAGCTCGACATTCTCATTGTTTATCTGTCTGGAAGGGGGCATTTCACCACCGTCGTTGTGTGGGCATTTAACTCTTTCTGGAAGGATGGTACAAACCTTACACCACGTGCCTGAGGCTTTATTGTAGTTAGTGGTAGACCACGTGCCTGAGGCTTCATTGTAGTTAGTGGTAGACCACGTGCCTGAGGCTTCATTATAGTTAGTGGTAGACCACGTGCCTGAGGCTTCATTGTAGTTAGTGGTAGACTACGTACCTGAGGCTTCATTGTAGTTAGTGGTAGACTACGTGCCTGAGGCTTTATTGTGGTTAGTGGTAGACTACGTACCTGAGGCTTTATTGTGGTTAGTGGTAGACCACGTGCCTGAGGCTTTATTGTGGTTAGTGGTAGACTACGTGCCTGAGGCTTTATTATGGTTAGTGGTAGACTACGTACCTGAGGCTTTATTGTAGTTAGTGGTAGACCACGTGCCTGAGGCTTTATTATGGTTAGTGGTAGACTAGGTACCTGAGGCTTTATTGTAGTTAGTGGTAGACCACGTGCCTGAGGCTTTATTATGGTTAGTGGTAGACTACGTACCTGAGGCTTTATTGTAGTTAGTGGTAGACCACGTGCCTGAGGCTTTATTGTGGTTAGTGGTAGGCCACGTGCCTGAGGCTTTATTATGGTTAGTGGTAGACCAAGTGCCTGAGGCTGTATTATGGTTAGTGGTAGATAACGTACCTGATGCTGTTTAGTGGTTAGTGGTAGACCACGTACCTGAGGCTGTATTGTGGTTAGTGGTAGACCACGTGCCTGAGGCTTTATTGTGATTAGTGGTAGACCACGCGCATGAGGCTTTATTGTAGTTAGTGGTAGACATTTAAAACACCTTATGTCAAATATAAACCCGTTACAGCTCGCAGGGGACAAATTTAATCTGATATTTTCTGCTTTAAAAAGAGATGATAAATAGACAGATAGACAGATAGACAGATAGACAGACAGACAGACAGTTAGGCAGACAGACAGACAGGTAGATAGGTAGGTAGGCAGGCAGACAGACAGACAGCCCATTCATTATCTCATAGTGCACCCTCTCTTTCGTAATAGAGTGTATCTTTATTGACATGCATCTGGCGCCTACTAACACTTTTACTTACCCCACTCTTTCACTGTCATTGTATATTCCGTAGGCACAAATCATCATTATATGGTCTATGTGCTCTAGGATACCATTCTTTCAACTTAACTTGTCTTGTTCCGTATCTCCATCTATTGCGATTTTTTTATATTTTGACAATGTTGTTTACCATCACTTCCTTTCAGACAACTATTACTTTTATTTTCGTGGACAATTAGACTACATCACTTACTTTCACTTTCTAGACTTACTTCATCAAACATCCCTCTCATTAATCCAGTCTTTCTAGTTCTCTACTTTTTTTTCATTAGCTCTCTCTTTCTCTTTCCTCCTATTTCAGTGTCTTTCTTGATCTCTCCTTTTTCCTTTCGCATATGTTCGTTCTCTCTAAACATAATATGACTGATCAATGCCATCTCCCATCCACCATTAAATGTGATTACATTCTGTCTACTGTTTAATGAAAGTATGAACCAACTAAGGTAAGTAACAAGACATCAAACAAGAAGGTCACTAACATCTAGCCTACCTGCTCATGACAATAGTCCTGTATGATCTGATACCACGACCTTGACACTGATGAGATACCGTCGCTGAAGGCTTCCTTGGGGCGCCACAGAATATCATTTGGGAGTAGTTCCGCTTCGTCAAATGACGATCTGCGGATGCACCAATCATTGCTCACTGAATATGTTTCTGCTGTTTTTACGTCATATATGTGTCCATATTGTGACATTATTTGTTAATTTATGTTGCAATGTTTATAATCTCCAACTAACGCAACAGTGAGTGTCAAGCATGAATTTGTTTTTTAAGGCCTCGTAGAGTAAACCGTAGAATGACCGCATATCAAGAAATATATCACCAGCTTTACAGCCATTTTAATGCAGCTTGACACATTTGTATGCCTTTACCTTTTATCAAAAGATATACTTTATGGACAAGAGATGGCAAATGATCAAAGGGGCGCCCAAAATTCCGATCTATAGACAAGTGTAAACGTGACATGAAGAACATAAACCCTGCAGCCTGAAAAGACCGCAATCTTTGGAGACACACTCTCTATAAAGCTCCAATACAAGCAAGAAGCAGACATTTTCATAGAAAAATAGAATTCACAGCGAAAGAAAGGAAAAAATAATATTTCCTAGAGGCGTTGCAAAGTCCAGTTAACAATGACTGATGGAGGATACTACCAAAGTGACGTACAGATTTCTTGACGCCTCGCTAGATGTATGGGGAACATGATGCACCAGACTTTCACATGGCCAACAGTGCAGTTATTAGTGATGTGGTCGGGACCACGCCAGGCTGCTTTTACTTCCATGAAAAATATGTGGCATCCATTTTTAGAGGCCGGGTAAACCAAGAAGCCATTCTGCTCGGGGAAAAAAATCCGTCACTTCCGGGAAATTTAACCCATACCTTCAAGTCAGGAAGTAAGCGGGGCTACTTGAAAGGACAAAAAAAACCCTCTCCACTCTGATGGACGCACACAATATTCTTTACATTTTGTCCCAAGTGTGCTTCTCAATGTTCTAAACGTGCTTCAAAATGTCCCAAGTGTGCTTCTCAATGTTCCAAACGTGCTTCAAAATGTCCCAAGTGTGCTTCACATTATCCAATGTATTTTTTCCAAGGGTAAAGAGGTGATTGAATAACCTATAGTGAAAGAGGTGACTGGATAGTCTATAGTGAAAGACGCTATTAGAAAACCTATAGTGTAGTGATTGGTGATTGACTAACTGGTGACTGACTAACTCGTGATTGACTAACAGGTGACTGACTAACAGGTGATTGATTAACTGGTGCCTGACTAACTGGTGATTGACTAACTAGTGCCTGACTAACAGGTGATTGATTATCTAGTGCCTGACAAACAGGTGATTGATTAACTGGTGCCTGATTAACAGCTGATTGATTAACTGATGCCCCACTAACAGATGATTGACTAACAGGTGCCTGGCTAACAGGTGATTGACTAACTAGTGCCCCACTAACAGATGATTGACTAACAGGTGCCCGACTAACAAGTGATTGAATAACTGGAGCCCGACTAACAGGTGATTGACTAACAGGTGCCCGACTAACAGGTGATTGACCAACAGGTGCCCGACTAACTGGTGATTGACAAACTAGTGCCTGACTAACTGGTGATTGACTAACTAGTGTCTGACTAACAGGTGATTGAATAACTGGTGCCTGACTAACAGGTGATTGACTAACTGGTGCCTGACTAACTGATGCCTGGCTAACAGGTGATTGACCAACTGGTACCTGACTAACAGGTGATTGACTAACTGGTGCCTGACTAACAGGTGATTGAATAACAGGTGATTGACTAACACGTGATTGACTAACTCGTGTCTGACTAACAGGTGATTGACTAACTGGTGCCTGACTTACAGGTGATTGACTAACAGGTGATTGACTAACTGGTGCCTGACTAACAGGTGATTGACTAACAGGTGATTGACTAATAGGTGTCTGACTAACAGGTGATTGACTAACTGGTGCGTGAATAACAGATGATTGACTAACTGATGTCTGACTAACAGGTGATTGACTAACAGGTGCCCGACTAACAGGTGATTGACTAACTGATGCCCGACTAACTGGTGATTGTCTAACTAGTGTCCGACTAACAGTTGATTGTCTAACTAGTGTCCGACTAACAGGTGATTGACCAACATGTGCCTGACTAACAGGTAATTGACTACCGATTACTGGCTAACAGGTGATTGTCTAACTAGTGCCTGACTAACTGGTGATTGACTAACTAGTGCCTGACTAACTGGTGCCTTACTAACTGGTGATTGACTAACTGGTGTCTGGTTAACAGGTGATTGACTAACTGATGCCTGACTAACAGGTGATTGACTAACAGTTGCCTGACTAACAGGTGCTTGATCAACTGGTGCCTGACTAACAGGTAATTGACTACCGGTTACTGGCTAACAGGTGATTGTCTAACTAGTGCCTGACTAACTGGTGCCTGACTAACTGGTGATTGACTAACTCGTGCCTGACTAACTGGTGCCTGACTAACAGGTGATTGACTAACTGGTGCCTGACTAACAGGTGATTGACTAACTGGGGCCTGACTAACAGGTGATTGACTAACTGGTGATTGTCCACCATGTGATTGACTAACTGGTGACTAGAAAGTGATTGACTAACTGGTAATTGACTAACTGGTAATTGACCAACTAAAATTAAAAGAGAAATGTCAGATTAAAGACTCGAATCACAATGGCTACAATTAACGCTAACCTTAGCAAGTGTTTCTCTACTCCGTCTTTAGGCTGTCGAAGTTCCTGATCCAGGGACAAATAGTAGCTGCTAAACTGATGGTCCAGGAATGGAACTCGTACCTCCAACCTGGGAGACAATCAAAACAGGAACTGTTAACATACTAGGTACAAGAAACTGTTAACATACTAGGTACAGAAACTGTTAACCTACTAGGTACAGAAACTGTTAACATACTAGGTACAGAAAATGTTAACCTACTAGGTACAAGAAACTGTTAACATACTAGGTACAAGAAATTAGTAACATACTAGGTACAAGAAACTGTTAACATACTAGGTACAGGAACTGTTAACATACTAGGTACAAAAACTGTTAACATACTAGGTACAGAAACTGTTAACATACTAAGTACAAGAAACTGTTAACATACTAGGTACAAGAAACTGTTAACATACTAGGAACAAGAAACTGTTAACATACTAGATACAGAAACTGTTAGCATACTGGGTACAAGAACTGTTAACTCACTAGGTACACAAACTGTTAGCATACTAGGTACAAATAATAATACATAAATATTATTATATGGGGAACTTCCGAGGCGATAATAGGGAATAATAGAACAAAGAAGTATGTGTTAGCACTCGGAAAAATTGACAGACAAACAACAATAGAAAAAAACGAAGAACAATATATGGTCCGAAGTGGGATCGAACCCGTACTCAGTGGCACCGCGCCTTGCCACGAGAAGCCGAACGCTTGGCACACTACCACGCAGCCAACTAAAAAATTGGCTATTGCAGTAGTGTCTTACACGATGACGTTCTCAATGACTATAGCATAGGGTAACGATCACAGACCGGAAATAAATTGTATATTTGTACTTTCCTATTAATGCAAGTATCTCCCAGTAGGGCTGAATACTTGTGTTGTAGACAAACATTTATTGGACGAAACAGCACGAATAGTAGTTCCCAGTGATTATATACTGGGTACAAATAATAATACATAAATATTATTATATGGGGAACTTCCGAGGCGATAATAGGGAATAATAGAACAAAGAAGTATGTGTTAGCACTCGGAAAAATTGACAGACAAACAACAATAGAAAAAAACGAAGAACAATATATGGTCCGAAGTGGGATCGAACCCGTACTCAGTGGCACCGCGCCTTGCCACGAGAAGCCGAACGCTTGGCACACTACCACGCAGCCAACTAAAAAATTGGCTATTGCAGTAGTGTCTTACACGATGACGTTCTCAATGACTATAGCATAGGGTAACGATCACAGACCGGAAATAAATTGTATATTTGTACTTTCCTATTAATGCAAGTATCTCCCAGTAGGGCTGAATACTTGTGTTGTAGACAAACATTTATTGGACGAAACAGCACGAATAGTAGTTCCCAGTGATTATATACTGGGTACAAATAATAATACATAAATATTATTATATGGGGAACTTCCGAGGCGATAATAGGGAATAATAGAACAAAGAAGTATGGAAAAATTGACAGACAAACAACAATAGAAAAAAACGAAGAACAATATATATACTTGCATTAATAGGAAAGTACAAATATACAATTTATTTCCGGTCTGTGATCGTTACCCTATGCTATAGTCATTGAGAACGTCATCGTGTAAGACACTACTGCAATAGCCAATTTTTTAGTTGGCTGCGTGGTAGTGTGCCAAGCGTTCGGCTTCTCGTGGCAAGGCGCGGTGCCACTGAGTACGGGTTCGATCCCACTTCGGACCATATATTGTTCTTCGTTTTTTTCTATTGTTGTTTGTCTGTCAATTTTTCCGAGTGCTAACACATACTTCTTTGTTCTATTATTCCCTAGCATACTAGGTACAGGAACTGTTGACATACTAGGTACAGGAACTGTTAATATACTAGGTACTGGAACTGTTAACACAATAGGTACAGAAACTGTTTACATACTAGGTACAGAAACTGTTAACATACTAAGTACAAGAAACTGTTAACATACTAGGTACAAGAAACTGTTAACATACTAGGTACAAGAAACTGTTAACATACTAGGTACAAGAAACTCTTAACATACTAGGTACAGGAACTGTTAACATACTAGATACAGGAACTGTTAACATACTAGGTACAGGAACTGTTAACATACTAGATACAGGAACTGTTAACATACTAGATACAGGAAATGTTAATATACTAGGTACAGGAGCTGCCAACATACTAGCCACGAAAACTGTTAACGCACTAGGCACAGTAACTGTTAACATACTAAGTAAAGGAACTGCTGAGATACTACGTACAAGAACTGCTAACATACTAGATACAGTAGCTGTTAACATACTAGGCATGTAACTGTTAACTTACTAGTTTGTTGAACTTTTAACATATTAGGTAAAGGAGCTGTTTTCTAATAAGTGGATTGCAATCAGCTGTTAGGAAAACAGACTACTGTTGCTTTAGTGTTGCTATTAACTTCATAATATACAAAAAAGTACTGAACCTTATGTCATTTAGAATTTTTTGGAAGAAAGGCGCCCCATAGCAGCAGAGCTGGAAGCTGTCAGCGACCCACAGCTGATGGCTTACGCCAGGATCAGTGAACCAGAACCATACAGACTCTACTCCACTTCTATGCAATGCCTCCAGAAACAGACTAACATGTCTGGTCTGGCTAAGCGAGTAGGGATCGAAGAGGAAAGAAAACTCGGTATTCAAAAACGACATGCTGAAGGCGGATGTATCGGGCCGAAAGGCGAAACTATCACAGTTCTACTGCAGACTACAACACAAGGTATCTACGCCCAATTAACGTCCTTCTATGCGCCCTGACTATGAGGACAATCAATTCCTTCAGTAGTCATCGGGTGAACGGCAGAAAAGAGAAATGTGGCTGTTTAATCAATTAATAAAAGTATAGATAAATAATAATTTGGCTGAGCAGTGACCAATTGGTCTGTTTAATGACCACACAGTCTATATAGTGACCAATTGGTCTGTTTAATGACCACCTAGTCTATATAGTGACCAATTGGTCTGTTTGAAGACCACACAGTCTATATAGTGACCAATTGGTCTGTTTAAAGACCACACAGTCTATATAGTGACCAATTGGTTTGTTTAAAGACCACACAGTCTATATAGTGACCAATTGGTCTGTTTAAAGACCACACAGTCTATATAGTGACCAATTGGTCTGTTTAAAGACCACACAGTCTATATAGTGACCAATTGGTTTGTTTAAAGACCACACAGTCTATATAGTGACCAGTTAGTCTTTTTGAAGACCGCACAGTCTATGCAATGACTAATTAGTATGAACGATGCAATCATCAGTTCGTTCGTCTGTGCATGACCAATCATTAAGAAACAACGAATACTGCGTTCACAAAATTGAAGGTTAGCAACTACATTGCCTACTGCCACGCAACTGTAGCCCTGATCAACAAAATGTAAACCCAGCCCTCAACAAACATTCATACCACATAACCCCACACAAGGGTGGCCCTGTTCAAAAACTAAAACACCAAATAAATCCCCCCCTCCACCCCTCTTCCAACTCCGACAGTAGTGGATCACAATAATAAAGTATAAATAGAATGTGGCGAATCATAGGAGGAAGAGGTATGTTTTACAGCACTCAGGAAAAAAAATTACAAATAAACAACAGAAAAAAAACAAAGAACAATATATGGTCCGAAGCAGGATCGAACAAGTACAAATAGAATACTTATCCCTCAGACAGCAGTGGACCACAATAAAATAGTACAAATAGAATAATACCCTCAGACAGCAGTGGACCACTGTAACAAAGAACAAACACAACACATACCCCTCAGACAGCAGTGGACCACTTTAACAAAGAACAAACTCAACACATACCCCTCAGACAGCAATGGACCACTGTAGCAAAGAACAAACAGAGCACATACCCCCAGGCAGCTGTAGCCCTGTCTGAACGAAGAACATCGTACATATAAAGGTCATCCAGCAGTCTCCTGCTTTCCTTGTCGCCTTCTGACGGAGACGGCGCGTGATGAAAGTAAATGTAGCCTTGAGCAACTTCGTCCGAGCCCTCCCCTGACAAGATGACGGTCGTGTTGGTCTTCTCTTTGATGAACTTGCTCAATAGAAACATTCCTGCCATAGAGACCAGAACAATCCATGAGGAGGACACGAATTGTGTGATACGTTCATTAAGCAAGGTTGTATACAGTGAATTAAATATTGATATCAATATATTTCTTAACGGTATTTTCCAATTATTGGGGTCTTCCTGGGGATATATAACACGCGCTATCATAGAGAGAATCAGTTAACAAGAGGTTATATCATTTAAAAAATACACACAAGAATCAATGATTATCATCATCATTATCATGTGTCATATGGTTGGAGAAGGCGATCATTTTCTTTCCACAATCTTCTATCTACAGTGCATCGCATCAGTTCTGTTGTTGACTGTTTTCCATGCCATGATACCAAGCTAACTAGTATTTTCTCTCTTTGTCGTCCATGATCTCTCCTTCTCTGTATTTTGTCAATTGTAACTAAGTATTCCAACTTTCCTCTTCTCATGATGTACCCAAAACAATGTTGATTGTTTCTTTCTGATGTTTTTTAGGAGCTCCCTTTTTGTGTTGGCCTCTTTGAGAATTTCCTTGTGGGTCTTTTTAGCTGTCCATGGAACTTTTAACATGCTTCTGAGAAATCCCATCCCTGTGGCCTCTAATCGTCTTTTCATTTGATTGTTTACTGTCTATAATTCGCTTCCATAGGCTCTATATAGCACCAATGAACTCTCTTTCTCACTTCTATTGACATAAATTTGTTGCATAAAAATCTTAAACTACAAAAGTGGAAAGACGACATTTTGAATAACCTAACTTCAGGTATTGAGAAAACACAAAGCGCTGGCTATTTAGACAGAATTAACTATTGTCCTGTGATGTAGCCTTCATGTCAGGCTATTTAGTCAGCATTAACCATTGTCCTGTGATGTAGCCTTCATGTCTGGCTATTTAGACAGCATTAGCCATTGTCCTGTGATGTAGCCTTCATTTCATGTCTGGTTATTTAGACAGCATTAACCATTGTCCTGTGATGTAGCCTTCATTTCATGTCTGGTTATTTAGACAGCATTAACCATTGTCCTGTGATGTAGTCTTCATGTCAGGCTATTTAGACAGCATTACCCATTGTCCTGTGATGTAGCTTTAAAAAAGTACCCCCGTCACGCCAAGTGGCGTATAGGGAAATATGGTGTTAGTGACCCTATATTTTACAGACCTTCAGCACATGATCTTTGGGGTAATGTGGTCAGTATTACGCCCGTGCTGCTTTACTTTCCCAGAAAAAAATCCGGTACCCATTTAAGGCTGGGTGAACCCGGAAGCCGTCGGTTGGGATCGAACCCTACCCCTTGCCCGTGGTAGTCCAGTTCACTAACCACTGAGCTGTCGCGGCTCCCGTGATGTAGCTTTGCTGTCGTTAAATGTTACTCGTCTACATCAAGTTCTGTATCCTTCTTCTCTCCTTGTAAAACTTGTCTATATTATAGAATCAGTAGTTTCCCCATATGGTCAGACCATTTCCTTTGCTGCCTTTGCAGTATGTTTTCTTTTAAACCAGGTTCATATTTATTTTCTTTCTCCCATTCCTAATGTTGTCTCTACTTTGTCACTCCAGCCGCCTAACTCAATCATCCCATTTTGTAAACTTCCTCTTATAGAACTTCAATATTATTTTTATAAATCCCTTCAATGATCATGTAATCGGTGTTTTTTATTATTTTGTTCACAGATTATGGTAAATATAATGCATGAGTAACATTGTCATCTTGTTTGTGACTAGTGTTATTTAGCTGAGACTGAAGATGAGAGATCAACGGCCCAGAAAGCGAAAACAGCAAAGTGTGTGGTACACATGAGGCATATTCAGAACACGAATGGCCAAAAGTAATTGTAATGTCATGAAGAACATACTAACATCAAAACAAATATCTCCAGGACTAAAACTAAGAATAGCAAAATGTTACATCTTAATATTCCTATATGGTGCAGAAGCATGGACATTAGACAAGAAAACAGAACAGAGAATTGAAGCTTTTGAAATGAGGATATATAGAAGAACAGTTAGAACTGGATGGAAGGAAAAGAAAACTAATGATGAAGTCTTAAAACAACTAAAAATGAAAAGAGAACTACTAAGCACAATTCAAACAAGACAAATGCGATTTTTGGGCCATGTTAAAAGACACAACAGCCTACTAAAAGTAATCCTGGAGGGGAAAATACAAGGTAAGAGGCAGAGGCAGACCAAGACTAACATGGAACGAGTAACATCAAAAGATGGACAAATCAGCATATGACAACCTGCACCATCAAAGCAAGAGACAGAGCAGAATGGCGCTCCATGGTAGCCAACCTTCGTTGCGGAGACGGCACTCGATGATGATGATGATGAAGATGAGAGTTTTATTGTATTCTTCTTCTTTTTTCTTCTTACTTTCATCTCCCTGTGGTGCATGTCGTTAACAAAGACTTTCCAAACCACTCTGTTTCTTAACGGTCTTTTAAGATCATTCCATGTTTTCCCCATCATCTTCATCTCTGCTTCCACATGTCTTCGCTAAGAATATTTTTGTCTTCCTCTTTTTCTTTTCCCCTGGGGATTCCCAAAATTGGCAAGCCATGTAATACTCTCAGTTGACTTCCCCAGTGATGTGTCCTATCAGCACAACCGTCGTATTTCTTTGTCCACTTGTATTTGACTGTTACTTTCCCATAATTCTACGTTAGCAGCTTGCATTATTCTGAAAATAATCGCATGGTTTTCTCTGACGACACAACCAGCCCAAGAATAAAAATAACGTCCCACACTTTTTAAGCCCCGCGTGATCAATGGCAATAAACAACAAACAAAAGTTAAAAAAAAAAGACTACAACTACTATATCCTGAAACATTTTTTTTCTTCTTATACACCTTGTCCAATAACCTCCCATTCATTTTATGTGTCTTTGTCAAGAATCTGGCTACTGAATTGTCTTTTCCATGTCCGCTAGCCGGGAACCAAATACGCTCTTTTGTCTTTTGTAATTCTTCTCTGTCTGGTCCTGACAGGAACACGTGCTAGCTAGGACAGGAATTAAATTAATATGTCTTGTTGACTTCTGTTGCTTCCATTCCTTAAAACGTTTCATGGCTTCAGTAAGGCCTTCTTGATTTATTTTGGAGCAAATAGAAAGCGCGTTGCTGGTAGGGTAATGAAATAGAAAAATAACAAACAAATTGTGAAACATGATCGTAAGGAGAGCTGGATGTGGTAATAACGGTCAGGGGAGGATGGAGGCGTTGTGAAAGAAGGAGGGGGAGGATGGAGGCGTTGTAAACGAAGGAGGGGAGAATGGAGGCGTTGTGAACGAATGAGGGGGAGGATGAGGGCGTTGTGAACGAAGGAGGGGAGAATGGAGGCGTTGTGAACGAAGGAGGGGGAGGATGAGGGCGTTGTGAATGAAAGAGGGGGAGAATAGAGGCGTTGTAAACGAAGAAAGGGCAGGTTGAAGGCATTGTGAACGAAGGAGGGGAGGAAAGGGGAAAGACAGATGACAGAGGAAATTGAAGAGAGAGATGTGGATAGAGTAAAATAGAGGAAGGAGAAGTAAACATAAACAAACAGGCAGACGGACGGACCGACTGACAAACAGACAGACAGACAGAAAGACAGACAGACAGACAGACGGACGGACGGACGGACGGACGGACGGACGGACGGACGGACGGACGGACAGACAGACAGACAGACAGACAGACAGATAGATAGATAGATAGATAGATAGATAGATAGATAGATAGATAGATAGATAGATAGATAGATAGATAGATAGATAGATAGATAGATAGATAGATAGATAGATAGATAGATAGATAGATAGATAGATACGAACAAGAGAGTGATTATGGGAGAGCGAAGAGCTAGTAGGGACGAAAAAAAATAAGAAACGCAGAAATAGAAGAGCAGATATTTTTGTTAAAATACGAGAGAAATAAGAAGCGATAGAATATAAGAGAAATAGTAAAGTGCAGGAAGAGAGTAAAGTAAAAAGTAAAGTACCCTGTCACGTCAAGTGGAGTATAGGGAAATATGGTGTTAGTGACCCGTCACGCCAAGTGGAGTATAGGGAAATATGGTGTTAGTGGCCCGTCACGCCAAGTGGAGTATAGGGAAATATGGTGTTAGTGACCCGTCACGCCAAGTGGAGTATAGGGAAATATGGTGTTAGTGACCCGTCACGCCAAGTGGAGTATAGGGAAATTATAGTGTTAGTGACCCGTCACGCCAAGTGGAGTATAGGGAAATATGGTGTTAGTGACCCGTCACGCCAAGTGGAGTATAGGGAAATATGGTGTTAGTGACCCGTCACGCCAAGTGGCGTATAGGGAAATATGGTGTTAGTGACCATACATTTTACAGACCTTCAGCACATGATTTTTGGGGTAATGTGGTCGGTATTACGCCCGTGTCGCTTTACTTTTCCAGAAAAAAATCCGGTACCCATTAAAGGCTGGGTGAACCGGAAGCCGTCGGTTGGGATCAAACCCTACCTCTAGTCCTTTGTAGTCCGGTTCACTAATCACTGAGCTATCGCGGCTCTCGCAAGAAGATCGTAGTGAGGACGAAAATCGGAATTAAAATAAAAGAGAGAGTGAGACAGAACTAATATGTAAACATGTTATGTTTGTTGCTCGTTACGCAAAGATATAACAATAATATAAACAAATACCGTACTACTCGACAATTAAATAATAATAAGACTTATAAATTCACAATAACTTGTTGGCCGATGGGAATACACGTCTTGTTATTTTAAAACTATTTCTTGACTTGTAACTTATTTACAACCTCAGTTATTCGTCAATGACTCCGCTTTAGGCGGAGCTGTATACCCCGAGGATTGTACTGTAATGCTAAAAATAATCTGTAGATTTCCTGTCTTTCATGTTTATTCGCTGTGATTGAGAAACATGTGGTAAACAAGTTTAACTGCAGCAGACTGGATATAACTCCATACACACATGCACATATATATGGTGCCTCTCTTGTAAAAGTGCATCAAGCAAGACGAGTAACATGACGATGGAGGTGATGGCTGTCACCAGGGAGTCACAAGATCTGGTTGGAGTCACAAGATCTGGTTGGAGTCACAAGACCTACACCCACGCATGTACACTAAGTGATTTCGATGAGCAAGATAAGAATAGTGGAGGCGGCTCTGTACGCAGGAAATGAGTAGAGTCATTACAGACGTCAACAATACGTAGAGTCACCTTTGTCTACCACCCTGAACACACGAAAGTACGGGGAAATGAAAGAGCGGACAGGCTGGTTAGCTGTGTGTCGTCGAAGACGATCAATTAATGCATCTGGCTGACGTCATCAGTCCCATTCGAAATGCGGGAAAGGCCCAGGACTTCGACAGTCATCAGTCCAGTCCACTTCTCTCCTCTTAATGTAAGAGATGGGAGTAAAGATAGCTATATCCAGAAACGAGAAGCTTAGTAGGAGCATAAGAGGATTTATCAACAACACAGAACTGGAGTCGTCAGTCGCTGGACACTGCGGGACTTGCTGAGAAGGGGATCTGATCACCTATAGGTATGTTCAGAATGCAGTGATGACAACCCACAAATAACTCAATAACCAAACAAGAGCAGTGTTGTGGGAGATTTATGCTTAGCGAAGACGTGAAATCTGTAGAGATATCACCGTATGAGAATTCAGTATGATAACAGATGTTTGAGTCGTACACAAGTGTATCAATGGACTGGGAAGTTCGAGAACAACGTCACTGTCGTCGAGGATTCGCCTAGTCTCAGTCCAGCATTATCAGGAGACAACTTTTGAGTTTTGGAGAAGGTAACAAGAAAATCAGCTCGTTATTTTCAAACAATAACAAATGAGTGTTATTATGAACGGAGACTTACCAGGCGACGGACTACACGAATCATTTCAGGGAAGAGTTCAGTTGGCAACACTCAGAAAAACCCACACATTATCAACACAAGAAAAAAACGAAGAACAGTAGACAGCCTGAGGCAGCTAGTGTGCTCTAGCGAATCATAGGAGGAAGAGGTATGTATTACAGCACTCAGAAAAAAATTACAAATAAACATCAACAGAAAAAAGACAAAGACAGAAAGCAACGTTTCTGTAGTTTATTTGTCATTTTTCTAAGTGCTGTGATACATACTTCTGCCTCCTATAATTCCCTGAATTATCGCCTCGGAAGTTTCCCTATATAATAATATTCATATATTATTGTTTGTCTCTAGTGTGCTCTAGCATTTGTTTCTCATGGCAAGGAGCTGTGACGAGCAGTACGGTTTCGATCCTGCTTCCGGCTATTGTTTTTGTTTTTTTTTTCAGTTGATTATTTGTGGATTTTTTTTTCCGATCGCGTTACAGTCAAGAAGATGACATTACTATTTGACATTTAGTGTTGGGTCAGTCCATCACATTACTATTTGACATTTAGTGTTGGGTCAGTCCATCACATTACTATTTGACATTTAGTGTTGGGCCAGTCCATCACACTACTCATGTCGTGTGGTTCTGAAAAGTGTACAAGGTTGGTATCCAGGCAATTTGTTCTATGGGTGACAGTGTATCCGTCTCAGGGAATTCTTTTGCCCGCGATATCTATACGTTTATGGCGCTCCATGGTAGCCAACCTTAGTTGCGGAGATGACACTCGAAGATCAATACGTTTGTGCTATCGTTCGTCACAGTTAGGGTTTGGGCACAGAGCCTCATCTACTTTGGGACGAGTGGAGCAAAAATCGATCCATCATCATAATCATCATCATCTAGCGTCCCTGTTTCAACTTTGCTCCAATCAGCTACTTTGAAGTAATATCCGTCCATGAGAGATGTCGCACGTCTGCTACAGTCATAAATCTTCTTCTTGATCTTCATTTTCCTCGTATTTTTGGTCTTCCTTTCGCTCGTCTTATTGGTTTTCCTTTCTCTATCTTCCCGTTCTTTTTTCTCTCATCTTCTCGGCCTTTCCTTTTCTTATCTTATTGTTCTTCATTTCTCTCGTCTTCGTTTCTCTCGTCTTTGTTTCTCTCGTATTCTCGGTCTTCCTTTTTCCCAGCCTTCTCGGTCTTTCTTTCTCCAGTCTTCTTGGCCTTCTTTTTTCTCGTATTCTTGGTCTTCCTTTCTTCCATCTTCTTGGTCTTCCTTTCTTCCATCTTCTTGGTCTTCCTTTCTCCCATCTTCTTGGTCTTCCTTTCTCCCATCTTCTTGGTCTTCCTTTCTCCCATCGTCTTGGTCTTCCTCTCTATCGTTTTTCTTTCTCTCGTATTCATGGTCTTCTTTTCTTTCGTCTTCTTTGTTTTCATTTCTCTCACTTTCCTTTCTCACGTTCTCTTTGCCTAAATTTCTCTAGTTTTCTTCGTCTTCTTTTCTCTCTCTCTCTCTCTCTCTCTCTCTCTCTCTCTCTCGTCTTCTCTCATCTTCTCGGTCTTCCTTTTTCTCGTTTTCAAGGTCTCCCTTTCTCCCTAATCAAGGTCTTCATTTCTCCTGTATCATTGGTCTTCATTTCTCTCAACTTCTCGTTCTTCCCTTCTCTCTTCTTCTAGGTCTTCGTATCTCTCGTCTTCTCAGTCTTCCTTTCTCTCGTCTTCTTCGTCTTCCTCTCTCTTGTCTTCCCGTTCTTTCTTTCTTTCGTCTTCTTACCTTTCTCTCTCGTCTTCTCGCTCTTCCTTTCTCTCATCTTCTCGGTCTTCCCTTCTCTCCACTTCTCGGTCTTCCTCACTCTCGTTTTCTCGTTCTTCCTTTCTCTCCTATTCTTGGCTTTCCTCTCTCTCGTCTTCTCGTTCTTCCTTTCTCTCCTATTCTTGGCTTTCCTCTCTCTCGTCTTCTCGTTCTTCCTTTCTCTCCTGTTCTTGGCTTTCCTCTCTCCCTCGTCTTCTCGGCCTTCCTTTCTCTCCACTTCTCGGTCTTCCTCTCTCTCTCTCTCGTCTTCTCCGTCTTCCTTTCTCTTCTCCTCTCTCATGCCTTCCTCTCTCTCTCTCGTCTTCACGGTCTTCCTTTCTCTCGTCTTTTCGGTCTTCCATTGTCCCGTCTTCTCTGTCTTCCTCTCTCTTCTCCTCTCTCTTGCCTTACTCTCTCTCTCTCTCTCGTCTTCTCGGTCCTTATTTCTCCCATCTTACTGTTCTTCCTTTGTCCAGTCTTCACGGTCTTCTTATCTCTCGTCTTCTAGCTCTTCTTTTCTCTTGTCTTCTGTACCCTCCTTTCTCTCGTCTTCTCGTTCTTCCTTTCTCACGCCTTCTTCAAAGCTTACTCTTGATAATGATGTTATTTTGACCAATCATGCCGTTTTACGCGTCTAACTCCTCACAAATCAGAACATTAAAACGAACGGAAGGTCTGGGTCATAACCTGAACGCCCCATTAAACTCTATCAGATTTCTTAAAAGCGCAGTATTTTAATCCCTTTGTGTTTAAAACAATAAAACTGGAATTTGTAGTATTTGAAAAGGTATAATGTTCTCAACTATACCCAGTAGAAGAAAATACTGCAATATCCTGAAGACCAATACTAGGGTCCTGTCAGGTTGTTTCTTGTGCAGGAAAATTACTACAACATTAGTTACCTCTTTATGCTTGCGTTTAATGATATCTCACAGACAGCTTTGTGTCACGGACATTTCAGCAAGGGACATAATACCTCATTTTATGACAGTAATAATGACACTACGAGCGTGATCAATAGTATCTGATAGCCTCCCTTGGAGAAGCAAGAAATTGTCTTCACTAACGGTTGAAATATGAACTAACGTTCAACGATTACACAGGCTTATTTTAATCGCCCCTTCTACAAAAACAAACTCAGTCACCATAAATACTCATCAAAACATCTCTATCCCTAATATTCACAGACATGTTGATTATGTAATCTAGTTTGTACCTAACCCGCATCAACTTGACCTAAATCATCAAACCATCAGTTTGACCTTTCATCTATATCATCAAACCATTAGTTTGACCTTTCACCTAAATCATCAAACATTCAGTTTGACCTTTCACCTAAATCATCAAACCATTAGTTTGACCTTTCACCTAAATCATCAAACATTCAGTTTGACCTTTCACCTAAATCATCAAACCATCATTTTGACCTTGCATCTAAATCATCAAACAATCAGTTTAGCCTTTGGCATAAATTATCAAACCATCAGTTTGGCCTTTGGCCTAAATCATCAAACCATCAGTTTGGCCTTTGGCCTAAATCATCAAACCATCAGTTTGGCCTTTGGTCTAAATCATCAAACCATCAGTTTGGCCTTTGGTCTAAATCATCAAACCATCAGTTTGGCCTTTGGCCTAAATCATCAAACCGTCAGTTTGACCTTTCCCCTAAATCATCAAACCATCAGTTTGACCTACATCACCAGTAATTTCTGACCGGTTTTTGAGGCCTCATGTTTTCCTCTCCCTTCGGCTCCTACATTACAAATGTATCCATCCGATTTCATGTGAACAGGAAAGACAATCTGCGACCTGTTAGATGATCATCGGCAGACACACAAAAGTATCAGGTAATCAGAGTTGATTTTCTTGTTCGCCTTTTGTGAGACCACATTAATGATAGTAGTTGTAGTAAAGGTAAAAGTAGCAGTAGTAATAGTAGCAGCTGCAGTAGCAGTAGTGACAATAGTAACAGAAGCAGCAGTAGCAAAGGCAGTTGTTGTGGCAGCAGTTGTAACAGTAATAGTAGTAGCATTAGTAGCAACAGTAGTAGTAGTAGCAGTTGTAGTAGTAATAGTAGCAGTAGTGACAGTAGTAGCTGTAGTAGTAGCAATAGTGGCAACAGTAGTAGTAGTAGTAGTAGTAATAGTAGCAGTAGTGGCAGTAGTGGCTGTAGTAGTAGCAATGGTAGCAGCAGTAGTAGTAGTAGCAGTAGAAGTACTAGTAGTAGTAGTAGCAGTAGTAGTAGTAGTAGTAATATTAGCAGTAGTAGTAGCAGTAGTACTAGCAGTGGTAGTAGCAGTAGTAGTAGCAGTAGAAGTACTAGTAGTAGTAGTAGCAGTAGTAGTAGTAGTAGTAATATTAGCAGTAGTAGTAGCAGTAGTACTAGCAGTGGTAGTAGCAGTAGTAGTAGTAGCAGCAGCAGCAGCAGTAGCAGTAGTAGTAGTAGTAGTAGTAGTAATATTAACAGCAGTAGTAGTAGTAGAAGTAGTAGTAGTAGTAGTAGTATTTGTAGCAGTAGTAGTAGTAGTAGCAGTAGCAGTAGTAGTAGTAGTATTAGTAGCAGTAGTAGTAGTAGTAGTAGCAGCAGCAGCAGCAGTAGTAGTAGTAGTAGTAGTAGTAATAGCAGCAGTAATAGTAGTAGTATTAGTAGCAGCAGCAGCAGTAGTAGTAGTAGTAGTAGTAGTAGTAGTAGCAGTAATAGTAGTAGTAGTAGTAGCAGCAGCAGCAGTAGCAGTAGTAGTAGTAGTAGCAGCAGTAATAGTAGTAGTATTTGTAGCAGCAGCAGCAGTAGTAGTAGTAGCAGCAGCAGTAGCAGTAGCAGTAGTTTTAGTAGCAGCAGCAGCAGTAGTAGTAGTAGCAGCAGTAGCAGTAGTAGTAGTAGCAGCAGTAGTAGTAGTAGTATTGGTAGTAGCTGTAGTAGTAGCAGTAGTAATATTAGCAGTAGTAGTAGCAGTAATAGTAGCAGTGGTAGAAGTAGTAGTAGTAGTAGTAATAGTAACAGTAGTAGTAGTAGTAGCAGTAGCAACAGCAGTAGTAGCAGTAGTAGCAGTAGTAGTATTAGTAGTAGTAGCAGTAGTAGTAGTAGTAGTAGCAGTAGTAGTAGTAGTAGTAGTAGCAGTAGTAGTAGTAGTAATGTTAATATTTGTGTTCCTCCTTATGTTGTGTTGTGTTGTGTTGTGTTGCGTTGCGTTACGTTATGTTACATACGTTACGTTAAATTATATTACATTACATTACATTATATTACATTACATTACATTACATTACATTATATTATATTATTGTATCCATGGATGAAGTATCATTGCAGTTAAGAATTCCACATATCCGCTTAACCACTTGTCACAGCATTTTCCCGAAATGCATCGGTCAATTCCGTTGACAAGGTCGCTCCGTGCACGTTCTACTAGACTCTACAGGTGACGATTCCAAATCTCCTTAGTCGCCTCTTACAACATGTGTGGCAGGTAACAGTGGATCTATTCTTATTTCCTCTCATCGTGTGGGCCCCGGTAGCCACACAAAGAAGAACTACAGCATCCCCTGGAGAAATCACCGTGATTCTTTGCTCATCTGTTGTATGTCTTCTCTCTATGCGTCTTCTCTCTATCTGTCTTCTCTCTATGTGTCTTCTCTCTATGCGTCTTCTCTCTTTGTGTCTTCTCTGACTTTCGTGATATTGATATTTCTTAACAGTACGAAACCACACTCACTCTAATTAAATGGCCAATGCTCTGCCACCAGGACATAGCAAACCATGTTAAACCATAGAGACAAGGCAAAGAAATGAACATAAGTACATCCAAATGCGAAGCTGGAGTGAAGCTAATTACGAGGGAAACAAAAAATAAATATATAGAAAAAAAATATTTTAAAAAGCGGTATGGTTAAAGCTTCACGTTACGAGTGGACAACACAAATCAGAACGTTTCGGCGCAGTAGGCCTTCAACTAGAACAAAAATACAACACATGTACAAATATGTGTTGAAAATAAAAAAAAATAATAAAAACGAACTATGAACAAAATATATTTTAAAAAATAATTTTAAAAAATATACTAATGTTTTATTTATTATATAAAATTAGTATATATATTTTTTTCTACTTTAAAATCATTACTGCTATTAGCGCCAATCCTAGACTGTGAGGGCTATATGAGAAAACTTGAGAACCCCTCATAGCGTTTTGGGCGTTTAATATTAAATATTAGGACAGCTATCTCCTAGAATTCCACACAAAGCAATATATATTACCAACAAGAAACATCTTATACAGAGTATATTCATTCCAACATTGTGCTATCAATGCCAAACATGGTCATCTACGTCTCGGCATAAATGAAGGCTTGTGAAAACAGAGATGCGATGTCTGAGAAAAGAGCTTGGAGAAACCAGAACAGACAGAATCAAAAATGATATTATAAGAGAAAGAGTAGGCATTGAGCCAATCATAAGCTACATACAGAAAAAAAGAATAAACAGGTTTGCCCATCTAGAAAGACTGACATGAGATTCGTTAACATCCAAAGCACATATTAAATGTGGAGAAGAGAGAAGAGCAAGAGGAAAACCCAGAGAAAGATGG
The DNA here is from genome assembly GCA_032433765.1 of Megaustenia siamemsis. NCBI lineage: Eukaryota > Metazoa > Mollusca > Gastropoda > Stylommatophora > Ariophantidae > Megaustenia > Megaustenia siamemsis. The sequence goes on along the minus strand of JAVIAB010000051.1, from coordinate 150,294,974 downwards.
ACAGACAACATCAAAGAAGCGCTACAACAACATCAGTTGACAATGAGTGAAGCTGCTAAAAGGGAAAGAACCAGAACTTTCTCCCTATACATCCGAACGTGTCCAAGAGGAAGTAAAGAAAGAAAGAGAGAAAGAAAGAAAGAAAGAAAGAAAGAAAGAAAGAAAGAAAGAAAGAAAGAAAGAAAGAAAGAAAGAGAGAGAGAAAAAAAAAGAAAGAGAAAGAGAGAGAGAGAAAGAAAGAAAGAAAGAAATAAAGAAAAAAAGAAAGAAAGAAAGAAAGAAAGAGAGAGAGAAAAAAAAAGAAAGAAAGAAAAAAGAAAGAAAGAAAGAAAGAAAGAGAGAGAGAAAAAAAAGAAAGAGAAAGAGAGAAAGAAAGAAAGAAAGAAAGAAAGAAAGAGAGGGAGAAAGAAAGAAAGAAAGAAAGAAAGAAAGAAAGAGAAAGAAAGAAAGAAAGAAAGAAAGAAAGAAAGAAAGAAAGAAAGAAAGAAAGAAAGAAAGAGAGGGAGAAAGAAAGAAAGAAAGAAAAAAATGAAAGAGAAAGAGAGAGAGAGAAAGAAAGAAAGAAAGAAAGAAAGAAAGAAAGAAAGAAAGAAAGAAAGAAAGAAAGAAAGAAAGAAAGAGAAAGAAAGAAAGAAAGAAAGAAAGAAAGAAAGAAAGAAAGAAAGAAAAAAGAAAGAAAGAAAGAACCAAAGTTATTAATTCACTGGCGACAGAGAAGACCTAACTTTCACATGAAAGGTGGACTGTAAGGTGGAACACGCAGAGCACGATGCAAGGCACTTGCCAAATAGGAATCGGATGGTTCGACTTACCTACTGACGCCCTGACTGTGGTTATATCATAACTCTCTAGATGAAAGATGACAGAGTCAATGGCATCAAGACCCTCTTCAGGAGTCATAATCACTTCGTGATGTTCGGTGCCCAAATAATCAGCCACCTAAGAATACAGAATACTCGTTTTCTAAAATGACTGACTCTCCTCGACATTTTGGATGACAATCTTTAGTAACTGATGACAAACTTTCAAAATTCTACTGACAATCTGTATTTACATATACTCATTTCACACTACAATTTACCGAAAACCTTTGCTTACAAGTAACTGACTATCCATGCTGTTTTACTGACAGTTTTTATTTACTCATGACTGACAACTATACATGATATTTCACTGACAGTCTTCATTTACTCGTGACCGACTATTCATGTTATTTTACAGTTATCATTTACTCATGACTGACTATTCATGTTATTTTATAGTTATCATTTACTCATGACTGACTATTCATGTTATTTTACAGTTATCATTTACTCATGACTAACTACTAATGATATTTTACAGTTATCATTTACTCATTACTGATTATACATGATATTTTACAGTCTTCATTTACTCATGACTTATATCTATGAAATTTTAAAGTCTTCATTTACTCATGACTAACTATCCACGATATTTGACTGACTGTCTTCATTTACTCATGACTAACTATCCACGATATTTGACTGACTGTCTTCATTTACTCATGACTAACTATCCACGATATTTGACTGACTGTCTTCATTTACTCATGACTAACTATCCACGATATTTGACTGACTGTCTTCATTTACTCATGACTAACTATCCACGATATTTGACTGACTGTCTTCATTTACTCATGACTAACTATCCACGATATTTGACTGACTGTCTTCATTTACTCATGACTAACTATCCACGATATTTGACTGACTGTCTTCATTTACTCATGACTAACTATCCACGATATTTGACTGACTGTCTTCATTTACTCATGACTAACTATCCACGATATTTGACTGACAGTTCTCATTACCGACCCACCTTCCTGGCAGCTTTTAGATCTGGACTGCCTTCCATCCCAATAGAGAAAGTCTGCAGTGGGTAGGTGATGCCTCTCGCTTTAGCCTGCTTCACAAACAGGGCAGCCACAAGACTGGAGTCCAAACCACCTTCAGAAAGATGCAATGTGTAATAAAAACAAATAGTATTGCTTTCTTCTTTTTATAAGTTGCTAATGAACTAAACATTTTTCGGGCACATCATGAGAAGAGGAAAGTTGGAATACTTGGTTACAATTGGCAAAATAAAAGGAAAGAGAGATCGTGGGCGACAAAGAGAGAAAATACTATTAGATGGCGTGGTGTCATGGCGTGGAAAGCAGTCAACAACAGAACTGATACGATGCACTGTAGATAGAAGGTTGTGGAGGGACATGATCGCTAATGCCAACCGGTATGGTACATGATGATGATGAATGAAATAAATAACATACCAGCAGTAATAATATCGCCTATGTGTTACCGGGGCCTCGTTATGAGGGAAGTAAAGAATAGTGACACTGTGACCTTCCAGGCATGCCGTAAGAGGCGACTAAGGAGATTGATCGATGGCTTGACAAGCTGTCATTGTAAAAAGTATTGTTATGGAAACAGAGTCATAGATTTTAGAGCAGTGATTTCTGCAATATGTGTCATTTTGGCACGCAAGGTTTCTGTTTTTGAGATTGTGGTTCTGCCCTATATGCCATCTTCGGCTTGAAAGGACAATACAAAGAAATAATAGTGGTCCAACGACCGAGGTGCAGGAATTTCATGGCTACAAAGAATATTCAAAGAAGCATATTACAAGAATAACAGACACTGACCATCATTGTCCTAATATAGAAAAAAAGGGCAGGAAGAGAGACTGTAAAAAAAATACAGACATATCCCTACTGAGCTATGTTAGAAAACTGTAGGCCAACATTATAGAGAAAAGACTAACACAGACTAACGTATAGCGCGATTCCCAAATGGGTTTCCGGAGAGATCGACAGTGTGCTGACGCACTATTCTCTGTAAAACAGCTAGCAGAAAAGACATTAGGACATAATCAAAATATGTACATAGCTTGCGTACACCAAGAAAAGAGCATTTCACAGAGTTAACAGGGAACAATTATGGGAGATGACAATATAGAAAATATTTCAACATCTAATCAGTTGTAGTATACATAAACAGAAAATGTACAGTGAAAACGGTAGAAGGCAACACAGTCAAAATGGCAGCAGGCAACACAGATCAATTCGAAGTTAACAAGACAAGGGGTGCGGACTATTTCCTGTATTGTTTGTCCTCTATTTTTGGGCTACATATGTAAGGTAGCCAACCGGGTAGAGGCATGGAATTAATGGGCTCAATTGGCAGACGATCAGACACTAATACATGAATAAATAGATGATGGTCAGACACTAATACATGAATAAATAGATGATGGTCAGACACTAATACATGAATAAATAGAAGATGATCAGACACTAATACATGAATAAATAGAAGATGATCAGACACTAATACATGAATAAATAGAGACGATCAGACATTAATACATGAATAAATAGAAGATGATCAGACACTAATACATGAATAAATAGAAGATGATCAGACACTAATACATGAATAAATAGAAGATGATCAGACACTAATACATGAATAAATACAGGACGATCAGACACTAATACATGAATAAATAGAAGATGATCAGACACTAATACATGAATAAATAGAGGACGATCAGACATTAATACATGAATAAATAGAAAATGATCAGACACTAATACTGAATAAATAGAAGATGATCAGACACTAATACATGAATAAATAGAAGGTGAGCAGACACTAATACATGAATAAATAGAGGACGGTCAGACACTAATACATGAATAAATAGAGGACGATCAGACACTAATACATGAATAAATAGAAGATGATCAGACACTAATACATGAATAAATAGAAGATGATCAGACACTAATACATGAATAAATAGAGGATGATCAGACACTAATACATGAATAAATAGAAGATGATCAGACACTAATACATGAATAAATAGAGGACGATCAGACACTAATACATGAATAAATAGAGGACGATCAGACACTAATACATGAATAAATAGAAGATGATCAGACACTAATACATGAATAAATAGAAGATGATGAGATACTAATACATGAATAAATAGAGGACGGTCAGACACTAATACATGAATAAATAGAAGATGATCAGACACTAATACATGAATAAATAGAGGACGGTCAGACACTAATACATGAATAAATAGAAGATGATCAGACACTAATACATGAATAAATAGAGGACGGTCAGACACTAATACATGAATAAATAGATGATGGTCAGACACTAATACATGAATAAATAGAGGACGGTCAGACACTAATGCATGAATAAATAGATGATGGTCAGACACTAATACATAAATAAAAAGAGGACAATCAGACACTAATTCATGAAAAAATAGATGATGGTCACACACTAATACATGAATAAATAGAGGACGGTCAGATACTAATACATGAATAAATAGAGGACGGTCAGACACTAATACATGAATAAATAGAGGACGATCAGACACTAACACATGAATAAATAGATGATGGTCAGACACTAACACATGAATAAATAGAGGACGGTCAGACACTAATACATGAATAAATAGATGATGGTCAGACACTAATACATCAATAAATAGAGGACGATCAGACACTAATACATGAATAAATAGATGATGGTCAGACATTAATACATGAATAAATAGAGGACGGTCAGACACTATTACATGAATAAATAGAGGACGGTCAGACACTAATACATGAATAAATAGAGGACGGTCAGACACTAATACATGAATAAATAGAGGACGGTCAGTCACTAATACATGAATAAATAGAAGATGATCAGACACTAATACATGAATAAATAGATGATGGTCAGACACTAATACATGAATAAATAGAAGATGATCAGACACTAATACATGAATAAATAGAAGATGATCAGACATTAATACATGAATAAAAAGAGGACGATCAGACACTAATACATGAATAAATAGAGGACGGTCAGACACTAATACATGAATAAATAGATGATGGTCAGACACTAATACATGAATAAATAGAGGACAATCAGACACTAATACATGAATAAATATATGATGGTCAGACACTAATACATTAATAAATTAATAAATAGAGGACGGTCAGACACTAATACATGAATAAATAGAGGACGATCAGACACTAATACATGAATAAATAGATGATGGTCAGACACTAATACATGAATAAATAGAAGATGATCAGACACTAATACATGAATAAATATATGATGGTCAGACACTAATACATTAATAAATTAATAAATAGAGGACGGTCAGACACTAATACATGAATAAATAGAGGACGATCAGACACTAATACATGAATAAATAGATGATGGTCAGACACTAATACATGAATAAATAGAGGACGGTCAGACACTAATACATGAATAAATAGAGGACGGTCAGACACTAATACATGAATAAATAGAGGACGGTCAGACACTAATACATGAATAAATAGAAGATGATCAGACACTAATACATGAATAAATAGAAGATGATCAGACACTAATACATGAATAAATAGAAGATGATTAGACACTAATACATGAATAAATAGAAGACGGTCAGACACTAATATATGAATAAATTGAGGAAGGTCAGACACTAATTCATGAATAAATAGAAGATGATCAGACACTAATACATGAATAATTAGAAGATGATCAGACATTAATACACGAATAAATAGAGGACGGTCAGACACTAATAAATGAATAAATAGAAGGCGATCAGACACTAATACATGAATAAATAGAAGATGATCAGACACTAATACATGAATAAATAGAAGGTGATCAGACACTAATACATGAATAAATAGAAGGTGATCAGACACTAATACATGAATAAATAGAAGATGATCAGACACTAATACATGAATAAATAGAAGATGATCAGACACTAATACATGAATAAATATAGGACGGTCAGACACTAATACATGAATAAATAGAAGGTGATCAGACACTAATACATGAATAAATAGAAGATGATCAGACACTAATACATGAATAAATAGAAGGTGATCAGGCACTAATACATGAATAAATAGAGGGCGGTCAGACACTAATACATGAATAAATAGAAGGTGATCAGACACTAATACATGAATAAATAGAGGATGGTCAGACACTAATACATGAATAAATAGAGGATGGTCAGACACTAATACATGAATAAATAGAGGATGGTCAGACACTAATACATGAATAAATAGAGGATGGTCAGACACTAATACATGAATAAATAGAAGGTGATCAGACACTAATACATGAATAAATAGAGGACGGTCACACACTAATACATGAATAAATAGAAGATGATTAGACACTAATACATGAATAAATAGAGGACGATCAGACACTAACACATGAATAAATAGATGATGGTCAGACACTAACACATGAATAAATACAGGACGATCAGACACTAATACATGAATAAATAGAAGATGATCAGACACTAATACATGAATAAATAGAGGACGATCAGACATTAATACATGAATAAATAGAAAATGATCAGACACTAATACTGAATAAATAGAAAATGATCAGACACTAATACATGAATAAATAGAAGGTGAGCAGACACTAATACATGAATAAATAGAGGACGGTCAGACACTAATACATGAATAAATAGAGGACGGTCAGACACTAATACATGAATAAATAGAAGATGATCAGACACTAATACATGAATAAATAGAGGACGGTCAGACACTAATACATGAATAAATAGGAGATGATCAGACACTAATACATGAATAAATAGAGGACGGTCAGACACTAATACATGAATAAATAGATGATGGTCAGACACTAATACATGAATAAATAGAGGACGGTCAGACACTAATGCATGAATAAATAGATGATGGTCAGACACTAATACATAAATAAAAAGAGGACGATCAGACACTAATTCATGAAAAAATAGATGATGGTCAGACACTAATACATGAATAAATAGAGGACGGTCAGATACTAATACATGAATAAATAGAGGACGGTCAGACACTAATACATGAATAAATAGAGGACGATCAGACACTAACACATGAATAAATAGATGATGGTCAGACACTAACACATGAATAAATAGAGGACGGTCAGACACTAATACATGAATAAATAGATGATGGTCAGACACTAATACATCAATAAATAGAGGACGATCAGACACTAATACATGAATAAATAGATGATGGTCAGACATTAATACATGAATAAATAGAGGACGGTCAGACACTATTACATGAATAAATAGAGGACGGTCAGACACTAATACATGAATAAATAGAGGACGGTCAGACACTAATACATGAATAAATAGAGGACGGTCAGTCACTAATACATGAATAAATAGAAGATGATCAGACACTAATACATGAATAAATAGATGATGGTCAGACACTAATACATGAATAAATAGAAGATGATCAGACACTAATACATGAATAAATAGAAGATGATCAGACATTAATACATGAATAAAAAGAGGACGATCAGACACTAATACATGAATAAATAGAGGACGGTCAGACACTAATACATGAATAAATAGATGATGGTCAGACACTAATACATGAATAAATAGAGGACAATCAGACACTAATACATGAATAAATATATGATGGTCAGACACTAATACATTAATAAATTAATAAATAGAGGACGGTCAGACACTAATACATGAATAAATAGAGGACGGTCAGACACTAATACATGAATAAATAGAGGACGATCAGACACTAATACATGAATAAATAGATGATGGTCAGACACTAATACATGAATAAATAGAGGACGGTCAGACACTAATACATGAATAAATAGAGGACGGTCAGACACTAATACATGAATAAATAGAGGACGGTCAGACACTAATACATGAATAAATAGAAGATGATCAGACACTAATACATGAATAAATAGAAGATGATCAGACACTAATACATGAATAAATAGAAGATGATTAGACACTAATACATGAATAAATAGAAGACGGTCAGACACTAATATATGAATAAATTGAGGAAGGTCAGACACTAATTCATGAATAAATAGAAGATGATCAGACACTAATACATGAATAATTAGAAGATGATCAGACATTAATACACGAATAAATAGAGGACGGTCAGACACTAATAAATGAATAAATAGAAGGCGATCAGACACTAATACATGAATAAATAGAAGATGATCAGACACTAATACATGAATAAATAGAAGGTGATCAGACACTAATACATGAATAAATAGAAGGTGATCAGACACTAATACATGAATAAATAGAAGATGATCAGACACTAATACATGAATAAATAGAAGATGATCAGACACTAATACATGAATAAATAGAGGACGGTCAGACACTAATACATGAATAAATAGAAGGTGATCAGACACTAATACATGAATAAATAGAAGATGATCAGACACTAATACATGAATAAATAGAAGGTGATCAGGCACTAATACATGAATAAATAGAGGGCGGTCAGACACTAATACATGAATAAATAGAAGGTGATCAGACACTAATACATGAATAAATAGAGGATGGTCAGACACTAATACATGAATAAATAGAGGATGGTCAGACACTAATACATGAATAAATAGAGGATGGTCAGACACTAATACATGAATAAATAGAGGATGGTCAGACACTAATACATGAATAAATAGAAGGTGATCAGACACTAATACATGAATAAATAGAGGACGGTCACACACTAATACATGAATAAATAGAAGATGATTAGACACTAATACATGAATAAATAGAAGGTGATCAGACACTAATACATGAATAAATAGAAGGTGATCAGACACTAATACATGAATAAATAGAGGACGGTCAGACACTAATACATGAATAAATAGAAGGTGATCAGACACTAATACATGAATAAATAGAAGGTGATCAGACACTAATACATGAATAAATAGAAGGTGATCAGACACTAATACATGAATAAATAGAAGGTGATCAGACACTAATACATGAATAAATAGAGGACGGTCAGACACTAATACATGAATAAATAGATGACGGTCAGACACTAATACATGAATAAATAGAGGACGGTCAGACACTAATAAATGAATAAATAGAGGACGGTCAGACACTAATACATGAATAAATAGAGGACGGTCAGACACTAATACATGAATAAATAGAGGACGGTCAGACACTAATACATGAATAAATAGAAGATCTACAAAAACACTAATACACACTCAACAGGCACACAATGCAACATGAATATTAACACCAACAAAACAGAAGTCATGAACATCCCAAAATAAAATCAGAGGATCAATATCATGATAGGCAGCAGACAACTAAAACAAGTGGAGGAATTTAAATATCTAGGAAGTCTAGAGACAAACGACAATTCACAAACAGCAGAAATAGACTCATGATGCAACAAAGCTTATCAAATCATCGGACAGACGTTACCACAACAGTACAACAAAGAAATAACTCTAGAGGCAAAACAGCAGTCTACAACACAATCTTCACCTCAACGTTGAGCTACCAGTGCCAGACCTGGCCTCTAGACTCAAGAACAATAACAATCACGCAAATAAAATGTTTTAGATACCAGGCAGGAAACAGCATGAGAGATAAGATCAGGGGTGAAAAGGGAAGAAAAAAATACAATAAGAATAATTTAAACCACTGAATACATAAAGCATGAATAGATAAAGTATGAATACATAAAGCATGAATAGATAAAGTATGAATACATAAAGTATGAATAGATAAAGTATGAATACATAAAGCATGAATAGACAAAGTATGAATACATAAAGTATGAATAGATAAAGTATGAATACATAAAGCATGAATAGACAAAGTATGAATACATAAAGCATGAATAGACAAAGTATGAATACATAAAGTATGAATAGATAAAGTATGAATACATAAAGCATGAATAGATAAAGTATGAATACATAAAGCATGAATAGATAAAGTATGAATACATAAAGCATGAATAGACAAAGTATGAATACATAAAGTATGAATAGATAAAGTATGAATACATAAAGCATGAATAGATAAAGTATGAATACATAAAGCATGAATAGATAAAGTATGAATATATAAAGCATGAATAGATAAAGTATGAATACATAAAGCATGAATAGATAAAATGGTTCGGCCACGCAACAAGACCAAAAGATCCACGAGGCTTCTTTAAACTCTGCGAGGTTTCTAGAAGCAAGGGCCGACCACGAAAAATATGGATTGATGGAATATTAGAAACACTAGGAAACATAACAATAGAAGATAAAAAGGCCGCATATATCTACCTCAACACTGAAAGGCAAATAAGAAATAAAAGAAAAGACACGCCTGGGAAATAACTCACATAAATGACGGCAACAGCCAAGTTTTTAAGAGTTGTCTACCTGCATAAATTTTGTTCCTTCTCTTAACCTTTGCTACACGTTTCTACTCTCGTGTGCTATTTTATATTAACTCTCTTGCTTATCATCAACATTAGATTGAATACAATTATTGTGAAGAAGTTTGCAGCGTCGAGTGGACATGGAGTATACATGAGAGTGTAGGTCAGTGAACGCGTTAACATAGGTGTACTGTCCAGGGCACGCTGGTGTACATGGCAATGAAAGGGCTGATAAGCTCGCTGGCAGCTCTGGCACTGAGTGTGGCCTAACTCGCGACAAAGAGAACATCGCCACATTTGTCCTTCATTTCTTAAGAGGAGAGGAGAAGAATGGGTGGGACAATGATGTATACATTGAGAGCCTGAAGAGTCTAAAGATGGGGCAATGATGTATACATTGAGAGACTGAAGAGTCTAAAGATGGGGCAATGATGTATACATTGAGAGACTGAAGAATCTAAAGGTGGGGCAATGATGTATACATTGAGAGCCTGAAGAGTCTAAAGATGGGGCAATGATGTATACATTGAGAGACTGAAGAGTCTAAAGATGGGGCAATGATGTATACATTGAGAGACTGAAGAGTCTAAAGATGGGGCAATGGTGTATACATTGAGAGACTGAAGAGTCTAAAGGTGGGGCAATGGTGTATACATTGAGAGACTGAAGAGCCTAAAGTTGGGGCAATGGTGTATACATTGAGAGACTGAAGAGTCTAAAGTTGGGGCAATGGTGTATACATTGAGAGACTGAAGAGTCTAAAGATGGGGCAATGGTGTATACATTGAGAGACTGAAGAATCTAAAGGTGGGGCAATGATGTATACATTGAGAGACTGAAGAGTCTAAAGATGGGGCAATGATGTATACATTGAGAGACTGAAGAGTCTAAAGGTGGGGCAATGGTGTATACATTGAGAGACTGAATAGTCTAAAGGTGGGGCAATGATGTATACATTGAGAGACTGAAGAGTCTAAAGATGGGGCAATGGTGTATATATTGAGAGACTGAAGAATCTAAAGATGGGGCAATGATGTATACATTGAGAGACTGAAGAGTCTAAAGGTGGGGCAATGATGTATACATTGAGAGACTGAAGAGTCTAAAGGTGGGGCAATGATGTATACATTGAGAGACTGAAGAGTCTAAAGATGGGGCAATGGTGTATATATAGAGAGATTGAGGAGTCTAAAGGTGGGGCAATGGTGTATATATTGAGAGATTGAGGAGTCTAAAGGTGGGGCAATGGTGTATATATTGAGAGACTGAAGAGTCTAAAGATGGGGCAATGGTGTATATATTGAGAGATTGAGGAGTCTAAAGGTGGGGCAAAGGTGTATATATTGAGAGATTGAGGAGTCTAAAGGTGGGGCAATGGTGTATATATTGAGAGACTGAAGAGTCTAAAGATGGGGCAATGGTGTATATATTGAGAGATTGAGGAGTCTAAAGGTGGGGCAATGGTGTATACATTGAGAGACTGAAGAATCTAAAGGTGGGGCAATGGTGTATACATTGAGAGACTGAAGAGTCTAAAGATGGGGCAATGGTGTATACATTGAGAGACTGAAGAGTCTAAAGGTGGGGCAATGGTGTATACATTGAGAGACTGAAGAATCTAACGGTGGGGCAATGATGTATACATTGAGAGACTGAAGAGTCTAAAGGTGGGGCAATGGTGTATACATTGAGAGACTGAAGAGTCTAAAGGTGGGGCAATGGTGTATACATTGAGAGACTGAGGAGTCTAAAGGTGGGGCAATGGTGTATACATTGAGAGACTGAAGAGTCTAAAGATGGGGCAATGGTGTATACATTGAGAGACTGAGGAGTCTAAAGATGGGGCAATGGTGTATACATTGAGAGACTGAAGAGTCTAAAGGTGGGGCAATGGTGTATATATTGAGAGACTGAAGAGTCTAAAGGTGGGGCAATGGTGTATACATTGAGAGACTGAAGAATCTAAAGGTGGGGCAATGGTGTATATATTGAGAGACTGAAGAGTCTAAAGGTGGGGCAATGGTGTATACATTGAGAGACTGAAGAGTCTAAAGGTGGGGCAATGGTGTATACATTGAGAGACTGAAGAGTCTAAAGGTGGGGCAATGGTGTATACATTGAGAGACTGAAGAGTCTAAAGGTGGGGCAATGGTGTATACATTGAGAGACTGAAGAATCTAAAGGTGGGGCAATGGTGTATACATTGAGAGACTGAAGAGTCTAAAGGTGGGCAATGGTGTATACATTGAGAGACTGAAGAGTCTAAAGGTGGGGCAATGGTGTATACATTGAGAGACTGAAGAGTCTAAAGGTGGGGCAATGGTGTATACATTGAGAGACTGAAGAGTCTAAAGGTGGGGCAATGGTGTATACATTGAGAGACTGAAGAATCTAAAGGTGGGGCAATGGTGTATACATTGAGAGACTGAAGAATCTAAAGGTGGGGCAATGATGTATACATTGAGAGACTGAAGAGTCTAAAGGTGGGGCAATGGTGTATACATTGAGAGACTGAAGAGTCTAAAGATGGGGCAATGGTGTATACATTGAGAGACTGAAGAGTCTAAAGATGGGGCAATGGTGTATACATTGAGAGACTGAAGAGTCTAAAGATGGGGCAATGGTGTATACATTGAGAGACTGAAGAGTCTAAAGGTGGGGCAATGGTGTATATATTGAGAGACTGAAGAATCTAAAGGTGGGGCAATGGTGTATATATTGAGAGACTGAAGAGTCTAAAGGTGGGGCAATGGTGTATATATTGAGAGACTGAAGAGTCTAAAGGTGGGGCAATGGTGTATATGTTGAGAGACTGAAGAGTCTAAAGGTGGGGCAATGGTGTATACATTGAGAGACTGAAGAATCTAAAGGTGGGGCAATGATGTATACATTGAGAGACTGAAGAGTCTAAAGGTGGGGCAATGGTGTATACATTGAGAGACTGAAGAATCTAAAGGTGGGGCAATGATGTATACATTGAGAGACTGAAGAGTCTAAAGGTGGGGCAATGGTGTATACATTGAGAGACTGAAGAATCTAAAGGTGGGGCAATGATGTATACATTGAGAGACTGAAGAATCTAAAGGTGGGACAATGGTATATACATTGAGAGACTGAAGAATCTAAAGGTGGGGCAATGGTGTATACATTGAGAGACTGAAGAATCTAAAGGTGGGGCAATGGTGTATATATTGAGAGAATGAAGAATCTAAAGGTAGGGCAATGATGTATACATTGAGAGACTGAAGAGTCTAAAGGTGGGGCAATGGTGTATACATTGAGAGACTGAAGAATCTAAAGGTGGGGCAATGATGTATACATTGAGAGACTGAAGAATCTAAAGGTGGGACAATGGTATATACATTGAGAGACTGAAGAGCCTAAAGGTGGGGCAATGATGTATACATTGAGAGACTGAAGAATCTAAAGGTGGGGCAATGGTGTATACATTGAGAGACTGAAGAGCCTAAAGGTGGGGCAATGATGTATACATTGAGAGACTGAAGAATCTAAAGGTGGGGCAATGGTGTATACATTGAGAGACTGAAGAGCCTAAAGGTGGGACAATGATGTATACATTGAGAGACTGAAGAATCTAAAGGTGGGGCAATGGTGTATACATTGAGAGACTGAAGAGCCTAAAGGTGGGGCAATGGTGTATACATTGAGAGACTGAAGAATCTAAAGGTGGGGCAATGATGTATACATTGAGAGACTGAAGAATCTAAAGGTGGGGCAATGGTGTATACATTGAGAGACTGAAGAGCCTAAAGGTGGGGCAATGATGTATACATTGAGAGACTGAAGAATCTAAAGGTGGGGCAATGATGTATACATTGAGAGACTGAAGAGTCTAAAGGTGGGGCAATGGTGTATACATTGAGAGACTGAAGAATCTAAAGGTGGGGCAATGATGTATACATTGAGAGACTGAAGAATCTAAAGGTGGGGCAATGGTGTATACATTGAGAGACTGAAGAGCCTAAAGGTGGGGCAATGGTGTATACATTGAGAGACTGAAGAATCTAAAGGTGGGGCAATGGTGTATACATTGAGAGACTGAAGAGCCTAAAGGTGGGGCAATGGTGTATACATTGAGAGACTGAAGAATCTAAAGGTGGGGCAATGATGTATACATTGAGAGACTGAAGAATCTAAAGGTGGGGCAATGGTGTATACATTGAGAGACTGAAGAGCCTAAAGGTGGGGCAATGATGTATACATTGAGAGACTGAAGAATCTAAAGGTGGGGCAATGATGTATACATTGAGAGACTGAAGAGTCTAAAGGTGGGGCAATGGTGTATACATTGAGAGACTGAAGAATCTAAAGGTGGGGCAATGATGTATACATTGAGAGACTGAAGAATCTAAAGGTGGGGCAATGGTGTATACATTGAGAGACTGAAGAGCCTAAAGGTGGGGCAATGGTGTATACATTGAGAGACTGAAGAATCTAAAGGTGGGGCAATGGTGTATACATTGAGAGACTGAAGAGCCTAAAGGTGGGGCAATGGTGTATACATTGAGAGACTGAAGAATCTAAAGGTGGGGCAATGGTGTATACATTGAGAGACTGAAGAGCCTAAAGGTGGGGCAATGATGTATACATTGAGAGACTGAAGAATCTAAAGGTGGGGCAATGGTGTATACATTGAGAGACTGAAGAGCCTAAAGGTGGGACAATGATGTATACATTGAGAGACTGAAGAATCTAAAGGTGGGGCAATGGTGTATACATTGAGAGACTGAAGAGCCTAAAGGTGGGACAATGATGTATACATTGAGAGACTGAAGAATCTAAAGGTGGGGCAATGGTGTATACATTGAGAGACTGAAGAGCCTAAAGGTGGGGCAATGATGTATACATTGAGAGACTGAAGAATCTAAAGGTGGGGCAATGGTGTATACATTGAGAGACTGAAGAGTCTAAAGGTGGGGCAATGGTGTATACATTGAGAGACTGAAGAATCTAAAGGTGGGGCAATGGTGTATACATTGAGAGACTGAAGAGTCTAAAGGTGGGGCAATGGTGTATACATTGAGAGACTGAAGAGTCTAAAGGTGGGCAATGGTGTATACATTGAGAGACTGAAGAGTCTAAAGGTGGGGCAATGGTGTATACATTGAGAGACTGAAGAGTCTAAAGGTGGGGCAATGGTGTATACATTGAGAGACTGAAGAATCTAAAGGTGGGGCAATGATGTATACATTGAGAGACTGAAGAGTCTAAAGGTGGGGCAATGGTGTATACATTGAGAGACTGAAGAGTCTAAAGATGGGGCAATGGTGTATACATTGAGAGACTGAAGAGTCTAAAGATGGGGCAATGGTGTATACATTGAGAGACTGAAGAGTCTAAAGATGGGGCAATGGTGTATACATTGAGAGACTGAAGAGTCTAAAGGTGGGGCAATGGTGTATACATTGAGAGACTGAAGAGTCTAAAGGTGGGGCAATGGTGTATACATTGAGAGACTGAAGAATCTAAAGGTGGGGCAATGATGTATACATTGAGAGACTGAAGAGTCTAAAGGTGGGGCAATGGTGTATACATTGAGAGACTGAAGAATCTAAAGGTGGGGCAATGATGTATACATTGAGAGACTGAAGAGTCTAAAGGTGGGGCAATGGTGTATACATTGAGAGACTGAAGAATCTAAAGGTGGGGCAATGATGTATACATTGAGAGACTGAAGAATCTAAAGGTGGGACAATGGTGTATATATTGAGAGACTGAAGAATCTAAAGGTGGGGCAATGGTGTATATATTGAGAGACTGAAGAATCTAAAGGTGGGGCAATGATGTATACATTGAGAGACTGAAGAGTCTAAAGGTGGGGCAATGGTGTATACATTGAGAGACTGAAGAATCTAAAGGTGGGGCAATGATGTATACATTGAGAGACTGAAGAATCTAAAGGTGGGACAATGGTATATACATTGAGAGACTGAAGAGCCTAAAGGTGGGGCAATGATGTATACATTGAGAGACTGAAGAATCTAAAGGTGGGACAATGATGTATACATTGAGAGACTGAAGAATCTAAAGGTGGGGCAATGATGTATACATTGAGAGACTGAAGAATCTAAAGGTGGGGCAATGATGTATACATTGAGAGACTGAATAATCTAAAGGTGGGGCAATGATGTATACATTGAGAGACTGAAAACTCTAAAGGTGGAAAAGAGATTTGGTTGACCTGGAGTGATTAGTGAGAAAAGCAGATGTATCTACAAATAACACGTTACTGGAACAATCATTCTGCTTACGCTTCAAGAAATGCTGACACGCTCTTTGGAGCGGATATGGGTATGCCCTAACTGCAGTTAAACTGATTCCATGAATAGCAGTAGGAAACTCTTTGTACAGAGCTTCGCAGCAGGAGGCAATCTGATCGTCAGAAACAGACCCTCGTCGAACAGGTGTTTCGGGCCTTTAGCTTCTTGACACTCTAGGGGAGGTGGGCCCGCCTGGGTCATGACTCCCAGGCGTCGACCTCCTGCTGCATTGCCTCTAAGGCTTACACAGTATGTTCAGTACAAAATAACTACATCTAATACACAAAACATTCGAAAATAGTTTAACTAACCAAACCTAAGGCTTGGTGGGGGGCCTCGGTAGCCGAGTTGGGACAACCACCCGACTAGACTACCGACGTTCGGACAACCCGTGTTCGATTCCCGCTGGGAGCAGTGTGAATTGTACTCGTGTTTGGGAAGAAGAAAAAAATAACCCCACGGTCGACCCAGCCGTTGGCAGAAATGGGTACCAAGGTATTACCCTGGGAAGGTGAAGAATGTTGCTTCGCATCTGAGTTTCGATGCTTGAGGCGACACTATACAGAAATCTCCGAACATTTCTGGATAGGCGGCCGAGCACATATGGGTGTAAACTCGCGTGTTAAGACGCCGGTTCAAGTCTCGTACTTTACCTTTACCTTTACCTTTACCTAAGGCTTACACGGTATGTTCAGCACAAAATAACTACACTTAATAGACAAAACACTCTAAAATAGTTTAACTAACCTAACCTAAAGAGAATAGAATGACAATGTTTGGCTATTTTATGTGTATGTGTGTGTGTGTATATATATATATTCCGAGGTAGATAAAGCAGAAAGTAAGCACCAATGCTAGAGCAGGCTACCTGAGAGAAGACAACCGATCCGTACGTCCGCCATCAGTCGTTTCTCCACCGCAGCTTCCAGCAGTTGAGCAACGTTTTTCTTGACATCCTGGGCTGGACAATCAAAAACAAGTTAGACTTCATCCTGTCCCTTACTGGCTCATCGATACATCAATTACTTCACTTCATGTTTGTCTAGTACTTCAATGGCTCATCAATACATCAATTACTTCACTTCATGTTTGTCTAGTACTTCAAATATTTCACTTTTTGTCATTTTATTCCTGCAATTACTTCACTATTACTATTACACTCACTATTACAACAACTATTGCTATACTCACTGCTGCAACAACTACAACTACTCTTTTAACTGCTACAGCAACAATTATTTGCCTACTACAACAACTACTACTACATTCACTACTACAGCAACAATTACTACACTCACTACTACATCAAAAATTACTACGCTGACTACTGCAACAAGAACAACTACACTCACTACTGCAACAACAACTACTACACTCACTACTGCAACAACAACTACTACACTCACTACTGCAACAACAACTACTACACTCACTACTGCACCAAGTACTACTACACTCACAACTACTGCAACAAGAACAACTACACTCACTACTGCAACTACAACTACTACACTCACTACTGCAACAACAACTACTACACTCACTACTGCAACAAGAACAACTACACTCACTACTGCAACAACAACTACTACACTCACTATTGCAACAAGTACTACTACATTCACTACTGCAACAACTACTTCACTACTACTGCAACAAAAACTACTACACTCACTACTACTGCAACAAGAACAACTACACTCACTACTGCAACTACAACTACTACACTCACTACTGCAACAACAACTACTACACTCACTATTGCAACAAGTACTACTACATTCACTACTACTGCAACAAGAACTACTACACTCACTACTGCAACAAGTACTACTACACTCACTACTGCAACAAGAACTACTACATTCACTACTGCAACAACTACTTCACGACTACCGCAACAAAAACTACTACACTCACTACTACATTCACTACTGCAGAAACATTACTACACTCACTACTGCAACAACTACTACTACAAACATTACCTCAACATCAATTACTACACTCACTGCTATAAATACTACTTATACACTCACTACTGCAACAACAACTACTACAAACATTACTACAACAACAATTACTACATTCACTACTATAAATACTACTACTACACTCACTACTACAACAACTACTACTACAAACATTACTACAACAACAGTTACTACACTCACTACTATAAATACTACTACTACACTCACTATTGCAACAACTACTACTACAAACATTACTACAACAACAATTACTACACTCACTACTATAAATACTACTACTACACTCACTATTGCAACAACTACTACTACAAACATTACTACAACAACAATTACTACACTCACTACTATAAATACTACTACTACACTCACTACTACTACAACTACTACTACAAACATTACTACAACAACAATTACTACATTCACCACTATAACTACTACTACTACTACACTCACTACTGCAGCAACAAATACTACAACAAGAACTAATACATTCAATTCTGCAAAATACAATTAGGATACACACTATTACTATTAGTAACAACTATTACTACACTCACTACTGGAACAATTACTAGTACACTCACTACTGCAACAACTATTACTACAATCGCTGCTGTAATAACTACTACTACACTCATACTGCAACAACAATTACTACCCTCACTACTGCAACATCTACTACTACACTCACTACTGCAACAACAATTACTACACTCACTACTGCAACAACAATTACTACACTCACTACTGCAACAACAATTATTACACTCACTACTGCAACTACTACTAAACTCACTACTGAAAAAAATTGCTTCTACACTCACTACTGTAATAACTATTACTACACGCACTACCTCAAAACTACTACACTCATTACTGCAACAACTGCTACTTTACTCGCTATTGTAATAACTATTACTACACTCACTCCTTGAACAATTGACTACACTCACTACTGTAACAAATATTACTACACTCACTGCTGGAACAATTACTATTACACTCACTACTATAACAACTACTAACTACACTCACTACTGTAACAACTATTACAAAATATACTACAACTATTCCGACACTACAACTTCAGCAGCTGCTACATATTCTCCTACACCAATTGTTTTTACAACTCTTGCTACAAATAAAGCTACAACTAACACAACATCAACTACTACAACCGCTTCAACATATACACAACACTACTACTACAAAAGCGTCTTCTTACTGAATGAACTGATCTTAGTTTTATACAGCGGGGCCTGTCCTGGCTTGTTGAAACATTTCCTCTCCTTCAGGAAGGCCCGGCCCTGTTGGTCAAGGTCGTAAATCTCTATATGGCCAGGTGGAAATGGTTCGATCTGAGCATCGGCATCTGTCAGACTGTGTGACAGGCCGAATAGACCTGTCAACGGAAACCCCAAATAATGAAGATCTCAAACATTAGACACATGTTCGCACCACAAACTATACAGGATTTATTTATAGTCAATGCATAAAAAAGCAGAAAAAGTTAAGTTAGAAAGACTTCATGATGTCCGTCCGTCTGTCCATCCAGCCATCCATCCAGCCATCCATCCATCCATCCATCTCTGTCTGTCTGCTTGTCGTCAGTCTGTCAGTCTGTTTTTTTTTTAAAGATCCTTGATGGTGCCCCTAAGCACATAGCGCGCCCCGGGCAAATGCCAGAGTTGACTTTACCTTGAGCCGGCACTGCTAACAGAGAGACAAGACAAACAACCACGTTTACACATAAATGTTTTGTACCTGAAGAAGGCTTACGCCGAGACGTTGTAGTTTGTCTTGTCTCTCTATTAGTTTATATGCTTTATACCAATGTGTAATTATTTTACATTTTATTTTATTTGCGTCACCATTTTCTTGAGTATTATCAAGAGTGGTACCTCTACACTCAAACCAGCACTCACACTCCCCCTCACACCAACACTCACAATCCCCTCATACTCCCACTCACACCCACACTCACACAAACACTCACACTCCCACTAACACTTCCATTCACATACACACTCACACACCCACTCACACCCCCACTCACACCCCAACTCACACTCACACTCCCACTCACACCACCACTCACACCCCCACTGACACTCATACTCCCACTCACACCCCA
Source organism: Megaustenia siamemsis (assembly GCA_032433765.1). Lineage (NCBI taxonomy): Eukaryota > Metazoa > Mollusca > Gastropoda > Stylommatophora > Ariophantidae > Megaustenia > Megaustenia siamemsis. The sequence goes on along the minus strand of JAVIAB010000051.1, from coordinate 150,274,154 downwards.
CTCACACTCATACTCCCACTCATACCCCTACTCACACCCCCACTCACACCCCACTCACTCTCATACTCCCACTCATACCCCTACTCACACCCCCACTCACACTCCCATTCACACCACCACTCACACCCCCACTCACACTCATACTCCCACTCACACCCCCACTCACACTCACACCCCCACTCACACTCCCACTCACATCCACACTCACACACCAACTCACACCCCCACTCACACCACAACGCGTTATTGTGCATCCTCTAAAGAATGTCATCTTCAATGGTACAGTTTCTTAAAAAAATAAATACGTGTTTACGTGTTTACGTGTTTACGTCATGAAAATGTCAATCGTTGTCAAAGTTATAAATGACCTCATTTACTCCATGAGGTGCCAGGTTCTGTAATCACTTCTTCTTCTACTTCTTTCCTTCCTCATCTGCCTTTCAGCGTCGAGGGGAGATATAATTTGCGGTCTTTTGCTATTCTGTTCGCCTCTGCTGCTATCATGTTTCCTAGTGCTTCTAATATTCCATCGATCCATCTTTTTCGTAGTCGGCCCTTGGGTCTGGTGTTCTCACAACGTTTGTTGAAGGCTCGTTGTGTTGTGTTTTGATCTTTCTGCCTTGTCAAGTGGCCAAACCATTTTATCTGTTGTTTCCTTATATATTCTATGGCGGGGACTATTCCTAGCTTTTTTCTCAATCTTCATTTCTGATCTTATCTCTCAGAATGTTTCCTGTCATTCGTCTAACACATTTCATCTCTGTAGAGGTTATTTTTCATATTGTTCTTGCATCTAGGGTCCAGGTCTGGCATTGGTAGCACAACGTTGGGATGAAGATTGTATTGTATAGTGCTCGTTTTGCCTCCAGAGTTAACCTGTAATCACTTGATGTTCCTTTGTGTGATGATTATTTCCCCCCTTTCACTAGTTTCTTTACTTCAGTACACGTTGTGGTGTATGATCTGATATTAACGCCAAAATGTGGACCAGTCACTGCAGGCATTAACTGTTTTTAACACACGTATTACCATTACTGGTGTATGTCGGGGGCTCATGATAGGACCAGAGGTATAAAAGCCGTTTGTTCAAAGCTGTCGTCACGACGTGTGAGACTGGGGATTTTTATTTTGATCCCGACAGAAAAATGGTTTTTTCTCTCTACCGTGGGTTTTGAACACCGTACACCGACTTTTCAGCCAGCGAAACAGTGTACTTCACCGCACGGCCACACCCTGCAGGCATTGAAAGTAGAAAAGATAAGAGATTATTTTAATAAAATACCAACAAAGTGCATGTGAATTTAAACGAAAAAGTTGAAATAAGCTCGCTCTTTCTGGAGTTAACCTTACGACTGTTAACTCTTTCCGCACGTTACGATGCACTGTGCGCCATTCCGATTTCGGCCGCGTACGTTTAGCCGCACAGTGCGTCACTCTCAATTTGATTAGAGTAAACTATCCTTAAGCTATATTCTTTTTACATGTCTTGTATCATCTTGGTATTGATGAAATCTAATTACTTGTTCAATTATGTAAAAATTCATATATACTATGTTATGTTTTAGATAAATATAAATATGTAGATTGATTCTTAAAGCCATGACAAATTTTCTCTAAAATCTCTTCCGTACTTTTGATAAAAATCTTCCGTACAGAAAGAGTTAAAGAAAGGAATAGTTCTCTTTATTATTCGCCATTAATATTATGTTAAGCGAGCGTAGATGTATTGTGTTGTGGTTTGCTGCTAGACTGTAATATCTGCGACTTTCGGCCCAACATATCCGATTTCAAGAACGAATTTTTTAAATACCGGGTTGCATTCCCTGTTCGATCATTAGTCGCTTGGCTGAACAGCACAGGCGTTTGACTACTGTTTACATATTAAATGTAATAAAATGTTAACAAAGTAAATTTGAAAATCATCATCGTTATCAAGTACCAAGTCTGCTGGCGTAGGTGATCATGTCTCTCTACAGCTTACGGTCTCGACAGTTATTTATTATCTCTGTCGTTGACCTTCTGCCAAGCCATTAAGCTTTACTTCCCTCTATCTCTTCGCTCCTCATTTTTCCCAGTTGTCACAATATATTCCAGCTGTTCCCTTTTCGTTACATGACCAAAAAAATATGAAAATAGAAAATGTAAAACAGTGAATTAATTATAGCACTTGCAGGACAGTTTGAGAGCGACGAATCGTGGAGCGCCGTCGCTTCCTATGGACTCGAGGGACTGAATCTAACATAGAATGTCGGAACTCTTTCTTCTCGCTAAGGCTACTCACCTTTGGCCTCAGAGCACACGCCGAGAAATCCTTGGTCTGTCTGGAACCGGAAGAGTGGACGCACGCCATATGTGTCCCTGCCCAGAATGACCTTCCTGTTGACCACGTCAAGGATACAGAAAGCGAAGACTCCGTCCAACTGCTTGGCCATTGCTTCGGCCCCTAATGAGTGGTAAAGGTGAATGATCGGTTCTCCATCAACTTCTGTGCTAAGGGAGAGGTCGAACTCCTTATCCAGCTGCAAATATAGGAACACAACAGTTCATGTACATTCAGGTTAATCAAGCGAAATAATTTCATTTTAATTTACCTAGCTTAATACCTATCATGGAAGATGCACCACAGAAATAAAAAGCAAAATAGCTCAGGCCTAAAAAGCATTTCAGAAAGTGCAAAATATCTTATGCAACAAATCTCGACGCCAACGGCAGCAGAGGAAGGATAGAAGTAGAAGAGGAAAAACAAATCTATGTCAATAGAAATAAGAAAGAGAGTTCATCGGTGCTATATAGAACCACCACCTACCTAAAGACGGTGGTCTCTTTTTTTTTTTTTTTTTGACGCGTTCAATAGCGCAATCAACAACAAAGATGAGTATAAGCGATTAAATAAAGAAATTGTAATAAAATGCAATGAAGCAAAAGAAGCGAAGTGATTTACATCAAATAGAAAGCGCTTACAATCACATGATCCCTTCAAATATCAATAAAAACAAACAAATAAACAGAAAAGTTGACTGGAAGTCAGCACTTATCTGCCCCGGAAGTTTCTATATGTACAGCTGATCGTAAATCTCTAGACCGGCCGTACGCTAATCTTACGGTCTATTGTTTGATGTGTGACGGGGATAATCTAACGACTAACTGTGTGTCTATATGTTCGGAATTTTAGTCAACAACAAAGGCCTAACATCATCAAGCGCTATACATTTTTTAAAAATATGACGATCATCATTTTCACGAGGACGTGAACTTCCAGAACATGGTGGTTAGGCGACAGGAACTATTGAAGGCTATGCATGAAAAGTGTTCCTTGTTGCAGTTTCCTCATATTCAAAGTCCATGGGAGACTGGTTGGTCTTGAGGCAAGACGCAGGCCTCGAGACAAAGAGGTTGTGGGTTCAAATCTCGGCTACACCGGTTGGGATTTTTATTCATGATTTCTCTCTGCGGCAACCACCCCTGGTCTCAGCAGCGAGGCCCGGCTTGAAACGTCATCTTCTCATCGACGGAAAAAAACATGAGTACCTCCGAAGTCGGGGTGATCTGCCTGTGCGCGAGGGGCCCCTGTGCACACGGCTGCCAAGGAAAAATGGATTAGCACGCAAACTTCAGTTCCTAGTCTCTAGGGACTTCGTCAGAGTTGAAAGCTTGCGAACGCAAATAACAACAACAACAATATAGAACCAATTCTGACCTATGGAAGCGAATCATAGACAGTAGATAAACAAATGAAAAGACGATTAGAGGCCACAGAGATGGGATTTCTCAGAAGAATGTTGAAAATTCCCTGGACAACTTTTATCGGGCACATCAAGAGAATAGGAAATTTGGAATACTTGGTTACAACTGGCAAAATAAAAGGAAAGAGAGATCGCGGACGACCAAGAGAGAAAATACTGGAATAGCTTGGTGTCGTGGCATGGAAAACAGTCAACAACAGAACTGATACGATGCACTGTAGATAGAAGATTGTGTAAAGACATGATCGCCTACGCCCACCGGTATGGTACATGATGATGATGATCTTAATACGTGGTAAAAGAAAGGGTTAAACTAACATAATCTTTTAATTTATATTATTTGGCCAGACACGGAAAACATATGGACGAGCGTAATCGTAATCAAATATACAAAGAGATCAAATTCTTTTGATGTGGCAGCTAAAACATAAAGCGATCAAATCCTCTAAATGCGATAGATCAAATATATAAAGCGATCACATTTTCTTAACGTGACAGATCATATATATATATAGATAGAGAGATCAAATTCTGTAAATGTGACAGATCAAATATATAAAGAGATCAAATTCTCTTGATGTGGCAGATAAATAATAAATAGATCAAATTATGTAAATGTGACAGATCAAATATATAAAGCGATCAAATTCTCTTGATGTGGTAGATCAAATATATAAAGCGATCAAATCTCTTGATATGACAGATAAAGCATATATATAAACGATTTATATTTCTTGATGTGACAGATAAAACATATAAGGAAACTAATTTCTATGGAGTGAAAAAGAGAGCATAAAGAGAGATGCTCTCTTTGACGTCTCAGAGAGAAGATAGAAATGAGAAGCTGCTGTGGTTTCACTTACAGTCTTGTGGTTGTAGATCTCTCCGTTGTAGATCAACCAAATGTAAGGGTGGGTGTACAAGCGGATGGGCTGCATGCCCCGGATGTCATCAACGATTGACAGGCGGTGGAAGCCTAGACAGCAGTTCTGTGAATGTCAAGGACAAACAAAAATGAGTTATTTGAGAAACGTGTTTGATAATTTACCGGTGACATCAGAGATGACTTTGAGGTGAAACATGTGGTTGCCATCTTGTGGCTACAGGGCTATATAACTGTGAAATGTGAATGGTCATTTTACTACATTAAGGTTATATTTGTATATTTGTATTTTTTATATAATTGGCCACGTGACAAGGCAGAGTGACCAAAACACAACACAGCAAGCCTTCAACAAACGTTGCGAGAACACCAGACCCAAGAGTTCGACCACGAAAAGGATGGTACGACGGAATATTAGAAGCACAAGGAAACATAACAGCAGCAGAAGCGAACAGAAGAGCAAAAGACCGCAAATTATATCTCCCCTCGACGTTGAAAAGGCAGATCAGGAAGGAAAGAAGAATAAAAAGGTTATATTAAAATCTAAGGACGACTTCTTCCTCTTCTTCTTCTTTCCTTCCTCATTTGCCTTTCAGCGTCGAGGGAAAATATAATTTGCGGTCTTTTGCTCTTCTGTTCGCCTCTGCTGCTGTTATGTTTCCTAGTGCTTCTAATATTCCATCGACCCATCTTTTTCGTGGTCGACACTTGGGTCTGGTGTTCTTACAACGTTTGTTGAAAGCTCGTTGTGTTGTGTTTTGTTCTGTCTGCCTTGTCACGTGGCCAAACCATTTTATCTGTTGTTTCCTTATATATTCTATGGCGGGGGCGATTCCTAGCTTTTTTCTCAGTTCTTCATATCTGATCTTATCTCTCAGACTGTTTCTTATCTCTCAGACTGTTTCTGCGGGGGCGATTCCTAGCTTTTTTCTCAGTTCTTCATTTCTGATCTTATCTCTCAGACTGTTTCTTATCTCTCAGACTGTTTCTTATCTCTCAGACTGTTCTTGTCTCTCAGACTGTTTCTTATCTCTCAGACTGTTACTAAGGACGACCGTTATGTCAATTTGAGAAAGATTACAGGAAAAGATAATAAAGAAAAAATAAACATAGAACGTAAAGCTTTACGACAAATTCGTGCAACACATACCTAGTACGTCAGGTCTAAAGACAAGCAGGATAAAATATCTATAATGTGTATCATTGTGATAGGAGTGAAGATAAGAACGATAAATTCATATATTCTAGAGCAGTGTGTTGTTTCGTCCTATAACTGTTTGTCTGAAACGCAAGTATTCAGCCATATCCTATCGAGGAAGCATTTGTCTTAATACGAAAATACAGATACACAATGTATTCCCGAGCTGTACCGGAACCATATGATATAGCCATGAGTACACCTGCGTGAAAGACACCGCCAATGATAGCTATTTTTTAGATAGCTGAGTTGGCAGTGTCCTCTAGCGTTTGGATTCTCGTGGCAAGGCTCTGTGCCACAGAGTACGGGTTCGATTCTGCTTCGGACCATCTATTGTTCATTTTTTTCAGTTATTGATTATTTGTGATTTGTTTCCCAGTGTTGTAAACCTCTTCAAATGAAATGACGCGCCGATCTATCGCCCCGGAAGTTCCCGCCAATAATAATATTAATTTATTATTATTTGTCCACCGACCCCTATTAAATACGTTTTATAGAAGCGGACCACCAGGATTCAACGTCAGCTCAAGATTTCTTCTTTTTACGATCTATTTTTGTGTGCTTTCATTCATTCATTCATTCTCTCTCTCCATTTGGCTACATAAATATTATACTTTTCTTTAAACCATCGCGGAACCTCTGTGACTCTACCGAGGACGGCGCCGCGGACCACAGTTTGAGAAGCGCTGTCCCAGAGTTATGGTTCGTAGCCTATGTGGCACGATCTCCACGAGGTTTATCCAAGTTCATTTTTCATTTGGTGTGTGTGTGTGTGTGTGTGTGCGTGCGTGCGTGCGTGCGTGCGTGCGTGCGTGCGTGCGTGCGTGCGCGTGTGTGTGTGTGTGTGTGTGTGTGTGTGTGTGTGTGTAAGAGAGATAAGGTGTTATTGTTAATTCCATTTATTTTTTAAATGAAATGACAACGTGAATGTTTTCAACACTTTTTTTTATATCCGGGAGGATTGCAGGTTATTCGACAACTACTTAAGCGGTTCGCAAGTAAGGGTAGGTCGCAGGTGGTCGCAGGTGGTCGTAGATTACTAGGCTAATATTTAAAAAGGAAAAACATTACTATAGGTTAAAACTATTGAATAAAAATAGGTGCTGCGACTGGCAGGGGTTTTGAAAACACTGCCCTTTGTAGCATTGATGGAATTATGGGATGGGGTGTCAGACTTTCATTGCTCCTAAACAAATCATTCGGAGAAGTGCAGGTTAATGATCTTTCCCTTTTTCCGAATGCCCTTAGTTCCCTGATCAAAGGGTGGCTACCCAGGAGAACGTTTCTATAAGCATGAGCGGGTTAGCGGAGAATATATGAAGTACTGAGTTCTTCAAAACATTTCATAGTCATTTATTATTTTTTGTCTTCATATTCTTTTATTATTATTTGTCTTCTGTTCAAAACACAGATGGGCATGTGGATTTTGTGACCAAGCATGGTTGGATGACACAATGTGATTTGTACTTTTGCACGTTTACATTTGATGCATTTTTGAGAAGTGAATTGTATAACGTCATTTATACGCAACAGAATATAACAAGAAGATGACGTCATGATTAAATGGTAAGATTACATTGTAAGCTTAATAACCTACAAAATTGTATTAAAAGTTATACAGGGAAGGATTCAGAATAAAATCAATACTGAATTAGATGAGCAGCAATTTGGATTCAGGATAAACAGTGGGACAAAATAAGCCATATTTAGCATGAGGTCATTGATTGAAAAATACATAGAAGTAAACAAAACAATATATGCCTGCTTCATAGACTACACCAAAGTGTTTGATAAAATACATCATAATCAACTTATAGACTGCCTAAAAGATATAAATCTGGACGATACAAACATACGACTGATATGTAATTTGTACTGGGAGCAAACAGCAATAATAAAATATAACAAGGAGAACTCTACACCCATTTATATAAAGAGAGGAGTAAGAAAGGTATGCATCCTGTCACAAAGCATGTTCAATTTATCATCATCATCATCATCATGTGCCATACCGGTTGGCGTAGGTGATCATGTCCCTCCCTCCACAATATTCTATCTACAGTGCATCGTATCAGTTCTGTTGTTGACTGTTTTCCATGTCATGACACCAAGCTATCCAGTATTTTCTCTCTTTGTCGTCCGCGATCTCTCTTTCCTTTTATTTTGTCAGTTGTGACCAAGTATTCCAACTTTCCTCTTCTCATGATGTGCCCGAAAAATGTTCATTGCTTATTTCTGATGTTTTTTAAGAGCTCCCTTTTAATTCAATCTATACACTGAGCAAATCTTTAAAAACATCACAGAGATGCCAGGCCAAAACATTAATGGAAAGATAATCAATAATCTAAGATATGCTGACGATACTGTACTACTAGCAGAAAATCCTAAAGATCTACAGCAATTACTTAATGTAATAAACATGACAAGCAAAAAATATGGACTAGATATGAATATCAAAAAGACTAAAACTATGATCATAAACAAAGAAAATTCTCAAGACCTACAATTAAATATCAAAGTTGAATGAATACTTCTAGAGACAGTTCAGAGCTACAACTACCTGGGACATACTATAGCCAGTGATGGAAAATGTACAACTGAAATAAATAAAAGAATAGGTATAGCAAAAAGTAATTTTAATGCCATGAAAAATATACTAACATCAAAACAAATAACACCAGGGCTAAAACTAAGAATAGCAAAATGTTACATCTTCTCAATATTCCTGTATGGTGCAGAAACATGGACATTAGACAAGAAAACAGAACATAAAATTGAAGCCTTTGAAATGTAGATTTATAGAAGAATAAGTTAGATGAGAATAAATTGGATCTATCTTTCTTTCGCCCGAAGTATTGTCTATATCTGCAATGTCGTTTCCTGTATAAATGTTACAGTCTTTTGTCATTCTTGCAGTGGCCCATATAGTTTCATCATCATTGGTTATGGACAAATGGATTTTCCTCAGTCAGTACTATATTCAGTGCAGTCTTGAAGTATGTGTTCAGCAGTCTGGGGCGCCTTTCCACATGTACAAATAGTTGGGGTGCCGATCTTGAATTTTGTATACATGTGACTATGGAGTCGATTGTGTCCTGTTCTGAGGCGTATAATGATAACTTGTTCATATCTATTCATATTATGAAAGGCATCCTGATTTGGGGCTTGTGGTCCTCTGATTGATTTGATTATCTGTTTCTTATGATGGTATGTAACCGGTGTATCTAGTTGTGTGCCCAGGGCAAGCCCTGTGGTGCTTGCAGAGTTCAGTCAATAAAGTCTGCAGATGTGGTAATTTTCTGGATTGTAGTGCCTGGAGTACTGATCTTGCATCTGTCAAAAACACTACAGCCTGCGGGCTAAGATTACTGTTCAGCAGTTTTTCTATTGCCAACTTTGTTGCTTGTATTTCTGCATCATAATTGTGACAATATTTCACTGTTGCTATTTTATTCATATCCCTTTTGTTATTTGGGTACTCTATATATGCACCTGCTCCCCCATTCTTTACTGCATTCTGTGCTGATCCATCTGTGTACACACGAATCCATAGGTCTTGTGGGTATTCTTCATCCAGGAAACTGAGAGTTATTGTTTTTTCGCTGTAGACTATTCTGTTCCTCTTTGTCAACTATTCCTTTCACTTCTGTCCGTATTTGTATTGATAATCCTGATTCATCTGTCCAGGGAGTCTGTTCTGGTATGGGTAGGGGGTTAACAACTCTTGGCATGTCTTGTGTTTGTCTACGAATACGCTTGGCTTGGTGGATAAAACTGCTTCTCTTAAGTCGTCCCAATGCAAGATTTTGGAATCGGTCCTTCATTGGATGTTTCGGCATGCAAGCAAATTTTTCTGTCTGTATCAGCAACTTTGTGTCCCTCCGTTCTCTCAGTGTTGGTATCCTCCACAATTTCTCCATCTCCAATATTGGTGTTGATTTCACTTCTCCTGTGATGACCCTATTGCCTGGTTTTGTACTTTATCCAGCTCTTGCAGTGTGGTGTTTGATTCTAAGCATCATGCGGATGATCCATATTCTAGATGTGGGCGTATACTCTGTTAGTATACTTTACTGAGTATTTTCCCACTCGCACCCCATGTGGTTCCACACATCTTTTTTAGAATAGCCAATTTCCTCCTTGCTTTTTGGGTTGCCTTATTTATCTGAATAAATTGGATGAGAAGAAAATAAAACAAACGATGAAGTTTTAAAACAACTAAAAATGAAAAGGGAACTACTATACACAATTCAAATAAGAAAAATGAAATTTTGGGGGCAAGTTAGAAGACACAACCGTGTAATAAAAGTAATATTGGAAGGTAAAATACAAGGTAAAAGAGGCAGAGGCAGACCAAAACTAAAGTGGATGTGAAACATCAAAAGATGGACAAGTCAACCTATAACAATCTGCAGCATCAAAGCAAGAGACAGAGTGGAATGGCGCTCCATGGTAGCCAACCTTCGATGTACTCAATGATGATGATGAATAACCTTCACGATTAAATGGTTATGGTTATGGTTATGGTAGGCCCCGGTATTACTGCAAACGAATTAAAATCCATAATTGCTCAACCGTCCGTGCCACTGGAATCATCCGAATTACTATCTCATCTCCCAAATAAAGAAAGGTAGCTGTAGTCCCCATCATAGCAGTCTCAGCACACGCCAAAAGACATAAGGCGAAACAGCACAGAATGTGAACACAGCCATCTGTTCTCCGTCACACGATTTCATCATTCATCGTAAGCAATCGGAATATGGTTAAATGATAAGCTTAATGACCTTCATGGTTAAATGGTAAGCTTAATGACCTTCATGGTTAAATGGTAAGCTTAATGACCTTCATGATTAAATGGTAAGCTTAATGACCTTCATGGTTAAATGGTAAGCTTAATGACCTTCATGATTAAATGGTAAGCTTAATGACCTTCATGGTTAAATGGTAAGCTTAATTACCTTGATAATTAAATGGTAAGTTTAATGACCTTCATGATTAAATGGTAAGCTTAATGACCTTCATGATTAAATGGTAAGCTTAATGACCTCCATGATTAAATGGTAAGCTTAATGACCTTCATGATTAAATGGTAAGCTTAATGACCTCCATGTTTGAATGGTCACAGATCCTAACGCTTGGAAAATTATGCAGTCGATTTTCTATTACAAATCTGTACAAAGTTTGCTGTTAAGTAATCTTAGGAAATTTTCTACAGAGTTTCTCAGCAGGAAGCAATCAGACCATCAGAAGTGGAACCCCCGTCGAGCAAGTGTTTCGGCCCTTTTGCTTCTAGAAAAAGAGATAAAACTGATAAAGAGCCCTTCTCTGCTAGAGACAGACCATACGCTAATGTTGAGAGGCGAAATGTCGGATCTTTGTTCATGACTTTCCAGCACCGGGGTGACTCTCGGAGTTTCATGTTAGTCAGGAAGGATGATGTCTAGATTCAAGAGGGCTACTGTGAGATCTAGGGTAGACATGCTTGCTGCGTTCGCCTGATGATTAAAGGAGTACACCTCTTCGTCATCCGCCCATGAAAGCACGTTAGGTGGGCGTGTCTGCGTTGTGTTGTGGCTTGCAGTATAATTGTTATATTTGCGCCTTTAGTCCCAACACATCCGACTTCAGCGCGACATTTTTGAGAACCAGGTTGTCTTCCCTCTTTGATCCCTACTTGCTTGGCCAGACTAGACAGGGTAGTCTGGTAATAGAGGCACCACGGAGAGGTGGAGAAGGGTATGGATGGTTCTAATTCACCGATCCTGGCGCAAGCCATCAGCTGTGGGTCGTTGACAACTTTCAGCTCTGGTGCTGTGAGGTGCGCTATCGCCACCGATTAGACATGTGATTTTATAATTTCAATATGTGGTTTATAATTTCACAAATTCACATTGCGGGAAGATCTTACGGTCTGTTGTTTGATGTGCGACGGGGATAATCCGACGACTAACTCGGACTTGGAGTCAAAACGATGTCCTAACATCATCAAGCGCTATACATTTTAAAAAATATATGACTATCATCATTTTCAGGAGGACGTGAGCTTCCGGTCAATATGGTGGATAGGCGGCAGGAACCATTTAAGGCTATGTCTGAAAAGTGTTCCTTTTTGCAGTTTACTCATATTCCAAGTCCAGCTTTTGCATGAGCTACTGAGTTAAGTGCTCTGTGCACACCGTGAGCTATGCGTTTCATCCATTTTGATTGTGTTTCGATATTCCAATTGTGTACGATGAATGATTATATCGTATGACAAGGAACAGTTGGCTGTGTTCACTTTCTGTGCGGTTTCGCCTTATGTAATTTGTCGTGTGCTGAGACTGCTATGACGGGGACTGCAGCTACCTTTCGTTGTTTGGGAGATGAGTTAGTAATTTGATGATTCCACTGGCACGGGCGGTTGAGCAATTATGGACATTAATTCGTTTGCAGTGATACCGAGGCCATCCATAACCATCAATTCTCTATTAGCTCCAGCCTCATTCTCTACCAGTCTCAAACGTTGCAGTTTAGTAGTACGAGAATGAGTTGCATCATGCATAGATTATATCCATTCCCCATTAAAGATGTTGCTTTTCTCTTGTGCTATATACTTCAGCTTTAGGCTCCAATTAATGCACATTTCGGTCTGATTCCTAACGTGAAAGTAGGCAGGAAATTGACAGCTGAATGGATCGTGATTCAAGATATTAAGATAACAAGATATCAAGATATCAAGATAACAAGATATCAAGATATCAAGGTAAGAAGATATCAAGATAACAAGATATTAAGATATTTAGATATCAAGATATCAAGATAAGAAAACCGTCAACGTCAGAATAGGACACATTCGACGTCACATTCACATGTATACAAAATTCAAGATCGGCACTTCAACTGCATGTACATGTGGACTGCTGACTGCTTCAGCAGTACTGCTGAACACATACTTCAAGACTGCACTGAATATAGTAGGCTGAGGATAAATCTTTGGCTCATAAATACAACACTACAGACAAAACTATATCGACACTGCAAGAATTACAAAAGACGGTAAAATTTATACCGGAAACGACATTGCAGATATATATGCAACAGTAAGCTAGAGAAGCATGGGGCAAGTAACTTAGTTGTTACCCGCTTCTCAATAGATAATAACAGTAACATATGGTAGCGACAATCAGTGTTAGGACATAAATTTAAGGTATGGAAAATTCCAGCCAGAATAACAAGTTAAGGGAGTAAACGTTTATAGTAGGTAGTGGACACACAGAAAGTGGGGAGGAAGGTAAGGTAGAATTATACTGAGAGGTTAAGTCCATGGAAATTTCAGCAACTCCAGGTTGGGGAAATGACAATATAGCATGCCCCATGACTTTGGCCATCTGATAAATAAGTTGTCATCCAACTACCAGGAATGGTCATTGTCATGAGGTAACCATTATTTAAATAGGGCATAAATATTCACGAAAATAAGGTGTTTTCATCAAACCATGAGATAGTTCAAGTTTCGGTCACAGAATGACGAGGAGTGACCAACTCAAGTGATCAGAAGAGTGCAAATTGTCACTTTGCGACAGTTTGATTGGCTGCTGATTTTAGGCGAAGAGTGTGAGGTTGGAGTATTTAAACTTCAACACTATAGGTTTGAGTTAGTCAGGAATGAAAATTAGACAGTTAGAGATAGTTATAGTAAGTTAGAGAGAGAGAGAGAAGTCAAGATGTAGACTAAGTAAGCTTAGTCCTGCTTCGGCCGAACTGCCGAAGGCAGTTAGTAGAAGTTAAGTTAAGATTAGAAAGTTGAGCCAGTTAGTTAGGAAGATAGAATCTTCAAGTTGTAGTTTCAAGTCAGTTGAGAAGTTATTAAGTACGTTGATAGAGAGTAGTGAGTACAGCAATGAAAATATGAACTTTAGTGTTGTGAAAGTGCTTAAGAGTATTTCAAGTTGTTTCACATTCCTTATGAACGTAGGTTGAATAATGTTGTATGCAAGATATGCACTTGGCACTGATCATATCCATCGGCGATTTGCCTCAGAGAGGTCCCGAATTAATTAACATTAATTTAAGATAAGTGCATCCACTACAGAACGATCATAGGCCAAGATTAATAATAGAAATCAAAAGACTTCCGTCTCCAAGAAGACGGATCTAGTCCACGTCCTCTCGATCGCTGCAGAAAGTGCATCCGGGGTCTGATTAATTTCGGTTCTCCGTTGTACTTTTCTGCGTTAAAGTAAAAGTGATGATTTTCTTATTACATCTGCGCCGCTAAAGCAATGTTGTACGCCGGCAACAGTCCCTTTCTGACAAATCAAGTGTTGTGAATGCGACCTTCCAACGTCTAGACTTAATCTGCGTTTTACGTCACATTGGTGCTGTTCATGGCCGTTGTTGGAATTCCTTGACCTACGTTATTTCCATGTTACTTATCAATGTAAACTACTTCGTCAGTCGCAGTTTTATCTCTTTACGGAATTTGCACAGAGTTTTGTTAGTCTTAGGCTGCTTTTACTATAGTAATCAGAAATCGAAAGGGAGCGAAATTGTGTGTACGACATTTTTTGTGTGCTACGTCATTGTAATGGTTCATCGTAAATCCCTAGACCGGTCGTACGCTAATCTTACGGTCGGTTGTTTGATGTGCGACGGGGATAATCTGACGACTAACTGTGTGTCTATATGTTCGGAATTGGAGTCAACAACGATGGCCTAACATCATCAAGCGCTCTACATTTTTTTTTAAATATGACGATCATGATTTTCAAGAGAACGTGAACTCCCGGTATATGGTGGATAGGCGGCGGGAACGATTGAAGGCTATGCATGAAAAGTGTTCCTTGTTGCAGTTTCCTCATATTCCAAGTCCGGCTTGTTGCAGGAGCTACTGAGTTAAGTGCTCTGTGCACACCGTGAACTGTGTGTCTCATCCGTTTTGATCATGTTTCGATAATTCCTCTTTCAGAACGTTTTCATTACTCTTATTAGCTGTCCGTGGTATTCTCAACATTCTTCTGTAAAACCACATTTCTACAGACTCCAGTGATTTTCTTGTTGGTTGTCCTATTGTCCATGATTCACATCCATTTGCTAAGACTGGCTCTACATAACATTTAAGAACTCTTTTTGTTGATTTTGTTTCGCACTCTTCGCATGATGATACTTAGTAATATCTTAGTCATGTAATTCATAAGGCTTATTGTGCGATGATCATCGCATTCAATCGCACCAGATTTCTTTGGTAGGGCTATGAATATTGATTTGAGCAGGATGATGATGATATATATATTCAGTTCAGACTTTGACTTTCTACCTTGCCTTTGTTTATTTGTTTGTTTGTTTGTTTTGCGTTTGCCAGCTTTTTATTTATAACGAAGTCCGATACGATTGTATTTTTGTTAATTGTCCACTGTGTAGTTTGAATCGAACCTAGGACCTTCTTGTCTACAGGTGGACATCTTTCGTCTAGACCACCCAGCCCCTGTGCCATTCTTTCAATCTGTGTCTTATATTTTTACCTATTTTTTTCGTCCATAAATTTTCTAATGACTTCCAGATTTGTCCCATCTGTTTTCGTTAATGTCACATAACCAATATATGAATGATTGTTCTCGCTGCTTCGTTAATGTCACATGACCAATATATGAATGATTGTTCTCGCTGTTCCGTTGATGTCACATGGCCACTATATGAATGATTGTTCTCGCTGTTCCGTTGATGTCACATGACCACTATATGAATGATTGTTCTCGCTGTTCCGTTGATGTCACATGGCCACTATATGAATGATTGTTCTCGCTGCTCCGTTGATGTCACATGGCCACTATATGAATGATTGTTCTCGCTGTTCCGTTAATGTCACATGACCAATATATGAATGATTGTTCTCGCTGTTCCGTTAATGTCACATGACCAATATCTGTTTGACTGTTCCCGCTGTTCGTTTAATGTCACATGACCAACATATGTTTGACTGTTCCCGCTGTTTCGTTAATGTCACATGACCAACATATGCTTGACTGTTCCCGCTGTTCCGTTAATGTCACATGACCAACATCTGTTTGACTGTGCCCCCTGTTCGTTTAATGTCGCATGACCAACATATGTTTTACTGTTTCCGCTGTTCCGTTAATGTCACATGACCAACATATGCTTGACTGTTCCCGCTGTTATGTTAATGTCACAAGACCAACATATGTTTGATTGTTCCACTTTTTCTGTTAATGTTACATGACCAACATATGCTTGACTGTTCCCGCTGTTCCGTTAATGTCGCATGACCAACTGATGTTTGATTGTTTCCCCATGTTCCGTTAATGTCACATGACCAACATATGTTTGACTGTTCCCGCTGTTCCGTTAATGTCGCATGACCAACTGATGTTTGATTGTTTCCCCCTGTTCCGTTAATGTCACATGACCAACATATGTTTGACTGTTCCCGCTGTTCCGTTAATGCCGCATGACCAACTGATGCTTGATTGTTTCCCCCTGTTCCGTTAATGTCGCATGCCCAACTGATGTTGGACTGTTCCCGCTGTTCCGTTAATGTCGCATGCCCAACTGATGTTTGACTGTTCCCGCTGTTCCGTTAATGCCGCATGACCAACTGATGCTTGATTGTTTCCCCCTGTTCCGTTAATGTCGCATGCCCAACTGACGTTTGACTGTTCCCGCTGTTCCGTTAATGACACATGACCAACTGATGTTTGATTGTTTCCCCCTGTTCCGTTAATGCCACATGACCAACTGATGTTTGATTGTTTCCCCCTGTTCCGTTAATGCCACATGACCAACTGATGTTTGATTGTTTCCCCCTGTTCCGTTAATGCCGCATGACCAACTGATGCTTGATTGTTTCCCCCTGTTCCGTTAATACCGCATGACCAACTGATGTTTGATTGTTTCCCCCTGTTCCGTTAATGTCACATGACCAACATATGTTTGACTGTTCCCTCTCTTCCGTTAATGTCGAATGACCAACTGATGTTAGATCGTTCCTTTCCACTCTAGTAATCAACCTTCTTGTTTGCCTTGTTGATGCTTACAGTCACAACAGGAATGGGATGTGTTCACTCATTGAACCGCGTTGGTCCCAAGGTCAGGAATGTCAGTGCATTAAGGTCACACTATCCTAACTTTAACAGAGTTGTGTTTTCCCACGGCCAATGTTTGACACGATGTCAACCTCCATTGTGGCACATATTGACGCTGTCAGTAATTTCATTATTAAATTAGGTCACAGATTCAGGAGGGGGTTTCGTGACGCAAATAATCAGAAATAATTGTTTCTGTCTGGCTTTTTTATGTAGGTCATGACCCCTGAAGTCAGTACTTGACACTATCGTAATCTTTTGACCGAATCACTGACCTGCTTTAAAACCTTTGACCCTGATGTTAAAATGTCTACCTTTGAAAGTGTGCAGTATCATCATGTGATGTATCTACTGGCGTAGGATACGATGAATCTTTATTGGATGGTGGGGATCACCTCAGCTGTTGAGTTTATATAAACTGATATCAAACTACGACACTACACTGGCAATTATCTTTTCTGTGGTCTATAAATGTTCTCTTTCACTAAAATCAGTTCGTCAGGTTCTTTCTCCAGCTGTACATGCCTTGTCGAATGAAAATAGGTTTTGGTTTAAATGCCAACTGACGTCATTTGTTCGTTTCTGAACTGAAAAGATCTCAACCACGAAAATACAGACCTTCATTAATGGATGCTTCCGCAGAATAAAAGGATGGAAATGGCAGGATAAGAAAACTAACGTAGAATTATGGAAGTGTACCAGTCAAATACCAGTGGGTAAAGAGATACAACGAAGACGGTGGTGCTGACTAGGACATACACTGCGGAAGCCAACTGAGAGTTTTACATGACAGACCCTTTTTGGAATCCTCAGGGGAAGAGACAAAGAGGAAGACAAAATTATTCTTGGACAAAACAGGAGGAAGCAGAGATGAAGATGATGGGGAAGACATTAAATGATCTTAAAAGAATGGCAAGAAACAGAACGGTTTGGAAAGTGTTTGTTGAAGACCTATGCTCCACAGGGAGCTGAAAGGTAGAAGAAGAAGAAGAAAAGAAGAAGACTCTAGATGGCCAAAATCTTGTTAAATGTGTCCCAGAGATTTTCTCTGAAAGAGAAAGCAGCGAGTTAGGGAGCTGACAACCCCAACTCGTGAAGTTGGGGCGTAGTACAATGAATGAAGTCACTGTCACTTCATTTCCCAATGGCGATTGCTATGTGGCTAACTTTGCCTCTGTTTTTCTTATTGACATTTTTTTAAAAAGTTGAAACATTAACAGCGATAATATTTACTAAGATTGTACCAATTTGAAGGACATAATTGACAGAGATGAGAACATAAGGGTAAGCTAAAGAAACATAGCTTGACAGTCACTGGAACGGAATTACCCAAACATGGGCCTGAAGCATCATCGATACGGAAAGGAGACTCGCTACTATAGAAAAACCGTACAGCTGGCTTGATCAAATATGTGCATTAATATTCAACGATGTATTCATTCCCTTTCTATAATCTGAGTCTAGTTTATACTTCTCATCTGTTTCTATAATTTCTATGTGACAGACTTCAGTATCTAGACATTGCAAGATTCTGCTTCGAGAGAAATCTTCTTTGGGCTTCATCACTTCCGGTAACAAAACGAAACGCGAAGGTTGAGCTTATGAGCATTTCACAGGCGGCTCGCAAAAGCAGATTTCACTATTTGTCCTTGACATTACCTGCAGTTATTTAATGAAAATTAAATCCCATTCTGGCAGGTTTGGCAATTGTGACATTTTGCAGATAAATGTGAACATTTTTTTTTTATTAATCCGCTGTTCTTACTGTAGTTTTTGTTTTTTTGTTTTTTGTTTTTCTGAAAAAGATCAAATAATTATATCGGCAAATTATTTGTTTATGTTTAATGTGTAATGATATATATATATTGTTTTGTGCGATGTCATTGACCAATATTCAATTCCTGCTTATGTCATGAAAATCAGCTCCGATGATTATGCATGATATGACGTCAATCAGACTCCATATCCGACGTCTACGTTAGAATAGAGCTCTACAGACGTTTTGCTTATATCAAATCACGTCTAATCTTAAAGCAATAGCTGTTCTTACTATTCATCACTGCAGAAGTCATCAACCTGGACATTTATTGACAATTTATGGCGTGACACGAACAATAATAAAAGTCACATTCATCACAAAAATGATAAGATGGTATAAAATTTACGTTTACAAAAATGCTTATCACTAAATGTTCACATAGACCAAAACATCGACTTCTGACAACCCACATGACTCAGAATAGACAGAGATCATATATATTTTGCATAAATAGGTACGATCTGATAAAGAGATGCATGTACGCGTAAATCTGGCACTCTGATCATTAGATGCAATCTCTATAGGTCAACGACACATATGTCCGTGCCGTTAACAAGGCATCACTAAGACTTAGACATACTAAGACTTAGTCGGAGTCTGTCTTTTCCTCTCTTGCACCATCAAACAAAATATAAGCAAACAGAAATTATTGGCCTGTCTGTCCCTATTGAGATAGTCAAATTATGTTGTCCAGTTCTACTAACGTTTATGTTTAACAAAATCTACGGGTAGATTCAAGATCAGAGATTCCAAATCTCTCGACAAAGCTATCTCTTGAAGTCCACCTTTATTAGTAAACTATTTGTACAATTATTATTCACTCATTTTGGTACAATTAAGTTTTTGCACCGACACTCGTGTACTCGTGATGTAGATACATAGCATTAAAACAGTTGGTCTCTCCAATCAAATACATACGTCAATATGGCGGAAAGGCGACAGGAACCATTGAGGGTCTGTCTGTAAAGTGCTCTTTGTTGCAGTTTCCTCATATTCCAAGTCCGGTTTGCTGTCGGAGCTACTGAGTCTAGTGCTCTGTGCACACCGTGAGCTGTGTATTTCATCCGGATCGTGTATTCTTAGTTTTAACCCTGTTGTTATTTGTTTTGATGTTCATATATTTTTCATGGAGCTAAAATTGCTTTTTGTCATTCCTATTCTTTTGTTGATTTCAGTTGTACATTTTCCATCACTGGTTATAGTATGTCCAGGGTAGATGTAGCTCAGAACTATCTCCAGGTCTATTCCTTCAACTTTGATATCCACGTATAGGTTTTGAGTATTATCTTTGTTTATCATCATAGTTTTAATCTTTTTTGATATTCTATCTAACCCATATTTTTTGCTTGTCGTGCTTATTTCATTAAGGAATTGTTGTAGATCTTTAGGATTTTCTGCTAGTAATGTAGAGGTGCACGTGGCCGTGCGGCTAAAACCACTATTCCGCTGGCTGAAAAGCTGACGACAGTGTTCGAAGCCCGCGGTAGACAGAAAGGATTTTTTTCTATCGGGGGTGAAATAAAAATCCTGAGTCTCACACGTCGTGGCGACTGCTTTGATCAAGCGGCCTTTATCCCTCTGGTTCTATCGTTGCCCCCCCCCCCCCCGTCATACACCAGCAATGGTACTATGTGTCGTAAAGATAAAAAAAAAAATTACAGTATCATCAGCATATCTTAGTTTATTGATTATCTTTCCATTAATGTTTAGGCCTGGCATCTCTGTGATGTTATTAAAGATTTGCTATAGTTCTATATATTTGTTTATTGCCTGACATAAGACAACATCAAGTAAGAGAACAGGTGTACCATTGGCTTAGTTTAACGACCAGGGGAGTTCACCAAAATAAACAACAGGGACAAGCGGGGCAATGCTCATTCTGGTTACTATCTACCTCTCCCGACAAACTAATTAAAGTATCTGTTGTTTTTTTTTCCGCCAGAAAATCAGTGAGTTTCTTTCTCTTATTTGGAACATGAGAAGAGGATTTGTCTCAGCGAGGAAAACAAAAACTTGGCTTTTCGCGAGCTTATCAAGTTGTACCCTCACGGCTGCTTACTTGAATGTCAAAGTAATATCTTAGTTCTAAACATCAAAATGTTGGTACATGCATGAATGAAGATGCTCCGAGGCAATTAAATCCTCTCGTTCTAGAGATTCAGGTTTCATTGAAATGTTTCAAATCTGTGGCACTGTATAAGAATATTAATATTCTAGAATAGTGTGAATTTATGCTGTTGATATTTAAATACAATTATCGTTTTCTCCTTTATGTGAAAAAATTTTTCAAAATGTGACGTATTTGACTCTCTGTGGTGCAAAATAATTAAATTGTAACCGCATATTAACATTTAAGTTATAGTTAATCGTGTGATCATTTCAAATGTACTAATGCAGACAAAACTCAAGTCATGTTTCAGAACCATGAAGATTCACTAAGACCACTAAAATGTTACCAACAAACAACTGTGCCCTATGAAGTTTAGCAAAGAGGTGTTTTAAGGAATTCCCAAGCTGTCTGTACTGATAACCAACCTTAAGGAATTTCTTTTATCTTTCTGGGTTGAGTTCAGCGAGCCAGGACAGAAAGATCGCTGCTAAAATGAGGTCAAAGAGTATCATGCCGTGAAGACAACTATAAAAGAAACTATAACAAGAACATAGCAAACGGGCAAACCATATTGGACTGATGATTAGATAACAATGTTGCCTGGTTCTGTTCCTAACACACCTTCATATCTGTTATCAGAGTTAGCCTAAGAATGTACAAAGCAGTACAACGTTTAACGATGAATACCAGTGATCCACAACAGCCATGCCTCCAGCCGTCTGTAAAGACGAAGAAAGGTCATAGGTAATTAGGAAAGAAGACATGAACAAAACATAGAACGTAGTGACAGCAAAATGATCAAATATGTGGGAAGGAGAGAATGTCAGAAAAAGACGATACTAGTGTATATGAAGTGACATGACACCGTGACCTGTATTACATCATCCATGTGAAGTTCTCACTGGGGAAAAGTTCGACAGTTATGAATTAAGTAGCACCCTGAGGCATGACTCATGATGATGACGCACATGTGTATAGAATTGCTTGATCTTACATCAGCTTATGTATGCACTTGGTGTTTGTGATAAATGTACTATGTTGTTATGTTATGTTTTAATAAAAATAAAAAAACCTAGAAAATCATGACCTTCATCACCTCTTAATAACCCCTCCACTTCCTTTACTTAACCCCGCCTCACCCCCTCCCCACGCCCAAAAAAAATAATAATTAATTGAAACAAATCTATATATTTTTTTTAATGTAACCAACTAAAGTTTTATATTTAGATCGTGAAAGATCGCATGTGAGACCTTAGCGATCAAACACGTGGGGGTTTACGTGTGTTTTTCTTAGCTAAGCCCTTAACTTAACGACTGACTCAGCAGGTCGGTAAGGGATAAATGTTTTATGCTCAGAGAAATACACAGAAGATGGAGATAGATAAACATAAAGTAGCAACGATAAATATATTCGGGATAAAAAATAAAGAAGTCGAACTTATAGAAGAAATGACAAAAAGGAAAATTAAAATACTAGGATTAGCGGACACCAGAGTAAAAGGACAATAGATAAAGAAAACACACATGAACTACATGAAAATATTCTTAGGAGTCGACAACACAGAAAGAGCAACACATGGAGTAGGTTTTATCATTGACCCAGAACACGCAAAGAACATTCTAGAAATAAAATGTCATTCAGAAAGAATTATCACAATTAAACTACTAGAAGACAATCGAAAAACAAATTACATTCAAATCTATGCACCATGCAACAACAATGAAAGAGACAGTGAAGAATTCTAAGACACATTGAATGAAATCATTAACAAGATTGACGAAAGCGACGACATGTTAGTGATGGGAGATTTTAATGGAAGGCTTGGGAAACGCAACAGTGAGAACAGTGATATCTTAGGACCCTTTGGCGATAAAACAGCTGAAATAAACGAAAATGGAAGCAGACTGCTGGATCTATGCAATCAAAATGATTTATTTATCACCAACACATTCTTCAAACACAGAGAGTCGCAAGTATACACCTGGTACAAATGGAACGACACAACATACAGAAGCCAGATAGATTTTATACTAACAAGACAACAGAACAAGAAAAGAGTAACCGACAGTAGAGCAATCCCAAATATTACAGACGACACGGATCACAAGATGGTTATGATCACACTAAGACAGCCAAAAATAAAGAGAATATACGAAAACAAACAAAAGAAGCGAAAAGAACAGACAATAAAAATAAAACAATTAAAAGATCAAGAAACAGGGAAAACCCTAGAAGAAAAACTAACAGATGAATTCAAGAAACTCCCTAACGAAGTATGCACAGTAGAAGAAAAGTGGAAACAGTTTAAAGAAATAGTAACCAATATCTCTAAAACAGTTTGTGGAACGAAGCTAAGAACAAGAGAAAGGAAAAATAGCACCCCGTGGTGGAACGAAACAATCAGAGAAGGAATCAAAGAAAAGAAGAAACTGTTTAAAAAT
Source organism: Megaustenia siamemsis (assembly GCA_032433765.1). Lineage (NCBI taxonomy): Eukaryota > Metazoa > Mollusca > Gastropoda > Stylommatophora > Ariophantidae > Megaustenia > Megaustenia siamemsis. The sequence goes on along the minus strand of JAVIAB010000051.1, from coordinate 150,250,881 downwards.
TGGAGGGAGAACAAGAACCAAGAAAAACATGAAAAATATGCCTTAGTTCGAAAAGAGTTAAAATGTTGATCAAAGAAGCTAAACAAAAGAATTGGACAGAATTCGGACAAAAATGAGCAGGGACTTCAAGACAGCCACAAGATATTTCTACAAAGCAGTAAAAGCCACAAGAGCGAGAAAGAAAACCATGATAATACTGAGCTGATAAATGACAAGGACGGACAGCCAATATCAAATAATCATGTATGCAACAGAGATGGAAAGAATATTTTGAAGACCTGTTAAACATACCAACTACCAATAAGACAACAAAAACCACTCTAGAACTCACAAATACTGAACCCAACATCATGAAAGAGTAAATCGAAGAAGTAATCAAATATGCACCAAGAAATAAAGCACCGGGGATAGATAACATACCAATAGAAATAATAGCAGCAGCAGGAGAAACAGGAATGCGATGACTGCACAGAATATTTAATGCAGCATGACACCAACAACAAGCCCCAGAAGACTGGCAACAGGCAATCATAATACCAATATGGAACAAGAAAGGTAGCAAAAGAGACTGTAATCAATATAGAAGTATATCTCTTCTCGGCGATGTAGGAAAGCTATACGCCAAAATCTTGGAAAAAAGGCTGAGACCAATAATAGAACTACAGTTAAGCGGTTCTCAATTGGGGTTCCGAAAAAACAGAGGATGTACTGACGCACTATTCACACTAAACAGCTTGCAGAAAAAACAACAGAACACAATCAAAACTTATACATAGCCTTTATTGACCTGGAAAAAGCATTCGACAGAGTAAACAGAGAACAACTGTGGGAGATACTAACAACATACGGGGTAAGTCAACATCTAACTAACCATTATTAAAGCCTCTACGTCAACAGCAGCTGCAGGGTCAGAACAGCAGCAGGCTACACAGACCACTTCGAAGTTAGATCAGGTGTAAGGCAGGGGTGCGTACTATCCCCCCTACTGTTTATTACATACATGGACCATATATGCAAGCTAGCCAACCCATCAGAGACAGAGGAGATCAACGAGCTTCTATTTGCAGACGATCAGGCACTAATACATGAAACAATAGAAGACGTACAAGAACACTTAAACAAACTCAACATCTCAGGCACAAAATACAACATGAAAATCAACATCAAGGAAACAGAAGTCATGAATGTCGCCAAAAATAAATAGAACATCAACATAACTATAGAAGGCAGACAACTAAAACAAGTAGAGGAATTCAAATACCTAGGAAGTCTAATGACAAACGATAATTCTCAAACGGCAGAGATAGAATCAAGATGCAACAAAGCTTGTCAAATCATTGGACAGTTATCACCACCATTGTCCAACAAGGAAATAACTGGAGGCAAAACGAGCATTATACAATACAATCTTCATACCAACGTTGTGCTACCAATGCCAGACCTGGACCCTAGATGCAAGAACAATAAGTAAAATAACCTCTACAGAGATGAAATGTATCAGACGAATGACAGGAAACAGTCTGAGCGATAAGATCAGAAATGAAGAATTGAGAAAAATGATAGGAATAGCCCCCGCCATAGAATATATAAGGAAACAACAGATACAATGGTTTGGCCACGTGACAAGGCAGAAAGAACAAAACACAACACAACGAGCCTTCAACAAACGTTGTGAGAACACCAGACCCAAGGGTCGACCACGAAAAAGATGGGTCGATGGAATATTAGAAGCACTAGGGAACATAACAGCAGCAGAGGCGAACAGAAGAGCAAAAGACCGCAAATTATATCTCCCTCGACGCTGAAAGGCAAATGAGGAAGGAAAGAGGAAGAAGAAGAAGAGGAAGAAGAAGAAGAGGAAGAAGAATATCAAGAAGTTCCAGATAACAGATAAACTTGTGAAAGAGGTCCGCCCTAATGAGCTCTACTGCGAAGTTATGTAGGTTCCTATAAATCCAGGACGGAGTTGGACGGAGGCCATATCATCCCATCTTGAACTCGGCAATGCTGACTCCCAACCCATCAGAGACAGACGAGATCAACAAGCTTCTATTTGCAGACGATCAGGCACTAATACATGAAACAATAGAAGACCTACAAGAACTCCATTCATAGCCAACTATATATTTACTAAGTCTCGCTGGCAGAAAATAAAACCGGAAAACGCTCCAACTAGTGTGACGTTTTCAAGCAAAGTGATGTGGACGGATGACTTCCCTTTACACATAACTACCCCTGATCGCAGAGTTCAAAACCTCAAGCTATGTGAGGGTTCCCCCATGAATTTCCTCACGCCAAAGTAAATCTATAGTTGGCTGTGCTCAGAAGAGTTTGAGTATTTTAAAACCAATGATTGGCTGGTCCCTCTCTATTAATAGCTTCAAGCAGAGATCTTGCATTGCAGTTCGTAGAACTAAGACACGCCTGTTCCCAAGTCGACTGTGATTTGTTCCCCAGCTCTCATGAGTGTCACGCTATTTGTATCGGTTAACTAGGTCAAGTAACCGGTTGCCAACATAAGAATGTGTGTATGTCACTTTTATATGTGAACACATAGACAACGTTTTTAATGAACAGTCAACCATCATCATCGAGTGCCGTCTCCGCAACGAAGGTTGGCTACCATGGAGCGCCATTCTGCTCTGTCTCTTGCTTTGATGGTGCAGGTTGTCATATGCTGATTTGTTCATCTTTTGATGTTACTCGTCCATGTTAGTCTTGGTCTGCCTCTGCCTCTTTCACCTTGCATTTTCCCCTCAAGGATTACTTTTAGTAGACTTTTGTCTTTTAACATGGCCCAAACATCGCATTTGTCTTGTTTGAATTGTGCTTAGTATTTCTCTTTTCATTTTTAGTTGTTTTAAGACTTCATCGTTTGTTTTCTTTTCCTCCCATCCAATTCTATCTATTCTTCTATATATCCACATTTCAAAGGCTTCAATTCTATGTTCTGTTCTCTTGTCTAATGTCCATGTTTCTGCATCATATAGGAATACAGAACAGTCAGTATACATTATAAAGCATCAACATTTAGTATCTATACTTTTTCAATGAAGTACTTAAAGTAAAAGCATGTAAGTACTTGTAGGTTGATAGATCATTTCTTACAAAACAATATCAGTAAATTGGGAACAGGGAAATAATTGCAGTGGTAAAACTGGTAGCAGGAGCAAGTGGTGGGCTGTAACGTACAGGCATGGTGAAAGTTTTACAAAAAAAGAAACACAACAAAATACTGACGGCGTGCAGCCTTCCGCAGAAAACGAGAACAACACAAACAAACAACGAAATAAAGATAAACTCTACTACATCTAGGATAACAGTATATGCATGTATAAATTTCCAGTTAGTCTGTCGATTCTTTCTTCTTCTTTATCGTGCAGCCTTCCGCAGAAAACGAGAACAACCAGACAAGAAAATCACTGGAAGCTGTAGAAATGTGGTTTTACAGAAGAGTGTTGAGATTACCATGGAGAGCTAAGAAGAGTAATGAAATGGCAAAAAAAAAAAGAAAGAGGCTAAAGCAAAAAGAGAGCTAATTTCCAACATTAGGAAGAAACAATCATCATTTGTTGGCCATGTAATGAGAAGAGAACAACTGGAATATATTGTAATAACCGGCAAAATTGAGGGACGAAGAGATAGAAGGAAGCAAAGAGAAAAGATAATAGATAGCATAAGAGAATGGCTTGGCAGAAGGTGAACAGAAATGATAAATGACTGTCGAGATCGAAAGTTGTGGAGACACATGATCGCCTACGCCAGCAGGCTTGGTACTTGATGATGTTGATGATATATGGCTCTTATCGTCTTTTCAGACGGTTTAGTGAGGCTATTATATATTCGTTTTTGTTGTTGTTGAGGTTTTTGTTTGTGTCGAACAGTTTCTCTGGTGGCTATTCTACCAGTGTTTGACAAACACACCCGGCCACAGAATGGACAAGTTAGGGCCACTGATCCACAGGGTTTTCCTTTTTTTATGTCTTTTCAGAGTCGTGTTTCCTGAAGTGATGCAATATCAAAATGCTGTAGCCTATTTAGTTCCTTGTCGTTGAAGGCTGTTCTAATCTGTCCCTCTTTCAGTGTGTTAACTTTAACAAGTCCAGTGGTCCTTACGTTTCCATGTGCCAAGTTTACACATTGGTACTTTCTTCCTCATTTCACTTTGCCTACTCTGCCTGGACACAGACTATGGAGATAGTGCTTTATTCAGAGACACTACCCCCTCTCGACTTCGTTTCAAGAATTTCCGAAGGAGGGACAAGGTCGATACTTTTGGGATTGAAAGAAGGTACAGAGGATGCCAGAAGGGCGGTTAGCGTTGCCTACTGCCCTCGGGTCGCCCTCTCACTGCTCTGTATAAGAAGGAAATGGGGGTACCTGTAAGTGATTGATGTTCTCGATACGGAAGGCATCCGGACCTCTATGACCAATCCTGTGGACAGCATTGCACTGCACAGAGACGTTATCGTCTGATCCAAACACTGCCCAGATACCACACATTTGCCAGACGTTTCTGCAAAGAGAAAAAGGTAGCAACATCAGATATGAAAGTTATAATTGTAATGATACTTTTATAACTTTACTTATAGGTTGTGTGGTCAGCATTACTTCAGACCGTCCTATCCACTAAGGAAATGTGTTGGATTATCATTTTAAGAAATTCATGGAAGCTGTTGATTAGTGTTGTTCACAGATTGGGGTCGAATTCAATCCGTGGACTTAGTAGAGCGCGTTCTCTATCCATTTCACGACTGACATTTCTCGATAGAAAATTAGATTGTTTAAATTCCACAGTATGAAAAAAGTGAGAGGTGTTTAAATTCCACAGTATTAAAAAAGTGAGAGGAACCACTACTTTTTCTCATTTTTATTATTAACTTGCGTAATAATGCAAGCAGGTACACATTTCCATAGCTGGGTTGACTGTAAAGTGTCCGTCAAAGATAAAATCATCACTTGTGAGTACGTGAGTTCAGTGTGCTCGTAGGAAGTAGAAATACGCGGTGGAGAGGGGAGAGAAAGGAAGGCATGAACAAATCAATAGATATCGTTCCAATTATAGGGCAGAACGAGGCAACAGCTGAATGGCAAATTGCCATCTAGATGATATCTTGATTAATCAATATTTAGATTAAAAGCAGCTGAATACTCAATTTAGAATATCTTAGCATAAACATTGCTAGCACATCTTTTGGCAAGAACAAAAAAAGAACTGATTCTCAAAGTGTTTATCAGGACAAAAGAGCAATTATTTTTTCAGCGAATAACAATAAAGCAAAGTGTCACTTCTCTGAGTGTACCATTAAAAACTAAAATGTTCTCACAGAATATCAACAAATCAAAGTGTGTTGTTATTTTTCAGCATATAAACAAGGAACTGTTTCTCGTTTCTCAACGTAAATAATCAAATCAATAAACTGTTTCTCCGAGAATATATATATATATATATATATATATATATATAAAATCTCCCACAGAATGTTGCTTTCACCACAGTCGTCTGGAATAATAATCTCTGTCTGTAGCCACATCTCCCATTTCTTCTGTTGTCATGTTCAAGGTCTCCTTGATGTCTTGAGACAACCTACTTCTTAATCTGCCTTTGATGTACTGCCCAAAACTATGCTTTTCATTATTATGCTTTCCTGCCCGCTGAGTCTTTTGACGTGACCATAGTACTTGAGTTTCTACTGTAGAACGATGTGTATATGCCAGTTCTTTTTCATGTTTAAATCTGGTAGCATGTCCTCATTGCTCTTGTTCATTATCCAAGGTTACACCAAAGATACCAAATATACATAAGAAGTGCATGATCATTTACAGCACGCTCGGCAGGCAGAATAGTCTACGAAGACAGTGGTGCATACGTCATGACCACGAGTAGTATGACAATGGAGGTGATGGCAGTGACCAAGGCATTCAAATGGTTAAAGTCACAAGACTACACCCACGCATGTATACTGAGTGATTCGATGAGCATGATAAAAAAAGTGGAGGCAAGCTCTGTACGTATGCAATGGGAAGAGTCATTGCAGAAGTCTAAAATACGTAAGGTCACCTTTGTCTATGTCCCTGGACATGCGGGGAAATGAAAGAGCGGACAGGTTGGCTACCTGCGCTGTCGTTGAGACGGGCAACCAATGGATTGGACGGACATCATCAATGCCCTCCGAGATGAGGGAAGAGCACATGACTTCGACAAACACCGATCCACGTCACTTCTTCGGATGATGGAAATGGGAGTTAAGATAGGCACAGCCAGAAATGAGAAACTTAGTGGCCGTGTAAGAAGACTTATCAACCAACATAGAACTGGATTCGTCAGTCGCTGGACTCTGCGGGACTTGCTGAGGAGGGTATCTGAACACCTATGAATGTGTTCGGAGTGCAATGATGATGACCCGCAAATAACTCAATAACTCAGTAACTCAATAACTCAGTAACTCAATAACTCAATATATCAATAACTCAATAACTCAATATCCAAGGTATCTTAAGGTTTTTTCTGTAGCATTTTGCTTAATGAATCAATTTTCTTTCCTTGCTGTTTGCGAGATTGTCCATGATTGACAACCCAATATTGCTATCTGGAAGATACACGCCCTCAGTAATTTTAATTTTACTGTCTTGCTGGTATTATGCCACATGTTCTTCACGGCGTTTAATGTTTGTGTTGCTATTGCTAATCTTGTGATCTCTTTCATGTAGTCTCCATTGTTAGTTACTACAGATCTCAAATATTCTTAGTTTGTTACAACTTCTCGTTCTTCACTGTTGATGGTGATAGTTTTTGCTTGATTTTTTTTGTTGACTTTGTCAATGGACACTATATTAGTTTTATATATATTTAGATAGAGGTTTTGCTCTACACTGTGTGTGTGTGTGTTTTTTTCCCCACACACTCAGTTGTCTCTTTTAATCCTACACTGTTTGAGAGAAGCACTGTGTCATCAGTACCAGGGTTCTGTAATTATGTTGCTTTTTTTTTTGTGAAAAATGTGAAAAACTTCATAAATATGTCATCGTTTCTGACATTTTTCAAGATGTTCTCAGCATAGATGTTGAACAGGTGTGCATAGATAATGCAATAATATGTCACATAGATTCACATACTACGATGTTTCCGATATAGTCTACATAATCACAAAATATGTCGCTCTAATATTGTCATATAAAGCGTACAATGAAGAGAGTAAGGCTGATGTTCCGTAACTCTCCCTAACTGAAAACCGACTCACGACTTCGTTATACTGCCCTCGGATAAGCTCAAATGACAGGAGCATCACTTTTTATTGCAATCGATGAAGGAACAATTAAAGACACACCATATCCTAAAATATTTCCCGTGTGTTCCTCATTATGTGGGAGGTAAAGAATAGTGACACTGTAACCTTCCAGGCATGTCGTAAGAGGCGACTAAGGAGGTTGATCGATGGCTTGACAAGCTGTCATTGTTAAAAGTATTGTTATGGAAACAGCGTCATATATTTTAGAGCAGTGATTTCTGCAATATGTGCCATTTTGGCACGCAAGGTTTCTGTTTTTGAGATTGTGGTTCTGCCCTATGTGCCGTCTTCGGCTCGAAAGGACAATAGATAGATAGATAGATATCCTACAATATGGTCTAGACATCTATGTACAACAATATGTTTCAGGCAATAGACAACAAAATAACAAACCGCCGATAGACAACAATATCTCATATATTAAAACTACAATCATATATTAAATGTACAAATTCAGCACAAAAATATCACGGTTAATAGACTAAAGAGCACAAAACCTAACCTAGGTGTGAACCAGACAAAACCTAACCTGGGTGCGAACCAGACAAAACCTAACCTGGGTGCGAACCAGACAAAAACCTAACCTGGGTGTGAACCAGACAAAACCTAACCTGGGTGTGAACCAGACAAAACCTAACCTGGGTGTGAACCAGACAAAACCTAACCTGGGTGTGAACCAGACAAACCTAACCTGGGTGTGCCGCAGAAGACGTCAAACCCGATGTGCACCAGAAAACACCAAACCTGGCTGTGCACCAGATAAAACTTAACCTGGCTGTGCACCAGACAAAACCTAACCTGGGTGTGCAGTAGACAAAACTTAACCTGGGTGTGCACCAGACAAAACCTAACTTGGGTGTGCAGTAGACAAAACCTAACCTGGGTGTGCAGCAGACAAAACCTAACCTGGATGTGCACCAGACAAAACATACCCTGGGTGTGCACCAGACAATACCGAACCAGGGTATGCACAAGACAGCATCAAACCTGGTTTTGCACCACAATACATCAAACCTGGCGTGCACCACAAGACACCAAACCTGGAATGCACAAACAAACACCAAACCTGGCATGTACCACAAGACACCAAACCTGGCATGCGCCAAAAAACACCAAACCTTGAGTGCACCACAAGACACCAAACCTGGCATGCACCAACAAACACCAAACCTGGCGTGCACCACAAGACACCAAACCTGGCATGCACTAACAAGTATCAAACCAGGCGTGCACCAGACGACACAAAACCGGCATGCACCAAACAACACCAAACCCGGATATGCCTCAGACAACACCAAACCTGGATATGCACCACAAGACACGAAACCTGGTGTGCACCACAAAACACCAAACCTTGCATGCACCAAGAAACACCAAACCTGGCGTGCACCAGACGACACAAACCTGGCATGCACAAACAAACACCAAACCTGGCATGCATCACAAATACCAGACCTGGCGTGCACCAGACGGCACCAAACTTAGCATGCACAAATAAACACCAAACCTGGCATGCACCACAAATACCAAACCTGGCGTGCACCAGACGACACCAAACCTATCTTGCACAAACAAACACCAAACCTGGCATGCACCACAAACACCAAACCTGGCGTGCACCAGACGACACCAACCTGGCGTGCACCAGACGGCACCAAACCTGGCATGCACCACAAACACCAAACCTGGCGTGCACCAGACGACACCAAACCTGGCGTGCACCAGACGGCACCAAACCTGGCATGCACAAATAAACACCAAACCTGGCATGCACCACAAATACCAAACCTGGCGTGCACCAGACGACACCAAACCTGGCATGCACCACAAACACCAAACCTGGCGTGCACCAGACGGCACCAAACCTGATATGTTGAAAGAGGTTTTATTGCCGATGGTTACCAATTGAAACTTAATACATGTAATTGTTTCTCGACACCAGATACACACTTTTGAGCCGACGGCGATGGTTACTTGATTTATTATTATTATCTTTTGATCATTTCTTTTATCTTTCGGGTTCGTGATTGTATAGTGGATTTGATGATTCACTTCGTTCTTGCTAGTGCCTTTGATATTTTACTTCGTGTTGTGTTTCTTGTACTGTTAATACTATTATTATCAGGCACTCTTACCTTTCTGAACACTTCGTTATGTAAATATCATGCCTACAACATATATATGTATAATTGACAAGTCGTAAAGTGTAATACAACACCAACTTCTCTTTATTACATGAGTGCAATTGGAGTACGTTAGTCACAAGTATTTGGCGGTTTTAAACACTGGCATATTCACTAATGGCCGTGTAATGAGAAGAGAACAACTGGAATAAATTGTAACAACTGGAAAAAATAGAGGGACAAAGAGATAAAGGGAAGCAAAGAGAGAAAGATACCAGACAGCTTCAGAGAATGTCTTGGCAGAAGGTCAAGAACAGAAATGATAAATAACTGTCGAGATCGAAAGTTGTGGAGAGACATGGTCACCTACGCCAGCAGGCATGGTACTTGATGATGATGATGATGATGAATCACTAATCATAAACCTATCTATGCACACAAATCAAATAGGTCACATCTCACACAACTAGCGAGTCTATAAATAACTAATCTAATCATAAATGTATCTATGCACACAACTCAAATACTTCACATCTCGCAATCATAGCAAATCTATGTCTAATATACATTCTGAGATCTGAAATGTAATCCTTTAATCGGTGAATCTGTTCGCGTGAATATTCTTCCACTAGCTCATTGGTTCTGTCTTTCACTCAGTGTTCTTGAAAGTGTGTTTCTCTTTCCAAGCGTTTCTTTGTTTTCTTGTTGACTTAGATATCGCCATTCTGGCTTGTTACGTGACTCATCTTGTGTCCATTGCTTATCAAACTCTAATTTCTGATTGACTTAGCATCTTGTCATTCCGGCAGATATCCCTCTCAGCTTTCCAAGTAAGTGTTTCGGTCTCGAAGCGTTGTGCTTTTGGTATGAGAGCGTTTCTTGTCTCTGGTTGACTTAGCTTTGCCATCTCTGGCAGACATATCCTTCAGATGTGTGAGCCGTTTGCTTCATATGTGGTTCCTTGGGCACTCGACCCTTCTGTGGTTCGGACGAACGCCCTCGCGGCTTTACTCGAACCGGCTCTCTCTGGCTTTATGTGCTAAGTGTCGTGTTCTTTCCGGTTTCGGGTTTAAGTATCTCCGCTTCCCGCGCTTCTGGTGGTGATGTAGCGTCTGGTGATGTAGCGTCTGGTGGTGTAGCGTCTGTCCTATATCTATAGTAATTCATACACCCAAGCGTGACCTTGACATCTGATCTATTTATAACCATTCTTCTCTGGTCCCTCAGCAAACATCTAAAAATACATTGCTCTGACCTTGACTTTAATGTCCCAGTCCCCGTCAACATGTAACAAAAAAACCACACCTGATGTGCACCAACAAACACCAAACCTGGCATGCACCATCAAACACCAAACCTGGCGTGCACCAACAAACATCAAACCTGGTATGCACCAGATGACACAAAACCTGACATGAACCAACAAACACCACACATGGCGTGCACCAGACGACACCAAACTTGGATGTGCACAAGGCGACACCAAACCTGTGTTATAGCAGACGACACCAAACCTGGATGTGCACCAGACGACACCAAACATCGATGTGCACCAAACGACAAAAACCTTGGTGTGCACCAGACGACACCAAACCTGGATATGCAGCAGACATAACCAAACCTGGGTGTGCACCAGACGACACTAAACCTGGATGTGCACAAGGCGATACCAAACCTGTGTTATAGCAGACGACACCAAACTGGATGTGCATCAGACGACACCAAACATCGATGTGCACCAGACGACACCAAACCTAGGTGTGCACTAGACGACACCAAACCTGGGTATGCACCAGACACCAAACCTGGGTGTGCACCAGACGACACCAACCTGGGTATGCACCAGACGACACCAAACCTGGGTGTGCACCAGACGACACCAAACCTGGGTGTGCACCAGACGACACCAAACCTGGGTGTGCACCAGACGACACCAAACCTGGGTGTGCACCAGACGACACCAAACCTGGGTGTGCACCAGACGAACACCAAACCTGGGTGTGCACCAGACGACACCAAACGTGGGTGTGCACCAGACGACACCAAACCTGGGTATGCAGCAGACATAACCAAACCATTGCCACCTATATTGAAAGCCGAAAAGCTAAAAAGATTTTCCTGAAAGCACCCCATACTTGTGACGTCTTTAACTGCGTTAACTATAGACAGCTGACGTCAGTTTACCCACAATCGTCCCTACTCGCAAACATTGAAATGGTCACAACCTTTGGGTGGTCCCCTCACAGTTTAGGCATTCAATACAGGTGGCAAAGACCACACTAAGTATGCAGCAGAGGAGAATGTTCAGAGAGCAGAGATGAGTTCTCATCATCAAGTACCGGGCCTGCTGGCGTAGGTGATCATGTCTCTCCATAACTTTCGATCTCAACAATTATTTATAAATACTGTTGTTGACTTTCTGCCAAGCCATTCTCTTAAGCTGTTTGGTATCTTTTATCTTAGCCTCCATCTATCTCTTCCTCCCTTAACTTTCCCATTGTTACAATATATTTCAGCTGTTCTCTTTTCATTACATGTCCAAAAATGATGATTGTTTCTTCCGAATATTGAAATTAGCTCTCTTTTTGCGTTGGCCTCTTTCAGAACGTTTTCATTACTCTTCTTAGCTGTCCATGGTATTCTCAACATTCTTCTGTAAAACCATATTTCTACAGCCTCCAGTGATTTTTTTTTGTCTGTTGTCCAATTGTCCATGATTCACATCCATATGTTAAGACTGGCTCTACATAACATATAAGAACTCTTTTTATATGAGTTCTAGTGCATGAATAAATAGAAGAAAATCAAGATCGCTCTTCTAGACAATCAGTGTGTGCGGCTGAGATATTTTTTTTTTTTAATAAAAACAAATTTGGACGAGAATTCCAAAGTGACACTTTGTTTTTTGCGTGATTATTTCATAAAAACTGGAAAATCGAGGGACGAAGAGAGAAACAGGAAAGCAAAGAGAAAAGATACCAGACAGCTTAAGAGAATGACTTGACAGAAGGTCAACAACGGAAATGATAATTAACCGACTAGATCTACAGTTGTGGAGAGACACGATCACCTACGCCAACAGGCACGGTACTTGATGATGATGATTTCACGTGTGTAATTCAATTCAATGTTAAACGTAGTGAAGGAAAACAAAAATAAAGGACTCAGCCTCAATAACAAAAATGCAGAAGTAATGGTAGCAATAAAGATAAAGACATCACCGCAATGCACAATAAAGACAAGTGGAAGAATATTAAAACAGGTAAATGAATTTAAATTTCTGAGAAGAATGTTAACCTCAGATGGTAGATGTACAACAGAAGTGAGATGCAGAATGGCTCAGGAAACAGCAGGTTTAAAAAAAGTGAGAAAGATACTGAGCAATCCATTTTTGACAATTAAAAACAAGAAAAAGAGTTCTTAAATGTTATGTAGAGCCAGTCTTAACATATGGATGTGAATCTTGGACAATAGGACAACAACAAGAAAATCACTGGAGTCTGTAGAAATGTGGTTTTACAGAAGAATGTTGAGAATACAATAGACAGCTAAGAAGAGTAATGAAAACGTTCTGAAAGAGGTCAAAGCAAAAAGAGAGCTAATTTCCAATAGTAGGAAGAAACGATCATCATTTTTTGGACATGTAATGAGAAGAGAACAACTGGAATATATTGTAACAACTGGGGAAATTGAGGGACGAAGAGATAGAGGGAAGCAAAGAGAAAAGATACCAGACAGCTAAAGAGAATGGCTTGGCAGAAAGTCGACAACAGAAATGATGAACAACTGTCGAGATCGAAAGTTGTGGAGAGACATGATCACCTACACCAGCAGCCGGTACTTGATGATGATGATTTCAGTTTAGTTTAGTCGAAAGATCGTCTTCACACCCCCCCCCCCCCCCATGGTGTTCTAGTATGAAGGAAGCTTGTCACGGCGTAACCATTGAAGCTGACTTCACCTCAAATGCACGAACTCCGTGGCCCAGGCGGGAACCACGTCCCAAAAACCTCCCGGAGTTGATATTTGCTCCGTTTTGTCCAGTACATCCCAATTAAACATGACATTTCTGAGTGCTGGATTGCCATTCCTCTTTGATCTCTACTCGATAGGCCAAAATAGTTAGTCTTCTAGAAGCACCGCGAAGAAATAAATTTCTTTGCTCAAACAGCCAACTATGTGTCGTTGATTGCTTTCAATGCTGGCAATGACAGCGTCATCTCAAGATCCTCCCAATGAGAATGACACGTTAGACAGTTACGATTATCAAGATATATAAACCTCTTGTTATAACAGATTATTATTAGAATAAACTTGCAGAGGTTGACGATAGTCATGTGGCACACAGTAATGACGATATATATTTAATACTTTACCAAATAAACAAAACCATTAACCTGAATAAAAACACACTTACCAGAATAACAGTAACGGGTAATACAACTTTTTCCTAATTCAAACACGGAAACAGTCAAACCGGCGCACGCCTTAACTTGTTAACTAGAACCGCACCACGACCTAGTGTGTGCAGTCTATTTGTACTGCCGGGCATGGACACGCGTGCATTAATGACGCAACACGGGGAAACTAGGTCGGGGGCGGCCCGAAAATTCTGCAGCTGCAGATAGGATGAGTTCCGTCCAGTGTCACAGCGATTTCACTTGTCTTATGAAATTGGAGTGAAAGAGTAATATATTTTTTTTTTTATTATCATCATCATCAAGTACCATGCCTGCTGGCGTAGGTGACCATGTATCTCCACAACTTTCGATCTCAACAGCTATTTATCATTTCTGTTGTTGACCTTCTGCCAAGCCATTCTCTTAAGCTGTCTGGTATCTTTTCTCTTTGCTTCCCTCTATTTCTTCGCCCCTAGATTTTCCCAGTTGTTACAATATATTCCAGCTGTTCTCTTCTATTACATGGCCAAAAAATGATTGTTTCTTCCTAATATTGGAAATTAGCTCTCTTTTTGCTTTGGCTTCGTTTCAGAATGTTTTCATTACTCATCTTAGCTGTCCATGGTATTCTCAACATTCTTCTGTAAAAAACCACATTTCTACAGCCTCCAGTGATTTTCTTGTCTGTTGTCCTATTGTCCATCGTTCACATTTATATTTTAAGACTGGCTCTACACAACATTTAAGAACTGAACAGTTTTTTTTTTTCTTATAGAAAATGTATATTCGTCTCAGCTGTGTCAATTTTCTTCTTTAGGTTCATACGTTTATCATGAATTTCGATGCTTGAAGCGACATAATCCAGAAGTCTCAGAACATTCTGTATAGGCGGCTCAGCACATATGGGTGGAAATCGCGCGCTAAGGCGCCAATTCATGTCCCATACTTCACCTTACTTTACTTTACGTTTAGTGGGCAGGGATGCGCTGTGTCGCTAATTTATGTCAAAGCAGCAATATTTGCGCCTCTGTTAGGCCCAACATATTCTATTTCTATTTGGGTAGCTTTTATTCATAATTTTGTCTGTGAAGTAGCCATTTTGTTTTATTTGGCCAATTCTCTTTAACTTTTAACTGCCAAGGCTTCTTTAACGTGCGCGAGTGCACACGGAACCTCGTGGTTTTTTTTTCTGACAATCCCCAGACACGAGGAGAGGGTAGCGCCAAAAAGAAACCACGGATTCAATTTAATCGCCTGTGGTTGGATTTGAACCGGTGCCTTCCAATCCAGATGCCGACGGATTACCTCTGGACCACCCTAAGAGCCCCCAACCTCCATTTGAATTTATGAAAACATGTATTTTAATTGTTATCCTTTACAATTTAAGGGAAAGCGGGGGTTTGGTGCATTGACCTGAGCTCGTGAAGACAGTAGGCCGAGTTCGATCCTGATCAACGGTTTGTGTGCAGTCCTGACCTTAAACAATTATTGATTTCTTTTATTAAAAGAAAAGCTGTGCGGGCGTAATATTGTCGATTTAATTGCAACAAATAATATGCTGTGTTTGTTTAAAACAAATACATATCGGCACTAACATCGTACACCCTCTACGCTATGTGAAGTGACGGAGGTCCTGTCCTTTAGCTTTCCTGACATCCTACACCCTCTACGCTATGTGAAGTGACTGAGGTCATGTCCTTCTTTAGCTTTCCTGACATCGTACACCCTCTACGCTATGTGAAGTGACGGAGGTCATGTCCTTCTTTAGCTTTCCTGACATCGTACACCCTCTACGCTATTTGAAGTGACGGAGGTCATGTCCTTCTTTAGCTTTCCTGACATCGTACACCCTCTACGCTATGTGAAGTGACGGAGGTCATGTCCTTCTTTAGCTTTCCTGACATCGTACACCCTCTACGCTATGTGAAGTGACGGAGGTCATGTCCTTCTTTAGCTTTCCTGACATCCTACAACATGGAACGATAGAAGACCTACAACAACACTGAAATAGACTCAACAGCACAGGCACAAATACGATACGAAAATCAACATCAACAAAACAGAAGTCATGAATATAGCACAAGAGAAACAGAACATCAATATAACTATAGAAGGCAGGCAATTAAAACAAGTAGAGGAATTCAAATACCTAGGAAGTTTAGTGACAAACGACAACTCACAAACAGCAGAAAAAGACTTAAAAAAAAAAAAAAAAAAAGCAACAAAGCTTGTCACATCATTGGACAGTTATCACCACTGCTGTCCAACAAAGAAATAACTCTAGAGGCAAAACGGGAATCTACAATACAATCTTCATCCCAACGTTGCGCTATCAATGCCATTCCTGGACCCTAGATTCAAGAAAAAAAATAAGAAAATAACCTATACTGAGAATAAATGTGTTAGATGAATGATATGAAACAGCCTGAGAGGCAAGATTAGAAATGAAGAACTGTGAAAAAAGCTAGGAATAACCCCCGCCATAGAATATATAAAGAAACAACAGATAAAATGCTTTGGCAACGCGATAAGGCAGAAAGAACAAAACACAACAAAACGAACCTTTAATAAACGTTGCGAGAACGCCAGAACCAAGGGCCAACTACGAAAAAGATGGATTGATGAAATATTAAAAGCACTAGGAACCATACCATTTGGAGTGGCCAACAGAAGAGCAAAAGACACCAAATGATATCTCCCATCGACGCTGAAAGGCAAATGAAGAAGGAAAGAAGGACTACAGCATGGATTGATGAATATATGATCGTATAATTCCATTCATTTCTAATGTTAACAGACAGAGAAAGAAAGAAGTAGCTATGGAGAAATATGTGAGTAGTAGGAGGCGCACGTTATGATCGGACTTGGATACAAAGACAAAGAATAGGGTATACCCTACGAAGTCCAGTACCCTATGAGTACAGGAGTTATATAGAGACTGCGCCAAACTGCGCCAAGCTGCACCAAGCTGCCCCAAGCCAGAGTGATGTCATGATATATATGTATATATGTATAGGACTTGTATAGTGCATGAAGAGGGTTGGTGGTTGAGGAGATAATTAATGACTCATGTATTGGACATCAGTGTTTCCCGCCAAAGTGACTTCCAATAGGAGCTAGTGTGTGTGTATGTTGTCCGGCTATAGACCACGCCCACTCCGGAAGTGAAACTACCATATTAGGGAGTAGTGATACGTTAGTTATTTCATAGTTATGGTGAGCATTTATACATATAATAGTAATAAATTAATAGTTATTATATTTAGGGGGGCGTAAATGGGCTCCGTATTTAAGATATGGACCATAAGTAGGTGTATATACATACATATATTGGCAAATCTTGCTGGCGGTATAAACGAACAGTCATTTTCTCCTACCGTGGCACATAATGATCCAATCAATTCTGTACGCGCGTGAGTTTATTGATTATTGTCTCCAGCGAGCGCGAAACGCAACAGGTTATGTAAAAAAGGCGCGTACACGATTTAATATATTCATTCGACTAGCAGCGGTCGGGCAGTCAGGCACGAGGTACCCACAGTGATAACACTGCTAGATACGTTTCCATAACTGTAAACCTACCAAAAGAGCCTCACTGATATTATCCTACCAGAGCTGTAAATCTAACACCAGATAACCACAGGTGTTATACTGAAACTCCGTCGGAGAAGCGAGGAGAACCAGCCTTAAAAAACCAACATTATAAGAATACAGGTAAGTTGAAATTTTGCTTAAAATACATAACAATGTGTGTTTATTATCATAGTTTTATTAATGGAAATGAATTACGTAACATATAGGAACGTGTTCGGTAAGTGTCGTAACGGTCACAGAGCAAAGATGTTACGAAATAGAGTCCACATCGTCGTATCCTTTTCGTTAGAGAAGTCTAGGAACTTTTTCCAACCACCGTTATTTACAAACCAGTCTCCGAATAATCCACCGATAAACATCCCGGCAAAGAAAGCGAAGTTCTTTTCCAGAGAAGATATATGTGTATCAGAATCGTAAAAGTCTTTGACATGGTTCTTAATTAACCGATAAGCCAGCGTATAAATAACCACGAGGCGCCCACAGTTTAAAATTCCATCTGAAACCATATAAACCACAATGGTCGCAAACGAGGTGTAAATATCCTTATCAACGACTCCCAAAGTCATACCAGCGAATAACGAGTCATATCTCTCTGATACCGTATAGACTAGTTTAGCCATTGATTTATAAAACGGGGAAAGCTTCTTTTTAGTCTTATCGTAAGTGTGGATAATATCAACAGCTAATACCACAAATTCATTTGAAACTGTAGCCACACACATTTTACAATCAGAACTAGTCATTTTCGAATCCATATAAGATAAATTCAGAAGCGCGCGTGGTACGTGAAATCAATAATGTGAAACATGTCTGGACATGTTCGGCTATACATTACGCGTGAGTCACACAAACTGAGCGATGTATTAAGTTTCACGAATCTTATAGTTCCAGTCGCGTTAGTACAAACACATATTGTAAAAGTGGTATGGTTATGATAGTGATATGAACATGAGTGGGATAGAGACTCAAATATGTCAATAAAAGCTTTAGTAAACTCCTAGATACCCGCACACCGACAAAATATAATATTTAAAACTAACTGTTAATATATGCGTGTTTTAGTTAAGTAATAAGTACGTAGATGTTCGTTATGTGTTTTGAGTGTAAAGATTAAAGTACTGATAAGGGAGAGCTAGAGCGAGAGAGAGAGAGAGAGAGAGAGAGAGAGAGACAAGAAAAAAGAAAGAAAGGTAGAAAGAAAGAAAGAAAGAAAGAAAGAAAGAAAGAAAAGAAAGAAAGAAAGAAAGATTTGAAACGGTCTGATATAGCGGTGGTAGAAGCTGAGAGACAGTTATAATAAACTAGCGAAAGCGGAGGAATGAGTCATATCTGGCTATAGGGTTTATGATAGTAAGAGCGACGGATGAGTTTTGAGTTGTACGAGGATGGTGTAAGAAATGATAGCTGGTGAGGTTATGTGTGCTAATGAAGTGGTCGATAACTAATAACTGTCTAGTAACATATAGTATGTGTGCGTGCATGTATGTATTTGTGTGCGCGTGCATGTATGTGTGTGCGCGCGTGCGTGTGCGAGCGCATGTTATATATGTATACTATTTCAATATATTTTGGTACGCACACTAAATGTTTGGTTTTATCTCGTTGACAGATGGCCTCACGTAACGAACTTGTAACCAGACCACGCCACGTGTGTGAAACGTGTGGGAAAAGCTTTACACGGCGACACGGGTTAGCCAGACACGTAGATAGTGCGCACGGCCAACAGAGATACCCGTGTCCTATATGCGGGTGCATCTTTACAAGATCCACAAATCTTACCAAACATGTGGCGAAGAAACACACAGCATATGCATCTATATCACCGGCACCAGCACCGGCATCATCAAGGGCCCCGACAGTATTCTCTGCAACAGACAACAATGTTGCAGAGACCGGGGATGAAGAACAACAACACTCTAGAAAGAAACCCCGAGTAGATAACACTCGTGGGGGTGAGCAGCCTACACCTAGTAACAGTACAGAGCACATATCATCTGTACACATTAATACTAAATACTCGTGTAAAGACTGCGGGAAAATATTTACTACCCAAAACCATCTAGATCGGCATGTAGACACTGTTCACAATAAACAGACATACCAGTGTCCTATATGTGTATGCGAATTTAACAGACAGGACAATCTAAGAACACATATTAAAAATAAACACCAACTACCGATATCAACAAGTACAAGCTCAGCATCCGCGACAAGACCATCAACACCATCAACCACCTCCACAACAGCAGTGTCAACCACCTCCGCATCAGCAGCATCAACCTCCGCCACCTCATCACCATCAACCACCTCCGCCACCTCATCAGCTTCGATTCCGACGACCTGTTCAAAGTCCAGAGCTGATCCAACAATTAAGAGGAAGCGGAATAATGAACAATCGTTAGAGAGTCAACACAGCAAGAAGGCGCGAACGGATCTAGAATTAGACAGTTTAGCTAGTTTACCAGCAGATGTTAGACAGGTCTATGTCGACAACTGGTCTGCAATAAGGTCACATAGTAATAATAACAGGTATCTGTCAGTCCACACGGTCTTTCATAATCCAAATTTACAGCTACTCCCAAACTGGGCAAACATTCTAAACCCCATCTTTAATAACCAAACACGTAGATTTAAAATAAATTATTCTCACAATTTCATCCTGAGGAATAAAGAAAACAATGACCTTCGGTTTTTCCATAGTAGTTTCAATAATAGTTTAATTCTTTCAACTCCGATGGTTATCAATAACAGAGCAGATTTTGATAGGTTCCTCACACAACTACAAGATAGCGACCCCTTGAACCACGCAAATCATAATAGACCGAGCACTAAATATAGTGTTGAAACCCTTCCCAGCACTTCGTTCTATTTCTATAATTTCGTAGAATATCCTATCGGGTGTCTAACCACCGACCTGCCACAACACATTACAAACAATAAATTCATTTACACATTACAAAATAACATAAACGGGCCAGCATATACTGATAATTTATGTTTCTTTAGATGCGTGGCGTTATTTAGGGGCGCTAAACTTAATCACTTACACAGACCCACTCGCGATCTCCTGAAACAGTGGCACGACCATCAGGGGTTAGATATAGACGACGAGTTCCCCGGTGTAACGTTAGCGCAGATTCCCTCTCTAGAAAAGTGTTTCGGTATTAACGTGGACGTCTTCGCTTTTGACAAAGACCAAGCCCTGTCCCCAATGCTAAGAGGTAGTACGACTTTTAGCGACACCTTACGAGTTCTATTTTACGAGGAACATTTTATGTATATAGCGGACATAGATAAGGCGGCCCATGCTTTTTCTTGTCCCAAATGTGGAAAATTGTGGAGGGATCATAGATTTTTGTTAAGACACGAGAAGACATGTACCGGGGATAAGCGAAAAGACAAGTATATCGGAGGAGTTTATAGGAACAAAGAGGGTATACTCGAAACGATAGCTAATAGGGGTATAGAAGTTCCTAATAACTACGTGTATCCCTACAGAGCGACGTACGATTATGAATGTTACTTTAGTAATGTACCGACGACAGATGGAAA
Organism: Megaustenia siamemsis; assembly: GCA_032433765.1. Taxonomy (NCBI): domain Eukaryota; kingdom Metazoa; phylum Mollusca; class Gastropoda; order Stylommatophora; family Ariophantidae; genus Megaustenia; species Megaustenia siamemsis. The sequence goes on along the minus strand of JAVIAB010000051.1, from coordinate 150,229,923 downwards.
CACTAGTAATGTCACCGAATATGTAGCCAGGCATATTCCAATGTCGTGTGCCGTAGCCAGTAATATTCCGGGTTATGAGAAACCGGTATGTTTTGTGAGCGAAGGTGATTCTCAAAAATTAGTGAGTAAAATGATAGATTATCTAGAGACATTAGCGAAACGGGCATATATAATCTTACGCGGCAGTTTCAAACAGGTTTTTGACAGTTTAAGAGACAGGGGTGACTGTAGTGACCTCATAGGGAAACTCGAGTCATACTTGAAAGAGCTCCCCGTTATAGGGTTCAACTCTGGAAAGTATGACTTAAACGTTATTAAACCATATTTAATAAGACATTTCGTAGCTGGGGCGAACAAAGTAGAAAAAGAAGAAGAAGATGATGAAGAAAAAGATGAAGAAGATGACGTTGAAGAAGATGATGACAATGATGACGATGAAGAAGAAGATGATGAAGAAGAAGATGAAGGTGAAGAAGAAGATGAAGAAGAAGAAGAGCCGAAACAAAACAAAGCTAAGAAAGGGGTGACCTCGCCCTTCAAGTTTATCGTTAAGCGCAATAATAATTTTATGTGCATCTCCACCAGTCGACTAAAGTTCTTAGATATTATAAATTATCTCGCTCCGGGTTTCTCTTATAGTAAATACTTGGCGGCGTACAAGATTAAAGAGACTAAAGGCGTATTTTGTTACGAGTATATTACGAATCTAAAAAAGTTAGACGAAACCTCTCTCCCCCCTCACGAGGCTTTCTTTTCGACGCTTAAAAACTGTAATATTTCAAACGAAGAGTACGAGTATTGTAACAAGATATGGGCGGACAATAACATGTCCACTCTCAGAGATTTTCTTGTTTGGTATAACAACAAGGATGTCGGGCCCTTCCTACTCGCATTAGAGAAACAGATCGAATTTTACGCGGGTTTAGGTGTAGATATGTTTAAGGACGCCATTTCAGTCCCGGTGTGACGTTAAGATACCTCTTCAACACCATACCTAAAAACGTAGTCTTTTCGTTATGCGGTAAACGCGAGGCAGAGCTTCATAAAACACTTAGAGATAATATAGTGGGTGGCCCGAGCATAATCTTTCATCGCCACCACGAGAAGGACGAGACTCGAATCAGAGGTAATCCTCAAAACGTAGTAGAGAGTCTTAAAGGCTACGACGCAAACGCTCTGTATCTCTGGGCATTGATGCAGAAAATGCCCACTGACTTTCCAATTATACGAAAAGTTGAGGACGGGTTTAGACAACGTAAAGTTAATTATTACGATCAGCAGAGTAGAGAGTGGTTAACGTGGGTAGCTCACAAACACAACATTGAGTTGCGAACTCAATACAACGGGGGTGAGGTACCACTGGGACCTCGTAGGATTAGAGTGGATGGCTTCTGTCAAAAGAGTAACCTATCCGCTAATAATAAAGTCTGGCAGTATCATGGTTGTCTGACGCACGGCCATATCTGTCACCTCACTGAAAAACACAAAGGTGTTAACCCTATAAACAAAAAACCCTTGTCCGAGCTATAGGACAAGACCCGGGAAATTCGCGAATATTTAACCAACGACGTTGGAGTTGACGTGGTTGAGATATGGGAATGTGAGTGGCAAGAGCTAAAGAAAACCGATAGCACAATTATTCCGTTTCTTAAACAAGTCCTCCCAAGATCAAAACCATCGTATGCCCGGGAAAAATTACCACTAACCATCGCGCAGATTTTGAAAGCTGTTAAAGACGAAACGCTGTTTGGTCTGGTAGAATGCGATATTCATGTCCCCGACTCTCTCAAGGAATATTTTAGCGAAATGACACCCATATTTAAAAACGTAGACGTGTGTAGAGACGATATAGGAGAGCTTATGAAGGAATACGCCGTGAAAAATAAATTATTGACGACCCCTAGACGTACCCTGATAGGTAGTTATATCGGGAAGAAAATTCTTTTGGCCACCCCCTTATTAAAATGGTATTTGGATCACGATCTAGAGGTAACCAACATCTACCAAGTGATCGAATACCACCCTGTTAGTTGTTTCAAACAATTTGGGGACACCGTATCCGACGCCAGACGAAAAGGGGATGTAGATGAGACGTAGTCCATTACGGGGGAGACCATGAAGTTGTTAGGAAATTCGGCGTACGGAAAAACTCTCACAGATAAAGCGAAACACTCGAACGTCGCGTACTGCGAGGGTGAGTCCGCTTCCAAGCTCGTTAACGACCCCCTATTTAAACATATGACAGATTTAGGAGTAGGGAATATATTCGAGGTGGAAATGTTAAAAAAGACGACGAGGTGGGACCTTCCGCTACAAATCGGCTACTTTGTATATCAATACGCCAAGCTACGGATGTTGCAATTTTATTACGATTTTTTAGACCGGTTCGTAGAGAGATCATACTTTCAGTTGTGTGAAATGGACACTGACAGTCTGTATTTGGCGTTAAGTAAACCTAGTTTAGCTGACGCAGTTAGACCGCCTTTACTCGAAACTTTTTATAACGAGTACGATCAGTGGTTCCCCTCAGAGACCTGTAGGGTTCATCGGGAGGAGTTTGTTAGGAGTAAAGGTAAATTTAAGGTAGATTGTCGAGACTGCGAAAAAACAAAATTGTACCATAAACGTACCCCGGGTTTATTTAAGTTAGAGTACGAAGGGGATGGGATGGTATCATTATGTAGTAAAACATACCACTGTTTTGGAGATTACTCAAAAACTAGTACTAAAGGGCTTAGCAAACATCACAATAAACTAGACAAAGATATATTTATGAAGGTTCTCAAGACACAACAGGCGCAGGGAGGGAAAAATGTGGGTTTTAAACGATATAAATCGAGTGTCTATACATATACACAACATAGAAATTCTCTCTCTTATTTCTACATCAAACGCCGTGTGCACAACGACAATGTGACGACTTTCCCGTTAGGTATCTAGAGTATTTATATACAAAGATACTTCTGTGATATGTTTATGTCCGATGATAATGAACATATGTTTGTGTCGTTGTCACGTTTATATTGTATTAAAAATATATTATTAAAAAAAGTATGTTGTTTTTCTATTGTATATACATGTCACGTGGTACTGTCTCGTAAGAATAATATGGATACTATCAGCGTCCTTGGTGTACTACCAGTATACCTGTGTGTAAAACAGAAAAAAAAACGAGTTACAACATCTATGACTTTCACACCTATACAATCCATTATATACATACACATAAATGACAAATAACACGAGGCATGTTTTGTAATTTATATATATATTTTATTGATACAACACAACACCGATACTGCGTATGCAGTACATCTAGACACGACATTAAAACACAACATCTAAATGTTCAGCCTCAGCCTCTTTCTTCTTCTAAGATGACCAGGGGCAAGCGTTGTTATTGGTTGAATCTTTTCAACGTTGTCAGTATCGTACACGGGAGTCCTGTAAGAGCCATTATTTATCGAATAAGGCTCGTTGCATGCTGATGTAGATACTGGAAGTCTATGATCTGCCGTGGTCGAGGGCTCGTTCAAGGGAAGAGGCTGTAGTGTTGTTGCATTAGCCTCGAGACGAGCACACTCGGCCAATAACTCATCCTGCATAGCCACGAGCTGTTCGTTTCTTCTAAAATGACCAGGAGATAGTGCTGGTATTGGCTGACTACTTTCGAAGTTGTCAGTATCGTAGAAAGGAGTCATGTAAAAGCCAGTATTTATGGAATATGGCTCGATACTCGGCGACGTGGATACTGGGAGTGTGTGATCTAGTCTGATGTCGGGTTCGTTCACTGTATGAGTTTCTGGTTTTATTGCGATGGTTTCGAGACGCTCATACTCGGCCAATAACTCGTCCTGCATAGACACGAGCTGTTCAAATTCTGAACGATTCAACGTGATCCCAAACTTGGTGGGATATTTTAAATTCGATGTCCCGAAAAATTTTCGAATATGGATCATAGTCGACCCTCTATATGAAGACACGGACGCTACTTTCAGCCCTGCAGCCAATGGTTTGACCATTTCACGATCTGCTGTAACGTAGACCCAGCTAGTGGGTACATCGACAACTGGTGCAGCCTCGACGTTTGTCAGCATCTTCTGTATCTCAGCACTGAGCGATGTGTGACTGGCGCTTTCTCACCCGCGACTTTTATACCATAGGTCAGATTATAGATCCGGTTTAGTCCGGATTTTTAAACACTAAAATTCGTGTCCAGACTTGTCTGCGATATTTTTAGCCACTGACGTCATTGCACTAGAAATTTTAAATTTTGCGACACAAGTTTCGGTGCTACTAGTCGATACACGATTCGATCGTTTATGTGTTGTCTGGTGGATGAGGTAAACGGCATTAAGACCCTTTGCATTGATCCTCCTCGGGTTTTAATCAGTAGAAAATACACAGAGTACAGTCCACACGCGTTACTAACAAGATCTTGTAACTGACGCGAGTTGTAGATGAGAGGTCTGTTCGAATTCCTCTCGATAAAATCGATGATCTCGGTATGTCTGGGAGAAAACCCGAAACTGTCGAAATACTCAAACTGCCCCATAGCGTTGTAGTAGAGGGCGACCCAGTGAGAGCCCGGTCTCCAACTAGGGTCGGTATTGATAACGAAGGCTGCTGTTTTAGTTGGATCGATATAGCGAGGTAACCGATCGCGAGCCACTACGCTAACAATGGAACACCGTCTCACAAAAATGTCAGACATAAGTACGTTGAGAATATCTCTCGTGTTCATTGTCGAAGTGTTTACGCTGTGTAATCTGTAAGAATCTGTCTCGTTTTAGAGATCTCCACCACGGAATCCAGTTCTGCGTAAACTAGTACCTGTATAGGATTAGGCGTGATCGTCGCAAATTTGAGCTCGATGGCGACGGGCCCTGATTTTGCGAGCTCAAATTGTTCGGCGTTCAAAAGACTAGGGCTGAGATCGAATGCAAAAAGAGTGTAGGCGTTCTTGAAGTCGTTATAATCTATTCCGTTACCAGCGTCTGTTCCCACAAGACCCAACGCCAGCATGGACTTGAAGTAGGCGCGAGCGTACTGACCGCGGTCAAATTCGGTAGATAGAGGTTTACCCCAAATACTATGACCGGCGACGGTGATGTTTAAGTAGGTAAGGCCAAAGTTTTTAAAATTGAAGGGGTTGGTGTCGTAACTTCCATTAAATGCAGCCGAGTCCAGTAAGCCGAGGACTAGTCGCGTTGGTGTTTGAGTCAGGAATAGGTTGTCTTGGGAATGAGATAACATGCCTTTAGGAATGGCAAATGTTTTAATCATAACTCTCTTCATGGGGTATCGCGCATTGCCTCGTAAGAGAGCCTTTTCGTGAGCCAGCGAAATGGCCGGATTAACTGAGGCTTTCCTCACCAACAGGGCGGCGTAGGTGATGACACTTTTATAACCGACAGTTTTGTCGTGAGCTATGATGTTAAATACGTCCTTTGAGGGGGTCAACTTAATTTTCACGTCAACCCTGTTTAGCATGTAACGCTCCTGAGCAAAAATATCAGAGTGAAGTCGCCCTATCATATCCAGCTCATGGCTACCTCGGGCCAGATTTCGACGAGTTTTAAGACCCGCATTGGAGTCACCTTGGGTGTCATCCGCGTGTTTGGGAGTATCGGTGTAGTAGAGTGCGCTCGTGAGATAACTTTTCTTAGATTCCTTGCTATGGTTGAGAGTGGCTTCTAGGTATGCTCGAAAAGGGTAGGTGTTTTCAGAAGCTGAAATCAAAGTATCGTTGAGAGATACGTCGACTTGCGAGATTAGACTGTGCAGAAAATAGTTCACAGGCGCAACTTCAACATCATTTGGTATATTTTCACCGTTGGACAGCGTAATTTTTGCTCTCATATGCAGATACGTGTTGGAAAAATCGATGTATTCATCCGAATTTCCGCTGATGGAAAATTCTATAGGGGCCCCAGATGCCAGAGACGCCAAGGGGGAAACTTCTACAAACTGGGCAGAATCAAGAGATGTCTGAGTCGGTGGAACGCTAAACAAATCTAGTCCAGAATGGAAACACTCGCAAGACTTGGGATGCACTAACGCCATATCGCTTAACCGAATATGTCCGAATAGTTTGTCCTCTTAGACTTCTTGGACGCGGAATGAGAGTGATCGCGTCGTTTCGTCGTTTTTATTCTTCTTGCCGGCATCCCAGGTGGAGCTGCTCGTCTTTTCCTTCTTCTACCGCTTCCGGTTTGTTGGCCTGTATCGCCACCGGCCAGATGACTGATGGCTCCCTGAATTAAACGCTGACCGGATTCCTTAGCTCTTTCTTTAAACGACTCTCCAATGTTTCTTCCCGCCAATGCGTCTTGCGCGACTTGTAGTCCCGTGCCGACACCTTCTCTGAGTAATGCCTTACCGCCTGTTTTTAGCCACGGTAAAATTGCTCTTCCGATGCCTCCGAAAAAACTTCCGATACCGCGCCCTCGCTGACTTCTACCTCCGACAAATACCGGGAGGCCGTGGCCGGCTTGATTAAAGCAACACTCTTCGTATAACTTAGCATTTCGATGAAGCGGCGTGTGTCTCACCATTATTCCAGATCGAAGTGCTTCCGCGCTCTGAAATGTAACGTCAGTACCGACGTTCCGGATGTAAATGGGATCGCAACTCCCCTGTCGTTAGTTAAAAGAATTTCTAACCTGTCGAAGGAGAACCTGCTCAGGGGGACATAGTGCGGTTTGTCGTAGATGCGAAATATGGATGTGGTGGTTTTCTCCAAAATAGGAACTGCCCTCAGTAAGGGTACCAGAACATCCCCCACCACTCTGGGTGACACTAGATCGCAATAGACGTACAGGTTTCTAGTTTGAGCTTCCAAATTTATTTCTTTCTCACCGTGCAGGGCCACGTTAGCGTCTGTCACGCGATTCGATGAGAAGCTTAAGATACTTTTCAATTCCTCGCTTATGGTAACCGAGGCTCCTTGTTCAACGACTTTAAAGATGGCCTTATTTTCGTTTTTTTTATAAAAAAATCTCATATTGACGCCGGGTGTTTTTTCCAAAATCACTTTATTTAAAGCATCGATAAAGTTATACGCTGTATTGTATAACCCCGGCGCCAGTTCCATTATTACTGCTGTGTTACTAGAGCTTTCGTAACGGATCCATATATCGGCGGGTAGGACGTTGAAATGAGTGTTTGGAAATTGTATCTCGGCCAAACCGACTTCGTAGTTTGCGTTCAGTTCGATAGTTTGAGGGAGTTTGACGAAAAAGTTTCCAGGACTATTTTCAGGATAAATTTGCATCGAAGCGTTGCTGGGGGCTGTGATGTAAAAACTCATCTTCCTTGATTCACCGTCTCGTCTCTAGCTTGGGATTTGGAAGCATATATCCCAGACAACTACTCAGGAGCGCGATCCAAATCTTTCCGTCCTGACCCTCACCGTTTCCACCCGTCAGATTAAATAAAGCCACGCCGATTACGGCATATATAACGATCATTTGGCAGAGAAAAACGATTTCCATTCGCGGGAGCAGTTTACCGAAAACAGGCCAGAGTGAGGTTCTGCTATCGTGACTGGTCCCTTCGTCGTTCTTCGTTTCTTCTCGTTCAACTACCGTACTCAGAAAAGTTTGCACGTGTTCATCCCCCTCCATTTCGTCAGTCTCTGTATCTCGATACCTGCTCGCTCAAAATCCAAGTGTTAAATGCCGAGGTGTAACCGAACCATTTGACTAAGTACTGTTTTGTTCCACCAACTTTCCTCTCTTCTAAGATGGCTTCTATTCGATACACCCGTTTTTCGCCGACTTTCTGAAGCTCTTCTGTATAAAACGACCCTTTCAACTCTTCACCAGAATCATCTTTCACAACGTAGGTTACCGGGTTAGTGTTTTTGTTTACACGACTGATTGTAAACAGTTCTTCCGTCCACGCTGGTGTATACCCCTTTTTGAAATTAGCTCTGGCTTGAGCTATCCTAACTCGATCACCTTCTTTATAACGGTTATTGATCGCCACTGACTGTCTATTGTCTCTCCCCGACAGTTTATTATACAACGTGTTCCAGACTTGTTCTTGATTGGCCGAATTTACGTGGACCGGCGCCATTTTAATGCTCCTGTGATACGAATTATTGTAGTTTCTGAGTAAGGCGGATAACGCATCCACATATCTCAATTTGTTCGTTTTCGTAAAAAATTTCCACATTTTCTCTTTTAACGTTCGGTTAAATCGTTCTACGATCGCTGCCTTTATATCCTCGTTCTCCGTAGTGAAGAAATGGACTCCATTTTCCTTGAGAAACTTTAGGAAAGTTTTGTTGACGAATTCGGATCCTTTGTCCGTTTGAAGATTTATCGGTTTGCGCTCGGCAAATATTTCGCTCACGGCCTCCACTAGATTTTTTGCGGTTTTCGACCGTATCGGAACTGCCCAAGCATACTTCGCAAAAACGTCGATACACGTAACGAGATACGAGAACGCGTCGTTGTATCTTCTTAATTGTCTCAGATCGATCAGATCAGCCTGGAACTGCTGATTCATACCACCCACGATGATGGGTCGTCTCTTAAATTTTCTAACAACGGGTTTGTGTAGAGTATAAGCATCCTGCAGACTCAGCCATTCTTTAATTTTTGCAGAGCTTAGTTTTGTACTACGCTGTAAACCACCCACACCCCCGTAGGCACCCGGTCGATTCGGATCGTAGTAACGGCTTCTTAACATCTTATCTACTCGTTTGGCCATGTCTCCCAGTTTGGTTTTGGAATTTTACTTTTTCTTCTTTTCCTGAGCCTGTACTTGCCCACAACTTCTTTGTGAGTGACCGCTTTCGTTTTCGGCCTAGGCGCGCTTGGCGCTGACTGAGGAATTTTTTCGTCGACTTCGTCTTTAAGTACCGCAGTTGGTGGTGTTGTAATCGCGTCGGGGGATGGGGGTGCCTGTTTAATGTCCACTACGCCTAGAGGTTTGTGTCTGTACTGATCGAGACGTTGCAGATACCGTTGCAATGTCTGCTGATACATTCTGGCTTTGTTGCGTGGTGACATGTCCTCTCTTTCCAGGACTCGTTGCATTTGCGTATCCAGATCTCCTAGGGTGTCTTTTAGTGACTCGGGTGGCGTATACGCGATTTGGTGGTGATTTACAGACTCTAACAGTCGAGGATCGATCAAAATCATTTTCTTTGCCATCGTTCACATGCCCAGAATACCGCTCAGGATACCCAGAACTGGTTTAATCAGAGCGCCGATAAAACCACCCTTTTGTAGAATCTGTTTTCTCTTTTTCACGGTCGTCTTTTTTCGTGCGAGAATCCTCAGGTCGTGTTTATGGCGCTGCAACCGTCTCTTCTGAGCCGGGGTGAGCCGAACGTTACCTTTTAACACGTTGTGGCAACATTCGCACAGAGTTCTTATGAGATCAGGCGACGCTGTTTTCATCGCGGCCTTTACAACTGGTGGTTTAGCAGAGCACAGAAATCGCAACATCTCTCCGTGTCTTTTGACCGACTCGCCCATGTTCCTTACTTTGGGATGTAGACTACCTGCTGTTCTTTAGGAAAAATATTTGCGCGCAGCCTTAGATGATCCGGCGTCTCTTGCCGAAGGTCAAATAATAAATACCCGTGTGGAGCCGATGTCGCGTCTTTAAAACTTTCTTGCACGTACGACACGCGCCCCGGGTACATTTGTTTGGCCAGATTCGTAATCTGAGATCCGTCTCTCGGGTTTTTAAACAGAACTATGTAATGACTGTTGAGACTTATCGTCCGCTGTTCCTTGTTTTTGCTAAAGAGATTCTGTACTATATACACGACGCTTATATTTCTATGATGACTTCCCTTGGTAAATAGTTTCGTGACCCTATCGTCGGTTTCGTTCATCAGATCGTCTATGACCAACAGACGTGTCCTATCTCCTCGCCATTGGTCCATGTCGGGTAGCCCTTCGTTAAACTGAACACCCTTCATCGTATCGTACATCGATTGCCACTCACCGTAACAGTAGATTATTTCCTCCGGCGCGGGTCTGACCATTTCTGACACGTGGTCGATAAATCTCCTAACAAACACACTTTTTCCGCATCCCGTCGGTCCTGCGACTAGCGCCGTAAACGGATGATTCCAGGTTGGATCCATACCTACGAATGTCGCGAGGTCGTTTTATGTCGTTATTTTATAACTTACGAACCTTATTTGATAACACGATACGCGTATCGAGATCATAAGTATTGTTATTAACCTATGTCTTATTGTCTGCTAACCACGTACCGAGACAGATCGCTCATTAGTTTACACAACTTGTTGCGTTTCGCGCTCGCTGGAGACAATAATCAATAAACTCACGCGCGTACAGAATTGATTGGGTCATTATGTGCCACGGTAGGAGAAAATGACTGTTCGTTTATACCGCCAGCAAGATTTGCCAATATATGTATGTATATACACCTACTTATGGTCCATATCTTAAATACGGAGCCCATTTACGCCCCCCTAAATATAATAACTATTAATTTATTACTATTATATGTATAAATGCTCACCATAACTATGAAATAACTAACGTATCACTACTCCCTAATATGGTAGTTTCACTTCCGGAGTGGGCGTGGTCTATAGCCGGACAACATACACACACACTAGCTCCTATTGGAAGTCACTTTGGCGGGAAACACTGATGTCCAATACATGAGTCATTAATTATCTCCTCAACCACCAACCCTCTTCATGCACTATACAAGTCCTATACATATATACATATATATCATGACATCACTCTGGCTTGGGGCAGCTTGGTGCAGCTTGGCGCAGTTTGGCGCAGTCTCTATATAACTCCTGTACTCATAGGGTACTGGACTTCGTAGGGTATACCCTATTCTTTGTCTTTGTATCCAAGTCCGATCATAACGTGCGCCTCCTACTACTTATGTGACTAATTGATAGTGAAAGAAAAGACATGATAGGGAAAGAAGAAGAGTCAACCGAGAGAGAAAAAAAGGAAATAGAATGATAAGAAACAGGGAAAATAAAATAGTGAGTGTGTGTTTGTGTTTCTGTTTGTGGAATAAAAAGTAGAAAATGGGAAACAGACAAAATATAGCAAAGAAATTCTAGAGAAAGATATGTAAACAAAAACATACAACGAATAAAATAGCAATAAAGAAAGGTATGAAGATAAGAATGAGAGAGAGAGAGTGAGTAGTGAGGGAAAGAGATGGAGTATATGTGTGCGTGTGTGCGTGCGTGCGTGTGTGTGTGTGTGTGTGCGCGTGTAAAAGGGGGGGGGGGAGGGAGAGTGCTATCCGTGTAGACACAACCTTCAGCCTACAATAATTATCATGATTTCCTGTTAGATAATCATGAGGCACTAAAAAAGAACGAAGGCAAAGAAATAACGTGCATAGCGTCGTCTTATAAATCTTGAGTGATCTCGCCAGTCTTCTATTGAGTTATTTGAGGGCCATCATCATTGCACTCCAAACATGTCCATATGTGCACAGATCCCCTCCTCAGTATGCCCGCAGTATCCAGCGCTTGACGACTCCAGTTCTGTGTTGGTTGATAAGTCTTCTTATACGACCACTAAGTTTCTCATTTCTGGCTGTGCCAATCTTAACTCCCATCCATTTCATCCGAAGGAGTGACGTGAACTCATGGATGTCGAAGTCCAGTGCCCATCCCACATCTCAGAGGGCATTAATAATGCCCGCCTGATATACTGCTTGCCCGTCCTCAATGACAGCACAGCTAGCCAACCTGCCCGCTCTTTCATTTCCCCGTACTCCCGCATGTCCAGGGACGTAGACCAAGATGGCAACATAATTTTGACTTCTGCAATGAGTCCACCCATTGCCTGTCAGTCTTGTATATTCTGTACCGAGCTCACTAAGGTTTGTATTTATAAAGCCACCCCTTGTCTTGTCCCGCGAATGTGAACGTTTAATTAAATACACCTCAGCGTGAACGTCTTCATGACAAACATATGGCAAAGAAACACTTTCCATTTGAAGGTTTGACTTCATAGAAATGAAGTTCAAACGTACTGAAGATAGTCACACGACAATAGTACGGTTATTAGCTAAATATATATTTTAAAAAAAACATAAAATATGAAATGCTATGCGGGGCCACGATAATCTTGATTCTTGATCCTTTCAGCGTTAGACGTCGTAGAGAGCTTGTAGTGTTTTCCGCCACCCATTTCTGTTCTGGGCGGAATGTTAGATCTTATGTAATGAGTCTATGCCTACTAACTTTGCGTCTCTTATAAGTGTTCTTTTTAGTTTCTGTTTAGATCTTCCTCTTTTTTCCTGCATCCTGATGTTTCCCATGGAAGAGCCTGTTTCTCATGTTGTCTCTTTCCATCACATGTCTGGTGTGATCTTTGGTTAAATGACCATTTTTATTTATTTCAATATTAGTCATGAATTCATTCCATTATACACAGATTATTTTTCTTAGGCATTTGTCTTCAAAGGCGTTTAGTTTTTATTTTTTTTTTCTCAATCCCCTTTGATGTTTTTCAGCTTTCACATTGGTAGGTAAGTGTTGGTAATATGTTTGAGTTGAATATTCTAAGTTTGGTTTTCTTGCTCAGTATTTTTTATTTCCATATTTTGTCCAGGTTTTTGAAATGTGTTGCTGCTTTTGATCTCTTTCTTTGTTTCAATTTCTTGATCTATATTATTACCCTGAGACTCTATTCGGGGCAACCCTAAGCGGGGACACCATCAAGTTGTAGAGTCTGGTGCTGTAGGAGTGAGTCATGTCGATAAACCTGACGTGATATTCCCGGTTATATTTTGTTTTTATTTGAATATGGCATGACGCTCGCCCATCTTTGTAGATGACTATCGGGCTAGCATCATTTTCTGAGTAGCATCGAGCTCGGCTTTCAAAAAGTGACAGTCATCTTTATGTGCCATCTCCGCATCGCAGGCTGGCTACTATTGAGCGCCATTCCACTATGTCTCTTGCTTTAATGGTGCAGGTTGTCATAGATTGACTTGTCCATCTTTCGATGTAACTCGTCAATGTTAGTCTTGGTCTCTTTCTGCCACTTTTACCTTGTGTTTTCCCCTCCAAGATTAATATAAGTAGAATACTGTGTTTTTTTTTAATATGCCCCACAAATCTAATTTGTATTGTTTGACTTGTGTTTAGTAGTTCTCTTTTCATTTCTAGTCTTTTTAAGAGTGATGTTCGCTTGAAATTTATTTCAATGAGGTGGAGTTGCGTTACGTCAGCTTCTCTCTCTCTCTCTCTCTCTCTCTCTCTCTCTCTCTCTCTCTCTCTCTCTCTCATCTTCCGCCTCATTCAGTAACGCAACAAATTACAACCACACGGTAAGTAAAGTAGGCAATATATCCTTCACAGGACTTTGCTATTACCACAGCATGTTTTGGCTATGTAACTGTCTAGGCATTATACGTCAGTGGTTTGCCTGCCATTGCCTTCTGACGGTAATCCCACCAGTCGCGATTTATTTCAAAACCGCCCTCAGCGAGCCTCGTTCACTGGACCGATCTCACTACCTCTAAGCCACCAACGCCTAAGAACTACCACATAAGCCTATATCAATTATACTGAAATGGGAAAGTCACGATTGCATTTATATTGTTGTTTATATTTTATTTTTTCAACCAATCACGTCTCAAGTATATTGATTAGAGAGCGCGGTAGTATAGGTGCCTGAAGATCTTGCACGGCGACCGTGCGACCAGGCTCGAACGCAGTTACCAGGAGCCGCAACACTATGGTTCACCCAGCCAAACGGTAAAATGGGGATTAGAGTTATCGTTCTAAAGGAAGGTAACTGAATGCCGCCATCACTTTGTCATGTGAGATTAGTATTTGCCTTTCGTGTTTGTCTTTGAATATTATTTATTGTATACCTACGGAAGGCTTATGACGAAACGTCGTAGTTTGTCTCGTCTCTCTACAAGTTTAGCTGTTTAGCACTATGTTATGTTTATTTTACATGTTTTCTGCAGCTCTACTCGCGAGCCCATATAGTATTACAATTGTTAAAATAAATGATTTATTCGTGCTTGACGTCATCACTACAGAGTTGCAGCTGAAGACCACGTCGTTCGAAACTTTCTGGTCAACTGACGACTGGACAACTTGGTATTGATACCGATGCTTTGACATTGACTCACATCTCAGTTATCTTCTCCTTTGATTCTTGTTTGGTCCGAGCAAGGTGATAAATGCTGAATTTTGATTGGACTAAAGCATCGTCTTCTCGGGGGCCTTGGTAGCCTAGTTGTGAAAACCACCCGACTGGGCTACCGACTTTCGGACAACCCGTGTTCAATTCCCACTGGAAGCAGTGTGAGTTGAAATCACGGTTGAAAAAAAAAATACCCCCGCCGTCGACCCAGCCACTTGCTGAAATGAGTACCAGGGTAGTACTCTGGGAAGGTGAGGAATGCCGCCTCGCATCGTGAGTTTCGATGCTTGAAGCGATACTGTCCAGAAGTCTCCGAATATTTCTGGATAGACGGCCGAGCACATATGGGTGACAACTTGCGTGCTAAGACGTCGATTCAAAGTCTCGTACTTTACTTTATCTTTATCGGCTTCTCGTGCTGTCTTTGTACCCACTGTTGGCAACTATTGATGACTACCACGTTGTGTGTTTTGCCGTAGTAGTAGACGCTGTTTAGGTTTCTCTAGTCCACCTGCTGATGCTCATAGCCCACTTCAGCCTTCGTCTGCCACTACATGTTTTACAATGTAGCTTTCCTTCCAGGACGACTCTCAGTAAAGTGTGTGTGTATGTGTGTGTATCTTCATACATCCACACATTTATTGGATTGAAACATAAAATCTTATCATCTAATTTGTGCTCAGTCACGCTCAATCTTTCTTTCACCTCATTGCACGTGAGGATATTTTGTTTTGTACTGAAACGTAACTGGGCCAACGTCTTAGTAACCACTAAATCAGAAACGAAACAGTTCACCGGCTCCCTTGTTAGCTAACCCTAACCCTAACCCTAACCCCTTGATAGCTAACCCTAACCCTAACCCTAACCCCCTTGATAGCTAACCCTAACCCTCACCCTAACCCTAACCCTAACCCCCTTGATAGCTAACCCTAACCCTAACCCCCTTAATAGCTAACCCTAACCCTAACCCCCTTGATAGCTAACCCTAACCCTAACCTTCTTAATAGCAAACCCTAACCCTAACCCCCTTGATAGCTAACCCTAACCCCCTTAATAGCTAACCCTAACCCTAACCCCCTTGATAGCTAATCCTAACCCTAACCCCCTTGATAGCAAACCCTAACCCTATCCCCCTTGATAGCTAACCCTAACCCCCTTAATAGCAAACCCTAACCCTAACCCCCTTGATAGCTAACCCTAACCCCCTTAATAGCTAACCCTAACCCTAACCCCCTTGATAGCTAACCCTAACCCTAACCCCCTTGATAGCAAACCATAACCCTAACCTCCTTAATAGCAAACCCTAACCCTAACCCCCTTGATAGCTAACCCTAACATTAACCCCTTAATAGCTAACCCTAACCCTAACCCTAACCTCCTTGATAGCTAACCCTAACCCCCTTAATAGCTAACCCTGAACCCTAACCCCCTTGATAGCTAACCCTAACCCTAACCCCTTTGATAGCTAACCCTAACCCTAACACCCTTGATAGCTAACCCTAACCCTAACCCCCTTAATAGCTAACCCTAACCCCCTTGATAGCTAACCCTAACCGTAACCCCCTTGATAGCTAACCCTAACCCTAACCCCCTTGATAGCTAACCCGAACCCTAACCCCCTTGATAGCTAACCCTAACCCTAACCCCCTTGATAGCTAACCCTAACCCTAACCCCCATGATAGCTAACCCTAACCCTAACTCCCTTGATAGCTAACCCTAACCCTAACCCCCTTGATAGCTAACCCTAATCCTAACCCCCTTGATAGCTAACCCTAACCCCCTTGATAGCTAACCCTAACCCTAACCCCCTAGATAGCTAACCCTAACCCTAACCTTAACCCCCTAGATAGCTAACCCAAACCCTCACCGGCCCCCTAGATAGCTAACCCTAACCCTAACCCTAACCCCCTTGATAGCTAACCCTAACCCCCTTGATAGCTAACCCTAACCCTCACCGGCCCCCTTGATAGCTAACCCTAACCCCCTTGATAGCTAACCCTAACCCCCTTGATAGCTAAACTTAACCCCCTTGATAGCTAACCCTAACCCTCACCGGCCCCCTAGATAGCTAACCCTAACCCTCTTGATAGCTAACCCTAACCCTCACCGGCCCCCGCGATAGCTAACCCTAACCCTCTCCGGCCCCCTTGATAGCTAACCCTAACCCTCACCGGCCCCCTTGATAGCTAACCCTAACCCTCACCGGCCCCCTTGATAGCTAACCCTAACCCCCTTGATAGCTAACCCTAACCCCCTTGATAGCTAACCCTAACCCCCTTGATAGCTAACCCTAACCCTCACCGGCCCCCGCGATAGCTAACCCTAACCCTCATCGGCCCCCTTGATAGCTAACCCTAACCCCCTTGATAGCTAACCCTAACCCTCACCGGCCCCCGCGATAGCCAACCGTAACCCTCACCGGCCCCCTAAATAGCTAACCCTAACCCTCACCGGCCCCTTGATAGCTAACCCTAACCCCTTGATAGCTAACCCTAACCCTCACCGGCCCCCGCGATAGTTAACCCTAACCCCCTTGATAGCTAACCCTAACCCCCTTGATAGCTAACCCTAACCATCACCGGCCCCCGCGATAGCTAACCCTAACCCTCACCGGCCCCCGCGATAGCTAACCATAACCCTCACCGGCCCCCTTGATAGCTAACCCTAACCCTCACCGGCCCCCTTGATAGCTAACCCTAACCCTCACCGGCCCCCTTGATAGCTAACCCTAACCCTCACCGGCCTCCTTGATAGCTAACCCTAACCACTTGATAGCTAACCCTAACCCCCTTGATAGCTAACCCTAACACCCTTGATAGCTAACCCTAACCCTCACCGGCCCCCTAGAAAGCTAACCCTAACCCCCTTGATAGCTAACCCTAACCCTCACCGGCCCCCTTGATAGCTAACCCTAACCCCATTGATAGCTAACCCTAACCCCCTTGGTAGCTAACCCTAACCCTCACCGGCCCCCGCGATAGCTAACCCTAACCCTCACCGGCCCCCTAGATAGCTAACCCTAACCCTCACCGGCCCCCTTGATAGCTAACTCTAACCCTCACCGGCCCCCTTGATAGCTAACCCTAACCCTCACCGGCCCCCTTGATAGCTAACCCTAACCCTCACCGGCCCCCTTGATAGCTAACCCTAACCCCCTTGATAGCTAAGCCTAACCCCCTTGATAGCTAACCCTAACCCCCTTGGTAGCTAACCCTAACCCTCACCGGCCCCCTTGATAGCTTACCCTAACCCCCTTGATAGCTAACCCTAACCCCCTTGATAGTTAACCCTAACCCTCACCGGCCCCCGCGATAGCTAACCCTAACCCTCACCGGCCCCCTAGATAGCTAACCCTAACCCTCACCGGCCCCCATGATAGCTAACCCTAACCCTCACCGGCCCCTTGATAGCTAACCCTAACCCTCACCGGCCCCCTTGATAGCTAACCCTAACCCTCACCGGCCCCCTTGATAGCTAACCCTAACCCCCTTGATAGCTAACCCTAACCCCCTTGATAGCTAACCCTAACCCCTTGATAGCTAACCCTAACCCTCACCGGCCCCCTTGATAGCTAACCCTAACCCTCACCGGCCCCCTTGATAGCTAACCCTAACCCTCACCGGCCCCCTTGATAGCTAACCCTAACCCCCTTGATAGCTAACCCTACCCCCCTTGATAGCTAACCCTAACCCCTTGATAGCTAACCCTAACTCTCACCGGCCCCCTAGAAAGCTAACCCTAACCCCTTGATAGCTAACCCTAACCCTCACCGGCCCCCTTGATAGCTAACCCTAACCCCATTGATAGCTAACCCTAACCCCCTTGGTAGCTAACCCTAACCCTCACCGGCCCCCGCGATAGCTAACCCTAACCCTCACCGGCCCCCTAGATAGCTAATCCTAACCCTCACCGGCCCCCTTGATAGCTAACCCTAACCCTCACCGGCCCCCTTGATAGCTAACCCTAACCCTCACCGGCCCCCTTGATAGCTAACCCTAACCCTCACCGGCCCCTTGATAGCTAACCCTAACCCCCTTGATAGCTAACTCTAACCCCCTTGATAGCTAACCCTAACCCCCTTGATAGCTAACCCTAACCCTCACCGGCCCCCGCGATAGCTAACCCTAACCCTCACCGGCCCCCTTGATAGCTAACCCTAACCCTCACCGGCCCCCTTGATAGCTAACCCTAACCCTCACCGGCCCCCTTGATAGCTAACCCTAACCCTCACCGGCCCCCTTGATAGCAAACCCTAACCCTCACCGGCCCCCTTGATAGCTAACCCTAACCCCCTTGATAGCTAACCCTAACCCCCTTGATAGCTAACCCTAACCCCCTTGATAGCTAACCTTAACCCCCTAGATAGCTAACCCTAACCCTCACCGGCCCCCGCGATAGCTAACCCTAACCCTCACCGGCCCCCGCGATAGCTAACCCTAACCCTCACCGGCCCCCGCGATAGCTAACCATAACCCTCACCGGCCCCCTAGATAGCTAACCCTAACCCTCACCGGCCCCTAGATAGCTAACCCTAACCCTCACCCAGCACTTTTCTCTGCCAAATCATTTCCGTTTCCGCACCTATTTTTATTTTACGTATTTTTTGTTCTCTCCATTTTTTGTTCTTTGTTCTTTTTCACTATTTTTTTTTTTTGGTCTTCTTATTCTTCTCTCCTTCCTCATTTACCTTTCAGTGACGATAGGTGATATAGTTTGATATTTTTTGCTCTATGGTTGATTATTCCTGCTGTTATGTCTCTTTGTGTTCCGTTAATCCATCTCTTAACGTGGTCGATACGTGGGTCTGGTGTTCCAGCAACGTTTATTTAAGACTCGTGCTGTATTTTGATCTTTCTGTCTTATCATGTGAACACCATTATCTGTTGTTTCTTTGTGTACTCAATGACGGGTATTATTTCTAACATATTTTTTCAGTTATTCATTTCTGGTAAAAGGAAAAAAAAATGTATGCATATAGAAATGGTATGGGTACAGCTGTACGTAGATGAGTGACAACACAAACTCATAACGACGTTGCGGTACAGTAAGTCTTCAGCTGCACAAACGATAAAACACACATGCACATCACACACACATATATATATACACACACACACACACATACATACACACACACACACATAAATATATATATAATTTCTGAAAAAGAAAATGTGAAAATTGAATTAATAAAACGTGTCTGCGTCTGGTGCTGTCAACAAGACCAAACTCGTTGCGGTCTGTGGGTTTGGACAACTGAGACGTTAGCAAATGGTCTGAGGGGGCTTCTCAAAATATGAGCAGACAGGTAGCAAGCAACCTGAGAGTATATATATATATATATATATATATATATATATATATATATATATATATATATATATATATATATATATATATATTCCATGTCAATACAAATAATTGAGTTATTGAGCTCTTTGCAGGTCATCATCATTGCACTCCGAACATGTCCTTAAGTGCTCGACATAGAAACATCTCTTAAATGCACAGTAAGAGTTAATAGAACAATACTAAAACAGGTCAGTGAATTACATACCTGGAAATGCTGTTCGCTCCAGAAGGTAAGTGTACAACACGGTTATGGTCCAATATGGTTCGGAGTTTATTGACAACAATCGTGAAGACCATTTAGTGTTGTCCCTCACATTCGAATAGTTATAATCATCATCATCATCATCAAGTACCGGGCCTGCTGGCGTAGGTGATCAAGTCTCTGCACAACTTTCGATCTCGACAGTTATTTATCATTTCTGTATCTTTTCTATCTTTGGTATCTTTTCGCTGCTTCCCTCTATCTCTTCGTCCCTCAATTTTTCCAGTTGTTACAATATATTCCAGCTGTTCCCTTCTCATTACATGGCCAAAAAATGATGATTGTTTCTTCCTAATATTGGAAATTAGCTCTCTTTTTGCTTTGACCTCTTTCAGAACGTTTTCATTACTCTTCTTAGCTGTCCATGGTATTCTCAACATTCTTCTGTAAAACCACATTTCTAAAGACTCCAGTGATTTTCTTGTCTGTTGTCCTATTGCCCATGATTCACATCCATATGTTAAGAATGGCTCTACATAACATTTAAGAACTCTTTTTCTTGTTTCTATTGTCAAAAATGGATTGCACAGCATATTCCTCATTTTTTGGAAGGCTGCTTTTGCCTGAGCTATTCTGCAGCTCACCTCTGTTTTACATCTTCCGTCTGAGGTTAACAAAGTTATAATCATACAACTTTTATTTAGATATATTTTTTTCATTTTCGTTCTTATCGTCAACTTTACAACAGCTTCCCATATTTATGCCTTCGTCCATCTTCACTACTGATCTTATCACTCATGCTGTTGCCGTACACATTCTCTGAAATTCTATTTTCCCACCATTTTTAGGAATGTGACCCGCCGCTGGACATGCCCGCTATTAAGGACAAACTTCCAGATAAGGTTTTTGTTGTCTGTCACAAGCTGCATGTTGGCAGCAATCGGACCTCACATGTGTCTTATCTCTTTACATGGTCCTTTTGAGATAAGCATTTGGCTTTTGTGTGTGTTTTTATATTAATATTTGCTGTCTTGTATTTGATGAAGGCTTTTGTGTGTGTTTTTATATTAATATTTGCTGTCTTGTATTTGATGAAGGCTTTTGTGTGTGTGTGTTTATATTAATATTTGCTGTCTTGTATTTGATGAAGGCTTTTGTGTGTGTGTTTATATTAATATTTGCTGTCTTGTATTTGATGAAGGCTTTTGTGTGTGTGTGTTTATATTAATATTTGTTGTCTTGTTTATGATGAAGGCTTTTGTGTGTGTGTTTATATTAATATTAGCTGTTTTGTTTATGATGAAGGCTTTTGCCGAAACGTCGTAGTTTGTCTCGTCTCACTTTTGATTTAGATGCCTGCGACCACTTTATGTTTATTTTCCTACTTTTGTTGCGGCTGTGTTAGAACAATCATCACTACACTTACACAATGGTCGCTACCATCCAGATTTCTTCTTTCCTGATAACATGTGACAATCTTACTACAGTGAGTGCACGAACTCTGTCCTATCGATGACGAATTGAGGGTTATATTCAGAAGGCTGTACACGTTTTACTTTTTTTTTTATAATTTGGTCTTGGCAGCAACATATAACGAATTCTTTACTTTTTCTCATGTCAGGAATTCTTTAACGTGCTCAACTTGAATGTACTTGACACCGAACGTGGATTTTCCATTTTGTTTGTTTATTATTGTCAGTTTAATTCCCGTAGAACATTTATTATTGTCAGTTTAATTCACTATAACCGTAGAACATTTATTATTGTCAGTTTAATTCATTATAACCGTAGAACATTTATTATTGTCAGTTTAATTCATTATAACTGTAGAACATTTATTATTGTCAGTTTAATTCATTATAACCGTAGAACATTTATTATTGTCAGTTTAATTCATTATAACCGTAGAACATTTATTATTGTCAGTTTAATTCATTATAACCGTAGAACATTTATTATTGTCAGTTTAATTCATTATAACCGTAGAACATTTATTATTGTCAGTTTAATTCATTATAACCGTAGAACATTTATTATTGTCAGTTTAATTCATTATAACCGTAGAACATTTATTATTGTTGCCTGTTGTTGACGTAAACAGTAAAGGCAAAGTACGAGACTTGAATCGGCGTCTTAGCACGTGAGTTTCCACCAATATGTACTCTGTCGCCTATCCGGAAGTGTTCGGAGACTTCTGGATAGTGTCGCTTCAAGCATCGAAACTCACGATGCGAGACAACATTCCTCACCTTCCCAGAGCACTACCCTGGTACAAATTCTGCCAGCGGCTGGGTCGACCCCGGGGGTATTTTATTTTTCAACCAAGAGTACAATTCACACTGCTTCAAGTGGGAATCGAACACGGGTTGTCCGAACATCGGTAGCCCCAGTCGAGTGAGTTTCCCAAGTAGGCTATCGAGGCCCCGACGTAAACAAGTGTCATGTCCCAACTCTGGTGAACTTGCACGTGCAGCGCTTTTTAAAACTATCAATACCAAGATACACATAGTAAATTTTTTTTTAATCTTTGAAGTTTATCAAAAGTAAATAGCAGGCACATACTCCAGTTTATCTGACTATCATGATGATATGTATGCGTACATTTCCTAGCGATATTTCAAACATTGTTTCTTTTTTTTTCTTCCGCATTTGCCTTTCAGCTTTGAACGGAAGATATAATTTGAGTTCTTTAGCTTCTCCTGTTGTTATGGTACCTAGTGCCTTTTACATCACATCGTTCCAACCTTTCGTGGTCGGTCCTTCAATCTAGCATCCTCTTAGCCTTCCTTGATAGCTTATTGCGTTTGTTACACTTAGTTCAAAAAGTTCCTTCTGTCTTATCTTATGGTCAGCACGATTTTATCTGTTCCTAATTTTTATTGTTTTCGATTAAATATATATATATATATATACCTTTTTTTATGAATTAGTCACTTCTGATCGCATCGCTCATGTTGTTGTCTAACACTGTAAATGGTTTGTAAATGTGGGCGGGGCTAGCAAATATAAGTAGCATGTGTATAACTGTAAAGGGTTTGTAAATGTGGGCGAGGCTAGCAAATATAAGTAGCAGGTGTATAACTGTAAATGGTTTGTAAATGTGGACGAGGCTAGCAAATATAAGTAGTAGGTGTATAACTAAAGAGTTTGTAAATGTGGGCGGGGCTAGCAAATATAAGTAGCATGTGTATAACTGTAAAGGGTTTGTAAATGTGGGCGAGGCTAGCAAATATAAGTAGCAGGTGTATAACTGTAAAGGGTTTGTTAATGTGGACGAGGCTAGCAAATATAAGTAGTAGGTGTATAACTGTAAAGAGGACCTTATTAAGTAGGGCTCAGTTTTAAAAAAAGTTGCTAATATCATGAGGAAATAATCATCCTTTACAGAGAATAAGAGAGCAAAAATAAGAGACAGCTTAAGATAATGTTTGGTGGGAGGTCAACAACACAAGTGATCACCAAGATCGGAAGTTGTGGCGATACACGATCATTGTCACAAACACGGTCATGCACGGTACTTGATTAATGAATGTTTTCTTTCCATTTTATTTACTTGCTATTGTCAGTCTTTACTTTGTCAAAAAGCATTTGACAAAGTAAAGCATGTGGAAATAATCAATATGCTGGAGAAATTAAACATTGATGGTAAGGATCTGCGAATCATAAAAAAACATGTACTGGCAACAATCAGCAGCTATACGAATTAGCAACCAAATATTTCAATTCCAATAGAAATTCCAAAACAAAACTCCATCTTGACATCAAATTAACTTCTGAGTTTTAAAAAACGCTACCATTAACTCCGAGAGTGACATCTCTGTCATAAACTTGACCTGTCCTCGAGTTTGTTTGTCAATGGAATTTCTGGACAGGTGACGGATGAAGTCCTGTTACGTCTATCTCCACATTTTCCAATCATCATCAGGTACCGTGCCTGTTGGCGTAGGTGATAATGTCTCTCCACAACTTTCGATCTCGATAGTTATTTATCATTTCTGTTCCTGACCTTTTGATAAGCCATTCTCTTAAGCTGCCTGTTATCTTTTCTTTTTGCTTCCCTCTATCTCTTCGTCCTTCGATTTTCTAGTTGACACAATATATTCCAGCTGTTCCCTTCTCATTACATGGCCCAAAATGATGATTGTTTCTTCCTAATATTGGAAATTAGCTCTATTTTTGCTTTGGCCTCTTTCAGAACGTTTTTATTGCTCTTCTTAACTATCCATGGTATTATCAACATTCTTCTGTAAAACCACATTTAGTTCTAAACCTTTTTTCCAATAACAGCTAGGAAATGTTCATTGCCTCAGATTTCTTCAAAACTAGCTACTGTTATTCTATGTCTGAGATAATTTAGTTACTGCTATAACCTGCTCAGTTCAGGGTAACGACTAAGCTATATCTTTATCTCCCATTATGTGACCTATTCCATTCTAGTCTATATACTATTAGAAAGTAACGAGCTCCTCACTCGTAGGATGGTCGTGGTGCTCCTATATCTTAATAAATACATTTACAATTACATTTAATAAAAATAATGACCCTAGATGTGAGAACAATACGAAAAAAAAAACACTATCAAGATTAAATGTGTCATACGAATGGCAGGAAATAGCCTGAGAGATGAAGAGAAAAAGATGAGAAATGAAGAACTGAGAAAAAGTTAGGAATTGTTCCCGCCAGAGAGTATATAAATGAAGGTGCGATAGCTCAATGGCTACAGGCTGCCAAGAGCAAGAGGTCGGGTTCGATCCTAATCGATGACTTCCGGACTCAGCCTTAAATGGCTTCTGATTTTTGTTCTGGGAAGGTAAAGGGGCACGGGCATAATACCGGCCAAAAAATCATGTGCCGAAGGTCTATAGGCGTGACGTGGCTCTTTACTTTTACTACTTTATAGAGTACATAAAGAAACAATAGATACAATGTTCGGCCACTTGATAGGCAGAAAGATCAAAACACTACACAACGAGCCTTCAATGACGTTACGAGAATATCAGACACAAGGGCCGACCGCGAACAAGGTGGATTGATGAAGTGTTAGAAACACTAGGAAACAGCAGAAGAGGCCAACAAAAGAGTAATATACTGCACATTGTATCTGCCCTTGACGCTGAAAGGCAAATGAGGAAGAAGAAGATAAATAATGATAATAAACTGCAACCCAAAGTGCGCTGTATTGCATCTGACACAAGTCTACTATGTGTGCCAGCCTACGGTAACAAGAGCTCGCACAATTATCGAAACGGTGTTTCGATTTCTCTCTTTCTCTCTCTCACAAACACACACACACGTATGCACACACATATGGGACTAAATCTGAGTCAAATGTGGAGGTCATCTTGACCCTTTCTTCACCTCTTTTACTTACACTGCCGGTTCCGACGGAAATGCGAAGTCCTAACTCATATTCTTCTGGTATAGTCTCATCCTTTGACAAGTGATGCTCATACACTTCCCTTGATGTTCTCATGGCATCTCACTCGGAGTCCTCGCACCTCACTTCTGTCTACACATGCCTTGTATCGTAAGGAATCAGACTAATAGCCTTACTAGGTGGGCGAAGTATCTCGTGTGTTGTCTGTAAAATATGGAAAGAATCAATATGTAAATTGATTGATTATATCAGCTCTTTGTAAAGCTTCTACACGTTATCGCCCGTAGTTCACGTTTTTTTTTTTTTTTTGCTGTCAGTTTCTTGTGAAGTGTCTTTACTTTACACGATGTCAGCACTTTCACATTGTACTAGTCCTTGTAAAGTGTCTTTACTTTACACGATGTCAGCACTTTCACATTGAACTAGTCCTTGTAAACACGATGTCAGCACTTTCAAATTGTACTAGTCCAAGTAAAGTGTCTTTACTTTACACGATGTCAGCACTTTCACATTGCACCAGTCCTTGTAAAGTGTTTTTACTTTACACGATGTTAGCACTTTCACATTGTACCAGTCCTTGTACAGTGTCTTTACTTTACACGATGTTAGCACTTTCACATTGTACCAGTCCTTGTAAAGTGTATTTACTATACACGATGTCAGCACTTTCACATTGTACCAGTCCTTGTAAAGTGTCTTCTTTTACACGATGTCAGCACTTTCACATTGTACCAGTCCTTGTAAAGTGTCTCCTTTTACACGATGTCAGTACTGTCACATTGTACCAGTCCTTGTAAAGTGTATTTACTATACACGATGTCAGCACTTTCACATTATACCAGTCCTTGTAAAGTGTATTTACTATACACGATGTCAGCACTTTCACATTGTACCAGTCCTTGTAAAGTGTCTTCTTTTAACGATGTCAGCACTTTAACATTGTACCAGTCCTTGTAAAGTGTATTTACTTTACACGATGTCAGCACTTTCACATTGTACCAGTCCTTGTAAAGTGTCTTCTTTTACACGATGTCAGCACTTTCACATTGTACCAGTCCTTGTAAAGTGTATTTACTATACACGATGTCAGCACTTTCATATTGTACCAGTTTTTGTAAAGTGTCTTTACTTTACACGATATCAGCACTTTCACATTGTACCAGTCCTTGTAAAGTTTATTTAGTTTACATGATGTCAGCACATTCCCATTGTACCAGTCCTTGTAAAGTATCACTACTTTACATGATGTCAGCACATTCCCATTGTACCAGTCCTTGTAAAGTGTCTTTACTTTACACGATGTCAGCACTTTCCCATTGTACCAGTCCTTGGGCTGAATACTTGCGTTGCAGACAAACATTTAGGACGAAACAGCACGAATAGTAGTTTAAAGTGGTTTAGGCTGGAGACAAATAACAATAAATGATTCATTCAGCCCTACCCTATCCGGGAGATACTTGTCTTAACAGGAAAAAATACAGATACACTATGTATTTCCGAGCTGTGATCGCGGCCTTATGCTATAGTCATGAGAACACCTGCGCGAAAGACATTACCTACGAAGCTAATTTTTAGTTAGCTGAGTGACAGTGCTCCCTAGCGTTTGGCTTTTCGTGGCAAGGCGCTGTGCCACTGAGTATGGGTTCGATCCTGCTTTGGTCCATATTTTTTCTGTTGTTGATTACTTGACAATTTTTCCGAGTGCTGTAAACATACCTCTTCCTCTGAATTGATTCGCTGATTATCGCCTAGGAAGCTTCCCTCTATAATAATATTCATTTATTATATTTTGTCTCCAACTGAAAACAACACTCGTGACCTCTTCGTGACTCTCGATGTCACGTGATTTCCACGAGGCGGCCACGATAACTAGGACAGGTCAGCGGTTCCCGAACTGGGCGGTATATATTTCCCTTTTCCTCTTGTCAGACGGTTTAGTGGAGGCTATTGTGATTTTGTTGTTGTTGAGGTTTTGTTTTTGTCGAACAGCTTTTCTCGTGACTGATTCTACCAAAGTTTGACAAACACACACGCCCACAGAATTAACAGGTCAGGCCCACTGATCTACAGGGTTTTCCATCCTTTTTAATGAGTCTTTTCTTTTCCATGTTTTGCCATCATAATCATCATCATCATGTGCCATACCTGTTGGCGTAGGCGATCATGTCCTTCCACAATCTTCTATCAACAGTGCATCGTATCAGTTCTGTTGTTGACTGTTTTCCATGCCATGACACCAAGCTATCCAGTATTTTCTCTCTTTGTCGTCCGCGATCTCTCTTTCCTTTTATTTTGCCAGTTGTAACTAAGTATTCCAACTTTCCTCTTCTCATTTTGTGCCCGCAAAAATGTTGACTTTTTCTTTCTGATGTTTTTTAGGAGTTCCTTTTTTGTGTTGGTCTCTTCCAGAATGTCCTCGTTGATGTTTTTACCTGTACATGGAACTTTTCAACATTCTTCTGAGAAATCCCATCTATGCGGCCTCTAATCGTCTTTTCATTTGTTTGTCTACTGTCCACGTTTTTGCAATAGTACATCATTAAATGATGTTATGCCATTATTATACAGGCTCTCCGTGATGTACGACCTCTTGTCAGATGTTCCCAGTCATTTTCAAAGACGAAGAAGTCATTCAGAGATGCTTCACAAATATCTCTATATCGTAGTTTAGATCTGCCGATTTGTCTTTTTTCCGTCTATTAGTTCACCATATAGTATTTGCTTAGGAATGCGGGTTTCTTCCACTCGCTGGACGTGCTCCAGCCATCTTAACCTTAGGCTTCTGAGCATTGACACGACCGTTAGGGTCTCAACAGGCCTATATGGAGAAATGTTTACAAATCGACGACGAAAGAGAAACAGTATTCTGAAGGAGAAGAATAAACATATAGATCGTCGTGAGAGGAAAGTTGTAATAAATTCATCGTATATTGATATTGAAATAAGGTATCTTTCATGCAAGTCTGTAGCGATGGCATGTTACACAGGAAGCTGACATGCTGACGTGCTGACATGCTGACGTGCTGACATGCTGAGCACGGCTGTTTGATTTATCCCAAAGTAGCATTTTAGTTCTAAACATGACCAAAAATTGTTGTTTGTATGAATGAAAATGTCCCGATGAAAATACATTCTACGTATTTTTTGTGATTGAAAATTTATTGGAGTGGTTCTAAATTGGGACATTGAACATTAATAGGAATATTTTAGAACATTTAATTGTTATGCCTTTATATTTGAGTCATATGAATATTGCAGTATTTGAGAAATGTAAATCTTTCTGGTTTAAATAAGCATAATTTAACAACAATATAATTTATAGCGCCTCTTACTATGATCTTTGTTAACGTACTATACAAGAATTAAATACTCAAATCGTGTTTCAGAACTGATAATTTCCCCCCCCCCTTTTTTTTCCCCACCACTAAAATATCACCAACAAACAGCTGTGGGAGACGTATTGCATGACCTACTTCATAAAAGCCAGAGATAACTTCGACTATTTATAACCTCCAAATCACCCCTCTCTTCCGTCTTCTGTCACCTTCTTTCGTTCATCTCTACACGAGACCGTGATTTCATGTTTTTGTAGTTGGTAGAGTCGTCTTGGGAAATGTCTCAGTTCTGAAACAAGACTTCAGTAGAGTTCTGCTAGAGCACATTAGCAATGATCATAAGAGACGCTTTATCTTGACTGTTTTTCTTCATTTGTGGTCAAATTGTGGTTATTTTACACCAGACAAAAAACAAAACAATCAAGTTTTAACTAAACTAAAAATGAAAAGAGAACTACTGAACACAATTCAAATAGGACAAATGACATTTTTGGGCATGTTAAAAGCCTATTAAAAGTAACATTTGAAGGAAAATACAAGATAAACGAGGCAAAGGCGGATCGAGACTAATATTCGCAAAAACATCAAGAGATGGACAAATCAGCCTGCAACAACCTGCACCATAAATGCAAATGACTGAGGGGAATGTCGCTCCATGGCAGCGAAAACTCAATGCGGAGACGGCACTTAGTGTCGATGGACATGCTGGTAATGATCTGTACGACTTGTTTACACCAGCCTTCCCAACTCCAGTTGGATAGTTACTGGGCTATTACGAATATGTTGATTTCTGTTAAACAAAGCACGGCTCTAGATTATGAGTAAATGGGAGGGACTTCGATCTTTGAGGCCACGTTTATTTGGAGACAATGGGTTTATAACCATGGGTTTATTGATACAAGTGGTAGGTTGTGGTAAGTTTATGTGGAGACAATGGGATTATAACCATGGGTTTATTGATGCAAGTGGTAGGTTGTGGTAAGTTTATGTGGAGACAATGGGATTATAACCATGGGTTTATTGATACAAGTGGTAGGTTGTGGTAAGTTTATGTGGAGACAATGGGATTATAACCATGGGTTTATTGATACAAGTGGTAGGTTGTGGTAAGTTTATGTGGAGACAATGGGATTATAACCATGGGTTTATTGATACAAGTGGTAGGTTGTGGTAAGTTTATGTGGAGACAATGGGTTGATAGACAGTGGTTTATTCAAGCAAGTGGTAGGTTGTGGTAAGTTTAAAATAGCTGGGAGTTTGTGAGGAGAAATTCTCAGAAGGAATGGGTCAGTGAAGATAAGTTTACTTTTGTGATGAGTGAGTTGAGGGAGATAATGGGACAGTGAGGGTGAGTGTTGGAGGAGAATAGGGCAGTGAGGGCGAGTGTTGGAGGAGAATAGGGCAGTGAGGGTGAGTGTTGGAGGAGAATAGGGCAGTGAGGGCGAGTGTTGGAGGAGAATAGGGCAGTGAGGGCGAGTGTTGGAGGAGAATAGGGCAGTGAGAGTGAGTGTTTGAGGAGAATAGGGCAGTGAGCGTGAGTGTTTGAGGAGAATAGGGCAGTGAGCGTGAGTGTTTGAGGAGAATAGGGCAGTGAGAGTGAGTGTTTGAGGAGAATAGGGCAGTGAGCGTGAGTGTTTGAGGAGAATAGGGCAGTGAGGGCGAGTGTTGGAGGAGAATAGGGCAGTGAGAGTGAGTGTTAGAGGAGAATAGGGCAGTGAGCGTGAGTGTTAGAGGAGAATAGGGCAGTGAGAGTGAGTGTTAGAGGAGAATAGGGCAGTGAGGGCGAGTGTTAGAGGAGAATAGGGCAGTGAGAGTGAGTGTTAGAGGAGAATAGGGCAGTGAGAGTGAGTGTTAGAGGAGAATAGGGCAGTGAGGGCGAGTGTTAGAGGAGAATAGGGCAGTGAGGGCGAGTGTTGGAGGAGAATAGGGCAGTGAGGGTGAGTGTTGGAGGAGAATAGGGCAGTGAGGGTGAGTGTTGGAGGAGAATAGGGCAGTGAGGGCGAGTGTTGGAGGAGAATAGGGCAGTGAGGGTGAGTGTTGGAGGAGAATAGGGCAGTGAGGGTGAGTGTTGGAGGAGAATAGGGCAGTGAGGGCGAGTGTTGGAGGAGAATAGGGCAGTGAGGGTGAGTGTTTGAGGAGAATAGGGCAGTGAGGGCGAGTGTTGGAGGAGAATAGGGCAGTGAGCGTGAGTGTTTGAGGAGAATATGGCAGTGAGCGTGAGTGTTTGAGGAGAATAGGGCTGTGAGGGTGAGTGTTAGAGGAGAATAGGGCAGTGAGGGTGAGTGTTAGAGGAGAATAGGGCAGTGAGGGTGAGTGTTAGAGGAGAATAGGGCAGTGAGCGTGAGTGTTTGAGGAGAATATGGCAGTGAGCGTGAATGTTTGAGGAGAATAGGGCAGTGAACGTGAATGTTTGAGGAGAATAGGGCAGTGAACGTGAGTGTTTGAGGAGAATAGGGCAGTGAGGGTGAGTGTTTGAGGAGAATAGGGCAGTGAGCGTGAATGTTTGAGGAGAATAGGGCAGTGAGCGTGAGTGTTTGAGGAGAATAGGGCAGTGAGCTTGAGTGTTTGAGGAGAATAGGGCAGTGAGGGTGAATGTTTGAGGAGAATAGGGCAGTGAGCTTGAGTGTTTGAGGAGAATAGGGCAGTGAGCGTGAATGTTTGAGGAGAATAGGGCAGTGAGCGTCAGTGTTTGAGGAGAATAGGGCAGTGAGCGTGAGTGTTTGAGGAGAATAGGACAGTGAGCGTGAGTGTTTGAAGAGAATAGGGCAGTGAACGTGAGTGTTTGAGGAGAATAGGGCAGTGAGGGTGAGTGTTTGAGGAGAATAGGGCAGTGAGCGTGAGTGTTTGAGGAGAATAGGGAAGTGAGGGTGAGTGTTGGAGGAGAATAGGACAGTGAGGGTGAGTGGTTTTTTTTTTTTTTTGTTTTTTTTGTGTGAACTACTGATAGAATTGGGGATCTGAGATAGCCCAGTGGTTTGTGAACTGGACTACAAAGGACAAGAGTTAGGGTTCGATCCCAGCCGACGGCTTCCTGGTTCACCCAGCCTTAAATGGGTACCGGTTTTTTCTGTGAAAGTAAAGCGCCACAGACGTAATACCGAGCACATTACCCAAAAATTATGTGCTGAAGGTCTGTAAAATTTACGGTCACTAACTCCATATTCCCTATACGACACTTGGCGTGACGGGACTCTTGACTTTTTTTACTAATAGAATTGCACCCAATGTAGGTCGCGTCAACACACGCTGAAGTAATGACTTTAATTGACACACCCTACCGGTATCATGGAGCAACAGCCGGAGAGGAAATATGAGCCTCTTGGTGTAAGGACAACTTTCGTGTTTAAGTAAAAGCAAGTAGTTAACTTTCGCTACAGACACACAGCTTCCAGTGTCCACATCTAGCCATTCTACATTGTACATGTATATGTGTTTGTACAAGCTACTGCTTCTTTTCTGTCTTCTATCGTGTTTGTGTTTGTCATGACCAGATTAACGATAACTTTGGTCAGGTAAATAATATTAATAAATTGTTTTTGATTTAGCACTAGGAAAAATCTACAACAACAACAACAGGATTTAATTTTTTTTTAAACTTTTCTGACACGGTTTAAATACAGTCAGCTATGGTATTAATAAGGGCTGACTGAAAGGGATCACCCAAATCTTGTGACGTTTTCAGCATCGCGATCAGGAGCAATTGTGAGCAAAATGACGTCAGCCGTCTGTAGCTTGCATAGCTGAAGACATCAAATACTTTGGGTAATTGAGGGTATTTCATTCTTAGCCCACATGCCTTAGTAATATTATATCAGGCAGTGGTTATAACCTGACACAATCGATCGACAGAGCGCATGACCATCGGTAAGCGTGTGCTTAACCAGCCAGCTTGTTTGTTGCCACAAGAAAATCAGATCCGCCTGTCATATGTAGCAGAGAGAAACCGATGAGCCTGGGGGTTCTTCATCAACTATTAAAGATAGTTGCAGTGAACACAGAAGCAACCCTGTACGGTCTTTGTGCTCAATGTTGCAGAAAGAATACAGTGCTAGTACCCTTTTATTAACAATCGGCACATATATTCGATCCTTTGCCTACGTCCCTGGATATGCAGGAGTGCGAGGAAATGGACGAGCGGGTAGGTTGGCTAGCTGCGCCGTCGATGAAGACGGTCAATCAATGGATCGGGCGGACCTCATCAATGCCTTCCGAGATTTGGGAAGGGCACAGGACTTCGACAACCGTGAGTCCAGGTAACTCCTTCGAATGAAATAGATGGGAGTTATTGATGGGATTATCACACTCGACAGGAAATATAGGGAACAGTACTCAGTCGTGGTCAATGCGGAGGTCAACAGTTTCATCTGAGGTAACACCGATGAGAAAGATGCAGTCATCTATACAGACGGATCTGTAATACGACACCAAAGAAGTGCATGGGCATTTACAGCGCGCATGTCAGACAGAATAGTCAAGGAAGAATAGTTGTGCATACGCTATGACCACGAGTAGCATGACGATAGGGATGATGGCAGTGACCAGGGCATTCATCTGGTTAAAGTCACAAGACTACTATAAGACTTAGCCAACATACTAAGTGATTCGATGAGCATGATAATAAATGTGAAGAGGAGCTTTGTATGCAGGCAATGGGTAGAGTCATTGCAGAAGAGAAAAATACGTGAGGTCACCTTTGTCTACGTCCCTGGACATGCGGGAGCACGGGGAAATGAAAGAGCGGACAAGTTGGCTAATAGTACCGCTATCGTTGAGGACGGTCAACCAATGGATTGGGCGGACATCATCGATGCCCTCTGAGATGAGGGAAGGGTGCAGAGCTTCGACAACCATGAGTCCACGTCACACCTTCGAACTTCGGATGAAAGAGATGGGAGTTAAGATGGGATCAGCCAGAAACGAGAAACTGTGTGGGCGTACAAGAAGAATTATCAACTAACACAGAACTGGAGTCGTCAGTCGCTGGACACTGCGAGGCTTGCTGAGGAGGGGATCTAAGCACCTATGGACATGTTCGGGGTGCAATGATAATGACTCGCAAATAGCTCAATAAAAATAACTCAATGCCTTTTTCATTTTTTGAAATTCCATTTTGGCCTGACCACATTTCTACTCTACGACCTATATTGGAGGAACACATCAAAAAGCAAAAACCTTTTGTACTTAACTTCATCGACTTCAAAAAAGCATTTGACAGTATTCATCAAGATTCTTTGTGGGAAATTTGAAGCAATATGGCATACCATCAAAAATCATAAATATTATTAAAAACATGTATGATGGTTACACATGTGCAGTTCGAACAGAGGAAGGACTGGGCGAATGTTTCCCAATAGACCATTTGGAGGACATCGTCTTTGCTGATGACATAGTTCTCATCAGCAGTCAGATAAAAACGATGCAAGAAAACACAAATGAACTATCATCAATCAATAGCCAGCAAAATTGGGCTTGAGATCAATCATGAAAAGACTAAAGTCATGTAAAGCTTAATTCAAACAGACGACAAAATATACATGAAAAACAAACCAGTGGAAGAGATCGATCACTTTATCTATCTTGGAAGTCACATTGATCGAGAAGGGATACAAGCAAAGAAATTATAATCAGAATAGCTAAAGCAGCAATGTCTTTCAGAAGCCTTGAAAAGTTGTGGAAATCAAAACTCATCAGCACAAACACAAAACTTAGACTATTCAAATCAAATGTACTATCAACCCTTACGTATGCGTGTGAAAGCTGGTAAACAACAAAAGATATAGAAACAAAGTTTAACGCATTCGAAAATAAATGTCTAAGGAAAATACTTGGTATAGCGTGGAACGAATTCAAAACAAACGAGGAAATTAGAGAAATTGACAAAACCACTAATATCTTCAGTAATAAAGAAATGACGATGGTCATATGTTGGACATGTGATGAGAAGAGATAATAACCGAATAGCAAAGCAAGCCCTCATGTGGGAAACAACAGTTAAGAGAAAAATAGAAAGACCCAGAGAGACACTGAGAAGAACATTGATGAGAGAGGCAAGAGCAGCAGTAATTGGCTCCCTCAAAGAGATAGAGCTGCGTGCACAGAACCGAGACAAATGGCGAGATTTGATAAAATATCTTTAAAAAAATTGAAAACTGCTAGAACAAAAATTCAGATAAGAGAAGGTGTATCTTGGTCTACGCCCTATGGGTCGGCTACGGCTCGAAAGGTCAATAGATAGATAGATAGATTTTGGCTTGTGCTATTCCCCATCTCCCGCCCCCTAAAGAAAATAAATTACACACAAATGACGTATGGACATCACAATGACGTACTTCCGGCTAGCAACTGATATTTACTCTTACAAAAAAACCTGATATAGCCACTGAAGTTGATTTGTTTACAATTTCGTGACTTTTGTCGCAATCTGTAAGAAATGTATAATGATCTAAAACGTAGCAGACACAAACTCTGCAAACCTTACGTGTATGACGCCCATGGGAGGTCAGCGAAATCTATTGCCAACACAGTCTACAGGGCAAAGAAAACGAGATACATATGCCAAGCTCAGGACAAGAGAAGATGTACGGATCGACCTCGTTCCAAGTCTGGGCTTCAGGACGATGCCCAATCGTTTGGTTATGTACAATTCTACAAGCTAGAGAAACCGTTGACTCTCTTAAAGAACAAACTAGAATCCAAAATTGCCTTGGCATCCAAACTTCAGTGCCATCGTGGTAGGTCTAGGCTCATCGTGTGTTGCACAAGAGAACTATGTAAATATGTATAAGGTTTTACTGAAAGCTAAGGAAGAAAAATGTTTAGAAAACTTTATCCAGAAAATTATGCATGAATGTATAACTGTATCAACAGCATTATTTTTGAATGTGTAACTTTCTCAAGGAAATTATTTTAAACTTATAACTTCGTTCCTGTGGTTGAAATTAGAATAATTAGAGCTTTGTTCATGAATATAATATTAGAATTGAGAGCTTTGTTCATGAAGATAATATTAGAATTTAGAACTTAGTTCATGAAGATAATATTAGAATTTAGAACTTTGTTCATGAAGATAGTATTAGAATTTAGAACTTTGTTCATGAAGGTAATATTAAAATTTAGAACCTTGTTCATGAAAAATATATTAGAATTTATAACGTTGTTGATGGAAATAATATTAGAATTTATAACTATGTTCGTGAAAATAATATTATAATTTATAACTATGTTCATGAAAATAATATTAGAATTGAGAACTTTGTTCACGAAAATAATATTAGAATTTAGAACTTTGTTCATAAAAATAAAATTAGAATTTAGAACTGTGTGCATGAAGGTAATAATATAATTTTGAACTTTTTCCATGAAAGTAATATTAGAATTTAGAACTTTGTTCATGACAATAATATTAGAATTTAAAACGTTGTTCATAAAATAATCTTAGAATGTAGAACTTTGTTAATGAATATAATATCAGAATTTAGAGCTTTGTTCATGAAAGTAATATTAGATTTAAAAACTTTGTTCATGAAGGTAATATTAGATTTTACAATTTTTTTTCATGAAGGTAATATTAGAATTTAGAACTTTGTTCACAAAAATAATATTAGAATTTAGAACTTTGTTTATGAAAATAAAATTAGAATTTAGAACCTTGTTAATGAAGGTAATATTATAATTTTGAACTTTGTCCATGAAGGTAATATTAATATTTAGAACTTTGTTCATTACAATAATATTACAATTTAGAATTTTGTCCATGAAAACAATATTGCCATTTAGAACGTTGTTCATGAAGATAATCTTAGAATGTAGAACTTTGTTAATGAAGATAACATTAGAATTTAGAACTTTATTCATGAAGATAATGTTAAAGTTTAGAACTTTGTTCATGAAGGTAATATTAGAATTTAGAATTTTGCACGTAAAAGTATGTTAGGTTTTAAATTTGTTCATGAAGATAACATTAGAATTTAGAATTTTCTCAAAACCACTAGGTCTCAAATGTGTCGTTTTTACTTGAGACCTTACCATTTAGTGTTTCCTATTTCAGACAATGTCGTCAACACATTGTTATTTGTAAATGTATAAACTGATAGTTACTCTACAGATCAATGTTCTCGTTTTCCAGTAAAATTTAAATATTGAATATGGAGTCGGCTTCAGGTGAAAGAATACACATGTTGCCTACCGCCATCCTGTTTCTCATTACCAGTACTGTTACAGGTCGATCCACATATGAGCTTTATTTCACAGTCTATAAAAAATAAAAGCTTATCACCCTTTCAGGGAGGATTTATCCAAAGGTTGGTGAGGGACAACCGTAAATAAATAAACGGATGACAGCGGGAAATCACCCTTGTAAGTCCCTAGCAATTATAATGAGTTGCTGTAACTTGTTATGCTTATAGTTTAGTCGAAAGCCCTGACGTCACTGCGAACAAAATTAAAATCCATAATTGCTCAACAGCCCGTGCTAGTGGAATCACCATAATTAGCTTCTCATCTCATTGAAGAATCCGAACAAAGAAATAACTTAAATTTATTTTCTATGAAGAAAGGAAAAAGAGAAAGAAATGAAAATGAGGATAGGAAAGTGACAGTTTAAAGAATTTTTGGTTAAGATGTCATCAACTATGAGCATCTGTTAGTATATGTAGAGGTAACAAGTTCATGAGAGACATGATCGCCTACGCCAGCAAGCGCGCTGCTTGTTAATGATGGTGATGATGATGGTGATGATGATGATGATGATGATGATGATGATGATGATGATGATGATGATGATGATGATGATGATGATGATGAAATCAAATATCGATCAGTGCTCCACCGTCTCTTTGTGTTTTTCTGTACGTAGATCTCCGCTGCATTTGTTATTTCTTGCTTACAAGTTGCATTTATACAGCTAAAGTGTGCAACTTTAATGTTATTCTTGTCCGCTAAACGCTTATTGTCAATCCCTAGATAACAACATTGCGGACGAGAATGTTTTAGTCACTCATTCAAACTGTGAGGTATTAAGTGAATGTTTGAGTGCAGCTTTGCTCGGAGACCGCCCGTCAAAACATTCAAACGCCGGCGTTGGAGACATTATCAACGTTCTCAGGGACGTGGATATAGTAGAACGATTTCTCCGACTCATCGGTCCCAGGACGCCAGACAAGCAGAACAAACCAGCAATGCAATCACTTTGACCAGTTGTTGTGATGAGGAAATAGTTTCCAATCGAACTTCATTTGAATTATCTTCAGAAGACAAGGAAAAAGATGCCCCGAGTTGCAAGTCCCCGGATAATTTTGAAGAAAGCATCACAGACATAAGCTTTGAAAACTTTAAGAGAACAGACGACAAAAACAGTACAGGAGATCACGCAGAGAAATGTTCCGAATTGGAGTATGAAGATTGGCAATTTCATGAGATGGATTGTCTCGCATGTACTAGCATACCTGATGATCAAATTGCAGATGACCGCATCGTTCATCATTGTGATACTTCCACTTTGTGTCACTGTGTCCCTTGTTGTGAGGGTGAAATGCCAGGACTTCCAAATGTTGATATCTCACTTGAGCCCGGCCAGAACTTGCAAACCGGTGACTGTTCAGAGAGAGAAGATATCCTGCCCTGCTTAAACCACAATACCAGTCTCACGAGCTGTCTTGAAGGTCAGGTGAGCTTGACAGACAAATCTCCCTACGACCACGTGATGCCTCTGTGTCAAGGAATCGAGTTTCCAGATTTCGATGCAGAATTCGATACCGACTTTCTGAACGAACACTGTATTTCAGATTTGTCTAGTCAGTGTGAAGAACGCGTCTACAACACCCCTGACGAGGATTTCATAGACACAATGATAGACACATACACGCTGTCGAAAACGTCTTTTCGCGGGACAACAGACATTCAAACTTCAATGGAGACGATGGCGCCCGAGGCGATGGCCTTCACTTTAACCTTGGCCAGCACCAGTCCTGGTGGTCTAACGAAGACGGGCACCCAGCCAATGACAGGATAAGTCCCCCTGTCACTCAACAACCCACACCTCAAGACCGTTTGGCGAGAATCACGTACAAGACTCAACCATCTGACGCAGCTGAAGCGCCTGTGTTTGTCGTGTCTTCTTCCTGCAGCCGTGCAGACAAAATGGCGGCATCTACAAAGGTAGGTTCGTCATTATCTCACATTTAGAACAGCCATGTGTATTGATCATTATCTCACAATTCCAACTGATATAAGACGATTATTATCTCACACTTCCAAGTGATATGCGACGGTCATACCCTCACATTTCCAACTGATATGCATTGATCATTATCTTACACTTCCAACTGATATGCATTGATCATTATCTCACACTTCCAACTGATATGCGGTGGTCATTCCCTCACACTTCCAACTGATATGCATTGATCATTATCTCACAGTTCCAAGTGATATGCGACTGTCATTCCCTCACATTTCCAACTGATATGCATTGATCGTTATCTCACACTTCCAACTGATATGCGACGGTCATTCCCTGACACTTCCAACGTATATGCGGTGGTCATTCCCTCACATTTTCAAAGCCATAGTTTGATATATGTATATATATATGTCGCGAAATGTCATCAGCATGTGCCGCTTTCTCTTTACGTTACAAATGTTTAATAATACTAGACAGAGCTACTACATTCAAACACGCATTTCTTAACTCTTTCCATACGGAAGCATTTTATCAATGCAACGGAAGAGATTTCAGAGACAAATTATTTCATGGTTTTAAGAATACAGCTACACATGTATATTTATCTAACATATAATATGTTATATATTAATTTTTAGATAATTGAACAAGGTATTAGATTTCACAAATACCAAGATGAAACAAAACATATAAAAAAGATACGGTTTGATGACGGTTTACACTAATCAAATTGAGAGTGACGCACTATGCGTCGAAACGTGCGGAAAGAGTTAACGTGTAAATATAATTTCTCTGGCTGTCTTTTACTTCTCTTATTGACTTTGTGTCATTTTATTGACAATGCTTAACCTATTTCGTCTCTTTCAATCACAACGAATATTCCATTAACATTATCGTCATCCACAACCAGCTAGTACAAAACAGTAATAATGTTTATACAAACATAACAGCAAGAAACGCCAACAGAAGAGCAAAAGACAGTAAACTATATTTCCTTCCGACGCTGAAATGAAGAGGGAAAGGAAAGGGGAAGTAGTGAGTCCCTCACTTTTATATCTCCAGTGAAGTCCCTCGCCTTTATATCTCCAGCGAAGTCCCTCACCTTTATATCTTCAGCGAAGTCCCTCACCTTTATATCTCCAGCGAAGTCCCTCACCTTTATATCTCCAGTGAAGTCCCTCGCCTTTATATCTCCAGCGAAGTCCCTCGCCTTTATATCTCCAGCGAAGTCCCTCACCTTTATATCTCCAGCGAAGTCCCTCACCTTTATATCTCAAGTGAAGTCCCTCGCCTTTATATCTCCAGCGAAGTCCCTCGCCTTTATATCTCCAGCGAAGTCCCTCACCTTTATATCTCCAGCGAAGTCCCTCACCTTTATATCTCCAGCGAAGTCCCTCACCTTTATATCTCCAGCGAAGTCCCTCACCTTTATATCTCCAGCGAAGTCCCGAGAGACTAAATTTTGCATGAATATTATGTTTTCCTAATGTACACACTGGCAGCCGTGTACTCAGGTGTCCCCCACCATACAGGCAGATATTCCCCGACTTCAGAGTTACTCTCATATTTTTTTCCTCGAAGGTATATTTTTCCTGTTAATTTTGCCCGGGCAGCAACCGATTTTTGGCCTACTCTTTTCGATTTCTAACCGTCAAAGGTTATTTAACATGCGCAGAATGCACACGGGGCCTCCTGTTTTTCGCTGCTTTCCGAGAGGGTTAGATATCTGATCTCACTACCCGGAGACTAGGGGAGGGTATAGCCACAGATTTTATTTTATTTATTTTCTTTTTTACTTTCCACCGCCTGTGGTGGGGTTCAAACCCAAGACCTTCTTGTCTAGAGGCCGACATGTAACCTCTAGAGCACCCATCTCCATATACCCCAGTAACTTTTATCTATCTATCTATCTATCTATCTATCTATCTATCTATCTATCTATCTATCTATCTATCTATCTATCTATCTATCTATCTATCTACCTATCTTTTCTTAATTACTGAAGATATTAGTGGTTGATTGGCGATTTCACTGAATTCCTCTTTTTTTTTTTTATTCGTCCCACGCTATACCAAGTATTTTCCTTAGACATTTATTTTCAAATGCGTTCAACTTTGTGTTTCTATATTTTGTTGTTTTCCAGCTCTCACATGCATACGTAAGGGTTGATAGTACGTTTGATTTGAATAGTCTAAGTTTTGTTTTTTTGTGCTGATGAGTTTTGATTTCCACATATTCTCAAGGATTTTGAAGGACTTGCTGCTTTAACTATTCTGATTCTAATTTCTTTACTTGTTTCCTCTTCCCGATCAATGTGACTTCCAAGATAGACAAAGTAATGAATCTCTTCCACTGTCCAGTAACTTAGAATGTTCAAAATTTAATTACTTCGGGTTAGTCCTTAGTATTTACCGCAGTAACTTAGAAAGCAGCAAGTGACAAAAGGGAAAAGGAATCACGCTGAGATGTCTTTTTGGTGAAAATAGAAGAACTGGGATAATAATACAATATCTGTTATGAGAGTTCCTGGGGAAGGTCAAGGAAGCTTTTGAAAAGGTCCAAGGAAGCTCTACAGACAGAATTATGTTGAAGAAAACGGTGTTGGGTAGATCTATGGTAGGTTTGTTACTTGAACATTTATTGGAAGTTGTGTGTTTTGCAGCACGTGTGTCGTACCATGTACAATGTGCCAAACGAAAAATGTCAAGCATAATATGCCAAATACACTTTTCAATCGAAATGTACCAAGCACAATGCACCATGTGCAGGCACCAAGCACAACGTACCAAGCATAATGTATCAAGCATAATGTTCCATGTACAATGTGCCAAGTGAAATGTGCCAAATAAATGATCAAGCACAATATGCCAAGTAAATATCCAAGCACATTTGATCAAGTACAATGTGCTAAGTAAATGATCAAATATAATGTGCCAAGTAGATGGTCAAGCATAATGTGCCAAGTTGATGGTCAAGCATAATGTGCCATGTTATATATAAAACCATGTTAACCATTTACTTTCAGGCAATCCCTCTCGACTTTAACTTAAACGCTGTGTACAAGATGGCCGCACGAGATGACCGGGTAACCACGGATACGGAATCCAGAGATCAGTCAGACAACACATACCTCGCTACCGACCGAAACTCGCCAGACGAAGCCAGTGATATCACAGAAACAGAAAAGTCCAAGGTGGACAGCACTGAACCCGGCGCCAAGCCTACACAAATCAATGACCCCACGGACTGGGGAGGTAACTCGTACAAACTGGAGAAAACTAAATCCAATTTTTGTGACAACAAGATGGAGAGGTTGTCTCCGGATAGGTAAAACGTCATCTCTACTGTCATAGTTTGGTGTTAGTTTGTCAATAATTGTTGGTCATATTTAAAACTAAAGTTGTTTTTTGTTCATAACAAAAACGAAATACTAAACCACAAACTCCTAACGTGCAAACCTTTTCGCCCGTATAAATGTCTGCACAAACTTGTCCTCGCAGACTGTCTAGCTGTTTGTCTTTTGGTCGGCGTTTCTAACTGCCGCTGTATATATGCTTCCGTCTGTTTACCTTTCCAGTCTATCAGAGTGATCAATCATTGGACAGCTATCGCCACTATTGTCCAACAAGGAAATAATTCTACAATACAATCTTCATCCCAACGTGCCAGTCCTAGACCCCAGATGCAAGAACAATAAGCAAAATAACCTCTACTGAGATTAAATGTGTCAGACGAATGACAGGAAACAGTCTGACAGATACGATTGGAAATGAGGAACTGAGAAAAAAGCTTGTAATAGCCCTTGCCATAGAATATATAAGGAAACAACAAATAAAATGGTTTAGCCACGTGACAAGGCA
Organism: Megaustenia siamemsis; assembly: GCA_032433765.1. Lineage (NCBI taxonomy): Eukaryota > Metazoa > Mollusca > Gastropoda > Stylommatophora > Ariophantidae > Megaustenia > Megaustenia siamemsis. The sequence goes on along the minus strand of JAVIAB010000051.1, from coordinate 150,187,466 downwards.
GAAAGATCAAAACGCAACACAACGAGCCTTCAATGAACGTTGCGAGAACACCAGACCCAAGGGCCGACCACGAAAAAGATGGATTGACAGAATATTAGAAACATTAAGAAACATAACAGCAGCAGAGACGAACCGAAGAGCGAAAGACCGCAAGTTATGTTTCCCCTCGACGCTGAAAGGCAGATGAGGAAGGAAAGGAAACGAAGAAGAAGAAGTGTGAATGTTCTAGAATAATTCTTTTTTTTATATTTTCATGCTATTGTTATTTTAGTCAAATGACGTTTATAAGAAAAAATATTTCAAAATTTGACAAATTTAACCATTTCGGCGTGAAAAAAAACTTAATTTAACCCACAAATATTGTAAGGACATTGAGAACAACAAAACTGGCAATCATGAAGATACCGTCTTTCATTAATGGATGCTTACCCAGCATAAAAGCATGGAAATGGCAGGACAAAATCACTAGCATAGAATTATGGAAACATACCAGTCAAATACTAACCAGATAAATAAAGAGATACAGCTAAGACGATGGCTCTGGATAGGATACACACTGCGGAAGCCAACTGAGAGTATTACACGACATCCCAGTTTGCTTGCCTGTCTATCTGTTGTAAGCCTGCTTGTCTGTCTATCTGTTGTAAGCCTGCTTGCCTGTCTATCTGTTGTAAGCCTGCTTGCCTGTCTATCTGTTGTGAGCCTGCTTGCCTGTCTATCTGTTGTAAGCCTGCTTGCCTGTCTATCTGTTGTAAGCCTGCTTGCCTGTCTATCTGTTGTAAGCCTGCTTGCCTGTCTATCTGTTGTAAGCCTGCTTGCCTGTCTATCTGTTGTAAGCCTGCTTGCCTGTCTATCTGTTGTAAGCCTGCTTGCCTGTCTATCTGTTGTGAGCCTGCTTGCCTCCTTATCTATCTGTTGTGAGCCTGCTTGCCTCCTTATCTATCTGTTGTGAGCCTGCTTACCTCCTTATCTATCTGTTGTGAGCCTGCTTGCCTCCTTATCTATCTGTTGTGAGCCTGCTTACCTCCTTATCTATCTGTTGTGAGCCTGCTTGCCTCCTTATCTATCTGTTGTGAGCCTGCTTGTCTCCTTATCTATCTGTTCTGAGCCTGCTTGCCCCCTTATCTATCTGTTCTGAGCCTGCTTGCCCCCTTATCTATCTGTTCTGAGCCTGCTTGCCTCCTTATCTATCTGTTTCCATTGTGTTTCTATCTACCTGGTTATTTATTGCTCATTGTAGTATTATGTCTATAAGACTGTCCACTTTCCCGTCTAATTGTCATATATGTTTAACTGTCTGACTGTCTGTCTGTCTGTCTGTCTGTCTGTCTGTCTGTCTGTCTGTCACACATAAAGTCAGTCTTTCCATTCACCAATCTATCCGACGAGAGATCCGCCAGACCGACCAACAATCATTATCTATCTATCTATCTATCTATCTATCTATCTATCTATCTATCTATCTATCTATCTATCTATCTATCTATCTATCTATCTATCTATCTATCTATCTATCTATCTATCTATCTATCTATCTATCTATCTATCTATCTATCTATCTATCTACCTACGTACCTACCTATCTCCCTATCTACCTACCTACCTACCAACCTATCTATCTATCTATCTTGCCAATCTGCCTGCTTGCTAGCCTACCTACTTACCTACCTACCTATCTAGCCTATCAATCTGTCTGTCCGTCCGTCCGTCTATCTGTCTGTCTGTCTGTATGTCTGTCTTTCTGTCCGTCCGTCCGTCCGTCTGTCTGTATGTCTGTCTTTCTGTCTGTCTGTCTGTCCGTCCGTCCGTCCGTCTGTCTGTCTGTATGTCTGTCCGTCCGTCCGTCCGTCCGTCCGTCCGTCCGTCTGTCTGTCTGTCTGTATGTCTGTCTTTCTGTCTTTCTGTCTGTCTGTCTGTCTATATCTATCCAAAAGTTCTTATTTCTTGTATTTAATATTGACAGTACCCTCAAAGAAGCATTACGTTTGTTACTTACAGATGGGCCCTGACCGAGAAGACGTGGTCGACCAAGTCCTACATTTTGATTCCTGCCTTGGTAGCCCTCCTGGCTACTGGACTCTTCCTCAGCACAAACAAGGACTGCTTCTCTCAGCTTTTCTGGGCAAGTCTACGTCATAACATCTACCATTCCAAGAATGTTTTTTAGAAATGTGTGTCTGTCTATTATTTTGTCTGCCTGTCCGTCAGTCCATTAATATATCTGTTCCTCAAGTCTATCATCTGTTCCATCATGCTATCTGATTGTCTGGCCATCAGATTATCCGAAGGTCTTTTTGTCTGTCTGTCAATCAGTCTAGCCAAAAAAAAACCGACACTACATGGGCTGAAAATGGTCAGCGACTCATAGCTGACTTCTGGCATCAGGATCAGTGTACCAAAGCTGGCTAAGATCCACCTTCAACTCTTGGTGGTGTCCCTCGACGTAGAATAACCAAGTTGTCCATGCCAGCAGATGCCGACGAGGGAAGACAATCCAATATCTAAACATGTTGCGCTGAAGTCGCATAATTTCATAGATGTCACAGTTTGTTGTAAACAACGATATAACTCTACTACGCCCTTTAAAGGACGGCTAACAAAGATAGGTAATCGTTTAATGAATGCAGCAGAAGAAAAATGAATGACCCACTGTTAAACGTTTGAGCAAGATTACTCAGTCATGCATAGTTTTGTACCATGATATAACAAAAGGGGAACAAAAAGGCAGATAAGCGAGTCAAAGACAAAAACAAGAGTTAGAAACAAAGTAGTCACACGTGAAATAACGAAAGTTACTAGAAGCTGAAGAACAGATAAAATACCAACATGAATTTGTACGAGAAGATACAAGTAGTGAACGAGGTTCCTGGAACGTAAAGGAGATGTGAGGATGTTGACTTGAATTAAGATCCGGACATTTGTACAGAACCGTTATGTCAGTATGTGAGATTCAAGGACCAGAGAAGGCATTTATGAGAAGGCTAATCAGACATTATATGAGCAATAGTCATAACATGACCAGTAGCCAGAATTAACATGAGGAAGTTATAGTGGCGTGATAAGAGTTTTTAGCGAGCAAGCGACCCGGAGTGTTTGCAAGAATGAAGTGTCTCAAGAAGGCAATGCGTTTGTTATAACATTGTTGCTGACAGTATCATTGTTGTTGACAGTATCATTTTTGTTGACAGTAACATTATTGTTGACAGTAACATTATTGTTGACAGTATCATTGTTGTTGACAGTAACATTGTTGTTGACAGTAACATTGTTGTTGACAGTAACATTGTTGTTGACAGTAACATTATTGTTGATAGTAACATTATTGTTGACAGTAACATTATTATTGACAGTAACATTATTATTGACGGTAACAGTATTGTTGAACGGGGGGAAGGGGCAGCAACTGTGCTGTCTACGAAGATAGAAAAGTGGAAGGGGCGGCAACTATGCTGCCTACGGAGATACAACAGTTAAGAATCGAATGGATAGACATCACAAGTGGTCCACGTGTGACAATTACCCCGTACCAAGACGTTGCACTTATCATTCCACACGCTTAACTTGTAATAACACACGTCTCAAGACATTGCACTTATCACTCCACACGCCTAACCTGTAACAACACACGTCTCAAGATGTTGCACTTGTCAATCCACACGCTTAACTTGTAACAACACACGTCTCAAGACGTTGCACTTGTCAATCCACACGCTGAACTTGTAACAACACACGTCTCAAGACGTTGCACTTGTCAATCCACACGCTTAACCTGTAACAACACACGTCTCAAGACGTTGCACTTATCACTCCACACGCTGAACTTGTAACAACACACGTCTCAAGACGTTGCACTTGTCACTCCACACGCTGAACTTGTAACAACACACGTCTCAAGATGTTGCACTTGTCAATCCACACGCTTAACTTGTAACAACACCCGTCTCAAGATGTTGCACTTGTCACTCCACACGCTGAACTTGTAACAACACACGTCTCAAGATGTTGCACTTATCACTCCACACGCTGAACTTGTAACAACACCCGTCTCAAGACGTTGCACTTGTCAATCCACACGCCTAACCTGTAACAACACACGTCTCAAGACGTTGCACTTGTCAATCCACACGCTTAACCTGTAACAACACACGTCTCAAGACGTTGCACTTGTCAATCCACACGCTTAACCTGTAACAACACACGTCTCAAGACGTTGCACTTGTCAATCCACACGCTTAACCTGTAACAACACCCGTCTCAAGACGTTGCACTTGTCAATCCACACGCTTAACCTGTAACAACACACGTCTCAAGACGTTGCACTTGTCAATCCACACGCCTAACCTGTAACAACACACGTCTCAAGACGTTGCACTTGTCAATCCACACGCCTAACCTGTAACAACACACGTCTCAAGACGTTGCACTTGTCAATCCACACGCTTAACCTGTAACAAAACACGTCTCAAGACGTTGCACTTGTCAATCCACACGCCTAACCTGTAACAACACACGTCTCAAGACGTTGCACTTGTCAATCCACACGCTTAACCTGTAACAACACACGTCTCAAGACGTTGCACTTGTCAATCCACACGCTTAACCTGTACAACACACGTCTCAAGACGTTGCACTTGTCAATCCACACGCTTAACCTGTAACAACACACGTCTCAAGACGTTGCACTTGTCAATCCACACGCTTAACCTGTAACAACACACGTCTCAAGACGTTGCACTTGTCAATCCACACGCCTAACCTGTAACAACACACGTCTCAAGACGTTGCACTTGTCAATCCACACGCCTAACCTGTAACAACACACGTCTCAAGACGTTGCACTTGTCAATCCACACGCTTAACCTGTAACAACACACGTCTCAAGACGTTGCACTTGTCAATCCACACGCTTAACCTGTAACAACACCCGTCTCAAGACGTTGCACTTGTCAATCCACACGCTTAACCTGTAACAACACACGTCTCAAGACGTTGCACTTGCCAATCCACACGCCTAACCTGTAACAACACACGTCTCAAGACGTTGCACTTGTCAATCCACACGCCTAACCTGTAACAACACACGTCTCAAGACGTTGCACTTGTCAATCCACACGCCTAACCTGTAACAACACACGTCTCAAGACGTTGCACTTGTCAATCCACACGCTTAACCTGTAACAACACACGTCTCAAGACGTTGCACTTGTCAATCCACACGCTTAACCTGTAACAACACACGTCTCAAGACGTTGCACTTGTCAATCCACACGCTTAACCTGTAACAACACACGTCTCAAGACGTTGCACTTGTCAATCCACACGCCTAACCTGTAACAACACACGTCTCAAGACGTTGCACTTGTCAATCCACACGCCTAACCTGTAACAACACACGTCTCAAGACGTTGCTTGTGATGGACAGTTATAGTCCGTTCAGAAATTCATAACCACACTTGAATTAGCTTTACGTGATAACCGTTTGTTATTTTGCTTTCAACTTTTGCATGTAATCTTATAATATTGATGTCGTTATAGAAATATTTTTTGCTCTGAGAAATTTGATCTAGTTTAAAAGTTTTCTTCTTTAGGCTATATTAAATTCACCCTGTTCGAATTTGACACCATTTTAGGATATATACATTAATTTGGTGCGGTCGTTCACGTAAAATAGTTTGGCTATTGCAGAAACACTAAGTTCAGGAAAATCCCGTGCACAAAACTGAATTGTTATTGAACGACATGACGCACCACGGCCTGGGCATTAATTACCGAAGGGAAGGCGTATCTTTATTAATTTTGTGAAGACTCAGTAGACAATTTGTTGACTTTAAATACCAACATTTATATCTAAATGACAATGAGTTTGAAATGCAAATTTATAACTATGCAAAAGGTTACTGTTTTACTATATCAGCACTTCCTTAGGAAATTCAAGATGGGACAAAGTGCCTACTGCATCAAATACAAAAGAGCAAATTAGGACATGGCTTGCGAATGAAAATGTCAAATTTGACGACACATATTTAAAACCCGAATTGTTACAACTTGTGAAGAATACGAATAAGAAAAAGGTGTACCATGTTGACAAAATCATTGAGAAATACGGCCACACTAATTGTAACCAATTGAATTCATGTTTGCAAATACACATAACGAACAACACCCACAATTAAGCACTATGTAGATACGCTTCTATAGTCCGTTCAGATTCGTTTGCCTAGACATTAATTTATTTTTTTTCAAAAACTTATTGTTCATTTGCATTGATCTTTTGAAGTTAGGTTTAGAATACTAATGTCGCTATAAAAATATTTTTTTATCAAAGAAATGTGATCCAGTTTCAAAGATGCCTTATTTAACCTATATTAAAAAAAAAGTTAATCGATATTATAAACACCGGCGGGATTATGTAGATGCTTACATCTCACAGCTGATTCTTTAACATATAGGCATGACCTTCACGGCTGAATGCGCACCGTCCTAAAATAGTTATGTTTCCACTATAAATTTTTATAAAGAAATGTTACATATGAAATTTCCCGTTTAGCACAAAATGACATTTTAGCCGAAACCGGAAATTATGTGACGTCAAAATCACGGCCGTAGACTCGAGTTCGAGTCATAATTCAGAGGCAAATCTCAATATTTACAGAAAGGAGGCGGCACTATCCATATTATCTTCTGCAAGTCTATGTGAGAATGAATATAAAGGCAAAATATTTTACTGAGCATAACATTGCTATAAAGATTTATCAATACTTCTGCAGAGAGCGTAAAAAGGGACATCTTTATTGTTCTTTATCAAACCCTGAGAAGAGAACAATGCATATTTTAGGTTTGTGTAAACGTTCATTTGATCGAATAGTTAAAGGAAGCGGATATTTATTGCCAACAAATGCAAGAAAGCAAGGAAGGAAAGAAACGTTAGACAGTTTTGATAAGGACCTAGTAAAAAGAGAAATCTGTCGAATGTTTGATATAAACGAAGAAGTGACACTTAGAAAGTTGAAGCTTTGGCTGAAAACTAACAACGACATTGAAATATCAAAAACTTCATTATGGAAAATATTAAGAAGTGCAGGCTTCACCTTTAGAAAGTATGCTGGTGGAAAAACATTATTTGTGAGAAGCCACATCTAGTAGCTCTTAGAAGCAAGTATTTACGTGAAGTGAAGGAAATGCGCGAAAATGATTATGATATTGTTTATTTAGATGAAACTTGGATCAACGCTCATCATACAAATGAAAAGGAATGGCAGTTAGCAGATGGAAGTATTAAAAGATCAGTACCAAGCAGTAAAGGCAACGTTTGATAGTTGCACATGCAGGTAGCAGACATAATGGGTTGTTGCAGAATGCTCATCTCGTTTTCATTTCAAAATCCATAGACAATAGAGACTACCACTCCGAAATGAATGGGCACATATTTAAAGACTGGATCGAGAAAAGTATCCTTCCAATATTAGATCGACCTTCTTGTCTGATAATGGACAATGCTTCATACCATAACGTAGTTAACGTAGAAGATAGAATCCCAACATCATCAAGTACAAAAGATGCAATCAAAACGTGGCTCATAAAAGAACACATACAAGTTAACGACAGCTACTTGAAACCCAAATTGCTTAGCCTTGTAAAACAGACACAACGTACAAAGATATTTAAAATAGACAAGTTAATTCAAGAACATGGCCATAGATGTTTGAGACTACCTCCATATCATGCACACTTAAATCCTATAGAACTAGTTTGGGCAAAAGTTAAAGGACACGTAGCATATACAAATAAAACTTTCAAATTATGCGATGTTGAGACACTTACAAATCAGGCTCTATCAAATATAAATAAAGACTACTGGGTAAAATGTGAGGATCATGTGTTACGACAAGAAGAGGAATATTGGAAAAAGGATGGTTTGTTGTTTGTTCAGCCGAAAGCAGTAATCGACCTATTTGACTCGTCTGATTCTGAATGATCATTACTCTGATTAAGTCTACAGATAAATAGTTTGATTTGCAAAATTTCCTAGTTGATTTGTTAAACAGTTTATTGTTCAAGACCACCCAAGCAATCAAAAATATGTTATAAGCAAACCAACAACCATTACTTTGAATGGAAGCCTGCTTGAGTCAGTACAGAAGTTCAGCTATCTTGGATCCACTATTACAGCCACACTTTCCTTAGATGATCAACTAAATGTACGCATTTGAAAGGCAGCGACAACATTTGGGAAACTCACACCAAGAGCATGGAACTATATCAAATTGACTCTACGAACAAAAGTTCTATATATAATTTAAAATTTGTATACTTGCCACCCAGTAAAATTTTATGGACACGCCTATGGGTCATCGTTGCACTAGATTACTGTAAAACATTTTGATTAGGGTCAAAATAATAGTTACATGGGCAAAGATCAAAGGAATTCGTCGCTTTAAGAAACCGTTATAGCTAGACATCGAGTAACACATATGTTCTCGTGACATGGACATTTTAACACCGTATGCCAAAAATCATGTGAAATCATCAAGAACTTTTTGAATTATAAATCATAACATCTCGGCAAACGATTCTGAACGGACTATAGTACCTCTGGGCTTACCTTTTCTTACCTGTCCATACGCAATACCTTGGGAGAATCGGTAGCCTAGTTGGGGAAAACCACGACCAGGCTCCCGACGTTCGGACAACCCGTGTTTGATACCTGCTGGTAGCAATATGAATTGTACTCGTGGATGGAAAAAAAATACCCCCGCAGTCGACCCAGCCACTGGCAGAAATTGGTACCAGGGTATTACTCTGGGAAGGTGAGGAATTCCGCCTCCCATCGTGAGTTTCGATGCTTGAGGCGACGCTATGAAGAAATTTCCGAACACTTCTGGATAGGCGGCCGAGCACATATGGGTGGAAACTCGCATACTAAGACACTGATTCAAATCGTGTATTTGACCTTGACCTTCTTTATACAATACCTTGTAGCGTTACGGGGCAGCAAAATGTTACTACCCAAGGCCGATATATCCCAAATTATTTTGTTCATCAGTGGCGCAAAATAAATTGAGTGTCTCTCTACTCCACGCTTAGACTTCGATCTCGAGTCAGATCGTCGTTTGATTTAGGCACTCAGTTGGTAAGACTTTTGGTAAGACTTTTGGTAAGATTACATTTTTCTGAAATAGCCAATACAATTTACAACTAACTTTTTTTTTAAATTGCAACAATTATTTATCTTTTTTTCAGTGTATGTCCTCTCTTGTGGTATTCATTGCATTTATTACACATCTGATCCCACTTCTTACTTAGAAAAGGGCCATGTTAGACAAAGATACTGAAATAATTTATTTTAATAGGGGTGGGGGTAAAGAGAACTGGGTAGTCTAGAGGTTTGACGTCAGCCTCCCGACAGGAAGGACTCAGGTTCAAAGCCAATCAGAAGCAGTGTTGATTTTTCACAAATATGAATAGTTAATTCGTGGTCTCTTTATGGCGTTACCCTCCCATGATCTCTTAGGTGGTGAGATTCGATATCTAGCCCTCTCGGATAACGGCAACAAACAGGAGGTTCTTTGTGCACTCGCGCACGTTAAAGAACCTTTGGCAATTACAATCAAAAAAGGTGGGTCATAAATATGGTTGCTGCCCGGGCAAAATTGTCAGCTGAAATCTACCCACACCGTGGATCCCAGGCCGTGCTACGGAGTTCGTGCACGTGGGCCAGAAATCTCCTCAGATCTTCTCAAGGAAGATATCAGAGCACCTATAGATTCGTCTGTTATACAGTGAAGATGTTCCTAACAAAGACAACAAACTTGTATAGAACGAATGGGAAAATGCGCTTATCTGCCAGGTGTTGCTATGTTCTAATTGTAAACTGTGAGTATCTCTGAGTAATGATGATAGTAGATACGCCATTTTCCAAATTAATTACAGACAGTCACCTTGTGACCACTCCACGAGAATTCTCAACGTATAAAGATGTAACAATCCAGCTATCATCTAAGTACAACAACTCTGTGCTCAACAAATGAAGCTACGAAAGTTAACCATTAATGTACGCTTCGACGCACCATGCGTCATGCCGATTTCGGTCATGTACGTTTATCCGCACAATGCGTCACTCTCAATTTGATTAGTGTAAACTGTCATCAAACCATATTTTTATACGTCTTGTATCATCTTGGTATTGGTGAAATCTAGTTCCTTGTTTAATTATCTAAAAACTCATATATAATATGTTTAGTGATAGATAAATAAATATGTAGATTATTATTTAAAAACATGAAAAATTGTGTCTCTGAGATCTTTCCCGTTTAATTGATCAAACCTTCCGTACTTAAAAAGTTCAATTATTTTCATTTCCCATATTTTAGGAGGTCTTGATGCATCTGTTTCTGGTGGGGATACTGCTCATGCTTCTAATCACAGCTCTGGAAGGTAAGCTCTTAGTTGATATTTTATGTGGACAGATATGATGTGGACGAATGTAGAATATTACCACTGGTGTCTAGATTTTAAGGCAACATACAACTATAGATATTAAACCAGATATAATGATAATCAGATATAAGCTAGTTCTAAAGTACTTGGTCAATTTTTTCTCCCCTGAAAAAGGTGAAAGTTGTTTCTACATTGTCCATGCTACTTTTCTGTTATTCAAGTTGTTTCTGCTTTATCTATATTACTTTTCTGTTATTTCTTTGTACATTATCCATACTACTTTTCTGTTATTTAAATTGTTTCTACATTATTCATTCTATTTTTCTGTTATTTGTTTCTACATTATCCATACTACTTTTCTGGTATGTTTTATTATCTTTCGGTTTTTTTTAATTTTTGTATGTGTTCACCAGCTTCCGCTTTTGGCGAAGTCCTTAGAAACTAGCGACTGAATGGTGTGCGTTATTCCCCTGGCAGCCGTGTGCACAGGGTCCCCCGCCGAACAGGCTGATAGCTCTGTCTTCGGAGGTAGTGGTATTTTTTTTTTTCCCGTCGATGAGTAATTGACGTTTTCATTCGCAAGAAAAAGTTAATGGTTATTTCTGCGACATTTGTAATTTTAAAAATATGACGTTTGTTTCTAAGACATTTATATTAAAAATATGATTTCTATTTCGTGCAACATTTATATTTAGAAAATGATTTCTATTTCTGCGACATTTATATTAAAAATATGATTTCTATTTCTGCGATATTTATATTAAAATATGATTTCTATTTCGTGCAACATTTATATTAAAAATATGATTTCTATTTCTGCGATATTTATATTAAAAATACGATTTCTATTTCTGCGATATTTATATTAAAAATATGATTTCTATTTCTGCGATATTTATATTAAAAATATGACGTTTATTTCCTCGACATTTATATTAAAAATATGATTTCTATTTCTGCGACATTTATACCAAAAATGTGATTTCTATTTCTGCGATATTTATATTAAAAACTACAAAGTTTATTTCTGCGACATTTGTATTAAGAATATGACGTTTAATAATGCGCCATTTTTATGTTAAAATTTGAATTTAATAATAGTATTAAGTTACCATTTCAGCAAATAATCTCACAGAGAAAGCTGTTAAAAAGCTGCAGCTTATTCTAAGAGGAGGCTGCAGAGACCAAGATAACATCCACCAGGTTCGAACCATCAAGGATGCTGCTAAAGATGTCAGCGGAGAAATCGTTTCCGACCAATTATTCTTCGACTCCCAGTGCTGTCAGCAGAAAGAAGTCTTGCCAAACTCGGATGCTGAAACCAAGAAATGTGTCCGTGACAATATCAAGACATACGAACATTGCACAACCACGGCAAAACAATATGTTCAAAGTACCTCGCATGCGCAATTACAAACACCGCATGTGTTCAAGAAACCTGAACAGGTCTGCGCAGCAGCGCAGCACTCTGCCGACAGCAGGAACGTGTTCTCCAGCACTGATGCTGCTGAGTTCAGCACTTTGGTACACATGTTTCCTTGCAAATTCGATTCCAAGTCCTTGACCCAAGAGCCGACCTCTAACACTGTTGCTATGGTAACGAGAAAAGATGCCGCAACCTCCTCGATGTCTTTATGCAGGTAGGCCACAATAACCTTGATACAGCCTCGTTATGGTTTCCTTCTAATTTTCAAAAGTAGAAAGACTCCTCAAGCCTTGTTATGCGCTTGGAAACATAAGCGTTTAGTGACAACGTTTTTTTTTTCAATGACTACCACACAATTTTAGGTGATACCGTCAGTATAACGCCATGCCGCCTTTAATTGCCGAAAAAATACAGAACCCATTTTCAGATGCTGGGTAAACTGCATCCAGGGCCTTTTCTAGTCCGATAAAAATCAGCCGCTTCAGGGAATTGAAACTAGACTCTTTTTATTAGGGAGCGAACCAGCCACTCAGCCACCGATGTCCCCTTTTTTCTAATGTTAACAATGACTGAGACTAACATAACATACAATAAGGGAATGACGAAATTACATAAGTGTTGTCACTGTTAGATTGAAATGTTGATGTAAAAGCATCAATATTTTGTTATTATCTTTCAGTATCTTGACTTTATCAAGAGGTATATGCGTTGAATAGGAATAACAAAAAGCAATTTGAAGGGCATGAAAAATATATCAACATCAAGGCAAATAACACCAGAGCTAAAACTAAGAATAGCAAAATGTTATATCTTCTCGACATTCCAGTATGTTGCAGGAACATGGACATTAGGCAGGAAAACAGAACAGAGAATTGAAGCCTTTGAAATGTGGATTTATAGAAGAATAGGAAGAATTTGATGGAAAGAAAAGAAAACAAACGATGAAGTTTTAACATAACTAAACATGAAAAGAAAAGGCTGCTATGTTAAAAGACACTGCAGGGTGCTAAAAGTAATCTTGGAAGGGACAATACAACGAAAAAGAGACAAAGACAGACCAGGATTAACATGGGCGAGTAACATCAAAAGATGGATAAAGCAGTCTATGACAACCTGCACGATCAAAGCAACAGAAACTAACATGCAAACCAAGACTAACATGGCCGAGTAATATCAAAAGATGGACAAGTCAGTGATAACCTGCACACTCAAACCAAGAGATAGAGCGTAATGACGCTCCATGGCAGTCAACCTTCGATGCGGAGATGGCACTCAATGGTGATGATGTTTGTTGAAGGTTTTCGTTGCACATTTTCAAGATTTGATTGTTAGAAAAGGAGGAAGAAAGGAGTGTGGATGTGGTTAGGAGAAGTCGCTAGCAAATAAAATAGTGACGAGAACAGAAAACAAATGATAACAAATGGTTGAGATAGTGTTCACATCGCCATGTTTTGAGCTAAGTATGTCTCATTCTATGTAAGTATGAATCCTCACCAATCACCATCAAGGGCGTTCTTCTCGAGAATGCATGGAAAAAGACCAAAAGGAAGACCCAGAAGAAGATGGATAGATGCAGTGACAGAGACATGTAACAACAAAGGAAAATCACTAATTCAGACAATTCGAGCAGCACAAGAACGACAAATGATATAAACCACGACACCTTTTAGGTATCAGTGAAAGAGAAAAGAAGATGATGTCTCATTCTCACTGCGTTCGATTTGTTATTCTGTTTCTGACGAAAATTGTGGCAGAGATGCCATATATTGTCCTGTGTTCCTATTAGTTTAGATGCTTAACACAATGTTATGTTCATTTATCCATACTACAATACATTTTGTAGTAGTAGGAGCTTCCGTCAGTCATAGTTGACTATGGATTTACAGTGCCCCTAGAAATGTTATCGTTTTCTTTTTTTCCGCCATGTATTCTCAGTTTCATCGAAGACGATGGCGCTGGATAGGACACACACTACGGAAACCAACTGTGAGTATTACACAACATGCCCCTTTCTGGAATCCCAAGGAAAAAGACAGAGAGGAAGACCAAAATATTCTTGGAGAAGACAGATGGAAGCAGGGATGAAGATGATGGGGAAGACATGGAATGAACTTAAAAGAATGGCAGTTACAGAACGGCTTGGAAAGTGTTTGTTGAAGACCTATGCTCCACATGGAGCTGAAAGGTAGAAGAAGAAGGAGACGGTGATACAATCAAATTTCTATTGCAACTTTTAGGTCTAAGCTACTGGTCGACAGTCATGAACATTTATAGATGACAACAACATATCTCGCTACCTGGTTCGACTCAATTTATCTCCGTTTAGTTGGCCCTATCATCAATGTTACTACCCCCTGCTTGACATTCTTATGATGTGTCTTTTCACAAGTTTGTAATGTTTGTGGGTGTTTTCCTATAGTCCGTTCAGATTCGTTTGCCTAGACATTAATTTATTTTTTTCAAAAACTTATTGTTCATTTGCATTGATCTTTTGAAGTTAGGTTTAGAATACTAATGTCGCTATAAAAATATTTTTTTATCAAAGAAATGTGATCCAGTTTCAAAGATGCATTATTTAACCTATATTTTAAAAAAAGTTAATCGATATTATAAACACCGGCGGGATTATGTAGATGCTTACATCTCACAGCTGATTCTTTAACATATAGGCATGACCTTCACGGCTGAATGCGCACCGTCCTAAAATAGTTATGTTTCCACTATAAATTTTTATAAAGAAATGTTACATATGAAATTTCCCGTTTAGCACAAAATGACATTTTAGCCGAAACCGGAAATTATGTGACGTCAAAATCACGGCCGTAGACTCGAGTTCGAGTCATAATTCAGAGACAAATCTCAATATTTACAGAAAGGAGGCGGCACTATCCATATTATCTTCTGCAAGTCTATGTGAGAATGAATATAAAGGCAAAATATTTTACTGAGCATAACATTGCTATAAAGATTTATCAATACTTCTGCAGAGAGCGTAAAAAGGGACATCTTTATTGTTCTTTATCAAACCTGAGAAGAGAACAATGCATATTTTAGGTTTGTGTAAACGTTCATTTGATCGAATAGTTAAAGGAAGCGGATATTTATTGCCAACAAATGCAAGAAAGCAAGGAAGGAAAGAAACGTTAGACAGTTTTGATAAGGACCTAGTAAAAAGAGAAATCTGTCGAATGTTTGATATAAACGAAGAAGTGACACTTAGAAAGTTGAAGCTTTGGCTGAAAACTAACAACGACATTGAAATATCAAAAACTTCATTATGGAAAATATTAAGAAGTGCAGGCTTCACCTTTAGAAAGTATGCTGGTGGAAAAAACATTATTTGTGAGAAGCCACATCTAGTAGCTCTTAGAAGCAAGTATTTACGTGAAGTGAAGGAAATGCGCGAAAATGATTATGATATTGTTTATTTAGATGAAACTTGGATCAACGCTCATCATACAAATGAAAAGCAATGGCAGTTAGCAGATGGAAGTATTAAAAGATCAGTACCAAGCAGTAAAGGGCAACGTTTGATAGTTGCACATGCAGGTAGCAGACATAATGGGTTGTTGCAGAATGCTCATCTCGTTTTCATTTCAAAATCCATAGACAATAGAGACTACCACTCCGAAATGAATGGGCACATATTTAAAGACTGGATCGAGAAAAGTATCCTTCCAATATTAGATCGACCTTCTTGTCTGATAATGGACAATGCTTCATACCATAACGTAGTTAACGTAGAAGATAGAATCCCAACATCATCAAGTACAAAAGATGCAATCAAAACGTGGCTCATAAAAGAACACATACAAGTTAACGACAGCTACTTGAAACACGAATTGCTTAGCCTTGTAAAACAGACACAACGTACAAAGATATTTAAAATAGACAAGTTAATTCAAGAACATGGCCATAGATGTTTGAGACTACCTCCATATCATGCACACTTAAATCCTATAGAACTAGTTTGGGCAAAAGTTAAAGGACACGTTGCATATACAAATAAAACTTTCAAATTATGCGATGTTGAGACACTTACAAATCAGGCTCTATCAAATATAAATAAAGACTACTGGGTAAAATGTGAGGATCATGTTTTACGACAAGAAGAGGAATATTGGAAAAGGATGGTTTGTTGTTTGTTCAGCCGAAAGCAGTAATCGACCTATTTGACTCGTCTGATTCTGAATGATCATTACTCTGATTAAGTCTACAGATAAATAGTTTGATTTGCAAAATTTCCTAGTTGATTTGTTAAACAGTTTATTGTTCAAGACCACCCAAGCAATCAAAAATATGTTATAAGCAAAACAACCATTACTTTGAATGGAAGCCTGCTTGAGTCAGTACAGAAGTTCAGCTATCTTGGATCCACTATTACAGCCACACTTTCCTTAGATGAGGAACTAAATGTACGTATTTGAAAGGCAGCGACAACATTTGGGAAACTCACACCAAGAGCATGGAACTATATCAAATTGACTCTACGAACAAAAGTTCTATATATAATTTAAAATTTGTATACTTGCCACCAAGTAAAATTTTATGGACACGCCTATGGGTCATCGTTGCACTAGATTACTGTAAAACATTTTGATTAGGGTCAAAATAATAGTTACATGGGCAAAGATCAAAGGAATTCGCCGCTTTAAGAAAACCGTTATAGCTAGACATCGAGTAACACATATGTTCTCGTGACATGGACATTTTAACACCGTATGCCAAAAATCATGTGAAATCATCAAGAACTTTTTGAATTATAAATCATAACATCTCGGCAAACGAATCTGAACGGACTATAACTGTTCTGTTAAATTTTTGAAGGCATTTTCTACAACATTATGACATTCTACATTCGTAATCTCTTAGATCATTCTACATTCGTAATCTCTTAGATCATTCTACATTCGTAATCTCTTAGATCATTCTACAGTCGTATTTTCTTAGATCATTCTACATTCGTAATTCTTAGATCATTTTACAATCATAATCTCTTAGATCATTCTACATTCGTAATCTCTTAGATCATTCTACATTCGTAATCTCTTAGATCATTCTACATTCGTAATCTCTTAGATCATTCTACAGTCGTATTTTCTTAGATCATTCTACAGTCGTAATCTCTTCGATCATTCTACATTCGTAATCTCTTAGATCATTCTACATTCGTAATCTCTTAGATCATTCTACATTCGTAATCTCTTAGATCATTCTACATTCGTAATCTCTTAGATCATTCTACATTCGTAATCTCTTAGATCATTCTACATTCGTAATCTCTTAGATCATTCTACATTCGTAATCTCTTAGATCATTTTACATGCATAATTTCTTAGATCATTCAACATTCATAATCTCTTAGATCATTCTACAGTCGTATTTTCTTAGATCATTCTACAGTCGTAATCTCTTAGATCATTCTACATTCGTAATCTCTTAGATCATTTTACAGTCGTAATCTCTTAGATCATTTTACAATCATAATCTCTTAGATCATTCTACATTTGTAATCTCTTAGATCATTCTACATTCGTAATCTCTTAGATCATTCTACATTCGTAATCTCTTAGATCATTCTACAGGCTTAATCTCTTAGATCATTCTACATTCGTAATCTCTTAGATCATTCTACATTCGTAATCTCTTAGATCATTCTACATTCGTAATCTCTTAGATCATTCTATAGTCGTAATCTCTTATATCATTCTACATTCGTAATCTCTTAGATCATTCTACATTCGTAATCTCTTAGATTATTTTACAATCATAATCTTTTAGATCATTCTACATTCGTAATCTCTTAGATCATTCTACATTCGTAATCTCTTAGATCATTCTACAGTCGTATTTTCTTAGATCATTCTACATTTGTAATCTCTTAGATCATTCTACATTCCTAATCTTTTAGATCATTTTACAGTCGTGATCTCTTAGATCATTTTACAATCGTAATCTCTTAGATCATTCTACATTCGTAATCTCTTAGATCATTCTACATTTGTAATCTCTTAGATCATTCTACATTCGTAATCTCTTAGATCATTTTACAATCATAATCTCTTAGATCATTCTATAGTCGTAATCTCTTAGATCATTCTATAGTCGTAATCTCTTAGATCATTCTATATTCGTAATCTCTTAGATCATTCTATAGTCGTAATCTCTTAGATCATTCTATAGTCGTAATCTCTTAGATAATTCTATAGTCGTAATCACTACGAGCGAAAATATAAGTAAAGTGCACCCGTCACGCCAAGTTGCGTATAGGCGTTAGTAACCATAAATTTTACGGACCTTCGGCACATGATTTCTGGGTTAATGTGGTCGGTATTACGCCCGTGCCGCTTTACTTTCCCAGAAAAAAAAATCCGGTACCCATTAAAGGCTGTGTGAACGTGGAAGCCTTCAGTTGGGATCGAACCCTTCCTCTTGTCCTTTGTAGTCCAGTTCACTAACCACTGAGTTATCGCGGCTCCCAAAGAGCGAAAATGAGTTACAAGAAATGTTAGACATTGCAGTGAAGGAAATCAAAAATAAAGGACTCAGCCTTAACAGCAAAAGGACAAGTATTGGTAGCAACAAAGAATAATACATCACTGGAATACACAATAAAGACAAGTGGAACAATATTAAAACAGGTAAATGAATTTAAATATCTGGGAACAATGTTAACTTCAGATGGTAGACGTACAGCTGAGGTGAGATGCAGAATAACCCAGGTAAAAACAGCTTTCCAAAAAATGAAGAATATACTGTGCAATCCATTTTTGACAATAGAAACATGAAAAAGAGTTCTTAAGTGTTATGTAGAGTGAGTCTTAACATATGGATGTGGATCATGGACAATAAGAAAAGAAACAAGAAAATCACTGGAGGCTGTAGAAATGTGGTTTTACAGAAGATTGTTGAGAATACCATGGACAGCTAAGAAGAGTAATGAAAACGTTTTGAAAGATGTCAAAGCAAAAAGATAGCTAATTTCCAATATTGGGAAGAAACAAATAAAATTTTTGGCCATGTAATGAGACGGGAACAGTTGGAATATATTGTAACAACTGGGAAAATTGAGGGACGAATAGATAGAGAGACGCAAAGAGAGAGAAAATACTAGACAGCTTAAAAGAATGGCTTAGCAGAAGAACAGAAATGATAAATAACTGTCGAGATCAAAAGTTGTGAAGAAACATGATCACCCACGCTAGCAGGCATGGTACTTCATGATGATGGCATATTTTTTTCATTAATTTTTGTTCAGTATTTGGATGGTATATGAAAGAATGAAAAATATCTTATGCAACAAATCTATGTCAATAAAAATGAGAAAGAGAGTTCATCGGTGCTATATAGAACCAATTCTGACCTATGGAAGCGAATCATGGACAGTAGACAAACAAATGAAAAGACGATTAGAGGCCACAGAGATGGGATTTCTCAGAAGAATGTTGAAAGTTCCCTGGCCAGCTAAAAAGACCAATGAGGAAGTTCTCAAAGAGGCCAACACAAAAAGGGAGCTCTTAAAAAACATCAGAAAGATGCAATCAACATTTTTCGGGCACATCATGAGAAGAGGCAAGTTGGAATACTTGGTTACAACTGGCAAAATAAACGGAAACAGAGATCGCGGGTGACAAAGAGAGAAAATACTGGATAGCTTGGTGTCATGGCATGGAAAACAGTCAACAACAGAACTGATACGATGCACTGTAGGGACATGATCACCTACGCCAACGGTATGGCACATGATGATGATTTGGATGGTATTCATTTTTTTTCGATCTGCAAAAGTTTGTTTTCCAATGTAATTTTTTGTAAGTTATTTTTTTTATATTTTAATTTTTTTTCCTAATTAATTTTTTTCTAAGTTAATTGACTTCTTCATGATGCTGCGCTGCAATACTTCTCACATATGCTTGTTATTCTTTTTACTGATACTATTTTTGCTCTGTTCTGTTTCTTAGTGTTAAATTACCATAATTAATGCAGAAAATATGCTTTCTCTTTGGACAGTTTAACTTGTAATTCTTTCAGAAATCTGTATAGAACCATCTTGTTAAATATGTTGATAGCCCATTTCTCTCACATAATAAAGCCAAAATGGTCTTTCTTTCGTTTTTTTTTCTTTCTTTCTTTCTTTCTTTCTTTTCTTTCTTTCTTTCTTTCTTTCCTTCCTTCTTTCTTTCTTTCTTTCCTTCATTACTTCCTTCCTGTATACTTTCCTTTCTGCCTTCCTTCCTTTCTTTCTTCCTATCTTTCTTTCTTTTCTTCTTTCTTTCTCTCTCGCTCTTTTCTTAATTTCTTCTTGCCCACTTTTTTTTCTGCCTTACTTTCTTCCTTTCTACTTTCTTTCTATCTTTCTTTCTTTCCTTCTTTCCTTCTTTCCAATCTATCTTTCTTTTTTTTCCAAGTTCGGCGACAACTACTGATCTCTTGCTCTCGTTAAAACGACGTTAAGCTGCGTAGATACGTTGTTCTGTGACTTACGTTAAGCTGCGTAGATACGTTGTTCTGTGACTTACGGCAAGCTGCGTAGATACGTTGTTCTGTGACTTACGTTAAGCTGCGTAGATACGTTGTTCTGTGACTTACGTTAAGCTGCGTAGATACGTTGTTCTGTGACTTACGTTAAGCTGCGTAGATACGTTGTTCTGTGACTTACGGCAAGCTGCGATATCGGCTTTTTTCGGCCCAACAAATCCGAACTCTATATGGCGTTTTCGTTTGCCAAGTTGTCTTCCCTTTCGCTCCAAAACTTTTGGTCAGCATTTCATATGTGCCTTGTCTCCCCTACCCCCGTTACACTATTATTTATATGACGACTGGTATTCTATTATTATTCCTGTCTGTAGACTACACATCAGCCATATAGCTAAACTAAACATAATAACATAGTGCCATTGTTTCTCACATTATTCCTGCAATGTTAAATTTGTTTGCCTCATTTGCAAGATAAATGGCTCCAAAATTGTAGTCCCCAGTGTTGAGTCTGCTTTCAAAAGTTGTAAGTTTAGACATTGGCGACATGACATGTCATGTAAATGCATAGTTTCTGCTCTTAGAATGCCAAATTGATGTCTATTATTAGCATCCGTTAGGGACGTCTGGAATATGTCATTATAATCATGTGCCATACCGATTGGCGTAGGCGATCTTGTCCTTGCAAAATTCTATATCTAATACACGTCATATCAATTCTGTTGTTTGTCTGTTTTTCCGTACACAAAGCTATCTAGTATCTGCTCTCTTTGTCCCCAATGATCTCTCTTTCCCTGTATTTTGCTTGTTGTAACCAAGTATTCCAACTATCCTCATGATGTGCCCACAAAATGTCGATTGTTTTTTTCCGATGTTTCTACGAAGCTCCCATTTTTGTGTTGGCCTCTTTGAGAATTTTCTCATTGGTTGTTTAGCTGTCCATGGAACTCCCAAAAATTCTCATGAGTTCCCTGGACAGCTAAAAAGACCAAGGAGGAAATTAGAACAAACTGGAAGAAATACAACATCAGAAGATGAAAGTTAGTACTTTTCAGCCCAAAATTAAAAGCTGTGTGGATTCGAATCGTGGAGACTTATCTATTCCATCTACCTCCAACAATGAGGTGTTTCATTCAATAATTCTGTCTCCGCATATTTTTCCAAACGGATCTTCGTAACTCTTTCAGGAGCAGATTATTTATACACAAAAATTCTTTATTAGAAAAGAAACATTTTTTAAAATTAAAAATGATAAATTAACAATTATCAATTACAAATTAACAAATAATGTTAAAATTGTGCAAAAACTTCCTAATCGTTATAGAATTGATTCGTCTTTTAAGTAGAAAAGCGTGGTGCACAACTTGTACCTGCGAGACGGAAATGATTTCTATTGAGTAAAGTGTTTCAAATGTCTACCACAAACCCACAATAAAGCCTTAGGTTGGTGGTGCAAAATGTTTACCAGAATACGTGAAAGAGGTCAAGGAAACCGATACTGAGACGCCAAACAAGGTGATAATGGTTTATCAAGAAGTAAAGGTAAACAGCTTCAGGGAACTGGCAAATAAATGCAATGCTGCGGTAAAGCTGGTAGCAAGGAGCCAGTAGTCTGGTGTGATAAGGTTAAACAGCTTCACTTGGGGCGTGGGGTTGGTTCAAGGGAGTCAAGAATAGCGATCTCCGGTGGTACACACACACACATAGACACACACACACACAAACACACACACACGCGCGCGCGCACGCACGCACGCACACACACACATACACTCTTTCTCTCTCTCTTCGTTAGTGTTGCGCAGACGATGACGGATTTGATCGTGTTCGAGACATCTTCAACTCAGACTGACAGCTACCTGAGGGAGCACCACGCCGAGTCGCCCATCCAAATTGTAGAAGTGAATCCCATGTTGAGCAACCCCCAGACGGCCAATGCGAGCGTGCAGGCAGAGATGGACGCCAGGAAAATCTACCAACAGACAGAGCGACTTCAACAAAAACACCAGTCTGCCCTGAGACGACTCCAGAGAAAGTTCCTGGCTATACGGCGACGGTGCCAGATGGAAGGTATCGTATCCTCTAACAGCTGTGTGCCAACAGTGTATCAGTTACAGCTGAAAGATAATATGATATATTTTATGTGTAGGTGTCATGTATAAGTTACAGCTGAAAGATAATATGATATATTTTATGTGTAGGTGTCATGTATAAGTTACAGCTGAAAGATAATATGATAAATTTTAGGCGTAGGACTCATGTATAAGTTACAGCTGAAAGATAATATGCATATATTTTATGTGTAGGTGTCATGTATAAGTTACAGCTGAAAGATAATATGATATATTTTATGTGTAGGTGTCATGTATAAGTTACAGCTGAAAGATAATATGATATATTGTATGTGTAGGTGTCATGTATAAGTTGCAGCTGAAAGATAATATGATCTATTTTAGGCGTAGGACTCATGTATCAACTAAAATTGAAATAAACTGTGCTTATATTGTATGTGCAGGAGTCATGAACAAGTTAAACTTGAAAGATACTGTGCTTTGCTTATATTTTATGTGTGGGAATCATGTATCATTCACTAATGGTCTCATTTCTAACGTTGACACGCCCCGTTTCGCGTCTATTTCCCCCAACTTGTCTCGGCAATGATGCGAGATTGACCTTATTGTTACTTTTACATGTCTTTATTGTTAACACGCATGTATGGGAGCAAGTCGCATTTATAATGAGTATGTGTTCAATTCCATTCAGAGGTTTCACACTATTCTCTATTTTTTTTAATATGTGCATTGTTTGTTGTTTCTTAATTGCCTATTAATAGGCATATGTGACTGCTCCTGTTTATTCCAAATGTTTTCTTTTTATTTTAAAACTTCATAACTTACGAACAACTATTTAGCAATACCCAAGGAGCATAGAGTCCGTCTTTGTAGATGACATACGGGCATACCCAAGGAGCATAGAGTCCGTCTTTGTAGCCGACATACGGGCATACCCAAGGAGCATAGAGTCCGTCTTTGTAGATGACATACGGGCATACCCAAGGAGCACAGAGTCCGTCTTTGTAGCCGACATACGGGCATACCCAACATCGTGCATCGTCCCATCAGCAATATCATCGTTGTACGCCTTCTATGACGCTAACATTGTCTTTAAAAACTTGCATTTTAAATTTTCTACTTCATCTTCTTTCCCTTCTTCCTCTTCATTTTTCCTTCTTCTGCTTTTACTTGTACTTTTACTTCTTCATCTGCTTCTTCTTCTTCTTCTTCTGCTTCTCCTCCTTCTTCTTCTTCTTCAAGTACCATGACTGCTTGCGTAGGTGAAGCATATTTTTTCCCCCAAGCTTCGTATCTCTAAAGTTTCTATACATCCATTTGACTGTTTATGTCCTTAAGCCAACCTACCTTCTACATATTCTCTGTTTCATTTTTGATATCTTGGTTCCTTGATTTCTTTCTGGTTGTAACGATATGTTCAGATTATTGACTTAACATACCGTCATCTAGCTTGTCCCTTAACATGCAAAAATACAGTGGTGGCTTTCTCTTATTCTTCTTCTTCTACCTTTCAGCTCCCTGTGGAGCATAGGTCTTCAACAAACACTTTCCAGGTCGTTATGTTTCTTGCCATTCTTTTAAGAGCATTCCATGTCTTCCCCATCATCTTCATCTCTGCTTCTATCTGTCTTCTCCAAGAATTCTTTGGTCTTCCTCTTTATCTTTTTCCCTGGGGATTCCAAAAAAAGACCTGTTGAGTAATACTCTCAGTTGGCTTCCGCAGTGTGTGTCCTAAACAGCGCCATCGTCTTCGCTGTATCTCTTTATCCACTGGTATTTGATTGGTACATTTCCATAATTCTATGTTAATGATTTTATCATGCCATTTCCATCCTTTTATTATGCGTTAGCATCCATTAATGAAAGTGTATCTTCATGATTGCTAGTTTTGTTGTTCTCTATTTTTCACAACCATATAATAGGACTGACTTAACATTGGAGTTGAACATTTTTATCTTTGTATTTAATCTAATTTCTTATGAGGGAAGTAAAGAATAATGGCGCTGTACCCTATCAGGCATGTTCGTAAGAGGCGAGAAAGGAGGGTTGGATATGGGACTGGCTATCCCATACTATAAAACAAAATAGCCGATATAAACTTCACAAACATGGACAAGTCAACGAAAAGAATAAAAGTAAATCCGCCATCCAGGAAAGATAAAGGCTCTCTGTATAAGAGACGCATGACGCAAGCCGGAGAAAGCCGTAAGGAGTCCGCGTTGCCGACTCAACCTTTGTCTACCAGGAAATCCTCCAGAATTGGCACATGGAATGTACGTACTCTAAATGAACAAAGAAAAGCCACACAGGTAGCAGCAGAAATGAGAAATTACAAAATAGATATTCTGGGAATGTGTGAAACAAGATGGCTAGGGACGGAAAGAATAAAACTAAATACAGGAGAGATGATTTTATCATCAGGACACCAGGATCCTGGAGCACAACATAGTGAAGGGGTAGCTATAATGTTATCAAGGGATGCACAGAAGACAATCATAGAATGGGAAGCAGTAGGACCAAGACTAATGAGAGAAACATTTAAAACAACAAAAAACAAAGTAAAATTACACATTATCCAATGCTATGCACCAACCAATGATAAGGATGATTTAGTTAAAGATAAATTCTATAAACAGTTACAATGTCAGATGGATGAAAGACGAGCCAAGGATATTATAATCTTGATGGGAGATCTAAATGCTAAAGTAGGATCAGACAACAGAGGCTTCGAAGAGATTATGGGAAAACATGGAGTGGAGATATAAACGAGAATGGAGAGATATTTGTGAATTTATGTGGCTTTCTCGTGCCTTCCCTTAATTTATGTACGAAAGTTTCCGCTAGTCTTTCAATAAAAAAAAAAACTCGTCGAGTCACTTTTTCTTTAGAGCAGTGGTTGCCAACACTTATAATAGTCAATACTCCTTTTCCTTTTGCTATGGTATCCACAATTGCAATAGTGATCATGTACCAGTTGTGGGAAAGCTTAGAGTAAAATTAAAAACAACAAAACGAGCCTCAGTTAACATCAAGTTAAATTTAAATTTACTAAAATCAGACAAGAAGCTGCAAGTCAAATATAAAATCACAAATCAGAACCGGTACAATGCAATAGAGAAGATACAAAGCATTGATGAACAGTGGGAAATGCTAAAAGAGTCAATGCAACAAACATCAAAAGAGTTCATACCACCAGTGAGGACAAATTCAAGGAAGAAATGGATCACAGATTATATTTTGCAGCTAATGGATACAAGAAGAAGAAATAAAGAAAATAAAGATGAGTATAAGAGATTAAATAAAGAAATTGTAGTAAAATGCAATGAAGCAAAAGAAGCATGGCTAAAAGAGAGATGCAAAGAGATTAAAATGCAAAAAAAAAAGGAGATGCTAAAGCTATATACAAACAAATTGAGGAATTAACAGGAAGAAAAACGCAATCAAAAACTGGATGTCTAAGATCAAAGGAAGGAGAACTGTTGATTGTTCAAGAAAACATAAGGGAACGATGGACAGAATACATTAAAGATCTTTATAATGATGAACGAATAGAAGTAAATATTAAGGATAATGGAGAATGACCAGAAATACTCAGAGAAGAAGTGGAAGACGCCTTGCGCAATATGAAAGCAGGCAAAGCTCCTGGACCAGATAATATAACTAAAGAAGAGATTGAAGCCATGGGTGATTTTGGAATAGAAATAATAACAAAAATATTGAATGATATCTACAACAGTGGATATATACCAGACGACATGCTCAAATCAATATTCATAGCCCTACCCAAGAAATCGGGTGCGATTGATTGCGATGATCATCGCACAATAAGCCTTATGAGTCATATGACTAAGATATTACTAAGAATCATCATGCGAAGAGTGCGAAACAAAATCAGTCCAGAAATTAGCGATGAACAGTGTGGTTTTGTTAGAGATAAAGGAACAAGCAATGCCATAATATATATGTATATATATATAGATATATATTTATATCATAAGATCTTTAGTAGAAAGAACCATAGAGGTGAAAACAGATCTATACCTATGTTTCATAGATTACACCAAGGCATTTGACAAAGGAAAGCACCAAGAAATAATCAACATTTTAGAAAGCATAAACGTAGATAGCAAAGATCTAAGAATAATAAAGAACATGTACTGGCAACAAACAGCGGCCATAAGAGCTGGAAACCAATTGGGAATGTTTCTACAAATAAAACAGGGTGTTAGACAAGGTTGTGTGCTGTCACCAGATTTGTTTAATATTTATAGTGAGATTATTTTAAGATCCATAAGGGGTATGCCTGAAATAACAATTGGAGGTCATAATATAAATAATCTAAGGTATGCTGACGATACAGTCTTAATCGCTAAGAGTGAAAATTAGATACAAGAAATGTTGGACATTATAATGAAAGAAAGAAAAAATAAAGGACTCCGCCTTAATAGCAAAAAGACAGAGGTAATGGTAACAACAAAGAAAAAGACATCACCTCAGTGCAAAATAAAGACAAGTGGAACAATATTAAAACAGGTAAATGAATTTAAATATTTGGGAACTTTGTTAACCTCAGACTGAAGATGTACAAAAGAGGTGAGATTCAGAATGGCTCAGGCAAAAGCAGCTTTCCAAAAAATGAGGAAGATACTATGCAATCCATTTTTGACAATAGAAACTAAAAAAATAGTTCTTGAATGTTACGTAGAGCCTGTCTTAACATATGGATGCCAGTCATGGGCAATAGGACAACAGACAAGAAAATCACTGGAGTCTGTAGAGATGTGGTTTTACAGAAGAACATTGAGAATACCATGGACGGTTGGGAAGAGTAATGAAGATGTTCTGAGAGAGGTCAAAGCAAAAAGAGAGCTAATTTCCAATATTAGGAAGAAACAATCATCATTTTTTGGCCATGTAATGAGAAGGGAACAGCTGGAATATATTGTAACAACTGGAAAAATTGAGGGACGAAGAGATAGAGGGAAGCAAAGAGAAAAAATAACAGACAGCTTAAGAGAATGGCTTGGCGGAAGGTCAACAAAAGAAATGATAAATAGCTGCCGAGATCGAAAGTTGTGGAGAGACATGATCACCTACGCCAGCAGGCCCGGTATTTGATGATGATGGTATCCACGAAGTTTACCTATAAATAATAAAATGTTGAATGCCTCTGTGACCAGTTGAAGAAAGCGCTCCTCGACCCCTTTGGAGGTCGCGATTCTCGAGGTTCTGAATCGGCGAAACATACTCCTTCAGCCGCTTTGATCTCCCGAAAACGTGCGCGAAACAACCAATCAGCCGCAGGTAGTAATTTCTTACTTTCTGCCTTATGCATTACCATTATAAATATACATATGTAAGTTAAAGTTCCCTCCACGCCTTGATATGTGTTTAGCACAAGCCAAAACAGCATTTCAGAAAATGACGATACTAAAAAAAAGGAAGAAAAAAAGTGGTATGGTGACAGCTTTACGTGGTAATGGACGAAACAAAAGTCGACGTTTCGGCCAAGTAGGCCTTCATCTGGACGAACAACAAACACAAAAATTATATATAACGATATATTAACAAATCTAAAAAAATAATAACAGCAGCTTCGCATCTCTACGCATCTTGGTGCATCTTGATGCCTTTACCTCTTCTATATCTTGTACACAAATTCTACGTCAATGTAAGTGAGAAAGAGAGTTCATCGATGTTATATCGAGCCAGTTCCGACCCATCGAAGCGAATCATGGACAGTAGAGAAACAGATGAAAAGACGATTAGAGGTCACAAACATGGGATTTTTCCTAAGAATGTTGAGAATTCCCTGGACAGCTAAAAAGACCAACGAGGAAATTTTCAGAGGTCAACACAATAAGGCAGCACCTAAAAAACATCAGAAATAAATAATCAACATTTTTTTCGGGCACATCATGAGAAGAATAAAGTTGGAATACTTGGTTGCAACTGCTAAAATGCAAGGAAAGAGAGATCGCGGACGACAAAAAGAGAAGATACTAGTTAGCTTGGTGTCATGGCGTGGAAAACTCAACAACAGAATTGATACGATGCACTGTTGGCAGAAAAATGTGGAAGGACATGATCGTCTACGTCAGTCGATATGGCACTTGATTATTTTGATGATGATATTATCATCATTATCATCATCAAGTATCATACATGCTAGTGTAGATGATCATGTCTTTCCACAGATTTCGATCTTTACAGTTATTTATCATTTCTGTTGTCGACTTTCTGCCCAGCCATTCTCTTAAGCTGGCTGGTATCTTTTTCTCTTTGCTTCTCTCTATCTCTTTGTCCCTGACCTTCCCAGTTGTTACAATATATTCCAGCTGTTTCCTTTTCATTGCATGACCAATATATGATTATTGTTTCTTCCTAATATTGGAAATTAGCTCTCTTTTTGCTTTTATATATTATATATATATATATATATATATATATATATATATATATATATATATATATATATATATATATATATCAGTAAACTTAAATGATATGATCAATAATTTGTAAGAAACACATTTGTTATTTCAGCTATGAGCCTGAAACAATGTGAGCGGCGCAAAAACGAATTTCTCTGTAAGCTCCAACTGAGTCTCCCGACCTTGCAGAAAGAGAAGAACTCGCTAATGGCTGAACGGGCTTCCATAGACAAGCAGTTTGAGGATGAAAAGAAGAAAAACCGAGAACTAGTTGGGCGCCTGACAAGGCTGAATCAGCAGTTCTATAGACTAGGTATGATCGCTTCATTTACGTGCGTTTATTTTCTTCTTCTGCAACTTCTGTACGTCAGCTCGATGGTTACTCGTCTTTGTGGAACTTAGCACGTCATAGTTCCGTTGTATTGTGGTTCATAGCAAGCTGTTAAATCTGGTCAATTTCAGGATAAAGAAAGTCAACCGCCCCTATTCGATTATTGAACATTTGGCCGGATTGGCTATTTGATGAAATTTGGCTTTGTTTGGCTAAAAGGCACAAGATAGCGCAGGTTGGTTGCTATGACAACAATGCAGCATATCTACGCCAGCGTCGACTAGAACTTCTAATTTCATAAAGTCCATGTCTACGTCCATGTTAACGTTCTTTTTATGGTCCAATATGAAAAGTAAAAGAGGTGTAGTCATCGGGCTCACGGATGAAGAAAGAAAGATAGAAAGAAAGAAAGAATAAAAGAAAGAAAGAAAGAAAGAAGAATGAAAAAAAAGAAAGAAAGTGAATGAGTGGGTGAGTGAGTGAGTGAGTGAGTGAGTGAGTGAGTGAGTGAGTGAGTGAGTGAGTGAGTGAGTGAGTGAGTGAGTGAGTGAGTGAGTGAGTGAGTGAGCGAGAAAGTAACAAAAGGGAGGAAGGAAACGTTCCCCGGTATGAAGCACGCCCGTCACACCAGCGAAAGCACTGACGATGGCTTCAGTTCTGACGCACGAACTCCGTTACACCAGCGAAGACCGTGTCCCCAACCTCCGGGGCGGCCATTTACGACATCCCTGGCAGGTAACATTAGCTCTATTCTTTTCTCCCGTCACGTGGCCAGGGCCCTGTCAGCCACAAGGCGAATCTTTGCTTCGTGGCCCGTATACATGAGTACAGTATGTTCCCATCTATCGGTGTGATAGGGGCTGTACTGGACTTGGCTTGCGGCTTTTGAAGACAGTCTAATGTACAAGAGCAAGAATATTCTTACTGGACCAATAGACGTTGTACAGTGTCTTGTTAGTAGTCGGCGACTCATAGCTGATTAACTCTCTGTTGACAAACCAGAAATAACCAAGATACCCCAACATGATGGTGATGGAACGGGTTAACGCGAAAGAAATAACAGTGTGACGAAGTCGGCTGCGATGAGCTATTTCTTGAACAGAACATTCACTCGTGGATGATTTTTCTTTGCAGCGCCAACAGAACATTCACTCGTGGATGATTTTTCTTTGCAGCGCCAACAGAACATTCACTCGTGGATCATTTTTCTTTGCAGCGCCAACAGAACATTCACTCGTCGATCATTTTTCTTTGCAGCGCCAACAGAACATTCACTCGTGGATCATTATTCTTTGCAGTGCCAACAGAACATTCACTCGTGGATCATTATTCTTTGCAGCGCCAACAGAACATTCACTCGTGGATCATTTTTCTTTGCAGCGCCAACAGAATAGACTTCCTTTATCTAACATATTTAGTTGAAAAGAACACAATAACCAAATGCTGTAGCGAATAACCAATTCATCATTATCATCATCGAGTGCCGTCTCCGCATCGAAGGTTGGCTACCATGGAGCGCCATTCCGCTCTGTCTCTTGCTTTGATGGTGCAGGTTGTAATATGCTGTCTTGTCCATTTTTTGGTGTTACTTCGTCCATGTTAGTCTTGGTCTGCCTCTGCCATTATTACCATGTATTTTCCCTTCCAATATTATTTTAGTAGGCTGTTGTGTCTTTTAACATGCCCCAAAATTGCATATGTCTTGTTCTAATTGTATTTAGTAGTTCTCTTTAATTTTTACTTGTTTTAAAACTTCATCATTTGTTCTCTTTTCTTTCTACCCAATTCTACCTATTCTTCTATTCTCCACATTTTAAAGATTTCAATTTTCTGTTGCCTTCTTATCTAATGTCCATGTTTCTACACCATACAGGAATATTGAGAAGATATAACATTTTGCTATTCTTAGTTTTAGCCCTATTGTTATTTGTTTTGATGTTAGTATACTTTTCAGGCATTACAATTACCAATTAGGATAACCAATTAAGATCAGAAAAAAAATAAATAAAGGAATAAATTATCCGATAAATTCTAGAATCAATTAATCAATTTCATCAGCTTCAAATGTACTTTATGTTACAGATTGAAGAAGATAAAGTCTAAACATATTTATAATGATCATAATGAGATCATTGACTGTTATAAAGCTTGATATAAAGTTGAGATTTTTCTGTACTTGTACAGGGCAGATACAACAACCGCCTCCACCTCCACCAACAGCACACTGGCGACAGCACTATCAGCAGCAGGTGTACCAGCCCGTCAGCAGCAGCAGCAGCCGCCCTCACAGTGATCAAACTACTCAGCCACAGAAAGGCACTGCCCCTCCAAGTCAGCAAATCATTTTGCAGCAACACCAGCAGCAGCAGCATCAACAACAGCAGCAGCAGCAGCATCAACAACAACAGCATCAGCATCATCAACAGCATATGCAACACAAAATGCACCAACAGTCGACTCTCCTGCAAAACCAAATACGACCGAATGCATTCATATCGTCCGCATCCCAGCCACAGAACCAACAACAGCAGCAACATGTTCACCACCATCAACAACAGCAACAACAACAGCAGCAGCAGCACCAACAACAAATGTTTCATCAGCAAAGTCTGCCTGTCTTTCAGCTTTTCAATAATAAACCCTTTTGTCAGCCCTACCTTGAGGTTCATCTTCAGCAGCATCAACAACAACAGCAGCAACAGCAACAACAGCAGCAACAACAGCAGCAACAACAACAACAACTCCACCAACAAAAGATGCAACAATAGACAACTCAACACATTTAGAGTTGTTCTAAATTAAAAAAGGGGGAGACATGACGAGTGGAACAGAACATAGTGGTCAGGGTACTGGGGGAGTGCTGACTTCTAATATTAATATTGATAATCAAAATTAGAAACAAGTTATGATGGATGCCCTCTTCGCATTGAAAATTATCCCAAATATATCTTCAACTTAGTCTGTGTCTTTTCTTGCTGACTTACAAAGCCAAATTGATATGTAATTAAAGTCTTATACTTTTGGGTTGACGGACAAAAATAATAAATAATTCAGGAAGAAACAAATAAGGAGGGCTTGAGGCAGGTGAACACACAACAAAAAAATCAAATGTAAATACAATTTGAGTAGAACAGATGGAAAATGGTATATATAAAAGAAAGAAAGTAACATCCAGAAAGTTGTAAAAGTAAAAATAAAGTAAAAGTAATGTAGGCAGTGACAGGGAAGAGCTACAATGAACTAGCGACATCAAGAGGTGGGTTGGGAAATCGTAAAGCTTATCACCACGGACGAGGCAAAGTAAGCTGTTTAGGAGGCAAAATTCTATGCAGAGGCAGCAGATTATGATGATGATGATGTTGACAATTATGATAACTATGGTAGTAATAATTTATGTGTGTCTACTACTGCACATTTCGTGTGGCCAGGACTGTATATATTGCGATAACTCGTGAAACTTACCTCACTGTTAGAAGGGAGCTAATCATAGCTATCCGTGCTTGATTCAAAAACAGTTGTGTTATCGTTTTCTCAGATCCGATATTTGAATCCTTTCAAGAAGTGACATTTCCATTACCTATAGTTTCAGCTCTTTTAATTGTTAATAAACCCATTACTAGCCATCGTAACAACATTGCCATCTCATAGAAGATGACAAAACAAGCTGGATATTTCAAAATCAAAATTATTTCAT
Organism: Megaustenia siamemsis; assembly: GCA_032433765.1. Classification (NCBI taxonomy): domain Eukaryota; kingdom Metazoa; phylum Mollusca; class Gastropoda; order Stylommatophora; family Ariophantidae; genus Megaustenia; species Megaustenia siamemsis. The sequence continues at coordinate 150,154,597 of JAVIAB010000051.1, read as the reverse complement.
TGGCCAGCTTTTTTACTAGGCCCATCTTCTTCTTTTTTTGTTTTGGTCGCCAAAAAAACAACACTGAGTCGACCATACTAATTAGGGACAATGGTATGTTTTCAGTACTCGGAAAGATCAACAAACAAGTTTTCATTCGCATTAATTTATAATAATAATAAATATGATTATTATTATTATCATTTAAAACATTCAGTCGTTTTCGTTTGATCGTGGAAATTCTTTTTTAATTTTTAAATGGAAAGGAGTTCGTTCAAAATGTGCACCCCATAAGAATATATGAGCCTTGGTGGCTGATTGGTTAGTGTGCTTGTTTACTGATCAGAAAGGTCTGGATTCGATTTCCAGAAGTGGCAGATTGTTTTTTCGGACCGATAAGGCTCAGGGGTTAGCCAGCCTCTAAAAATATGTACCAGAGATTTTGTGGAAAGTAAAGGCGACCTGGCGTGATACCAACCACATCACCCAAAAACTGGCTGTGGTCATATAAAAATATGGTCACTAACAACATATTCCTCTTACGCCTGGTAAGGCAGTAGGATGGAACCTTTACTTTTACAGGGAAATGTATGCGTGATGCAAATGGGGGTGGGGTGGAGTGTGGGGATTGGGAGGGGGGGGGGGTAAAATATTGAAACTTAGATAAAAGCCTAGGGTCATTTTCAGTAAATAAAGAATTACATGTTTTGAACATCTTACCAGAATGAAACTCAGCTAATCTGCTCAGGAAACATTCTTCGTGAAAATATCTTACCAGAATGAAACTCAGCTAATCTGCTCAGGAAACATTCTTCGTGAAAATATCTTACCAGAATGAAACTCAGCTAACCTGCTCAGGAAACATTCTTCGTGAAAATATCTTACCAGAATGAAACTCGGCTAATCTGCTCAGGAAACATTCTTCGTGAAAATATCTTACCAGAATAAAACTCAGCTAATCTGCTCAGGAAACATTCTTCGTGAAAATATCTTACCAGAATGAAACTCAGCTAATCTGCTCAGGAAACATTCTTCGTGAAAATATCTTACCAAAATGAAACTCAGCTAATCTGCTCAGGAAACATTCTTCGTGAAAATATCTTACCAGAATGAAACTCAGCTAATCTGCTCAGGAAACATTCTTCGTGAAAAGACTTCGCCAAAGGTGAAAGCTGGCGAGCGCAAATATTAATTTTTTTTTTAAATTCAAAGCCCTAAACTTATCATCTACCTCCCCCACCGCCCCCCCTCCCCCCCCCCCCATCCCCGCAAAAAAAATGGTTATTATCATCATCATGTGCTATGCCCGGGGTTGGTGTAGGCAATCATGTCCTACCACAATTCTCAATTATTTGTCCACATTTCAACGGATCAATTCTGTTGTTGACTGTTTACCGTGCCACGATACCAAGCTGTCTAGTAATGGTTATACTATTCTTAATTAATATGGATGTGAATCATGAACAATTGGACAACAAACAAGAAAATCACTGGAGTCTGTAGAAATGTGGTTTTACAGAAGAATGTTGAGAATACCATGGACAGCTAAGAAGAGTAATGAAAACGTTCTGAAAGAGGTCAAGTCAAAAAGAGAGCTAATTTCCAATATTAGGAAGAAACAATCACCATTTTTGGCCATGTAGTGAGAAGAGAACAGCTGGAATATATTGTAACAACTAGGAAAATTGAGCCAAAGCTATTTATCTTAGGGCTCACCAAAGCCATTTATCTTAGGGCTCACCAAAGCCATTTATCTTAGGGCTCACCAAAGCCATTTATCTTAGGGCTCACCAAAGCTATTTTCTTAGGGCTCACCAAAGCCATTTATCTTAGGGCTCACCAAAGCCATTTATCTTAGGGCTCACAAAGCCATTTATCTTAGGGCTCACCAAAGCTATTTTCTTAGGGCTCACCAAAGCCATTTATCTTAGGGCTCACCAAAGCTATTTTTCTTAGGGCTCACCAAAGCTATTTATCTTAGGGCTCACCAAAGCTATTTTCTTAGGGCTCACCAAAGCTATTTATCTTAGGGCTCACCAAAGCCATTTATCTTAGGGCTCACATAAGCCCTTTATCTTAGGGCTCACATAAGCCCTTTATCTTAGGGCTCACCAAAGTCATTTATCTTAGGGCTCACGTAAGCCCTTTATCTTAGGGCTCACATAAGCCCTTTATCTTAGGGTTCACCAAAGCCATTTATCTTAGGGCTCACGTAAGCCCTTTATCTTAGGGCTCACATAAGCCCTTTATCTTAGGGTCCACCAAAGCTTTTTTCAACCCTGACTGAGACGAAACTGTTGTATTTTTTGTGAGGTATTCCACATGCTCGCCAACCTATCTAAACCTGTGGAGCTTTCATCTAGAATATTCTAGAAAATCACTTCTTTATTAATGAAACTGGCCGGATAAGGGAGAAGCACTAAATATGATAGCGGTTGTTAAATAGAATTTTTTTAATGCAATCAAAGTTGATCATTTAAATTGTTGTGACCATGGGACTCGTTGTTGTCGTGGAATGTTATATTAAGACATCTCGCGAGATTTTTGACAGACTGAGAATTAATTATTGATGGAACAAGAGTTTCCCCTACGACAGTTGAGACAAGTATTAAAATATATGGTGCTCTTCGCGTCTTGTGGAATATGGAAAATATGAGATTACCTCCATTATTGCATTATCTACACATTTACATAGAAAAGGAGTTCTTAAATGTTATGTAGAGCCAGTCCTAACATATGGATGTGGATCATGGACAATAAGACAACAGACAACAAAAACTGGAAGCTGTAGAAATGTGGTTTTACAGAATAATGTTGAGAATACCATGGACAGCTAATAAGAGTAATGAAAACGTTCTGAATGAGGTCAAAGCGAAAAGGAGAGCTAATTTTCAATATTAGGAAAAAATAACCATCATATTTTGGCCAACTAATGAGAAGGGAACAGCTGGGATATATTGTGACAACTGGTAAAATTGAGGGACGAAGAGATAGAGGGAAGCAAAGAGAAATGATACCAGAAAGCTTAACAGAATGGCTAGGCAGAAGGTCAACAACAGAAATGGTAATTAACTGTCGAGATCGAAAGTTGTGGAGAGACATGATCACTAACGCCAGCAGGTATGGTACTTGATGATGATGATGTACATTTACCAGCGATGTGGTCAGCTTAACATCAGGCCGTCTTTTTATTTTCACAGAGAAAATCTTTATTACTCAATTTTAAAGGATGGGCAAACTCCGCAATAGCGATGGCGAGAAAAAAAATGTAGAGCAATCAGCGGGGAATTGAACGCGATCAGAAGATGAGAGTAAGAACAGAAGGCAACGATTTGTGATATGTGACAACATAAAATATGTGCTATATGACAACATAAAATATGTGCTATATGACAACATAAAATATGTGCTGTGAGACAACATAAAATGTGTGCTATGTGACAACATAAAATATGTGCTATATGACAACATAAAATATGTGCTGTGAGACAACATAAAATATGTGCTATATGACAACATAAAATATGTGCTGTGAGACAACATAAAATATGTGCTATGTGACAACATAAAATATGTGCTATATGACAACATAAAATATGTGCTGTGAGACAACATAAAATATGTGCTATGTGACAACATAAAATATGTGCTATGTGATAACATAAAATATGTGCTGTGAGACAACATAAAATATGTGCTATATGACAACATAAAATATGTGCTATGTGACAACATAAAATATGTGCTATATGACAACATAAAATATGTGCTATGTGACAACATAAAATATGTGCTATATGACAACATAAAATATGTGCTGTGAGACAACATAAAATATGTGCTATGTGACAACATAAAATATGTGCTATATGACAACATAAAATATGTGCTGTGAGACAACATAAAATATGTGCTATGTGACAACATAAAATACGTGCTATGTGACAACATAAAATATATGCTGTGTGAAAACATAAAATATGTGCTATGTGACAACATAAAATACGTGCTATGTCCATACTGAGAGTCTTTACAATAATGAAGCTTACAATTAAATTAAATAAAGTTACTTTTATTGACACCTTCATAAGTGACAGTGTTTTAATTGTAATATCGTTTCATTAATTTGAATGTTAACTGTAATGCTTGTTGGTGTTCAAGTCACGAGTGTTAATAAATTAATCAACTTCTTAGTCGCCATCATCATCATGTGCCATACCGGCTGACGTAGGCGATCATGTCCTTCCACAATCATCTATCTACAGTGCATCGTATCAGTTCTGTTTTTGACTGTTTTCCATGACATGACACTGAGCTATCTAGTATTTTCTCTCTTTGTCGTCCGCGATCCTACTTTCCCTGTATTTTGCCAGTTGTAACCAAGTATTCCAACTTTCCTTTTCTCATGATGTGCCCAAAAAATGTTGATTGTTTCTTTTTTATGTTTTTTTTAGGAGCTGCCTTTTTGTATTGGCATCTTTGAGAATTTCTTCATTGGTCCTTTCAGCTGTCCATGGAGCTTTCAATATTCTTCTGAGAAATCCCATCTCTGTGGCCTCTAATCGTCTTTTCATTTGTTTGTTTACTGTCCATGATTATGTCAAAACAAAACTTGTTAGTAAAATATTTTTGTTCCCGCTCGTTTTGACATTTATGTGTGTCACCACTTGTTTCATTTAACTTTTAGTTGGCTTGTTTGTGTGTCACCACTTGTTTTATTTAACTTTTGGTTGGACTTGTATGTGTGTCACCACTTGTTTCATTTAACTTTTAGCTGGACTTGTATGTATGTCACCACTTGTTTCATTTAACTTTTGGTTGGACTTGTATGTGTGTCACCACTTGTTTCATTTAACTTTTGGTTGGACTTGTATGTGTGTCACCACTTGTTTCATTTAACTTTTGGTTGGGCTTGTATGTGTGTCACCACTTGTTTCATTTAACTTTTAGTTGGCTTGTATGTGTGCACCATTTGTTTCATTTAACTTTTAGTTGGCTTGTATGTGTGTCACCACTTGTTTCATTTAACTTTTAGTTGGCTTGTATGTGTGCACCATTTGTTTCATTTAACTTTTAGTTGGCTTGTATGTGTGTCACCACTTGTTTCATTTAACTTTTGGTTGGACTTGTATGTGTGTCACCACTTGTTTCATTTAACTTTTGGTTGGACTTGTATGTGTGTCACCACTTGTTTCATTTAACTTTTAGTTGGCTTGTATGTGTGTCACCACTTGTTTCATTTAACTTTTGGTTGGACTTGTATGTGTGTCACCACTTGTTTCATTTAACTTTTAGTTGGCTTGTATGTGTGCACCATTTGTTTCATTTAACTTTTAGCTGGACTTGTATGTGTGTCACCACTTGTTTCATTTAACTTTTGGTTGGGCTTGTATGTGTGTCACCACTTGTTTCATTTAACTTTTGGTTGGACTTGTATGTGTGTCACCACTTGTTTCATTTAACTTTTTATTTGACTTGTATGTGTGTCACCACTTGTTTCATTTAACTTTTAGTTGGCTTGTATGTGTGTCACCACTTGTTTCATTTAACTTTTGGCTGGACTTGTATGTGTGTCACCACTTGTTTCATTTAACTTTTAGTTGGCTTGTATGTGTGCACCATTTGTTTCATTTAACTTTTGGTTGGAGTTGTATGTGTGTCACCACTTGTTTCATTTAACTTTTAGTTGGCTTGTATGTGTGTCACCACTTGTTTCATTTAACTTTTGGTTGGACTTGTATGTGTGTCACCACTTGTTTCATTTAACTTTTAGTTGGCTTGTATGTGTGTCACCACTTGTTTCATTTAACTTTTAGCTGGACTTGTATGTGTGTCACCATTTGTTTCATTTAACTTTTGGTTGGACTTGTATGTGTGTCACCACTTGTTTCATTTAACTTTTAGTTGGCTTGTATGTGTGTCATCATTTGTTTCATTTAACTTTTAGTTGGCTTGTTTGTGTGTCACTAATTAACTTGTCCAAGAAAGAATAAACTGTTTGTGTAAGAAACATTTACTTTTCAAAAGGAATGTAACAACATCAACTCATCACTAATTTTTAATAAAAGACATATCACAGATGGTTAAAAGTGAACAAATATCGGATCAAACAAAGTCAAATGAAATGAGTGAGTGAACCTATAAGAGGCGATAGTGAATAGTTGAATAAGGAACGCAGATAAGGTGACCGTTAGTAGTTTCTTCCAAAGAGAAAAAAAAATGATGCGTGTACGGTTGTGTCATGGGGTAAAACGGTCTGAACAATGTTATCTTACGGGGAACACGACGGCTAAAGAAGAGAATGAGGCAGGCTGTAGTAGGGTAGAGAATGAGGCAGGCTGTAGTAGGGTAGAGAATGAGGCAGGCTATATTAGAGTAGATAATGAGGCAGACTATAGTAGAGTAGGGAATGAGGCAGGTTATAGTAGAGAAGAGAATGAGGCAGGCTGTAGTAGAGTAGAGAATGATGCAGGCTATAGTAGAGCAGGGAATGAGGCAGGCTATAGTAGAGTATAGAAGAGAATGAGGCAGGCTGTAGTAGAGTAGAGAATGAGGTAGAGTAGAGAATGAGGCAGGCTGTAGTAGAGTAGAGAATGAGGCAGGCTTTAGTAGAGCAGAGAATGAGGCAGGCTATATTAGAGTAGATAATGAGGCAGACTATAGTAGAGTAGGGAATGAGGCAGGTTATAGTAGAGAAGAGAATGAGGCAGGCTGTAGTAGAGTAGAGAATGATGCAGGCTATAGTAGAGCAGGGAATGAGGCAGGCTATAGTAGAGTATAGAAGAGAATGAGGCAGGCTGTAGTAGAGTAGAGAATGAGGTAGAGTAGAGAATGAGGCAGGCTTTAGTAGAGCAGAGAATGAGGCAGGTTATAGCAGAGCAAGGAATGAGGCAGGTTATAGTAGAGCAGAGAGTGAGGCAGACTATAGTAGAGCAGGGAATGAGGCAGGCTATAGTAGAGTAAAGAAGATAATGAGGCAGGCTGTAGTAGAGTAGGGAATGAGGCAGACTATAGTAGAGCAGGGAATGAGGCAGGCTATAGTAGAGTAGAGAAGAGAATGAGGCAGGCTGTAGTAGAGTAGAGAATGATGCAGGCTATAGTAGAGTAGATAATGAGACAGACTATAGTAGAGCAGAGAGTGAGGCAGGCTATAATGGAGCAGAGAATGAGACAGGCTATAGTAGAGCATTGAATGAGACAAGCTATAACAAAGCAAAGAATGAGGCCTGCTACAAATGAGCAGAGAATAAGGCCTACTACAATGGAAGAGAGAATGAGGCCTTACTAAGATATAGTAGGAAATTGGGCCTGCAACAATGGAGCAGAGAATGAGGCCTACTACGACAGAAATGTGAATGATCTCTGCTACAATATGGTAGAAAATGGAGTCTGCTACAATAGAACAGAAGATGATGCATGCAGCAATAGAGCAAATAATGAACCTTGGTAAAAACCGATCAGAAAGTAATTTTTGCTACAATAGAACAGATAATGAGACCTGCTACAATAGAACAGAAAATGAGACCTGCTACAATATAACCGATAATGAGACCTGCTACAATAGAACAGATAATGAGACCTGCTACAAGAGAACAGATAATGAGACCTACTACAACAGAAGAGGTAATGAGACCTGCTACATGAGAACAGATAATGAGACCTGCTACAATAGAACAGATGAGACCTGCTACAAAAGAACAAAGAATGAGAGCTGATACAAAAGAACATAGAATGAAACATGCTACAAAAGAACAGATAATGAGGCCATTATGATTGTTTTTTTTCCATATGTCAAGATAGATTTTGATGTCATGTGCTTTTTATGTTGTTTGAAATCTATGTGTTGGTACCTAATGTTGATTCCACGTGTTGATATTGAAAAAAAATAAAGAATATTTTAAAATGAAAAAAGGAAATGACACAAAATTCAATTTAAAAAAAAAACATGTAAAGTTTTGTTGTTCAAAAACGCATCCAGCACAATAAACAAGAGAACTCGTATACTTCTGTACATCCTCAATTATGACTTCCTACAAAAGACACAATGAACAAATAGTGGGAAAATATAATAGAGATCTTACATCGGGTACACTTCTTGTTTAAGTTTAGTGCCTGCTGGCGTAGGTGATTATGCCTTTCCACAACATTATATATAATAATTGCCAACTTCTTAATGTGTTATTTCTCTTAAAATGTCTGGTATTATTTTCTGTTTTGTTTTTTATCTTTCGTTTGCACAATTTTGTTCCAGTTGTTACCGTATGCTCCAACGTTCCTCTTCCCACTTCTTGATCAGATAAGGATAACTTGTTTCATTCTGTTATGTTTTTTTTTCGTCTAGGTATCTGTTAGAACATGTCCCTGTCATCAATTCATTTTTTTTTTTTACATTCTTCTGTAATGATCACGTGTATCTTCTTTAATTAATGTTCATCGTTGATGTACATCATCATCATCATCATGATCTAAAATAAAGAAAATAATATTTGGATATCTCGAACAGTCCTTGTTCAAACAGTTCCGTTCAAAAATAGTTCTCAAACAAGAACAGTCCTAAAGTAAAGAAAATAAATATAATCTAAAATAAAGAAAATAAATATAATCTAAAATAAAGAAAATAAATATAATCTAAAATAAAGAAAATAAATATAATCTAAAATAAAGAAAATAAATATAACCTAAAATAAAGAAAATAAATATATTCTAAAATAAGGAAAGTAAATATAATCTAAAATAAAGAAAATAAATATAATCTAAAATAAAGAAAATAAATATAATCTAAAATAAAGAAAATAAATATAATCTAAAATAAAGAAACTAATATTTGGATACCTCGCAGTTTCTGATATGTTTGTTGTGGATCTCTTCAAGATGGAAACATATATATATGTGATGATTGCCACGTGATTGAATGTTCGCTGGCACTTATATGTTAATGATTGTTATGTTTAGTAAATTAATTGTTATGTACCAGTAATTGCAGATACATCATCATCATGTGCCATACCGGTTGGTGCAGGCGAACATGTTTCCACAATTCCCTATCTACAGTGCACCGTATCAATTCTGTTCTTGACCCGTTTTCTCTGCTATGACACCAAGCTATCCAGTACTTCTCTCTTTGCCGTCTGTGCATCTTTCTTTCCTTGTATTGTGCCACTTGTAACCAAGTATTCCAACTGTCCGTTTCTCATGAAGTAAACGATAAACGTCGATTGCTCCGTTCTGATGTTTTTTTTAGGAGCTCCGTTTAGGTTTTGGTCACTTTTAGAATGTCTTCGTTGGTCTTTTTAGCTGCCCAGTGAATTCTCAACATTCTTTTGAGAAATCGCATATCTCTGGCCTCTAATCGTCTTTTCATTTGTTTGTCCACTATCCATGATTCGCTTCCATATGTCAGATTTGGTTCTATATAGCACAGATTAACTCTATTTCTCATTTCTATTGACTTAGACTCGTTGCACAAGATGTTTTTAATTTTCTGAACTGTTATTTTGACCTGAACTTGTCTGCTTTTTATTTCAAGACAAATTAGACAGTACGATAATGTTTCTTTTGGTGATCACTAGTTTATCTGTAACATCGCCAGCAATGGCAATACTTAAACTGAAATTGTAAAAGAAATTCATGTTTAATCATAAAAATAAAACTACGTGTAGATAACATGTTATTTCCAACATAGGTAATTAACGTCATCAGGAAATATCTTTTCAAATCTCTTCTCAAATTTATTACACTATCTGAGAGGCTTGAACTAAAATATATGTTTAATATAGAAACTAGTTGCAGTGATGTAAACAAACAGAAACATTTGTTGAAAGCGTTAATAAACTGGAATTCTTAAGGAACTAGGAAATGTGGAAAGCCCAAGCAGAACAGCCGTCGAGACAGAAGCAAAGGCTGTAGGATTGAAACGGACTCATTTGATTTAAATATTATAAAACTGGGTCCATTGACAGTGCTGCAGTCCTTTGTTCGATGAAGAGCTCAAATGCGTAAGTCAAATAAGTTACAATTTTGTGAAAGGTGTATAAAAGGTCAAAGGTCAAGGCTTGAGATGTGTATCCGTGGCTTATAGTAGCCGTACTCTACCACCCATACATTTGTTGATAAGAAGCTACCAACCGGTGTCGCCTTCAGGACGCAAATTTATAGCGATCGGGACATTTCTTGACCTTCCCATGACGTGAACAGTCCCAGTTTAATTTCTTAACTGCATAGCTGCGTCGGTGGCTACTTCTCATTGAAGAACAGATTCGACTTAGATAGGTCCCTTACAGTAATACTATCATTTCTATTTTGTAGTCATGACTTGTCATTTTACAAGTCGAAGAAAGTTGACCGTAATTGTATGATGTGATGTTGATTACAACCTTAAGTTACACAACACAGTCACTCACAACACAAAAGGACTCAGATGTTTCATTATTAAATTATCTTTTCTCTATTGTTTCTGTATCTTTCGTTCCGTACCTTTAAAAGTAAAGACTTCCAAGAGAAGTATCCAATATATCCTAACTGAGTTCTTCTTTCTAATTTGATTCAAATCTGGCTTTGAGTAAGAGACGTCATATAATGCATGAACTCAGATAAATTAGTGACTCATAGCTGGCTGCTGGTGTCAGAACAGTGAATCATAAGTGAAGAATCAAAACTGATGTAAGGCTCCACTACATTTCCCTGCGGTAACTCTTGAAAAATATGAACTAGCGAGTAGATGTTGAAAATTCAAGGTAAATCTGGTAATAAAACAATCCGTTGAAGTCGGATGTTCTTGGCCGAAAGCACAGGTATCGTGGTTTACGACACAATGTAACTTACGCCTATTAAACACTACTTTAAGGGTTGACGAGGAAAGGAAAAACCGTCGAGCGATCACCGGCACCATCAACAACAAACAATTCGTGACCTCGATCTCTCAGTGACGTCAGATATTTCCCATTCCCATTGTGAGCCTCAATGTGGATCTTATTATTTCTTGATTTGTCTCGAACGCCTATTCAGCTTTCGTTCAACTTTCTGTCTTCAAGAAACCCCGCGTCGTCTTGTGTCACATCATCCCTACTCCTAACTTGGGAAATACCTCTTCCAGATTTATTTCTGGGACTGACTTTCATGAGTTTTCGTAATCGTCAATGCGTCTGTATGTAAAAACTGACATGTAACTCATTTTCTACATATCACATATCCGTTATTGTTGAGAGCTCTTTATGAATCTGCACGTCAAAGTGTGTTTATATTACTCGGCATCGTTCTTCTGCAGACAGTCTCTTTAGATCAAATGTTTGCCGAGGATAATTCCGAAGATAACTGCAGTAATAGCATAAGCCAGGTACGTCCATTTATGGGGAATATTGACAGAGAATGAGTTCCACGTCTGTTGATATGCAAATTGATAATTCGTCAGCTGCAGAGATTGGTGCTGGTCTCTCTGATGGGATGAATAGAAAGACGTCAAACGTGTTTTTTCTTTTTCAAATGTTCGTGTTTATAATTGCAGACTCATAATGAGAAGCGGTTTATTTGTATTTTGTCTCTGAAAGTTTTCATATTCATTCCTAAAAACATCACAAAGAAACAGCCGACATTTTTGGGCACATCATGAGAAGAGGAAAGTTGGAGTACTTGGGTACAACTGGCTAAATACAGGGGAAGAGAGATCACGAACGACAAAGAGAGATGATACTAGATAGTTTGTTGTCATGACATGGAAACAGTCACCAACAGAATAGATATGATGTAATGTGGATAGAAAACTGTGTAAGGACATGATCGCCTACGTCAAACGGTTTTGCACGTGATGATGATAATTCATATCCACATTTGAAGTTAACTTTTTAAAACAATGAATTATTTATATTTTTCTTATTTATCTTCACTTGTTCAAATACATGTAATAATATTTTCTCTAATGATTGAACAGTTTGTGACAGTGACAGATCCTAGACCATAGAAACAGAAGATTATGAGTGAAAATGTAAATATAATTATGTTCGTTACAAAACAATCAGTTATAATATGGAATTATTGTTTTGGCAAAGATGAACATTAAATAGGAACACAACACCGTAATATCACGAGTTGGACACACCTGGAATAAAAAAATGAAATCATTCGACTGACCAAGGCTAACCCTAAGAAGGTTGATAAAAACCAAAATAATTGATGGTACATGCAGATGAGAATGGCTTGACGGCGTCCCTAGAATCTCAGCGAAAATAGAGTCAAGAAAACGGACAAGAGAAATCAGTCTTAAAGAGACAGTAGAAGATTCGACATGAATTCAGTCAGAAAAAAGGCTAAAGAATCACAGGAGTTGTGTACAGCAACGAGGCTAAAGAAACCCAAAACAAACATAGAAAAGACGACAACGAATTAAAGAACCCGAAACACAAGTTTAGAAGCCAAGAAGGGATATTAATTCAATAAAAGAAACATAGGCATGAAGAAAAGAATCAATAAATCGACATAGAAACAAATCAATGATGCAGAGATACACCATTCTGACACAGAAACAAATAAGTGAAAAAGAGATGCAAGAATCCGACAAAGAAACAATTACACGGAAAAGAGAGACAGGAATCCAACACAGAAACACACACACACACACCACACACACACACACACACACACACATATATATATATATATACACACCTGACGTTTTAATGGTGCAATATTTGTACTAAAGTGGAGTGACTATTTTTATGCAAATCATTTACGGTTGTGGGCGGGGTTATATTATGACATCATGCAGATAAAACCTGCGAGTATAAGTAATTTCAATTCTTTCGGGAGACAGATCTGGCGTTAGTTTATCATATAACATTGCCCATATACTGACCTATGCCTATATTTACATAACACCGTCCACATGACTCACCCAATCTAACAATTTTATAATAATAAAATAAATTCATTATTCATACCCCACCCATTAGATACTACCCTTTTCCTAACACTTAACTTCTTCTATGACGTCACTACTCCTCAATAATATCGCTTGTGAAATGGTCTCTATACTTCCTCTAATGTTCCTAAATATTTTATTACATATTACCTCTAGCGTCCCTCGGAATATTTTATTATATAACATCTATATGGTTCCTATATATAACATCTATATGGTTCCTATATATAACATCTATATGGTTCCTATATATAACATCTATATGGTTCCTATATATAACATCTATATGGTTCCTATATATAACATCTATATGGTTTCTATATATAACATCTATATGGTTCCTCAGAAATACTAATCTGATTTGTCCTCTGACAAATGACCTTGATGTTTCCATTTTTTAGCTGTCTTGCATTATTTAATTTTTGTTCATCTTTTAGTTTATTACATATATTTATTCTCTGATATTGTAGCACATTTCCCTTTCGTTTTGTCATTTCTTTCACATCTTATTCCATTTTTTCCCTCTTGATCCTCTAGTTCCTCTCATTTAAGAACTTGTAGAAGAGTTTATCTTCATTCCGTTGTCCATTTGTGTTCCAGTTTTTTGAAGAACGCCGCGTGTGGGTCGAAGCGTCATGCCTTTGTTGTGTTCCTTTTTTTTTTGTTATAAAACTGCCATCCTACTTTGTAGGAGTATACGTTACACCCAGCACTTGCGCATGGGGGATTCTGCTCTTTTTTTTCCTCATTCCAACTGCTCGCTGTTTATTTATCCAGGACCTCTCTAATTCATCATTCCACCAGGAAAATTGTTCCCAGTATTTTCTTCTGAGCTTATCAAACGCCACCTACAGCTCTCAAGCCTTCCTGCTGATGGGGATCACCCAAACCATTAAACATTTTCAGCATTGTGAACAGGGGCGGTTGTGGGTAGAATGACGTCATCCGTTTATAACTGGCAAAGCTCATGACGTCACATGCATTGGGATGTTTAGGGGACAGCACTTCGGTTTGAGAAGTAAAGTTGGTGATGACTTATCTCCCATTAATCTTACTGACAATACCTTGTCCTGACGTGCCATACTTGAAATATTGCACAACTCTTGTTTCTTCTCTTTGTATTTGCCTTTCTTTACCGATATCAGCATCATCATCATCATCGAGTGTAATCTCCACAACGAAGGTTGGCTACCATGAAGCGCCATTCCGCTCTGTCTCTTGCTCTGATGGTGCAGGTTGTCATAGGTTGATATTTTCCATTTTTTAATGTTAGTCGTCCATGTTAGTCTTGGTCTGCCTCTGCCTCTATTACCCTGTTTTTTTTCCCTCCACGATTACTTTTAGTAGGCTGTTTTGTCTTTTAATATTGCCCAAAAATCTCATTTGTCTTGTTTGAATTGTGTTTAATAGTTCTCTTTTCATTTTTAGTTGTTTTATGACTGCATCGTTAGTTTTATTTTCTTTGCATCTAATTCTACATATTCTTCTATATATCCACATTTCAAAGGCTTCAATTCTACTGATATACTGCCGGGGAAATGATCAATGTCATGGTACTCTAGAACACCCACACGCATTCGGAAGTGATCAATAAACCGTCATCGCCCCCTGGTCGACTTGCCAATCTGGTTACGCAACCACTGTTAATACCAAAAAAAAAAAAAAAAAAAAACCATCGGTAGCCTCAAGTGCATCCTTGAGCTCCACACCTTGATTTTTGTTGGTAGATGTGTCCCTTCGATTTCCCTTTAACTTTAAAGCCGCCACAGACAGTGACTACATGCAGTGACATTTTTCTCACACGCCTAGTAAATTCGCTACGGCACTGCAATAGGCGGAAGTCAACTTTTGTATTACAGACATAAATATCAACTAAGAGAAATGAGTTTTGGGTGTGACACATGATGGCATGAAACTACAGCACGTTACTGGTTCATCCACCGAGACGTGACCGAGAGCTCTAACACTCCAATGCTGGTGTGTACAAGGATAGCCGGCTCCAGGTGTAACTTGAAATAGTTGAAACAGGTTATTTGTAGCATTCCACCATCCAAGCGAGTCTCTTTTAGAACACCAATGTCTGTCCTGTAGACAAGATTTTCGAGAAGGAATCCCCATTGACTGGCGTTCATATAGTTCCAATATACACTAGGAATGGTGTACAGGCCTAGACGGATATACCTGAAGCGTGCGCACCTGGGCCCGAAACGCCTGCCCGTCGTCTCAGGCGTCCCCTGTCGGGCTCCCGGCTCACAAGAGTGGCGAATCATTTCAGTGGAGGAGGTATGTTTACGCCACTCGGAAAAAAAAATCACAAATAATTAATGACAGAAAAAAAAAAAAAAAAAAACAATATATGGAGTACGGGTTCGATTCTGCTTCGGACCATATATTGTTCTTTGTTTTTTTTTCTTTTGTTGATTATTTGTGATTTTTTTCCGAGTGTTGTAAACATTATTTGCTGAAATGATTGGCTGATCTATCACCTCTGAAGTTTCCCTCTATAAGAATATTCATTTATTATTATTTTTCTCCTGTTCACAAGTCTCTCTGATAGCGACACACACACGACATCTTCGGTAGCGCGGCGGTGCAATCTTGTGGGTCACCAATGGCTTAATCTCATGAAAATTTCCTACGGGAATCTTTAAATAATCATTGCTTTCTCTTATTGGTAAGGGGGAGGACAGCTTTATCTTCTTAAGCATCACAGAAACAAACACATAGACCCACGCACACACTAGCACGTGTTTCCATAAATACCTTGAGTTGTTCATTTTCCCGCCTTAGAAACTCAATCTGATGTCTGGTTTGCTTTAGTTCACAAAGTAGGAGCAGGAGTTCTTTATTAAAGTTGCCATGAGCCGATCTCTGGACAACAAATGTAACAAGATATAAGTCACGATGATGTCAACATTTCAGTTGCCGTACTAGTCTATCAATCCGGTTGATTGGTCGTGTTTTAAATAGGTTCTTCAATGAGTTAGTTAGTCGGACAATTCGGCCAATCAATCTGTTATATAATTAGTGAATTATTTGCCTGGTCCCTATATAACTAGTGAGTTAGTCGGACAATTCGGCCAATCAATTAGTTATATAACTAGTGAGTTAGTCGGACAATTCGGCCAATCAATTAATTATATGAGGTAAAGGCATCAAGATGCACCAAGATGCGTAGAGATGCGAAGCTGCTGTAAAGCTGATGATAATAGCAATACTAAGAAAAAGGAAGAAAAAAGTGGTATGGTGACAGCTTTACGTGGTAATGGACGAAACAAAAGTCGACGTTTCGGCCAAGTAGGCCTTCATCTGGACGAACAACAAACACAAAAATTATATATAACGATATATTAACAAATATAACTACATGGCGATAATATGCTAGATACTAAAGAGAGGAAAAATAAAAAATGGTCATTTCCCTGTGTTCCTGAGCTGGGTCAGTCTCCAAATGGACTAGATTGATACGGCAGGATGACCGACTATAAATCTCTCTGACCAGGATCTCACCTGACTTCTTTGAGAACTTCCTCATTGGTCTTTTTAGCTGTCCAGGGAACTTTCAACATTCTTCTGAGAAATCCCATCTCTGTGGCCTCTAATCGTCTTTTCATGTGTTTGTCTACTGTCCATGTGAAAACAAATCCGGCGACAGAATACGGCCTTGTCTGACTCATTGTTATATAAGTTAAAATTGTCCTGTTTTTTTTGTTAATTCGTAAAGCTGCTGAATTGTTGCCAGTACATTTTTTTTTATGATTCGCAGATCCTTGCCATCAATGTCTAATTTCTCCAGCATATTGATTATTTCCACATGCTTTACTTTGTCAAATGCTTTTGTGTAGTCTATATATAAAGCACATATATAGATCTTTCTAGTTGGAAAAACTACCCGACTGAACTACCGACGTTCGGACAACCCGTGTTCGATTCCCGCTGGGAGCAGTGTGAATTGTACTCATGGCTGAAAAAAAGGAAAAAAAATACTCCCAAGGTCGACCCAGCCGTTGGCAGAAATGGGTACCAGGGTATTACCCTGGGAATGTGAGGAATGTCGCTTCGCATCTGAGTTTCGATACTTGAGGCGACACTTTACAGAAATATCCGAACATTTCTGGATAGGCGGCCGAGCACATATGGGTATATACTCGCGTGCTAAGACGCCGGTTCAAGTCTCGTACTTATCTTTACCTCTACTTTTCTATCAATGTTCTTAAGACGTATATTGCATTATTTGTGCCCTTTCCTTAGAATAAATCCACATTGTTCCTCACTTATTTCTGGTTTTATTTTGTTTCTAACACGTCTCATGATGATTCTTAGTAATATTTTCGTCTTATGGCTCATAAGACTAATAGTGCGATGGTCTTCACAATCAGTAGCGCCTGACCTCTTCGGTATGTCTACAAAGATAGATTTTAGTAGATCTTCAGGTATGTGTCCAGTGTTATATATGCCATTGAGTAGTTTTGTTATGACTTGTACTCCCAGCTCTCCTAATGCATTTATCTCTTCGATTGTTATATTGTCGGGATCTTGAACTTTACCTCTTTTCATGTGTTGAATTGCTTCCTCCACTTCACTCTGCATTATTGGTGGTCCTGTGTCTTTGTTTGAATTGTTTAACTCTGGTCTTTCGTCATCATAGAGTTGACTGATATATTCTGTCCATCTTTCCATTGTCTTCTCCTGTCCCATTATTATATTTCCTTCCTTTGATTTAACGCATCCTGAAACTTTGACTTCTTTTCTTCCTGTTAATTCATTTAACTGATTGTGCATAAATTTTGAGTATTTCTTTTGTTGTTTTTCCATTTCTTCACATTTCTGTTTTAACTATCCTTCCTTTGCTTCTCTGCACTTGTTTTGGATCTCTTTGTGAAATATTTTGTATGTCCGTTCTTCTTTCTTATGTTTTCTTCTTTCATCTATTAGTTGTAATATTTCTTCTGTCATCCATTTCTTTTTGTTGATTCTGTTGGTCACTGGTATTGCTTCTTTTGATGTTTGTTGAATCGATTGTTTGAGCATTCCACAGTGCTTCTCGATGTCCCGTATTTTCTCAGTAGCATTATATCTATTTTGTACTATCGTGATGTACTTATCACTCATCTGTTTATCTACTCTAAGTATATCTAGTTCTAATTTTATATTTCTTGTGGGATTTCAGTGCCTTCCGCAGTTTTATTCTTATCTTTCCAACTACTGGTACATGGTCACTATTGCAATATGTTCCTGGCCTTGTTTTAACAGATTTAGCCCATTCCTGAATCTTCTCTGTACCAGTATAAAATCAATTTGATGTGTACTTTGTTGTCTGGGCTTTGCCATGTCCATAGTCGCCTAGGGTGTTGCTTGAACCAGGTGTTACCTATAATCATTTCATGTGTCTTTGCCCAATCTATCAATCTACCCCCTCTGTCATTCATCTCTACAAGGCAATGCCCCCCAGTCACATTTTGCACTTTAGCTGTTCCTACCTTTGCATTGACACCCCCTAGTATAATAGTTATTTCTTGGGATTTACATTGTTCCATGGTCGCCTCTAGCTCCTCGTAAAAAGTGTCAATGTCTTCTTCTTCGCTATTACTTGTTGGTGCATAAGCTTGAATTATGTTAATATCCATTGGCCTACCTGTCAATTTTAATAGCAGATTTATGGGATACTGGCCAAAATCCTTCCACTGTTTTGCACTGTTTCTCTATCTATCATGATGCCTATTCCTCTTTCGTGTGTGGTTCCCACAGAGTAAATTACATTTCCGCTGTCGCGTTGTAATAATCCTGCTCCTTTCTATCTCATTTCACATAGTCCCAAGATGTTTAATTTCATTTTCTTCATTTCTTGACTGATGTTTTATATTTTACCAACCTGGAATGCTGATATAATGTTCCAAGTTCCTATTGCTAGTGTCTCTTTATTTTTGATCTTGCATACAGTAGCTTAGGGAGCCGCGATAGCTCAATGGTTAGTGAACTGGACTACAAAGGACAAGGGGTAGGGTTCGATCCCAACCGACGGCTTCCGGGTTCACCCAGCCTTAAATGGGTACCGGATTTTTTTCTGGGAAAGTAAAGCAGCACGGGTGTAATACCGACCACATTACCCCAAAAATCGTGTGCTGAAGGTCTGTAAAATATAGGGTCACTGACACCATATTTCCCTATACGCCACATGGAGTGACGGGGGTACTTTACTTTTTTTACTTTTTATACAGTAGCTTGTAAATTTAGATGACTTCACCTTGAACGAATTAGAAACCACCTTAAAGCTTATGACCAATAACAAGGCTGCTGGAGAGGATAAGTTAACAGCTGAGATCCTCAAGGCAATTGATAGCCATAATCTAATACATCTACAAAAAATGTTCAACATCATTTGGAAAACAGAGAAGACGCCTCATAAATGGAAAAAAAGGAATCATTGTTAAGATTCCAAAAAAAGGGCAATCTTAGAGATTGTAACAACTGGAGAGGCGTGACACTTTTGTCAGTTGCCTCAAAGTTATTCTGCAAAATCATCCTAAATAGAATAAAGGATTCAATAGATACAGTAATGCGTGAAGAACAGGCTGGGTTTAGAAAAGGGAGAAGCTGCCTTGACCATATTTTCACTCTTCAAATTATATTGGAGGAACACATTGAAAAGAAAAAACCTTTTGTACTTAACTTCATTGACTTCAAAAAAGGATTTGACAGCATTCATAGAGATTCTTTGTGGAAAATTCTGAAGCAATATGGCTTACCATCAAAAATCATAAATATTATCAAAGACATGTATGATGGTTACACATGTGCAGTTCGAACAGAGGAAGGAATGAGCGAATGTTTCCCAATAGAAACTGGGGTTAAACAAGGATGTATTTTATCGCCCTTGTTATTTGGAATTGTTATGGACTTCATAATGAAGAAATGCTGCACTGGTAATAAAGGCATCGAATGGATACAAGGAGACCATTTGGAGGACCTCGACTTTGCTGGTGACATAATTCTCATCAGCAGTCAGATAAAAACGATGCAGGAAAACACAAATGAACTATCATCAATAGCCAGCAAAATTGGGCTAGAGATCAATCATGAAAAGACTAAAGTCATGAAAAGTTTAATTCCAACAGACGACAAAATATACATGGAAAACAAACCAGTAGAAGAGATCGATCACTTTATCTATCTTGGAAGTCACATTGATCGAGAAGTGGATACAAGCAAAGAAATTAGAATCAGAACAGCTAAAGCAGCAATGTCTTTCAGAAACCTTGAAAAGTTGTGGAAATCAAAACTCATCAGCACAAACACAAAACTTAGACTATTCAAATCAAATGTACTATCAACCCTTACGTATGCGTGTGAAAGCTGGAAAACAACAAGAGATATAGAAACAAAGTTGAACGCATTTGAAAATAAATGTCTAAGGAAAATACTTGGTATAGCGTGGAATGAATTCAAAACAAACGAGGAAATTATAGAAATTATAGAAATCACCAATCAACCACTAATATCTTCAGTAATAAAGAAAAGACGATGGTCATATGTTGGACATGTGATGAGAAGAGATAATAACCGAATAGCAAAGCAAGCCCTCATATTGGAAACAACAGGTAAGAGAAAAAGAGGAAGACCCAGAGAGACACTGAGAAGAACATTGATGAGAGAGGCAAGAGCAGCAGGATTCGGCTCCCTCAATGAGATAGAGCTGCGTGCACAGAACAGAGACGAGATTTGATAAAATATCATTAAAAGAAAACTGCTAGTACAAAAATTCAGATAGGAGAAGGTGTATCTTGGTCTACGCCCTATGGGTCGGCTACGGCTCGAAAGGTCAATAGATAGATAGATACAGTAGCTTTATGACGATCGGGTGTCACCTGTAGCACATGACGCTCTCTACCGGACGAGGTGGCTGTGAAGTCCCCATTAACGTCGTTAGCTGTAGATATTAAGTTGTGATTTGTCATGATTAATCTAGGCAATATAATAATGTAGTTTGTCATTCCTTTCCTTCTTGGCAGTGACTGTACTAGTCGGAGATCGCAGCCATTGTCTCTATACATGAGATCCTCTACCTGCCATCGCTGAGTGGGAACCATAACCGGCACTACTTGTTGGCTGCTCCCACAACATCATCCACCATCTGCTCCAATTGCTTCACATAACCCTGATGGGGGGGGGGGGCTAAACGGGAGCTCCACCTTGTCCAAGAGTGTCCCGAAGACGAGCGGAGGAAAGGAGGCGTCTTATTCCTCCTTTGGTAGGGCATAACTCTACCCCGCTAACCCATGTTATCATTACGCTTCATTAAATTACACTGCTATACCCCACATCACGATATGCTTTGTTATGCTATGCTATGCTATGTAATGCCCTGTGTTGTGCTGCACTGTATTGTACTATACTATTTTACACTATAGTTATTTATTTATTTTGTATACGTTTCATGTAAAGATCGAAAGTCATTACTACATAACTTATTTAGTTTATTTTATTTTAACTTTCCCATGAATCACTTTGTACATGAATGAATGAATCCAAATTACACATAGCTCACGAAGCAGAAATGAGATCAATACAGCGTCCTCTTATGGGGGAATCTATTAAACTTTCAGACTTTACATTTAAGATAAATCACTGCATCTGTGTAAGCCATCAAGCAAAAGCAGAGAAGAAAAGCTTCAGAAGTGAATACAAGAACGTCTGAATCACAACGACGAATCAATTCACATTCGTCACATAAGTAATGTGTATAATTTATAACTTTTAACTGACTTGGCACGGACTGTAACAGATGAAAGTATCACCTTTTCTACATATTGGAATATAATCTGACAGATTTTTTTTAAATTGACTAAGATTAACGTCTAACTATTAGTAAGAGATTGGAGTGCACTGAATGATATCTGACGGTGCACGCAGGAAATAACGGATGCACGAACTGACATCTAAAAGTGTAAATAGAAGAAACAGTGTGCAGCAACTGACATTTAAAGATGAACACAGAAGACAAAGACAAAGAGTGTACAAACTGATACTTAAAAATATACACAAAGAAACCAAAGAGTGTACAAACTGATACTTGAAGTACACATAAAAGAAATATTTACACAAAAGACAAAGAGTGTACCCAGATTGGACTAAAAGAAAGTGGATAATAAAAACTGGTATGATAACGATGGACAAAGAAGGGCCGTGCACCTACTTGAGACTTACATGAGTAATACTTCTAGCCTGTCTGATGCTCAACGAAGACTCAAACAATTGGAGGTGTCTCATCCCCCGTGGCAGCTTCTCAATGACGTCATTGTTATTTGTGCTTCCCCACATTTTTTCAGTTGCTATTGACGACGAACTTTTGTTGTCTCGCGCATTAAGACTAATTTCATATTGTTGCATGTATTTTTCAGAGTCAATGTCCTCCTCCCATTCTTGTGCTACATCACCGTTGCCTCGCGCGTTATATTTCCTAGAAGTAAACGCGAAATTATTATTGTCCGTCTGATGGACGTTGTCAACCTCACCGTCAGGACTCACGATGTTTATTTGTGGCAATTCTTTCCGTGCATCCTGTGTCACCAATGATGGAACATTTTTAGATTTAGTGTGACGACGTCCACTTTTCTTTGAAGGATGTAAATCACTCTTATTCACCAGTATCGACACTTTTTTCTTTGTTGAATGTGTTTGACTTTGGTTAGGTCTTAACGCATAATCGTTACCGTCTCGTTTTTTCAAGATGCTTTGACTTGCAAAGGAATCAATCGATGTCTTTCCTTCTACATCTGACGTGAGATCTATTTTGACGATTGATTTACGTTGTACCTTGGTGTCACTATCTGCATCGTTATTAGGAACAATCATCTCAAATAGACTCTTTCTTTGTTTCATTTCCCGAAATCCTTTCGGTTTTAAATCACCCTTCAGAGATGTTCGTTTCAATGACATACTTGTCAGTACAGGTAAGTTAGTCGACGAACCTTCGCTATCCTTATCATCCACAAATTTATCCATTTCTTTAGCTTGTTTTTCCAAACTTGGTTTTTTTATGACATTTTTCTCTGAAGAATTTAAATAGTTGGCCACAAGACGAGTAATACACTCAGTGGAATTTTTTCCTTTAACATCAGAAGTAGCTATTACTGACTTTGATGATGACGCACCAATGTCCGTGTTTTGTTTCTTAAGAAAAGCCACATCTTTTATAAAAGCCGGGCCTCGATCTGAAGCCAGGTGCTCATAAGTCTTGGTCACGTTGCCAGAGATACTCAAAATAATATCATTAATTCGTAAAAAGCCACACTGCTCTGCGTCGAATCCTACTTTTCTCTTTTTGAAACTATTCGACTGAGAGGAAGATAGTGTAAACTGTGCACCTTTTGTCCGGTGTTGGCTGTATGTGTGTGTTTTATTATTTTCTGTATTCCACATCACGTTGCGCCTATATGCTTGTGATTTTGATCTTAGATTCCGGCTGCTCCGTTTACCACCGATGCTGGAAACATTGCAGTCAGATTCCAATGTTGTGTCTACGTTGGAACAATCATCACTTCTCAACTGAGTCTTATCTCCGATTAGACATGAGTCACTTGTCGCGTCAACTGGATCTGAATTTTCTGTTTTGAGAGACGGCTTACTCGCCATGTTGTTTTACAAACGTTTACAAGAATACGTCAACCCGTTCTTCTTGATAAATGAATCGGTGTGACCGTTTGATGTTACCTCTATTGTTTGCGATTTGAAGATAACAGCATTGTCTTCCTATTACCTTCAAACATGCCTGTACAGAGGAGCAACCACGCGAACGCTTCCGTCAGTTACTGATAATGTTTCTATTTTTTTCGTTGCTAAATCGTTACTGGTACAGCTACTTCGTCATATTGTTGATGGCCATAGTTGTTATTGGACACTCCCGGAAGTATTCCAATCAAACTGTAGCAATTCACAAGATGGCTCCTTGAATGCGAATTGGACAACAAATTATTTCTCCGATTCGGCAGTTCTTCACAATAGTGTAAGCGTGAACTTCCTGTCACACAGTGTGTACATCACGTGATCAGTTTGTACACCTAAACTTGCAATGGAAAGTCCCGTTTCTCTGCGTAAACATAACAGACAATGTGACAAGAGTCGTAGTTTATCTCTGCAACGGTTGAATTCAGAAAACAATTTATTTTAACTGAATATTGGTTATTGGTTATTGGTTATGGAAGGCCTCGGTATCACCGCAAACGAATTAAAATCCATAATTGCTCAACCGCCCGTGCCAGTGGAATCATCCGAATTACCAACTCATCTCCCAAACAAAGAAAGGTAACTGTAGTCCCTGGGTACAAATAATAATACATAAATATTATTATATGGGGAACTTCCGAGGCGATAATAGGGAATAATAGAACAAAGAAGTATGTGTTAGCACTCGGAAAAATTGACAGACAAACAACAATAGAAAAAAACGAAGAACAATATATGGTCCGAAGTGGGATCGAACCCGTACTCAGTGGCACCGCGCCTTGCCACGAGAAGCCGAACGCTTGGTACACTGCCACGCAGCCAACTAAAAAATTGGCTATTGCAGTAGTGTCTTCCACGAAAGGCGATCTCAATGACTATAGCATAGGGTAACGATCACAGACCGGAAATAAATTGTATATTTGTACTTTCCTATTAATGCAAGTATCTCCCAGTAGGGCTGAATACTTGTGTTGTAGACAAACATTTATTGGACGAAACAGCACGAATAGTAGTTCCCAGTGGTTATATACTGGGTACAAATAATAATACATAAATATTATTATATGGGGAACTTCCGAGGCGATAATAGGGAATAATAGAACAAAGAAGTATGTGTTAGCACTCGGAAAAATTGACAGACAAACAACAATAGAAAAAAACGAAGAACAATATATGGTCCGAAGTGGGATCGAACCCGTACTCAGTGGCACCGCGCCTTGCCACGAGAAGCCGAACGCTTGGTACACTGCCACGCAGCCAACTAAAAAATTGGCTATTGCAGTAGTGTCTTCCACGAAAGGCGATCTCAATGACTATAGCATAGGGTAACGATCACAGACCGGAAATAAATTGTATATTTGTACTTTCCTATTAATGCAAGTATCTCCCAGTAGGGCTGAATACTTGTGTTGTAGACAAACATTTATTGGACGAAACAGCACGAATAGTAGTTCCCAGTGGTTATATACTGGGTACAAATAATAATACATAAATATTATTATATGGGGAACTTCCGAGGCGATAATAGGGAATAATAGAACAAAGAAGTATGTGTTAGCACTCGGAAAAATTGACAGACAAACAACAATAGAAAAAAACAATATATGGTCCGAAGTGGGATCGAACCCGTACTCAGTGGCACCGCGCCTTGCCACGAGAAGCCGAACGCTTGGTACACTGCCACGCAGCCAACTAAAAAATTGGCTATTGCAGTAGTGTCTTCCACGAAAGGCGATCTCAATGACTATAGCATAGGGTAACGATCACAGACCGGAAATAAATTGTATATTTGTACTTTCCTATTAATGCAAGTATCTCCCAGTAGGGCTGAATACTTGTGTTGTAGACAAACATTTATTGGACGAAACAGCACGAATAGTAGTTCCCAGTGGTTATATACTGGGTACAAATAATAATACATAAATATTATTATATGGGGAACTTCCGAGGCGATAATAGGGAATAATAGAACAAAGAAGTATGTGTTAGCACTCGGAAAAATTGACAGACAAACAACAATAGAAAAAAACGAAGAACAATATATGGTCCGAAGTGGGATCGAACCCGTACTCAGTGGCACCGCGCCTTGCCACGAGAAGCCGAACGCTTGGTACACTGCCACGCAGCCAACTAAAAAATTGGCTATTGCAGTAGTGTCTTCCACGAAAGGCGATCTCAATGACTATAGCATAGGGTAACGATCACAGACCGGAAATAAATTGTATATTTGTACTTTCCTATTAATGCAAGTATCTCCCAGTAGGGCTGAATACTTGTGTTGTAGACAAACATTTATTGGACGAAACAGCACGAATAGTAGTTCCCAGTGGTTATATACTGGGTACAAATAATAATACATAAATATTATTATATGGGGAACTTCCGAGGCGATAATAGGGAATAATAGAACAAAGAAGTATGTGTTAGCACTCGGAAAAATTGACAGACAAACAACAATAGAAAAAAACGAAGAACAATATATGGTCCGAAGTGGGATCGAACCCGTACTCAGTGGCACCGCGCCTTGCCACGAGAAGCCGAACGCTTGGTACACTGCCACGCAGCCAACTAAAAAATTGGCTATTGCAGTAGTGTCTTCCACGAAAGGCGATCTCAATGACTATAGCATAGGGTAACGATCACAGACCGGAAATAAATTGTATATTTGTACTTTCCTATTAATGCAAGTATCTCCCAGTAGGGCTGAATACTTGTGTTGTAGACAAACATTTATTGGACGAAACAGCACGAATAGTAGTTCCCAGTGGTTATATACTGGGTACAAATAATAATACATAAATATTATTATATGGGGAACTTCCGAGGCGATAATAGGGAATAATAGAACAAAGAAAGTTGTTTGTCTACAACACAAGTATTCAGCCCTACTGGGAGATACTTGCATTAATAGGAAAGTACAAATATACAATTTATTTCCGGTCTGTGATCGTTACCCTATGCTATAGTCATTGAGATCGCCTTTCGTGGAAGACACTACTGCAATAGCCAATTTTTTAGTTGGCTGCGTGGCAGTGTACCAAGCGTTCGGCTTCTCGTGGCAAGGCGCGGTGCCACTGAGTACGGGTTCGATCCCACTTCGGACCATATATTGTTTTTTTCTATTGTTGTTTGTCTGTCAATTTTTCCGAGTGCTAACACATACTTCTTTGTTCTATTATTCCCTATTATCGCCTCGGAAGTTCCCCATATAATAATATTTATGTATTATTATTTGTACCCAGTATATAACCACTGGGAACTACTATTCGTGCTGTTTCGTCCAATAAATGTTTGTCTACAACACAAGTATTCAGCCCTACTGGGAGATACTTGCATTAATAGGAAAGTACAAATATACAATTTATTTCCGGTCTGTGATCGTTACCCTATGCTATAGTCATTGAGATCGCCTTTCGTGGAAGACACTACTGCAATAGCCAATTTTTTAGTTGGCTGCGTGGCAGTGTACCAAGCGTTCGGCTTCTCGTGGCAAGGCGCGGTGCCACTGAGTACGGGTTCGATCCCACTTCGGACCATATATTGTTCTTCGTTTTTTTCTATTGTTGTTTGTCTGTCAATTTTTCCGAGTGCTAACACATACTTCTTTGTTCTATTATTCCCTATTATCGCCTCGGAAGTTCCCCATATAATAATATTTATGTATTATTATTTGTACCCAGTATATAACCACTGGGAACTACTATTCGTGCTGTTTCGTCCAATAAATGTTTGTCAACAACACAAGTATTCAGCCCTACTGGGAGATACTTGCATTAATAGGAAAGTACAAATATACAATTTATTTCCGGTCTGTGATCGTTACCCTATGCTATAGTCATTGAGATCGCCTTTCGTGGAAGACACTACTGCAATAGCCAATTTTTTAGTTGGCTGCGTGGCAGTGTACCAAGCGTTCGGCTTCTCGTGGCAAGGCGCGGTGCCACTGAGTACGGGTTCGATCCCACTTCGGACCATATATTGTTCTTCGTTTTTTTCTATTGTTGTTTGTCTGTCAATTTTTCCGAGTGCTAACACATACTTCTTTGTTCTATTATTAACTGTAGTCCCCATCGTAGCAGCCTCAGCACACGCCAAAAGACATAAGGCGAAACCGCGCAGAAAGTGAACACAGCCAACTGTTCCCTGTCATACGATATCATCATTCCTCGTAAACAAGCGGGATATCGAAGCAGGATCAAAACGGATGAGACACACAGCTCACGGTGTGCACAGAGCACTTAACTCAGTAGCTCCTGCAACAAGCCGGTCTTGGAATATGAGGAAACTGCAAGAAGGAACACTTTTCAGACATAGCCTTCAATGGTTTCTGCCGCCTATCCATCATATACCATGGAAGTTCACGTCCTCCCGAAAATGATGATCGTCATAGCACTTGATGATGTTAGGCCATCATTGATGACTCCAATTCCAAACATATAGACACACAGTGGTGGTAAGTTATCATTTCCAATCCAACAGAAGCCACATGACCTGTAGTTAGTAAAACCACAGAGAGAATATGATTTTGTGACCTTCACTGATTCACTCTTAGATGTGAATGTGTAGTTTACACAAGAGAAGTTTTCAACTACAGTGATCCCATTTAAGGCAATTCTGGGATAGCAAGGCAAGTCTCCTTTATAGCAGCAGAACTTGATGTTCTCCGCTCCCTTCTTGTAGCTGCCGCCACACGATTCTGATGTCTCATTAACTTGGACATCATTCAAGAACAATGTCAGATTAACATTCCATAGTTATGGCTCTGCTGATGAAATGCTTGGTGCAACAGTTGTATCAATCATACTGGAGGCTCCTGGTCTGTGGTCATTAATATCACAGACGGCACATGATGTTGTTATATTCAATATTTCTTTCTGGGGTGTAAATATGTGGCACACACATGGAGAGTGGTTTGTGGTCACAGTAATCCCATTAAAGGCAATTCTAGGGTAGCATGGTATAGCTGTTTCAGAACAGCACAATCCTGTGATGTTTTCTGTGTTCGCTATAAAGCTGCTGGTGCTACACAATCCTGACCAATTATAGGTGTGGACATTATTCACTTGCAATGACAAAACTGCTTTGTTTACATGATAAACCTCTGGAAGCGAATCATTTATGGGACTAATAGTACAATTTATTCTTCCATCGGGGATATCTTCATTGAGTCCCCCCAAAAAAGTCTTTGGTTAAAAAGCACATATGCTTATTAAATAAAAAAAAAAAAAATAAAAAAAAAAAAAAAGCACATATGTTAAAAAGCACATAGGGACCAAAATGACAGCTTATTTATATTCGAGCTATGGACTAAGCAATGTTTACATTGAACAACACGATATATGTTATTGCTGCGAGTTGGCAGATTTTTGAAAATGTATTCAAGGGTTTGAACATAAATGTTTGTTCACAGTTCGTTAACCTTCGCTGTAGATAAAGTCGTTAATTCGTTTCGGACGTTTGTGACCTTGGAAGCTAAGGACCTAACTTGTGCAAACGGATGGCATTGGCAAGAATCATTTTGAATCTATGAAGTGGGCTCATTTTGTGTTTAACTGAATATAATATAATTTAAATAAATTACCACATCTGCAGACCTTACTGACTGAACTCTGCAAGCACCACAGGGTTGCCCTGCAGTGGATCCCATCTCACTGTGGAATACCAGGAAATGAGAAAGCAGATCAGTTGGCAAAGGAAGGTTCAACAGGCACACAACTAGATACACCAGTTACATACCATCATAAGAAACAGATAATCAAATCAATCAGAGGACCACAAGCCCCAAATCAGGATGCCTTTCATAATATGAATAGATATGAACAAGTTATTATACGCCTCAGAACAGGACACAATCGAATCCATAGTCATATGTATACAAAATGAAGAAAATACAAAATGAAGCCATGCGCATTATCCTGGGATGTACGTGGGACACTCCCTGTGTAGCAATGAGGTATCTTCTTGACTTTCCAACCATTCATGACAGAATCAAGATCTGGAGAGCACGAGCATACCTGAAGATTAGTACAGATAAAGAGCATCCATTGCACCACGTGCTCAACACAGAGAAAGGTGCCAGGCTAAAAAGAGGCAAATCATGGGTGGGCCGAGCAGAAGATGTCATCAAACAGGTCTGTGGGCTTACCAATATCAGCGTTGGTGAGGAGTGGATACCGGGGCCTACGTCATTCAAGGTGACTTTCTCGTGTATTGTCACACTCGACAGGAAAAGTAGGGAACAGAACCCGGTCGTGGTTAATGCTGAGGTAATGCTGAGGTCAACGGTCTCATCTGCGATAACACCGATGAGAAAGATGCAATCATCTATACAGACGGATCTGTAAGACGACACCAAAGAAGTGCATGGGCATTTACAGCACGCTCGGCAGGCAGAATAGTCAAAGAAGACAGTGGTGCATACGCCATGACCACGAGTAGCATGACAATGGAGGCAATGGCAGTGACCAAGGCATTCAAATAGTTAGAGTCACAAGACTACACCCACGCATGTATGCTGAGTGATTCGATGAGCATGATAAAAAAAGTGGAGGCGGGCTCTGTACGCATGCAATGGGTAGAGTCGTTGCAGAAATCCAAAATACGTAAGGTCACCTTTGTCTATGTCCCTGGACATGCGGGAGTACTGGGAAATGAAAGGGCGGACAGGTTGGCTAGCTGCGCTGTCGTTGAGGACGGGCAACCAATGGATCGGCGGACATCATCAATGCCCTCCGAGATGTGGGAAGAGCACATGACTTCGACAAACACAGATCCACGTCACTTCTTCGGATGATGGAAATGGGAGTTAAGTTGGGCACAGCCAGAAATGAGAAACTTAGTGGCCGTGTAAGAAGACTTATCAACCAACATAGAACTGGAGTCGTCAGTCGCTGGACACTGCGGGACTTGCTGAGGAGGGGATCTGAGCACCTATGGACATGTTCGGAGTGCAATGATGATGACCCGCAAATAACTCAATGTATACAAAATTCAAGATCGACACATCAACTACTTGTACATGTGGACAGGCGCCCCAGACTGCTGAACACATACTTCAAGACTGCACTGAATATAGTAGACTGGAGTAAATCCATTGGCCCATAGATACAACACTACAGACAAAACTATATGGGCCACTGCAAGAATTACAAAAGACAGTAAAATTTATACAGGAAACGACATTGCTGATATAGACAATACTTCGGGCGAACGAAAGATAGATAGATAGATAGATAGATAGATAGATAGATAGATAGATAGATAGATAGATAGATAGATAGATAGATAGATAGATAGATAGATAGATAGATAGATAGATAGATAGATAGATAGATAGATAGATAGATAGATAGATAGATAGATAGATAGATAGATAGATAGATAGATAGATAGATAGATAGATAGATAGATAGATAGATAGATAGATAGATAGATAGATAGATAGATAGATAGATAGATAGATAGATAGATAGATAGATAGATAGATAGATAGATAGATAGATAGATAGATAGATAGATAGATAGATAGATAGATAGATAGATAGATAGATAGATAGATAGATAGATAGATAGATAGATAGATAGATAGATAGATAGATAGATAGATAGATAGATAGATAGATAGATAGATAGATAGATAGATAGATAGATAGATAGATAGATAGATAGATAGATAGATAGATAGATAGATAGATAGATAGATAGATAGATAGATAGATAGATAGATAGATAGATAGATAGATAGATAGATAGATAGATAGATAGATAGATAGATAGATAGATAGATAGATAGATAGATAGACTTAAATGGAGCCGCTCTAGCTCAGCGGTTAGTGAACTAGACTACAAAGGACAAGAGGTCGGGTTCGATCCTGATCGACGGCCTCCAGGATCTTCTTCTCTCTTTCACTGATACCTAAAAGGTGTTGTGGTTTATATCATTTGTTGTTCTTGTGCTGCTCGAACTGTCTGAATTAGTGATTTCCCTTTGTTGTTACATGTCTCTGTCACTGCATCTATCCATTTTCTTCTGGGTTTTCCTCTTGGTCTTTTTCCGTGCATTCTCGAGAAGAACGCTCTTGATAGTGATTGGTGAGGATGCATTCTGACCAGGTGGCCAAACCATTTAGTTGTTGTTGTTCTATATATTCTTGGCAGGGTTTTGTTCCTACCATTTTTCTTATGGTTTCATTTGGTATTCTATCTAGGATCACCCAACCTTAAATGGGTACGGGATTTTTTTCGGGGATAGTAAAGCTGCACGGGCGTAATACTGACCACATTACCCTAAAAATTATGTGCTGGGAGTCTGTAAAAATTATGGTCATTAACACATTATTCCCCCCTCATCAAGGCCAGCTCCTTGTCGTGGGGATGGGGCTTAACAGTCACCAGGGACTGAAAACTAAGACTGGTCAGGCCTTCCTACAACCGAGCAAGACCACAGTCTGCTCTAGCAAGTTCAAGTGCTGAAGTCGGAGGCAACCAGCCAAAAGGCGCACTACAATCAGGATGCCACGCACTCAACGCAAATGGAAGTATGTCTATAACCGCAAATCGATATGGCACTCGCCCTGTGATGGACACTCAGGCAGGTGCAGCACCGGGCCCTCAGCCTCGTAAGGGCCCAACCTCTATTACTGGATGTCCTTCTCAACCGCTCTGTGGAGTCAGGGGGCGAGAGAATAGAGCTACTGGCCAATCCAAAATAAGACCACTCAAAATAATGCACTGGAATGCTGAAGGCATCAGCAGCAAAAGAGATGGGTACAGTAAAAAGATACAATTAGAAAATATCCTGCATAAAGAACAAATAAGCATATGCTGTTTACAGGAAACCCATCTAAACAACGACATAGCCTTGAAGATTAGGGGATACCAGTGCTACCGATCTGACAGAAAAAAACAGACAAAAGGGCGGAATATTGACACTTGTAAGGAACAACATTAATGCATGTCAGGTTGAAGTGTATATGGATGGGGCGGAATATCAAATACTGCACCTCAGGACAGGAAATACAGACTTCCATCTACTTAACTACTACTGTCCGAGTGACCGCCCACTAGCACTAGACACAATTACATTAAAAGAAAGAATAATTGTATGTGGAGACTTTAACAGCCATTCACAGAGCTGGGGCTATGAACATATGGACAAAAGAGGTGAAGAGCTTGAAAATTGGCAGGATGACAATGGGCTTATTGAGAGTTGTAATATAAAGACAGTGGATCCAAAGTGGAGTCAGTCGTTACGTCTAAGAGTCACAGCTAGAGTATAGTGGAGTCACATCTAGAGACTAGAGAGATACATGTCACATAAGAGCATTGATATCAAATTCAGAAGACGAAGGAGAAAGAAGATGAGGCCAGGCACCACGAATATATCTTGTTCATTCTGCGGATAGATCTGTCTATCCAATATTGGCAGTTTCAGCCACGAGAGAAGATATTCTGCAAAACAACATCCAGCACAATATACTAATATTTTTACCAAACTACTGACTTATCATAATAGCCTGCTACCAATCGTCTGTCAAGACGCCAAAGACCATATGGATAGTGAAAATGTGTACTTAATGTTATAATAAAAACAATATTAAAATTTAAGAGACTGAAAACAAGACCAGAGTGTTCAATGCCTCGACGCTCTGTAATATTCATAACAACGTTAATCGTTCACTGCAATAGCATGAATTAACTTCAGACTTGCTTTTATGAATGAGAACATTTTTATGCCAGGAAAGAAATCTAAAGACCTTGTTCATGAACTTCTATCGTCATTGTTCTGAAACTACTCCCTCATACTCATCATCGTGGCCTTTCTCAAATATTTTTTTTTCTCTGTCCTGCATCCTGCATGTATAATAGCAAAACGATAATCTTGCAGTAAACGTGGTTGAAGATATTTTAAAGTTGTTCGTTATCATAAATCAGTAGTACAAAAAGGGCAGAAAGAAATTTGAAAGAAATCTGAATGCAAGATCAAAGCATTTTTTTGCTTTTTGGTTAATCGTTCCTTTTTCTTCCTCGTTCTCTCATGTTTGACACTTTAGCAGTTTCAACCAAAAACTTCACAATGGTCGTCAGCTCTTGCTATTAAGTGCTGCCTCCTCAAGAATCCACAATTTGTCTCCAATTGAACTGTACAGGTTGCAAAACTGAGCAATGGTGTTATCCATTTTCTGGAGTGTTGTGCATTTATTTTCTGAAGTGTTTTGTGCCTTTTCTGGAGTGTCTTGTACATTAAAGTACACACATGCAATGTGACATGACAACAAAAGGCACACACATGCAATGTGACATGACTACCAAAAGCACACACATGCAATGTGACATGACTACCAAAAGCACACACACGCAGCAATGTGCCATGACTACCAAAAGCACACACATGCAATGTGACATAACTACCAAAAGCATACACGTGCAATGTGACACGACTACCAAAAGCATACACGTGCAATGTGACACGACTAGCAAAAGCATACACATGCAGCAATGTGCCATGACTACCAAAAGTACACACATGTAATGTGCCATGACAACCAAAAGCACACACATGCAGCAATGTGCCATGACTTTCAAAAGCATACATATGCAATGTGCCATGACTAGCAAAAGCATGCACATGCAGCAATGTGCCATGACTACCAAAAGCAAACACATGCAATGTGACATGACTAGCAAAAGCATGCACATGCAGCAATGTGCCATGACTACCAAAAGCACACACATGTAATGTGCCATGACTACTAAAAGCACACACACGCAATGTAACATGACTACCAAAAGCACACACATGCAATGTGACATGGCTAGCAAAAGCATACACATGCAGCAATGTGCCATGACTACCGAAAGCACACAAATGCAATGTTTTATGACTACCAAAAGCACACACATGCAGCAATGTGCCATGACTACCAAAAGCACACACATGCAATGTGCCATGACTACCAAAAGCACACACATACAATGCTCCATGACTACCAAAAGCACACAGACACAATGTTCCATGACTACCAAAAGCACATACACGCAACGTGCCATGATTACCAAAAGCACACACATGCAATGTGCCATGACTACCAAAAGCACACACATACAATGCTCCATGACTACCAAAAGCACACAGACACAATGTTCCATGACTACCAAAAGCACATACACGCAACGTGCCATGATTACCAAAAGCACACAGAGTCAATACTCCATGACTACCAAAAGCACACAGAGTCAATGTTCCATGACTACCAAAAGCACACAGACACAATGTTCCATGACTACCAAAAGCACACAGAAGCAATGCTCCATGACTACCAAAAGTACATAGACACAATGTGCCATGACTACCAAAAGTACACAGACATAATGTGCCATGACTACCAAAAGTACACAGACACAATGTGCCATGACTACCAAAAGAACACAGAAGCAATGCTCCATGACTACCAAAAGCACACAGACACAATGTGCCATGACTACCAAAAGCACACACAAGCAATGCTCCATGACTACCAAAAGCACACAGAAGCAATGCTCCATGACCACCAAAAGCACACAGAAGCAATGCTCCATGACTACCAAAAGCACACGGAAGCAATGCTCCATGACTACCAAAAGTACACAGAAGCAATGCTCCATGACTACCAAAAGTACACAGAAGCAATGCTCCATGACTACCAAAAGCACACAGAAGCAATGCTCCATGACTACCAAAAGTACACAGAAGCAATGCTCCATGACTACCAAAAGTACACAGAAGCAATGCTCCATGACTACCAAAAACACACAGACACAATGTGCCATGACTACCAAAACCACACAGAAGTAATGCTCTATGACTACCAAAAGTACACAGACACAATGTGCCATGACTACCAAAAGTACACAGAAGCAATGCTCCATGACTACCAAAAGTACACAGAAGCAATGCTCCATGACTACCAAAAGCACACAGACACAACGTGCCATGACTACCAAAAGCACACACAAGCAATGCTCTATGACTACCAAAAGTACACAGACATATTGCCTTATGATGGAATGAATGGTTTAACATTAATGATCCCTGAGTATGAGTGTGGCCGACAAACTTCTATGACACATTTGACAACTTCATGCCATATAAAAGCCAGTTATAGTCTACCAAGTCTGTATCCAAGCCTGTACATGTGTGTGGTGCAGTGCCATAGTCTTGAGAGTTCTACTCTTATTATGGAAGACAATGAAAGAAAGAGATGGCACAGATCAAAATAGATGGGTTACTGGTCATATTTTAGGGAACACAAACTTTAATAGTATCAAATTCAACTTAGTTATATGGGAGCATTCTGACAACAGAACATAAGGCATTCTTTCTGCCAAATTCTACACAAAATTCTGAGTAGGTGAAATATGAATAGTGCACATGCTTGTATATGGCTTGAGCACCTGGTTGTTGAGCCAGTGTTAGTTATCATATTCTTCCATCTTTTTGTTTGATGTCAATCTGTGTGACTATGATATAAGGTCAACCATCTAGCTTTGCATGTCTGGTTGATGGTTAATTTGTCATCCAGGTGATCAATTTTTGCTTGATGTTAGTGTTAGTAAACTATCCAGGTGATCAATTTTTGGTTGATGTTAGTGTTAGTAAACTATCCAGGTGATCAATTTCTGGTTGATGTTAGTGTTAGTAAACCATCCAGGTGATCAATTTCTGGTTGATGTTAGTAAACCATCCAGGTGATCAATTTTTGGTTGATGTTAGTGTTAGTAAACCATCCAGGTGATCAATTTCTGGTTGATGTTAGTGTTAGTAAACCATCCAGGTGATCAATTTTTGATTGATGTTAGTGTTAGTAAACTATCCAGGTGATCAATTTCTGGTTGATGTTAGTAAACCATCCAGGTGATCAATTTTTGGTTGATGTTAGTGTTAGTAAACCATCCAGGTGATCAATTTCTGGTTGATGTTAGTGTTAGTAAACCATCCAGGTGATCAATTTTTGGTTGATGTTAGTGTTAGTAAACCATCCAGGTGATCAATTTCTGGTTGATGTTAGTGTTAGTAAACCATCCAGGTGAGCAATTTCTGGTTGATGTTAGTGTTAGTAAACTATCCAGGTGATCAATTTTTGCTTGATGTTAGTGTTAGTAAACTATCCAGGTGATCAATTTTTGGTTGATGTTAGTGTTAGTAAACTGTCCAGGTGATCAATTTTTGGTTGATGTTAGTGTTAGTAAACTATACAGTTGACCAATTTCTGGTTGACATTAAACCATCCAGTTGACCAATTTTTGTTTGATATTAAACCATCCAGTTGACCAATTTCTAGTTGATATTAAACCGTCCAGTTGACCAATTTCTGGTTGATATTAAACTGTCCAGTTGGCCAATTTCTGGTTGATATTAAACCATCCAGTTGACCAATTTCTGGTTGATATTAAACCATCCAGTTGACCAATTTCTGGTTGATATTAAACCATCCAGTTGACCAATTTCTGGTTGATACTAAACCATCCAGTTGACCAATTTCTGGTTGATTTTAAATCATCCAGTTGACCAATTTCTGGTTGATATTAAATCATCCAGTTGACCAATTTTTGTTTGATATTAAACCATCCAGTTGACCATTTTTGTTTGATATCAAACCATCTAGTTGACCAATTTTTGTTTGATATCAAACCATCCAGTTGACCAATTTTTGTTTGATATCAAACCATCCAGTTGACCAATTTTTGTTTGATATCAAACCATCCAGTTGACCAATTTTTGTTTGATATTAAACCATCAGTCCCAGATGATTGGCAGAAAGCTATCATTGTCCCATTTTGGAAGAATAAAGGAAGCAAAAAAGAGTGTGAAATGTACAGAGGAATATGCCTATTGAGTCAAGTTGGTAAAATGTATGCTAAAATATTGGAGAGGAGAGTAAGATACATAATAGAACCTCAATTAAGTAATAATCAATTTGGATTCAGAAAAGGCAAAAGCTGTACTGATGCTATATTTACTTTGAGACAACTATGTGAAAAAACAATAGAATATGTCAGAAACCTAAATATAGTAT
Organism: Megaustenia siamemsis; assembly: GCA_032433765.1. Taxonomy (NCBI): domain Eukaryota; kingdom Metazoa; phylum Mollusca; class Gastropoda; order Stylommatophora; family Ariophantidae; genus Megaustenia; species Megaustenia siamemsis. Next base: position 150,116,932 of record JAVIAB010000051.1, on the reverse strand, counting down.
TTATAGATCAGGAAAAAGCGTTTGATCGTGTGGACAAGAACAAACTTTGGCAAACTCTAGAAACCTACGGGGTAACAGGACAACTACTAGATAATATAATGGCATTATATAAAAACAGTCAAAGTGCCGTTAGAACATTGGAAGGTCTGTCAAAATGGTTTCAGGTTACAACAGGTGTAAGACAAGGATGTGTCCTTTCGCCACTCCTCTTCATCATATATATGGACAAAATAAATCAGGAAACAACCAACAATAAGGAAAAATCATCCAACATCAACGAGCTACTATTCGCAGATGACCAATGCCTAATATATGAGGATGAAAGCCTGCTACACAGCATTTAACATCTCTAGATAAAAGCTGCACAAACTACAGTATGAAAATTAACACAGCAAAAACAGAGGCTATGAGAATAAGCAAATTAAGACACCCATTAAACATTAAGATGATGGGACGCACCAAGATGGAAGCTTGGTCGCGTTCGAGCTATGGTGAATGGTGTAAACAGTGTTGACTTTGAACATCACGCTATCTGTTATTACAGCGAGTTGGTGGATTTTTAGAAATGTAATCACGGGTTTGATAATAAATGTTTGTACACAGTTTGTTAACCATAGCTGTAGATCAAGTCTTTATTCTGCTGGCTTCGTTCGCGACACTGGAAGCTAATGACCTAACTTGTGCAGACGGTTGGTTTGGGGCAAATTGTACGTTACAATGTCACTGCTATAATGACTTAGTTTGTGACAAAACTACAGGGACATGCCCAAACAATGACAGTTGTCAGCACGAATATTTCGGACCCCAGTGTCAGTACTTGGATTTAGTTTACAAATACGTCCAAAAATCTGAACCTACTTTTCTGTTTGATAACAATGACACCACATATAATCCAGACACATATTCTACATCAGATGAGGCAACTCTCAATCAATCTTTGCCGTTCTCCTGTTTAGGATTTATGTGAAGGATCTAACATATCCGGACAGTTTCACTGTAAAACTAAATGGTTCTGCCTCATGTGAAAATGAATCAAGGTTTGTAGTTAGTAATTGCAATAAAGTGCACGAGAATGATGTCTTTTGCTCTGGGGCTGGTCTGATCAACAAGTTACGGATTGAAGGGGCGATAGTTGCAAATATCTGCTCTATCTACATTGGCGGGGGTCGGAATGTGGCTCTTAAACAGAACACAAACCAGACCGACACATTTAATGCTTGTTATACAGGAGACGGATGTGGACCAGAGGCCACAGTTAATGGCAAAACAAAGACCAATCTTAATGACTGCACACACACACAATTGGGAAGTGGAACCAATTCTGTTTTCTGGTATCTGAACTTTGCCACGTCCCAGAAGACTCACACCATTCGAATCTTTCATCGAGCTAGCACTATGATTCGGGTTAAGAATGCCTCTCTAAAGGTTTTCTCTGACAGTGGCGGCGTAGTGTTTCAGTATAATGATATATCATACCCTAATATTTCTGTGAACACTATTGTAGTCAACACACAAGCGCCAATGGCACACATTAAGTTTGAGTTCTCACCGATCATTTCACAGGCCGACAGTGCACTCACGGTGTGTGAGGTACAAACATTTACAGACACCTATTGTCTGGACTGGCATTCTTAGTCGTTTTCTGCAGTGTGTAGTGGGTGTAGCAAAGGCTGCAATGTCATCATCGGTACGTGTCACGGTAACTGTTCACATGGGATCTATGGACACAACTGCTCCGGGTCTTGTCTCAGTGTCTGTCCTTTATTTGAGGAAAAATCCGGAAAATACCTACAATGTAAACATCCTGGCTATACCTGTAATGACACTTGTCCCGATGGTATTTTTGGGCTACAGTGCGAACAGACGTGTTCTGATGGCTGTGTCATCATATGTGACCCGGACTGTACTTGCAAGGAAACGTACTACGGGTCAGACTGCACTCTCAAATGTCCGAACAACTGTTTCAATGACACCTGTGAACAGTCAACCAGGAAATATACATGCAAGGGAACGTTCTATGGGTCAGACCGCACTCTCAAATCTCCGGACAACTGTTTGAACGAAACCTGTGAACAGTTAATCGGGGCCTGCGACTCGTATGTCGATGATTCCCACGTCAAGAAGAGTCTGCCGACTACAACAAACCCAAGCATATGGATACCTTAATGTGTTTCTGTGCTGGGCATGGTTTATTTCTTGGTGATTTTCCGCGAGGCCATGGCTCATATCTTGATGTGTTTCTGTGCTGGCCATGGCTCATATCTTGGCTTGTGTGTGTGTGTGTGCTGGCCATGGCTCATGTCTTGGTGTGTGTCATGTTGGTCATATCTCATATCTTGGTGTGTCCGTGTTAATCATGTCTCATATCTTTATGTGTGTCTGTGTTTAGTCATATCTCATATATTAGTGTGTGTCTGTGTTAGTCATATCTTTGTGTGTGCATGTCTGGGTTAGTGATATCTCATATCTTTGTGTGCATGTTTATGTTAGTCATATCTCATATATTTGTGTGTGCATGTCTGTGTTAGTCACATCTAATATCCTTGTGTGTGCATGGCTATGTTAGTCACATCTCATATCTTTGTGTGTGCATGTCTATGTTGATCATATCTCATATCTTTGTGTGCATGTCTATGTTAGGCATGTGTCATATCTTTGTGTGTGCATGTCTATGTCAGTCCAGTTGACCAATTTCTGGTTGATATTAAACCATCCAGTTGACCAATTTCTGTTTGATGTTAGTAGACTGTCCAGCTGACCAATTTCTGGTTGATATTAAACCATCCAGCTGACCAATTTCTGGTTGATATTAAACCATCCAGTTGACCAATTTCTGGTTGATATTAAACCATCCAGTTGACCAATTTCTGGTTGATATTAAACCATCCAGTTGACCAATTTCTGGTTGATATTAAAGCATCCAGTTGACCAATTTCTGGTTGATATTAAACCATCCAGTTGACCAATTTTTGTTTGATATTAAACCATCAGTCCCAGATGATTGGCAGAAAGCTATCATTGTCCCATTTTGGAAGAATAAAGGAAGCAAAAAAGAGTGTGAAATGTACAGAGGAATATGCCTATTGAGTCAAGTTGGTAAAATGTATGCTAAAATATTGGAGAGGAGAGTAAGATACATAATAGAACCTCAATTAAGTAATAATCAATTTGGATTCAGAAAAGGCAAAAGCTGTACTGATGCTATATTTACTTTGAGACAACTATGTGAAAAAACAATAGAATATGTCAGAAACCTAAATATAGTATTTATAGATCAGGAAAAAGCGTTTGATCGTGTGGACAAGAACAAACTTTGGCAAACTCTAGAAACCTACGGGGTAACAGGACAACTACTAGATAATATAATGGCATTATATAAAAACAGTCAAAGTGCCGTTAGAACATTGGAAGGTCTGTCAAAATGGTTTCAGGTTACAACAGGTGTAAGACAAGGATGTGTCCTTTCGCCACTCCTCTTCATCATATATATGGACAAAATAAATCAGGAAACAACCAACAATAAGGAAAAATCATCCAACATCAACGAGCTACTATTCGCAGATGACCAATGCCTAATATATGAGGATGAAAGCCTGCTACACAGCATTTAACATCTCTAGATAAAAGCTGCACAAACTACAGTATGAAAATTAACACAGCAAAAACAGAGGCTATGAGAATAAGCAAATTAAGACACCCATTAAACATTAAGATGATGGGACGCACCAAGATGGAAGCTTGGTCGCGTTCGAGCTATGGTGAATGGTGTAAACAGTGTTGACTTTGAACATCACGCTATCTGTTATTACAGCGAGTTGGTGGATTTTTAGAAATGTAATCACGGGTTTGATAATAAATGTTTGTACACAGTTTGTTAACCATAGCTGTAGATCAAGTCTTTATTCTGCTGGCTTCGTTCGCGACACTGGAAGCTAATGACCTAACTTGTGCAGACGGTTGGTTTGGGGCAAATTGTACGTTACAATGTCACTGCTATAATGACTTAGTTTGTGACAAAACTACAGGGACATGCCCAAACAATGACAGTTGTCAGCACGAATATTTCGGACCCCAGTGTCAGTACTTGGATTTAGTTTACAAATACGTCCAAAAATCTGAACCTACTTTTCTGTTTGATAACAATGACACCACATATAATCCAGACACATATTCTACATCAGATGAGGCAACTCTCAATCAATCTTTGCCGTTCTCCTGTTTAGGATTTATGTGAAGGATCTAACATATCCGGACAGTTTCACTGTAAAACTAAATGGTTCTGCCTCATGTGAAAATGAATCAAGGTTTGTAGTTAGTAATTGCAATAAAGTGCACGAGAATGATGTCTTTTGCTCTGGGGCTGGTCTGATCAACAAGTTACGGATTGAAGGGGCGATAGTTGCAAATATCTGCTCTATCTACATTGGCGGGGGTCGGAATGTGGCTCTTAAACAGAACACAAACCAGACCGACACATTTAATGCTTGTTATACAGGAGACGGATGTGGACCAGAGGCCACAGTTAATGGCAAAACAAAGACCAATCTTAATGACTGCACACACACACAATTGGGAAGTGGAACCAATTCTGTTTTCTGGTATCTGAACTTTGCCACGTCCCAGAAGACTCACACCATTCGAATCTTTCATCGAGCTAGCACTATGATTCGGGTTAAGAATGCCTCTCTAAAGGTTTTCTCTGACAGTGGCGGCGTAGTGTTTCAGTATAATGATATATCATACCCTAATATTTCTGTGAACACTATTGTAGTCAACACACAAGCGCCAATGGCACACATTAAGTTTGAGTTCTCACCGATCATTTCACAGGCCGACAGTGCACTCACGGTGTGTGAGGTACAAACATTTACAGACACCTATTGTCTGGACTGGCATTCTTAGTCGTTTTCTGCAGTGTGTAGTGGGTGTAGCAAAGGCTGCAATGTCATCATCGGTACGTGTCACGGTAACTGTTCACATGGGATCTATGGACACAACTGCTCCGGGTCTTGTCTCAGTGTCTGTCCTTTATTTGAGGAAAAATCCGGAAAATACCTACAATGTAAACATCCTGGCTATACCTGTAATGACACTTGTCCCGATGGTATTTTTGGGCTACAGTGCGAACAGACGTGTTCTGATGGCTGTGTCATCATATGTGACCCGGACTGTACTTGCAAGGAAACGTACTACGGGTCAGACTGCACTCTCAAATGTCCGAACAACTGTTTCAATGACACCTGTGAACAGTCAACCAGGAAATATACATGCAAGGGAACGTTCTATGGGTCAGACCGCACTCTCAAATCTCCGGACAACTGTTTGAACGAAACCTGTGAACAGTTAATCGGGGCCTGCGACTCGTATGTCGATGATTCCCACGTCAAGAAGAGTCTGCCGACTACAACAAACCCAAGCATATGGATACCTTAATGTGTTTCTGTGCTGGGCATGGTTTATTTCTTGGTGATTTTCCGCGAGGCCATGGCTCATATCTTGATGTGTTTCTGTGCTGGCCATGGCTCATATCTTGGCTTGTGTGTGTGTGTGTGCTGGCCATGGCTCATGTCTTGGTGTGTGTCATGTTGGTCATATCTCATATCTTGGTGTGTCCGTGTTAATCATGTCTCATATCTTTATGTGTGTCTGTGTTTAGTCATATCTCATATATTAGTGTGTGTCTGTGTTAGTCATATCTTTGTGTGTGCATGTCTGGGTTAGTGATATCTCATATCTTTGTGTGCATGTTTATGTTAGTCATATCTCATATATTTGTGTGTGCATGTCTGTGTTAGTCACATCTAATATCCTTGTGTGTGCATGGCTATGTTAGTCACATCTCATATCTTTGTGTGTGCATGTCTATGTTGATCATATCTCATATCTTTGTGTGCATGTCTATGTTAGGCATGTGTCATATCTTTGTGTGTGCATGTCTATGTCAGTCCAGTTGACCAATTTCTGGTTGATATTAAACCATCCAGTTGACCAATTTCTGTTTGATGTTAGTAGACTGTCCAGCTGACCAATTTCTGGTTGATATTAAACCATCCAGCTGACCAATTTCTGGTTGATATTAAACCATCCAGTTGACCAATTTCTGGTTGATATTAAACCATCCAGTTGACCAATTTCTGGTTGATATTAAACCATCCAGTTGACCAATTTCTGGTTGATATTAAAGCATCCAGTTGACCAATTTCTGGTTGATATTAAACCATCCAGTTGACCAATTTCTGGTTGATATTAAACCATCCAGTTGACCAATTTCTGGTTGATATTAAACTATCCAGCTGACCAATTTCTGATTGATATTAAACCATCCAGTTGACCAATTTCTGGTTGATATTAAACCATCCAGTTGACCAATTTCTGGTTGATGTTAGTAGACCATGTAGTTGATCAATTTCTGGGCCTCCAATTTATATTCTCTTTAGAGACTATAACTCAGCATAAGATGGCTACGGTGTTTCAGTGACATCTCAGTTATCTTCATGTTAATCCCTTTTGGCTTCGGTGTAAGTGTCTATTATTAGCATGCACATATGAATATAAAAGGACAAGAGGTAGGGTTCGATCCCAACCGACGGCTTCCGGTTCACCCAGCATTTTACGTGACGAGGGCACTTTACTTACTTTTTTACATATGAATATAGATGTTACTTGCATTTTTATTATTTTCAAATTCCATTCTATCAGACTTTTTATTCTTTTTAAATTCCATTCTATCCATCTACAAAGATCTCTGTTTTGTTAGCTTTGTTCTGGTCTGGATTGTAAGCCATTAGATCTTATGTCTTTCTCCTGACTCAATTTTAGATTCAATCCGCATTAAAAAAAAAAATAAATAAATAAATGTAAACAAAACAAGAAACAAGTCATATAACAAAATGTATACAAACCACAGAATGGAGAAAGCATGATAACAATGATCATATTTGTGAACTCTTATTACAGCAGTCATTCAACCCAGTAATAGCCTTGACAATAACATAATATGTTGGAACATCAAATACAAAAGATACCACTACAGGTGCTTGTGATCTGTACATGCAGCTTAATATGCTTAACTCACTGTCCATCAATTTACTTATTTCATGTTGTGGTTATTTTAAACTTTCAATTTATCTTACTGTGTTACACAGAGAACCTTTAGTTATCTTGGTATTATGAACCTACTGTACTTTTCCCTGTTTTATCTATCTGTCTATCTACTGACCTTTCGAGCCGTAGCTGGCCCGTATGGCAAAGACCCAGATGTTCTTTCTCTTATCTAAATTTTTATTCTAACAGTTTTCAATCCTTGTAAAGATCTTTTAATCAGGTCTACGTTTCACTAACAAAAGTGTTTTTACAACAGTGACTTGTTAAACCTCTGATCAACGGTTCTATACCAAGCTGGAGAAAAACTAATCCTCCATCTTGGGTCCAGCCAGAAACACCTAATCTTACTATTTATTTGCCCAGTAATATCTACCCACTTCTTTCTATATATAAACTCATTCACCATCTCAATGCAAAGTTTATCCTGTACTGAAAGCCACTACATACTTCATAACACCAGATCCACTCTGCACTACCAACATTCACCACTTTGTTCTCATTAAGTCACCACTCTACATATGAACACACGGTATGTGATAACTTCTTTTATAATATTTGTTCAGTTAAAAGTTATACCCCTTGTCCTTCTCTGACATAAACTGGGTCGAACCAGGACCGCCAACAAATACCTGTTTAACAGTTAACAAATGCTAACCTGGTCACCTATTAAATGTATGTTTCAACAAAATGAGTTCTCGTCATTATTTAATCTCAAGGTAGTATTTTAGTTAATAGTTTATACAAAATGTTGCTATATGTATAGAATGAAGATGTCCGGAGGAAACTACATACTACTCATTCTTAAGATTTTTATCTATGACAGTGGTTCTAATTTGCAATGCTGTACAACAAAAATAATATTCTAGAATGATACATTTTTATACTATTTGTATTGAAATCCAACAGCATTTATGCAAATAAATATTTCAAAATTGTATAAATGTTGACTTTTTGTGGTGTAAAATAATCATATTTAGCCACAAGTATTGTCACAATTTCGTTTCTGGTTGTTTCCAAATGGAGGAATTATTTTTCTCTGGCTTGGTATAGAACCGTTGATCAGAGGTTTAACAAACCGCTATCATAAAAACGATGTTGTTAATGAAACATAGACCTGATACAGAATGTGTAAATTTGAATGCATTCGAAAATAAATGTCTAAGGAAAATACTTGGTATAGCGTGGAACGAATTCAAAACAAACGAAGAAATTAGAGAAATCGCCAATCAACCACTAATATCTTCAGTAATAAAGAAAAGACGATGGTCAAGTGTTGGACATGTGATGAGAAGAGATAATAACCGAATAGCAAAGCAAGCCCTCATATGGGAAACAACAGGCAAGAGAAAAATAGGAAGACCCAGAGAGACACTGAGAAGAACACTGATGAGAGAGGCAAGAGCAGCAGGATTCGGCTCCCTCAATGAGATAGAGCTGCTTGCACAGAACAGAGACAAATGGCGAGATTTGATAAAATATCTTTAAAAGAATTGAAAACTGCTAGAACAAAAATTCAGATAAGAGAAGGAGTATCTTGGTCTACGCCCTATGGGCCGGCTACGGCTCGAAAGGTCAATAAATAGATAGATTGTCACAATTTAGGGACCCACGATAGCTTAGTGGTTAGTGAACTGGACTACAAATGACAAGAAGCAGGGTTCAATCTTGATCGACAGCTTCTTGGTTCACCCAGCCTTAAATGGGTACCAGATTTTTTTCAGGGAAAGTAAAGTGGCACAGCTGTAATACTGACCCCAAAAATCATGTGCCAAGGGTCTATAAAAATTATAGTCACTAACACCATATTCCATATACACTACATGGCGTAGAGGGGCTCTTTATTTTGTTTTTACTTTTTATTGTAACAATTTAAGTTATAGTGTCTCTTATTATAATTGTAATGTACTATAGCAGAATTAAACTCAAGTCTTATTTTTTTTAAATTTAGAAAATTTACAACGACAACAAAGATATCAGCTACACAACAGCTGTGTTTTGTGAACATCTAAAAGAAAAAAAAAATTATGTGGTACACATTAACAAACTTAATATTCCTCTCTATAAATGAAAACTTTCACAATGTTTGTGTGTGCAGATGATATTTATGTGGAAGTCATAGTTTTAGTTTGGTGAAGTCTCTTGGAACAAGTTATGGGAGTAAAATTGTGATAACAAACATATGTAATAAGTATCATCAACTTCAGATAGGATAATTATTACAAACAACAGAACATGAATGCATTAAACAGGGAAGAGGTTACAGCTGGAAAACTAACATTCACATCACTTGTCTTTTGATTAATTAACAGAGTCAGTCACACAACACTCAGGGCAGACACCATCAGCAGATGTGTACATTGATGATATCTCAACTTGTCAAAGACATTTCTTATTCTTCATCTATTCAATAGTTGTTTCTACTTACATCACAATTGACTCTGCATACCTACAGTCTTTGTTGTTCTTATCATATATCAACACATCAATGTTCTCATATTGATCATATCAAACAAAATACAATTATTTTACTTATCTTTATATCTATCTACTTCATCTGAATCCATCAATAATTACCTCATTGTGTATTGTGGTTATTTATGTATTCAATTTAACTTTGATCAAAACAAGAGTTCTTCAGAAAGATGCAATTTCATTATAAAGTACAGTTCCCACTGGCATGGTGATAATGTCTCTACACAACTGTTTATCACTATATTTGTTGAAGCAATCCTTCAATACTACAAGGAAAGAACATAATCACAGTTCTCAGATTTATATGAATTTAAATATTTAGTTACCAAGGCAAAATGGAAGCAAGGAGAAGAAAAGGAAGACAAAGATAGAAATATCTTACGTGGTTAATTAGCCAGATTGAACAGAAAGTAACTGACCTAATTAGACAAATGTTAGACGCAGAGAGGAGAGAAGCAGCATAATTGTTAACACTTACAGATACAACATATAACCCTGGATTATGATACGGATATGTAGACCCTCCCAAGTATGAAACTATAGTAACAATTACTGCCACTTAAATGTAATATTAGGAGCTCTAAAAATAGTATTTTCTTTGAACTTTTGACACACAGCTGTGTGTTTACACTTGGAGAGACAGAGACTCGGATTTTCTGACTCAAGTTCATTTATGACATTTTATGACAAGGAAATTTTCTTCGTCGCACACATTTTTTCTACATTATGTTATTATGTGAGACTATAGAAATCATGTAAAGGGGATTTTTAAAATTCAACATTTGGGGGGGGGGGGGGGGGGGGGGGGGAGGATGTTTGCAACCTGCCAAAATTTGAAGAATTTGTCATATTTTGGGGTTAAATGAACTGATGTGTTATGTTAATTTTAAAAATTCTAAAGATATCATTTGAGCAATGTTCAATAATAGTTTTCTTTATCGGCGATACTTTTTTTTTGGTTCAGATTACTGTTGATTTGATAAACTGTCACGGACATCTCTCACATAATCTTCAACTTCCACTAAAGGTGGTCACCTATATGTGTTCGGTCATATATCCAGAAGTATTAGGAGACTTATGGATAATGTCGCTTCAAGCATCGAAACTCACAATCTGAGGCCTTCACATCCTCACCTTCCCAGAAAACTACTCTGGTACTCATTTCTCCCAGCGGCTGGGTTGTCCACGGGGGTATTTTTTTTTCCAACCATAAGTACAATTCATACTGCTTCCAGCGGGAATCGAACACAGGTTATCCAAACGTTGGTAGCCTGAGTCAGGTGGTTTTCCCGACTGGGCTACTGAACTTCCACTGAACTTGTATCTATCATTATCTCCATTGTTCACACTGCAAGCAAAATTAAGCCTAAACCTCACATACACATTTCATTAACTTTGTCCTTGTATAAAACATGACAGCCATGCAGGGACATTTTTCTAGCCAAATATTACAGTTAGATACCACTAATAAGAGAAAAGATCCTTCTTCAGAAAACAAACATTTAGAGATCATAGTGTAGTATCAGATAAACAAAAAAAAAAACTTTGGTTAACATTGCATGACCATAGATTAGTCTATCAACAAAACTAACAATTCTTATAGCAAGATCAATTTCAATAATTATATGCTCTACAAAATATAACAGTTGAAATTTATGAAATTTGTTCTTAGAGTCAGAGACTATACTTTCACTTCATGATTTAAAAAGATGAGAGGAAATAATCAGAAAAACATTTAGTCACAAAGATTCAGAACTATGATGACTTTCTTGTTTCCGGGTCTTCCAAACTTGTCACCTCCACCTGTTTGTTATTTTCCTTAGACAAAGTCTTGTACATCGTCAATGCCTGGGAAATAGAATATGAAATATGGCTCTTAAAATACATGCTCTACCCCATTATAACAGTCTGTTTAGTTACAGTCTGGAGAAGCACTTAGCAAACAATTTTAAAATGTAGTGGTCCAGAGTGATATTATTGTCTGCCAGCAAGGAGAGGCAATCACTCTGTAGCTGTGATATGGTTCACTTACCATACAACATATTTCTGTTTTCTTAGCTTATGAGAATAAATTACTGGAGACAAATAATAATAAATGAATATTATTATAGAGGGAACTTCCGAGGCGATAATTCAGCGAATCATAGGAGTAAGAGGTATGCTTACAGCACTCAGAAAAAATGATAGATAATCAACAACAGATAAAAAAACAAAGAACAGTATATGATCCGAAGCAGGATCGAACCTGTACTCCTTGAAACGGCGCCTTGCCACGAGAAGCTAAATGCTAGGAAATATGGCCAATTCAGCTAACTAAAAAAAAATTAACTATCATTGGCAATGTCTTTCACACAGGTGGTCTCATGACTATAGCATAAGGTTACGATCACAACTTAGGAATAAATTGTGTATCCCTATTTTCCTATTAAGACAAGTATCTCCCAATAGGGCTGAATACCTGTGTTGCAGACAAACATTTACATGATGAAAGAGCACGAATAGTAGTTTCCAGTGGCTTATACTGGAGACAAATAATAATAAATTAATATTATTATAGAAGGAAACTTCCGAGGCGATAATTCAGCGAATCATAGGAGGAAGAGGTATGTTTACAGTAAAAAAAAAAAAAAAAAGTAAAATACCCCCGTCACGCCAAGTGGCAGCGTATAGGGAATATGGTGTTAGTGACCATAAATTTGACAGACCTTCGGCACATGATTTTTGGGGTAATGTGGTCGGTATTACGCCTGTGCCGCTTTACTTTCCCAGAAAAAAATCCGGTACCCATTTTAAGTCTAGGTGAACCCGGAAGCTGTCGGTTGGGATCAAACATTACCCCTTATCCTTTGTAGTCCAGTTCACTAACCACTGAGCTATTGCGGCTCATGTTTACAGTACTTGGAAAAAATAAAATATAATCAACAACAGATAAAAAAAACAAAGAACAATATATGGTCTGAAGCAGGATCGAACCTATACTCTTTGGCACAGCGCCTTGCCACAAGAAGCGAAATGCTAGGGAACACGGCCAATTCAATTTATTTTTTAATTTAGCTCAACTTTAGTGACAGAATATGAACAATATGTTTCAGTATTTTTTTTTCCCTGGGAATTCCTACAAATTATAACAAATATAATTATGAATGTGTGAATTTGATGTCAACTGTGACCTATTTATTAGTGACAACAGGGAGTCACTGATTTAGAGTGAAAACATTTATAAACTATCTTTAGGACACATATTACCATTGCTGGTATATGTCGGGGTCGGGCTCACGATAGAAACAGAGGGATAAAGGCCGCTTGGTCAAAGGAGTCACCATGATGTGTGAGACTCAGGATTTTTATTTTACCCCTGATGGAAAAAATCCTGTCTGTTTAACGTGGGTTTCGAACACCATACGCCGGTTTTGCAGCCAGCGAAACAGCAAAAATTTATGATTTTTAAAAATGAAAAGCCAGACTTCAGACTTATCAAAGTACCAATCAGTGATAGATCTGTCATCATTTTGGACATTCTGTCTATTCAATAGAATGGTTTCTCTTTTAAATAAGTAGCATGACATTATAGCTGATTTCTTCCTGATCGATGTTTGCAAATTATTAAGTTTCAATTGTTAAAAAGGTGAAAAAACTTCATCAAGATACTTGTTTATTTCCTTTGATCTGCCTGGCAATGATGAAGAATTTTCCATTTGAATACAGACTTGATTTGCTAGGTTATAATAAGATGTGTGTGCATAGATATAGCCTTTATTATGGGGCTTAATACCAATGAGGCAGTTGAAATGCACTGATCAACTGGTTTTTTACTTCTTTCTGAGTGTAGACACCGTGGCCAACTACATTTTTTGTATTCTTAAATACAATTTTGTATTTAATTATATTATATAAATTATTAGATTGTATTCTTGTTAAAAATTTGAAATGAATTCTCATAATTTTGGTCTCTATTTTGTCCCAGCTGTTGTGATCTCTCATCAAGTATGCTCATTTTATTTTTGTCTTTAGCAATTATTCATTAGACATTTTTGTACAACTCATCTAAATTTAAATTCAAAACTAAAATAAAAATGTGTGATATACAATATGAACTACACATCAAGCAAGCAATCACCTGAGTGACCATCTGTGTGACATCTCCAGAGTTGGCTGGTAACACAACTGTGTTGGTTTCCTTGGCCAGCTTGCTAAAAGCAGTGACATACTGTTCAGCTATGTTCATGGACACTGCGTTCATTCCATTCTTGAGTTGGGGAAAACAAAACAGAAAAAAATTAATTATTTACAATACATGCAAAGTAGCCACTAAAAAAATACAATTTCTGCAACAGAGTGCAAATATTACATTATTGGTAAAACCATGTTTTAAACCAGTCTTTCCTTGTTTCAGGTGTTAACCCAATGACGTCTAAAGAAAATGATAGCCCTTTTCATCATCATCTGCCCTTAAAACGACATTATGTGAGCGTAGATGGGTTGTGTTGTAGTTTATTTACGCCTTCTGGCCCAACACTTCTGACTTCAGCACTGCATTTTTGAGTACTGAATTGGTTCCTCTTCAATCCCAATTTGCTTGGTCAGACTAGGCTGGTTAGTCTGGTTTTGGGCACACAGCAAAGAGGTGGAGTGTAGGGTCTGAATGGTTGTGGTTCACTAACCCTGGCACAAGCCATCAGCTGTGAGTTGCTGACTACTTCCAGCTCTGTTGCTGTCAGACCCCGTGCCTCTTAACTAGAGTAAAATGGAGTTTTGTTTCATCATCATCACTGAGTGCTGTCTCCGCATCAAAGGTTGGCTACCATGGAGCACCATTCCGCTCTGTCGCTGGCTATGATGGTGCAGGTTGTCAAAGTATTATTTACATGACAAAATATTCTTATAGTGTTGTTAAAAAAATATTTTAAACATTGACAACAATTTCAAATTTTTTAAATATGTAGAAACACAAAAGATAATTTAAACACAATTCAAATACTAGACAAGGCTTACAATAAAGTACATCATAAGCAACTAACAGAATGCCTGAAAGAGATATGTCCAAAGACATAAAATTTATGTTTTACTAAGGCTGAGATCAAAAGGCAGTAATAAAATCTATACTTATTGATGTAATGGATTGGGCAGAGTTTTGTTTTTGTGCTAAGTCTACACAGATGACTAATTTTTAATGACATTCGTGAAAAACTAGGTTTAAGTGTGAATAGAACTATAATTCATAATCTAATATACCAAAATGACACTTTATGGCAGATAACCAGAAAAAAACTAAAATTAGTTACAGAAATTAACAAACATAGAGACATGAAGTTAATTTTACAAAAATTAAAAATATGGTAATAAATTGAAAGACCGCTCACATCCATTAAAAGAAAATGGAGAAAATCTTAAACGCAAACAAGAGTTTACTTGCCATGGGACACACAAAATCAAGCAACGACAAATGAAATACAGATGTAAATTGAAGAACAGGACTGACATTTAATACAAAACATGTTCTGACATAAACAAATCACATCAAAACTGAAATTGAACAAAATGTTATGTTTATAAACCTGGACCATTAAGAGAACCAAATGTTGAAAGCACTAATGACTGCAAAGATGGTGCTAGGTGAAAAAAACAGGTTAAGATGAGTCTATTTAATGGTAGAAACTATAGACAAACCTTGACTTATGAATGACAAAGTAACAATTTTTCAGAGTTACGATATGAGTACTATGATGTCATTTACTATATTTAGCCATCTATTTTGTAAAATACAGTCAGAAAATAAAACAAAATGCATTCTTGGTTATATCGAGTGCCTATTTTTGACTTAAGATACTTTCGATTTACGAGTTTTTTTACATGTGATCACATTGGGGTAAGGCTGTACAGTGAAGACACAAGACAAGACTTTATTGAATTATTTGCGGGTCACCATCATTGCACTCCAAACATGTCCATAAGTGCTCAGATCCCCTCCTCAGTAAGTTTCACAGTGTCCAGCAACTGACGACTCCAGACAAGAGAAACTTTTAAAAGATGGAACACAATAGTACTTATGACTAAGCAAGAGAATAAAGCGGATACCTCATTCTTTAAAGCTTCTGAAATCATCTCAATAGTAATTGCCCTTGCTTTAGCTTTGGCAAGCAGTGCTTCAGCCTCACCTGGAAGTAGAAACAAAATGGTTAAATATGGCCTGATTGCATGAAACATGGACAGGATTTGGTGTATATTTCCTGCTCAATACATAACAATGTTTAATAATAGATACCAAAAATGCCAGATACTGCCATTATAACAAAAACAACAACAAAATTAAAGTTATGGGCTGTTTTCCCTATTAACTATGGCAGTATGTGTCCGACTTACAAAAATGCATCATTTTTTTTAAATTGATGTAATTGTGCAG
Organism: Megaustenia siamemsis; assembly: GCA_032433765.1. Lineage (NCBI taxonomy): Eukaryota > Metazoa > Mollusca > Gastropoda > Stylommatophora > Ariophantidae > Megaustenia > Megaustenia siamemsis. Next base: position 150,100,956 of record JAVIAB010000051.1, on the reverse strand, counting down.
TAATTTATGTTCAAAACTACACATTTACCAAAATTTCCTAAAAAATTATTAAATTACTGCTTAATTTGCACATTAATTATCAGGGTGAAAAAAGTACAAACTATTCTGTCAAAAAATAAAAAATGAAATTCTGCACTTCGTTAATGTATAGAATGAGTTATAAACATTTGCTTAAAAATATAAAAAAATTTTTTTCTTAAAATCATAAATAAATACAACAGTGAGTGATACAGAGAATTTTGGACTAATGTTTCTGTCAAGTTTGGTTTACTGAGACATATAAAATACTTGTCCACCACAGTTATGCTTTATTTATATTATATTATGTTATTTATTTTGGCCAATATTCATCAAAACTTGAACTAAATACAAACCTTCAGCTTGATTGACTTGTTCAGTCTTGAAAGCTTCAGAATTTAAAATTCTAGACTTCTTCTTACCCTCAGCAACATTTATCTCTGCCTCTCGTATACCTGGCATAGATTACATATTTTATTATGTTTCCACAAACTTTATTTTACTTATAATAAAATAAACAAAAACTGCAATAAAATAGTCCACAATTTTTTAACAGGAATACAATATTTATATTCTACTTCAAAAATTAGAAAACACTGCACAAGAAAAAGATCAAGACTTCTTTGAAGACACAAATAGACAAAGCAGACAGTGGTTACTACAACTTTAAGAATATTAAAGATCAATACAAAGAACATAAGCGATTTAATCTAAACACAGTAAAGTAGCATCAGCAAAAATATCATTTAAAAAACAAACAGTCTCAAATGATGACATCAGTTATCTTCTATAGCAGGGAAATGGCTTATGTATAACTACACAGAATCTAGCAGCAAAAAAGACAACAATATACAATAATGCAAAATATAGTTAACTAATAGTTAGCTATGTTAAAACATACAGGAAAATAAAAAAGGGATATTGAAAAACTAAAGAAGCCAGCTATTTCTGCATGAAAAAAAAGAACATTTCTCTTTGCTTATTAGAGAAACACTGAACATTCAATAAACATTCATCTCCCCTTCCCACAAAGTAAGCGATTCTGATATTTTTTTTACTGTTTGCCCAATAAATTTGGTTGCCCTCAGCTTGTTACAAATGACAGCAGTAAAAATGCACATTTTGAGATTTTTTCCACTATAGTGATTCTATATGAAGTTTCTTCTAGCCTAGACAGATTGAGTAGTCTGTATATAGAGCTATCCAGTAGTGATGCGGCGTGGTCTTACTTTGCTTTAATTCACTGGCCACCTATACTTGTAGTCAACTTTGAGTGACTGAGTGTTATAATCAGTTCATTCAATGCACCCTTGGTATTAGCTTTGTTTGATTTAGTCGACAGGTCATCCTCAATGCACATCGGACAAGTCCATAAGTGATCGGATCTCTTCCAAAGTATACCTCTCAACATGTAGCGACTAATGACACAAGTGCTGTGTTAGTTGATAAGTCTTCTTTAAATAATGTTCATAATGCTCGCGTTTGGCATCTCTCCCATATTGACATAATATTCATGCATTCTGTTTGTTGTTGCAGATTCAGAGTTATTTTTTTAGTTCTATTTTTGCCCATCATCCATGAGGGCATTCACAATGTCAGCATGATCCATTGTCCCTCCTTATGATTTTACACATGTTTTCTCTCTATTTATGTTTCTCCTGGTATAATTCACAAATATAAACTGTTCTTAACGTTCATATTTAGTGCATATGTTCTGTAACGTAAAATAGATTAATGGCCAGACATTGTGTTCAAATATTTGTACATTTGGATAAGACTCATAATGAATCTCTGACCAAATGTGTGTACAATGTTCTAAACAAAGGCCAACCTTCTGATTCCAGAATAGCTGCTCTCTTTTTCCTTTCTGCCTCCACCTGCATCTGCATGGCTTCTTGAACTTTAGTTGGCAACTTCATGTCCCCTGAGTTAAGTCAAATGAATAACACAATGTGAGGTTTTCAATAATGCAGTACCCAGTTAATACATCTATTTTGAACAAACAAAACAATAAGGTTGGTATATTATTGCTATTATATTACTATTTATTTCATAAAATAGAACTAGTGAATATTTTCATTAAAATCTAATCAACTATTTTTATTAAAATATAATGAATTACTCACAAAAACATATGAAATGCACAAAGTACAAATGATGGAATATAAAATAGATACTCTGTATACACTAAATTATTAACAATTATCATTTTATTATGGATTGGGAAATTATGTGATGGTGTGAAAGCAACATATGTCTTCACATAGTCACTCTAAAAATGACATAAAAGCCACCTTATATATAAGCACCAAAATAGCAGCAAGCATTACAAATCTGAAAAAAAAACATTATAGATTTGTTGTGCATGTACTTAGATATATATATATATATATATATATATATATATATATATATATATATATATATATTTATTGTTTATAAAATGTTAAATTAATTGACTTTGAGAACACCACCAGCTGAGGATGTCACAAGATCATATAATTTTTTTAACGGCAAAGTGAACCTGCAATGCACTGGTGAATGCAGAAAAGAAAACAGCACAAGCTTTGTATAAAAGAAAATAGAAACTAATGGTTGCCTAATACACAAATTTGAAGTATAGTGCAATCAGACATTGTGTCCCAAATTTCAAGTCCAAATTTGAGATCTTATACAGTCAGTTACATGCATAACATCTCAAGTCACAAATCTGAGTGTTTGAATCTAGAGTTAGACAGCATGTGTAACATCTCAAGGGAATAAAACCATAGTAAAACAAAAGTCTGGAAGGAAAACCAGCTAAAATTCAACTCAGAAGACGCATCATAACCCTGCTGGACAATCCACTGATAACAAACACTTAATACAAACCAGGGTAGGAAAGACAAGTCTAGTCTGATAAGATTGTTCTAGAAGGAGCAATACTTCTGACTACAAACAATTGTTCCCTTGCAGGAAGGTCATAAAACTACGATACTGATTATGTTCTAGAAACCACTGGGCAAGAAAATAAAAATAATGAACAAAGCAATGATAGAAATAAGGCAAAATTACTTACGGATCTCGTATCTCATACAATTGATTCCCCAGGCATGTGAAGCATGATTGATTGCATCTAAATAAAAAAATAAAAACAGAAACATAAATGAAGAGAAGCCTTCTGCAATAGATAACAAAAATGTTGATGACTGAATTGATCCCAACCAATTATATATCACTTCATTCGCTCTCAAGCCAGCATACAAAATTATCCTGTAATTTTATTAACAATAATGATAAATTTTATGTCATCGTGAAGAGAAAGTAGTGTACTATTACTGAGATATTAAAGAATTGTATAATTTCTTATTCTGATGCAGGATCAGCTCACAATAGCAAACAAGCTAAGCTAAAGTAACAATAACAGAGCTACAGATCATGCTTTTTATTTCTTCAGTGTTCACCTATTAACTCTTTCCGTACGGAAGCTTTTTATCGACCCAACGGAAGAGATTTCAGAGACAACATTTGTCATCGTTTTAAGAATCAATCAACATATTTATATTTATCTAACATATAACATATTATATAATAATTTTTAGATAATTGAACAAGGTATTGGATTTCATCAATATCAAGATGATACAAGACATGTAAAAAGAATATGGCTTGATGACGTTCACACTAATGAAATTGAGCGTGGCGCACTATACGGCGAAACGTACGGTGCTGAAACTGGCATGGCGCACAGTGCGGCGAAACGTACGGAAAGAGTTAAGTGGATGTGGATATATTGTATTACTAGTTTACAACAATCTGCAATGTTTGCTCCATTTTGCCCAACACTCCTATCTTCAGCATCAGCAGATTTTTAATTGATTAACAATTTTACATCATGTCTCTCTACACAGAGACCAGTGGAGGGTAAAGCCATGAGGAAGCAATGATTTAAAGAGAAAGATTTCTACCATCTATGGCAGAATTAGAATATGAGATTTCTTGTCAGGGGCGGATGTCCTACCTTGAGACAGTCCTACAGTGTTCAAATTGCAAAGAGAAAAAAATGTATATTTGAGAAAGAAAGAAAGAAAGAAAGAAAGAAAGAAAGAAAGAAAGAAAGAAAGAAAGAAAAAGAAAGAAAGAAGAAAGTTTGCGGGTCATCATCACTGTAATCCTAACATGTCCACAGGTGCTCAGATCCCCTCCTCAGCAAGTCCCACAGTGTCCAGTGACTGATGACTCCAGTTCTGTGTTGGTATATAAGTCTTCTTACATGCTCACTAAGTTTCTCATTTCTTAACTCCTATCTCTTTCATCCAAAGGAGTGAAGTGGACTCATGGTTGTCAAAGTTCTGTGTCCTTCCCACAACTTGGAGGGCATTGATGACGTCTATCCGATTCATTGGTTGACCGTCTTCAACGACAGCACAGCTAGCCAACTTGTCCGCTCTTTCATTTACCCATACTCCAGCATGTCCAGGGATGTAGACAAAGGTGACACTATGTATTTTTGACTTCTGCAATGACTCTACCCATTGCCTATGTACAGAGCCCACCTCCACTTTTCTTATCATGCACATTGAATCACTTAGTATGCAGTCATGGGAAAGAAAGAAAGAGATAAAGAAAGAGATAAAGAAAGAAAGAAAGAAAGAAAGAAAGAAATATTTACAAGAGAAAGAAGAATAAGAAGAGAGTAAGAAAATAAGTATTTAGTGAGAATGAAATTCAGATGAGTCATAGAAGCAGCACACATTGAACAAACAAAGAATTGGGAACCAGAAAACACACTTTATAAAATTACAAGTGAATTAAAAATAACAATGGGTATTATGAGACGCTAAAACAGTGAGCCATACTGTAATACAGAGAGCTAGACTTTGTATAAGAAATGATAAAACACATTTCTGAAGGAATTATAATAGGAAGGTTAATTTTTTTAATGGTAAATCTATTGAGCATGTTTTCATCCTTGTATAGAAAACAAAAGTGGACTGGGTGGTATAAAGGTTTGGACATTGACCAATGGACAAAGAGGTCTCAAATTTGAATCCCACCAAGGAGACGGTCTAGGTGATCTTGAGGTAAGATGTCAGCCTCTGGACGGGTAGGTTCCACGTTTGAATTCCACCACAGGTGGTGGGGAATGTTTCACTTTGAATCTATGGTTTCTTCATGGCTTTCCACTCCCATGGTCTCTAGGTAGTGAGATCAGATGTCTAGCCCTCTCAGATAAATGTGAAAAACAGGTAGTTTGGTGTCGCACATAAAAGAACCTTTGGAAGTTAAAAGTAAAAATAGAGTCAGCACTAAAAAAAAAAATGGTAGCCCAGGCAAAAAAGTCGTTAAGCAAACCGACATATGCCAAAGACAGATGTGTTGGGGCTAAAGGTATCGCAACTCTGTTGTAAAGTGACAACTCAACACATCCATACCCACCTAACATGTGAACGCTAAAAAGAAACAAGAATCCTACCGCCTGTGAGCATTTTTATCTTCTAATCATTGGTTACTTTGTGACTTTACCCTCTTCAGGTCACCAGATGGTGAAATTCCATATATAGCCCTCTAGGATTATAGAAAAAAACACAGGAGGTTACATGTGTACTCTGTGCATGTTTAAAAAACCTTAGCAGTTGAAAGTCACAAAGAGTAGGCCTTATATGGTCAATGTCAGGACAGAATTGTTAAGCAACTAAACCCTAACCCCTGCCAAAGACAGATGTGTTGTGTAAAAGGGCATATACACTGTGACTTGCTGTAAACAATACATTCAGGCTTACTTAATGGAGGAACGCTGAAGAAGAAGAAGAAATGTAGAGAAAATATTTCAGTCCCATGCAATACATTGAACTGAAATTCTTAGAGGCCAACACAAAAAGGGAGCTCCTAAGAAACAGAAAGAAACAATCAACATTTTTGGGGCACATCAAAAGAAGAGGAAAGTTATAATATTTGGTTACAACTGGCAAAATAGAGGGAAAGAGAGATTGTGGACAACAAAGAGAGAAGATACTAGATAGCTTGGTGTCATGACATGGAAAACAGTCAACAACAGAATTGATATAATGCACTGTGGATAGAAAATTGTGGAAGGGCATGATTGTCTATGCCAAGCGGTATAGCCCATGATGATGATACTATACACTATGCCACATTATGAAATATTGGTGCACCTGTCACTGAACAGGTGGTACATGTTCAATTGCCAGCTGTGATCAAATGTTTGTTTTAACTGACATGGCTTTCAGCTACACCCTCTCTGAAAATGGGTACCATCCATATTTCCTCTGACAAAATATAATGGAGAAATGATGATGATTATGCAGAAAAAATGGAAACTAAACACACATTCCTTATACAGGTAGCCTTTATATTAAAAAAAAAAATTCACACTAACACATAAAAACTATGCGTCTAAACATAGAAGAAGAATCAAATGTGATACATACGCACTATTGCTGTGTTCAGGGATTCCCTCTCCCTAAACACAGTGTCCAGTGTTATTCTGCCAATCTCTGACCTCATAGTTGTCTGAGCTAATTGAGTTATAGCATACTCAGGGTCTTCCACACCATATGAGGCCTGCACAGAAAGAAGCATAGTTTTGAAACAAACTTTTGATATTATATGTCACAAGATGATGATGATAAGTTTAAAGCCTCAGCATAAATTTGAGTCCTCTAGACCCAGCTGATGTGTAGGGTTGCCATGGCTTTCTTGATCTCTTGCTGTAGAAGTCGATGCATGACCTTCCTAGTGAGTAGTGCACAACTAGGTCTTCTACATCAGCAGTTCCCACCATGGTAGGGGATTAATGCCAATTGTTCAAAAAAATGTAACAAAAGAGATAACAAACAAGATGTCATTAGACTAAAGTGTGCCACACAGTTAGGGTTTGAACCTGAGTTTAAATTATAAAGAAAAAGACCAAGGATCCAAGTATGGATGCAAGCTACTTCCTCTTCTGCCTACACCTTTAGACATCAATGTTATTAAGCTCAAAGAAAATGTTCATCGGCTAAATGTTGGTGACATCTCCATACAGTTTGTCCTGGTGTCCTACAGGTGATGGCCACAAGAGTTTTTTGTTTTTTTATAAATCATATGTTTGGTATGATTGCAGCAGATGTCAGCAGTCATTTTGTCTGTGTTACACTCATATTCATTAAAGACTCCTATCCTTAGTGTGTTAAAATGGTGGGACTTCAATCTGTTGCGGTAACCATTTTGGTAAAGAGTCTGTAATTCCAGAAAAGAGTTAAAATATATAAAGTCTTATCAACTCACCCCAAGGTACACGGCCAAGATCACCTTCAAAATCAACTGAGCATGCACATGGCTCTATTTATCTTCAGTTACAAATCCTTCAAGTACTATCTCTATCTATCTATTGACCTTTCGAGCCGTAACCGGCCCATAGGGCGTAGACCAAGATACACCTTCTCCTATATGAATTTTTGTTCTAGCAGTTTTCTTTTAAAGATATTTTATCAAATCTCGCCATCTGTCTCTGTTCTGTGCAAGCAGTTCTATCTCATTGAGGGAGCCGATTCCTGCTGCTCTTGCCTCTCTCATCAATGTTCTTCTCAGTGTCTCCCTGGGTCTTCCTCTTTTTCTTTTACCTGTTGTTTCCCATATGAGGGCTTGCTTTGCTATTCGATTATTATCTCTTCTCATCACATGTCCAACGTATGACCATCGTCTTTTCTTTATTACTGAAGATATTAGTGGTTGATTGGCGATTTCTTTAATTTCCTCGTTTGTTTTGAATTCGTTCCATTCTATACCAAGTATTTTCCTTAGACATTTATTTTTGAATGCGTTCAACTTTGTTTCTATATCTCTTGTTGTTTTCCAGCTTTCACACGCATACGTAAGGGTTGATAGTACATTTGATTTGAATAGCCTAAGTTTTGTGTTTGTGCTAATGAGTTTTGATTTCCACAACTTTTCAAGGCTTCTGAAAGACATTGCTGCTTTAGCCAGTCTGATTCTAATTTCTTTGCTCGTATCCCCTTCTCGATCAATGTGACTTCCAAGATAGATAAAGTGATCGATCTCTTCTACTGGTTTGTTTTCCATGTATATTTTGTCACTTGTCACTTCAAGTACTACTTAACCTTATATTTGTTCAAACACTGTGTGACAACTCAGATGAAAATAACTTGATATGTCATACTAAATATTAAAAAAGATTACAACTATGATTATTAGCAAAGAAAGGACACAAAATATACAAGGAGATATTCAGGTAGATGTAAAGAGCTTAGAAAGAGTTCAAGAATATGGTTATCTTGGACATATAACAAATCATAGAAAATGTAAGACAGAAATAAACAAAAAAACAGGAATGGCAAAAAAGCAATTTTAACAACATGAAAAATATACTCACATCAAAGAAAATAACATCAGAACCAAAACTGCGAATTGCAAAATGCTATATTTACCCAACCTTCTTATATGGTGCAAAACCGTGGACATTAAATAAGAAAACAGAAAATTAAAGTCTTTGAAATGTGGATTTAAAGAAAAATGGGGAAAATCAGAAAAAAAGTAATCTTGGACAGGAAGGTACAAGGTAATGATACAGACCAAGACTAAAGACAGCTGATAACATCATAAGATGGACAAGTGAACTTGTGACAATGCACACCATCAAGACAAGAGACAGGGTAAAATGGTGCTCCATGGTAGCCAACCTTCGATGTGGAGGTGGCACAAAAAAGAGTGAATGAATATCGCACGCTAAAAATAAAATCTAGAATAAGTGCAATAAGAAACAGACAGTGCAAAAAACAAGAAGCAAGTCAACTCTGGATAGTATTATTATCCTTAAGTGTCTGGTGGTATGCATAATTTTTCATCAAATTTTTGTTCTGTATACCATTTGCTGTAACAGTGAGTAGAATAGGAAGGATTGAATAAGGAAAAGAAAACAAACGATGAAGTCTTAAAATAACTAAAAATGAAAAGAGAATTACTAAACGCAACTCAAACAAGATAAATGCGAGTTTTGGGCCATGTTAAAAGACACAGCAGCCAACTAAAAGTAATCCTGGAGGGGAAAATACAAGGTAAAAGAGGCAGACCAAGACTAACATGGACTAGTAACATCAAAAGATGGACAACCCAGGCTATAACAACCTGCACCATCAAAGCAAGAGACAGAGCAGAATGGCCCTCCATGGTAGCCAACCTTCATTGCGGAGATGGCACTCGATGATGATGATGATTCCATTTACTCACCCACACTTATACAAGTGAGAGTTGGAAAACAACTAAAGAAATGGAAAATATACTGGATGCAGCTGAAAACAAATAACTGAGGAAAATGCTTTGCACACCATGGAATAAATTCAAGTGCAGAAATAAAAGAAATGACAAGGTATCCAATAATTTCATCTATAATCAAGAGAAGGTGGTCATAGGTTGGCGATGTGATGAGAAGAGACCAGAGAATCTCAAAACAGGCCCTCAAATGAGAATTGAAGCTAAAAGACAAAAAGGCAGATCTAGCAAAATACTAATAAGAACATTGAGTTGAGAGATTGCGTCAGATGTGACATCACCATGCCTCCAACATATATCCACTTGGTGTAGCTCAGGCAGGTTTCATGAAAACATACCTCGTAGGTGGACATTAGCTATTGATTTATGAGGTAAGTGTATCTTTGTGTTTTATTAATGCTCTCTTCAGTTCCTTTTCTCGACTGTTCGAAAGAGGTGATCTCTATTTTTTTTTGGGGGGACAACTGTTTTCTACAAACAGTGTTTGTATGTGACATCAAATGGTTTTTATCATTGATCAGAACTCTAAATATCTTTGATAATTTCATAAAGGTGCTCTATTTAATCCTTCTCCTTTGAACACCCTTATTTTGGAGTAGGGAGTCATCAATCAGCATTTAAAATTTCTCAAAACTATAATATACAAAATGATTAAACTTATAAGGAACTGAAAAAGTAAAGGAACTTACTTTATAAGGATCAACAACTCGCAGATAAAGTACAGCATCCATTGTGAGTGTGACATTATCTGAAAGAAGACCAGCAGAAGTGAATGTCTGTTGTTACTAAACCAGAACACTGTTACATCAAACATACTAATTCACTAAACAGAGAAACATAACTATTTCAGTGACAATGATTTTATTCTTTTTTCTCCGTATAACATATTAAATAAAGTCATTGAATTAACTTAAAGAATGATATTCTAACTGAAATAATAAAAAAAAATAGCAATATGAAATCATCACCATCAGGTGCCATGCCTGTTGATGACGATCATCTCTCTCCACGTCTCTTGGTCCTTCACCTGTGTCATAACTTCAGTCAGTGTAGTGATCTTATATACCATTTGGATAAGCTGTTAAATTTTTTTTTTCTCTTGGTTTTTCTCTACTCCTCTTTTCATTCATTCTGCCTGTTGTTTTAGTATCCTCAATGCTTTCTTTTCACATAACATGTCCAATAAATGTAGATTGTCTCTTCATTATTTCTAGTTTCTCCAGCTCTTTTTGAACATTCCTCATTTGCAATTGTTGCTATCCATGGAACATAACATTCTTCTGATAAACCACATCTCAGATGCCTGTAGTGTTCTCTGTGTTGTCCTGCTTCTTGTCCATGACTCACTTCCATATGTTTTCTAATATTAATTCACAATGATCTGTTACATATGATGTTTTTCTTTCGATGAAATTCTGTCTTTGCTTGTCCAAGAGGTGCGTGTGGCCGTGCGGCTAAAACCACTGTTCCACTGGCTGAAAAGCTGACGTACGGTGTTCGAAGCTCACGGTAGACAGAAAGGATTTTTTCTATCGGGGGTGAAATAAAAATCCTCAGTCGCACACATCGTGGCAACTGCTTGACCAAGCGACCTTTATCCCTCTGGTTCTATCGTTGCCCCCCGACATACACCAGCAATGGTACTATGTGTCGTAAAGATAGCTTGTCCAATTCTATTTCTAATTTTTTTCTGTGCCTTTGCTATCTGATATTGATCCCAGGTATTTGAATCTATGCACTTGTTTCAGGATTTATCCATTTGAAATAAACATATTTTATTTAAATTAATGAGGACATAATAGGTTTACTTTCATATTTGAGAACTGAGTTTGCAAAATATAAAATCATTTTTGTTTAAATTTGTTTACCAAGAGTAATGGCTGCTTGATGTGGAACATCAATAGCAATTTCCTTGAGGCTTTGAACATACTTGATAGCATCAATAACTGGAAAGATCATGTTGAAACCCTGGTGAAAGAATGGAAAGCTAAACTTGCAAGCAAAGAAAATGAAAGCTGATAATTAAAAGCTAGCACACTTTCATCTGCTAAATATGTTCTTCAGTTATGTTTATAGAGTTCATTTTTGTTTCCAAACACAACTTTTTTGTCTCCTATCTATAGTCCTATCAAGCTGATGACAGCACAACGGGCAGAAATTCTAGACAGGTGTCTGATGATCTTTGTTATCAAGCATCAGACCTTGCACAAGACCTGCATTTCACAAACAGGTCTGTGGGCTTCCCAATATCAACGCTGGCAAGGAGTGGATTCTGGTGCCTACATCATTACAGGGGCATATTTTCATGTATTGTCACACTCTACAGGAAATGTAGGGTGCAGAACTCAGTCGTGGTCAATGCAGAGGTCAACGGTCTCATCTGGGATAACATCGAGGAGAAAGATGCAGTTATCTATTACAGCAGGATCCGTAATACGACACCAGAGGAGTGCAACTGCACTTACAGCATGCTCGGCAGGCAACATGGTCGGAAGACAGTGGTGCATACATTATGACCACAAGTAGCATGGCGACAGAGGTGATGGCAGTGACTAGTGCATTCATCTGGTTAGAGCCACAAGACTACACCCACACCTGCATACTAAATGATTTGATGAGCATGATAAGGAAAGTGGAGGCGGGCTCTGTACACAGGCAATGGGTAAAGTCATTGCAGAAGTAAAAAATAGAGTCACTTTTGTTTACGTCCCTGGACATACAGGAGTACAGGGAAATGAAAGAGTGGACAGGTTGGCTAGCTGTGCTATCGTTGAAGATGGTCACCCAATGGATCGGGCGGATATCAACAATGCCCTCCGAGTTGTAGGAAGGGCACATCACTTGAAATGACAATGATAGTGAAAAATATTTCAAAAATAGAATTAAATTATCCAAAGGATACCGACCATGTTAATTGTCACTTTTATGATCATAAGTAAAAATAATACTCGAAACCCACAAGTGGATAGTTAAGGTAAAGTATGAGACTTGAACCGGCGTCTTAGCACGCGAGTTTACACCCATATGTGCTCGGCCGTCTATACAGAAATGTTCAGATATTTCTGTATAGTGTCGCCTCAAGCATAGAAACTCAGATGCAAAGCGACATTCCTCACCTTCCCAGGGTAATACCCTGGTACCCATTTCTGCCAGTGGCTGGGTCGACCGTGGGGGTATTTTTTTTTTCCAACCACGAGTACAACTCACACTGCTTCCAGCGAGAATTGAACACGGGTTGTCCAAACCTCGGTAGTCTAATCGGGTGGTTTTCCCAACTAGGCTACCGAGACCCCCACAAGTGGATATCAAATTTGAAGGAATAGACCTGAAGACATTTCAGAGCTACAACTACCTAGGACATAACCAGTGATGGAGACTGTAAAACTAAAATAAACAAAAGAATAGGAATGACAAAAAATCAATTTTAATGCCATGAAAAATATACTAACATAACACCAGGGCTAAGACTAAGAATAGCAAAATGTTATATCTTCTCATCATTCCAGTATGGTGCAGAAACATGGATATTATATAAGAAAAAAGAACATAAAATTGAAGCTTTTGAAATGTGGATCTATAGAAGAATAGGAAGAATTGGATGGAAAGAAAAGAAAACATGATGAAGTCTTAAAACAACTAAAAATAAAAAGAGAACTACTAAACGCAATTCAAACAAGACAAATGAGATTTTGGGGACATGTAAAAGACACAGCAACCTACTAAAAGTAACCTTGGAAGGAAAAATACAAGGTAAATGAGGCACACCAAGACTAACATGGACAATTAACACCAAAAGATAGACAAGTCAGCATATGACAATCTGCACTATCAAAGTAAGAGACAGAGCGGAATGGAACTTCATGGCAGCCAACCTTCGATGCGGAGGCGACACTAAATGATGATGATAATTTTATAATGTAAAAAACTAGAAACAATACAAATTATATAGATTATTATAGATTCATATAAAATATACTTTGTTGTTACATGATAATCTAAAGTTCTCAATTCTAATTGCATTTTGAGTAAGTTAAAATATGTTTATTTCTAAATATCAGAAACACCCTACCACTCAAAATTCTACTTTCTCACAAAAATGAATAGTTAAAGGTACCATAGTATGTCTTTTAACACTATTAACAGTTAATGAACCTCAACCGGTGAATTAGCTATTTAAATTATTTACTTACTGGCTCTAAAATTGCCTTATATTTTCCAAATCTTTCAATAACCCAAGCTTCCTGCTGTGGAACAAAAAGAATGACGGTGTTCATCGGCAGCCGAGATTTCTGGCGGATGCATTGTTGTGCATGCTCCACGGAGGCCTAAAAATATAAACATATTTTATTACATAAGTTAAGAGCTCTTTTTTAGATGTTATGAACTAAGTTATGAAAAGAAATCTATTACAATAAAACTTTTTTAATTAGATCAATTTTGAAGCAAATGCATAAGTCTAAATGAACATTGTTATAGTGTGTTTCAAAACTCATGCTCCCAAACATTATCAAATATTTTCAAAACCCATGTAAAATCTTATCATCATCCTCATGTGGCATACCGGTTGGCGGTAGGCGATCATGTCCCTCCACAATCTTCTATCTACAGTGCATCGTATCAGTTCTGTTGTTGACTTTTCCATGCCATGACACCAAGCTATCCAGTATTTTCTCTCTTTGTCGTCCGCGATCTCTCTTTCCTTTTATTTTGCCAGTTGTAACTAAGTATTCCAACTTTCCTCTTCTCATGATGTGCCCGCAAAAATTTTGATTGCTTCTTTCTGATGTTTTTTAAGAGCTTCCTTTTTGTGTTGGCCAAAATCTTATAGTTACTTAACTTTATAAGTAAATAAAATAAAATATAAATAAAAACAAAAAGTTTATTATAATTGTATAATGTATATACTTATATTTTTTTTATAGATACAATATTGTATATAATAAAATGTTCTACCCCAAATAAAAATAATACTGACAGTGTGAGTGACAGTGACAGTGAAGGCAGTGAAGTGCCATGCAGTCAATAGTCATGCAGGCTCTCTCTGGCATGTAAATGAATTTTTAATGATTAGATGAACTCAAAACTTCAATGTAAAGAATCATTCAAACTCACTCACTCCAAAGCAAAATGATAATTGATATCATTTATAAAAACAAATTAAACTAAACTTAAACATCATTAAATTTTATATGAATAATAAAATAATTATTTCTTCTGAAAAATAATATAATAATAAAACAAAGTAGTCTAACTAAGTTTATACTCTTTAGTAGTTAATTAGTTAATTAAAACAGAAACAAAATGTGAAAATGCGATGAATTATAAAATTATTATAAATTATTATTAATTATTAAAATTATTATTAATAATTAATTTTAAACTTTTTTCACTCTTATTGATTGGAACACGAGATTAAAATTATAATTAATAGTATTAATAGCAATTTCTTTTTTAAAATAAAAATATAGTTTTGCTTACTTGAAGCAGACCAAGTGTCCTACGGCTTGCCAGAGACCGCAACATTTTTGAAGTAATAAGTAATAGTAATGAAATGGTTTCAAAAATTGCATAAGCAGCTCATGGATAACAAGAGCCAGAGCACGGTCACGTACCAAAAATGTAGAAGAGAGTCTTTCTGCAGTTCTAGCAGTCAACTTGCCGCTTGATAGATTTAATATTAGAGTGATCTCCCTTATAACTCGAATCTTGAATGGGTCGGAATGTAGGTAGAAGGCCAGAAGGGAACAATTCATCAAAATAAAACTTGTCAAATCAGCAGTAAAGTTGAAAACGTGTTACCGTTAGTATTAACTGTTATATTAAGTTGTACACTTTTTTTTAGAATAATGGAGAAATATATAGTTTTTGCCAAAAACTATATATTTCTCCATTTTTGTTAAAATTTTGGTTTGTACAGTTGTTGTACACTCACGCACTGACTGTACACAGTACAATTAATTAATTAATATAAATATACAATACATTTTTTTTTTTAATAAAAAACAATTGAAGGTAGTTTATAATTTTTAAAGTAGATAATCATTTTTTATATATTTTATACTACCGAATTATTATACAACAAACAGATCCAGATTTAAGATTAGTCATTGTGACTGGTTGTCTGATGAGAAAGATAGTACTCGGATAAGTGGGTCACTACTGACTACTGGCTGAGTAAAATTAAAGTTAAGTTAAAAGTGTGACAGTATCTTGTAAACTTTTTAACAAATTGTTTTTATTTATTTATTTTTTTTAAATTATTACATCATTATCATCATAATATATTATAATAATAATTAGGGAGCAGGGGCACCTGACAGACAGCAACACAGCTGAATAACATAAATAATATAAACAAAACCCTACCCTACTCATCTGAATCTGTTCTCTTCTAGTGCCCCTGGCCACTAGAAACAGACTAACCAGTCACTGCCCCGGGGTCTATCAGTCTAATCTGCCAAGTGAGGAGGGAAACCCAGTACTGGAAAATGCTGTGCTGAAGTCAGATGCGTTGGATTGAAAGTCGCAAATATCACTGTTACTGCAAACCACATGACAACACATATAGTATACACTACACACTCAACTGCTGTCTCAGCAAATTTATGATTATGATCATAAGAAAATGAACAAAGATGATCTATTTAATATGACTAACTTGAGTGACTGGACTGGATCATTTAAATGGTTGTTGATGAAAATCCAAGAGGAATTGCAAGGTGTCTTACTGGACATGTTGAAGATACTGACATTGCAGATGATGTTGGTTTGCTTGCCCACTATCACCAAGACATACAAGAGAAAACAGAGTAGATCAGTTTGCTGATACAGTAGAACTGAAAATAAATGCAGAAAAAACTAAAATTATGAGGATAAATCCCAAAATAACAAAGAAAGTTATATTCAGAGGAGTGGGACTAGAAGAGGTGGACCAATTTAAATATCTGGGAAGCTATATTTATTTCAAATAGTGACATTGAGAAAGAGATTTCTGCTAAAATAGGCATATTAGCTCAGGCATTCAATAGACTTAGAAACATTTGATTTTCAGCTAGTCTCCATCTTAGCATGAAGCATAGAATTTATAAGTCAGATATGCAATTCATTCCATTATCTGCAGCAGAAACTTGGAGAATAAACCATAAGATAGCAATCTGACTTAGAGGATTTGAAGGTCGCTGTTTTATGAAGATTCTAAACATCCATTGGGATCAATACATTACAAACAAAGAAGTCGCCAGAAGATCAGGCATTAACAACATCAATCAAGAAGTTAAAAGGTGTTGCAAATGGTGAGGCCACATACTATGAATGGAACGAACCAGGCATCTGCACCTCGCATCTTTTAACATGGACACCACCTGGCAAATGAAGAAGAGGCAGACCATTGAGGACATGGCAATGAACCATGCATGATTAAATTTTTCTTCTTCTTCTGCGATCATAGTTCATTCAGACTAGGACTCTGGACTCTGCTATGAAGGCAGCCGTCTGTTTAAAACCACTCTGATTGAGTACATGTTAGAACGTTGCACTATGTTCTGCGCCAATGGCCCCGTGCATTCGATTTCTGGCAGCATTTTATTCGGGTTTGCTTTCCTTAGCCTTTGATTGTCTCCAATCTTTCTGCAAGGTAGCAGATTGTCTTTTCTGTAGGGGGATTTTGGCCTTTCCGGGTTTACGAGCACCATCTACCCGAGCTTTGTGTAGAGTTTTCGCTCTCGTAGGTGGTTTGGTCTTCGGGCATGATGAAATGATAAGGGCTGGCGAGAGTTGTCCATGCTTGTTCCAGACCAGATTGGGTGATCTCTTGTGGGTGCCCTAAATTCTGACCGCAGTTCAGAGGATTAAGAAGAATTTGAGTGAATGTATGATGCATTAATACTACCTTCCTTGATGAAAAAGTTTGAATAAAAAATTGTATTAATTAAATAAAACTAAATTTTGTTAACTTTAAAATATGGGCCCAAATTATACAATTTATTGGAAATTCCTTTCACTTTCAATACCCTCATCCAACAACCAGGTTTTCTAAATTTGTTTGCATCAGTCAATGTAAGCAATGTCCATGCTCTTTTGTTTCTCTCATATTTTTTCTGACTTTCATGTTTTATTTGCCTACTCACTTTTCCTTGTATGGTGGTTTCTGCAAGGCTGGACAAAAGAATACATAGCCGTACAAACTCAAACACACTACCTGGTGTGTTGTGTTCTGGATTATAATTAGGTTCTCTCAACACAGTATAATTCATAACACAATTTTACTAGTCCCCTTCAATAGAAAAATGGGCTTGCCTGTGTACCCATGAAATATCAGCAAGCTCCTAATTTTCACTTTCTCACTACTAAAACAATCTATTGACATTTCGAGACATGGCCAGCCCATAGGGCATAGACCCAGATACATACTCTTTCTCTTTTTCTAAATTTTTCTTTCTAGCAGTCTCAATCCTTGCAAAGATCTTTTATCAAATCATGCCATTTGTCTCTGTTCTGTGCAAGTGTCTCAATCTCATTGAGGGAGTCGATACCTGCTGCCTTTGCCTCTCTGATCAATGTTCTTCTCAGTGTTTCTCAAGGTTGGCCTCTTTTCCACCTACCCACTTGAGGGCTTGCTTTGCTTTTCGGTTATTATCTCTTCTCTAATTTCCTCGTTTGTTTTAAATTCATTCCATGCTATACCAAGTATTTTCCTTAGACATTTATTTTCAAATGCGTTCAGTTTTGTTTCTATTCTTTTGTTATTTTCCAGCTCTTGCATGCATACGTAAGGGTTGATAGTACGCTTGATTTCAATAGTCTAAGTAAAAGTGTCCCCCAAAAATGACTAATTTTTATTTTCTCGCTACTAAAACAATAGTGACCCCCAAAATTGCAGTTCTCATTGCCAGGAATATATAGTACTTATATTAATTTAATTACTCAAAATATTCCCCATTCACTTTCGTTTATAATGGAAGTAGATAATTTTCTTCTATATATGTTCGTTTTGGAACAATTCATTCTTTTTTTGTTTCAGAGGTTTTCATTAGAGGACAATGAGTTCCCCATCTCATGACCCTAACCTGCTAAAAGCCAAGAATTCACACAGTGTTTATGAGGTGTGTCAGGTGCAGTGCATTTGTTTATGACAAATGCTAGAATTGTTCACGAACATTAAAATGAAAAAAATTACTAGAATGAATGCTTAGGTATAAGTGGGCCAGCCAATAATAGCAAATGCTGTCAAAATACTGTATGTAATAGTGGAGATATGTTTAGCAAAAACATTCAGCACTGAGAGGGTTAAAAAATTATTGGTTTGTGATCTGAAGGAGACATTTTTACTGAGTGAAATATAGTGTAAATGTATGTGTGTACACATTGACAAATTTACATTACAACTTTATTATGTCCTGAAATCTTTTAACATAGAAGTTGATTAGTCATATAACTTAGCAGTTCCCATTCTATAATGCAGTTTATTGATGGAAATGAATTGTTTGGCAGTGACTGTTGATCTGGACTGAGAAAACTCTTGATGCTATCTAATATATGAATGTCAAGTATGTTCTTAGGTTTATTGACCCTATTATAATGCTCATCATCATCATTGAGTGTCGTTTCCGCATTGAAGGTTGACCACTATGGAGCGCCATTCCGCTCTGCTTCATGCTTTGATGGTGCAGGTTGTCATAGGCTAACCTGTTCCAATTTTGATGCCACTCGTCCATGTTAGTCTTGGTCTCCTTCTGTCTCTAGCTTTGAAAGTGCTGGTTGTCATACCTGTCCATCTTTTGAAGTCACTCGTCCATGTTAGTCTGCCTCTTTTACCTTGTATTTTCCCTTCCAAGATTATTTTTAGTAGGCTGCTGTGTCTTTTAACCTGCCATTATAATCTATCTATCTATTGTCCTTTCAAGCCGAAGACGGCACATAGGGCAGAACCACAATTTCAAAAACAGAAACCTTGCGTGCCAAAATGGCACATATTGCAGAGATCACTGCTCTAAAATCTATGGCGCTATTTCCATAACAATACTTTTTACAATGACAGCTTGTCAAGCCATCGATCAACCTCCTTAGTTGCCTCTTACGACATGCCTGGAAGGTCACAGTGTCACTATTCTTTACTTCCCTCATAATGAGGCCCCGGTAACACACGGGAACATTAGTTGCTGCTAAATTAAAAAGTATATGAAATGAAATAGCACTTCTTGCCTCTTGATTAAATATATATACACATCTCATGCAGGCATTATCATTATAATAATAGTTGTTAACAGTCTTGTGTTTATAGAAGTACAATTGTTAGTCTTTACTGTAGTTATAACCTTTCTGCTTGTGCACTCACAGATGAGCACATCATTGAGAGAAAGATTAAAGAAATGTGGCAGATATCACCCAGGAACTTCTCTTGCTGAAAAGCTTACTACCACCGCAACATGTGCTACAAGTAGATCCAACAATCCAGATTTTAGAACAGCCAAAGAGACCAGTGTTGATGTTCAGAACAGTGAAACATGCTCTATTGTCAAATCTAGCAATGAAACTCCAAAACGCAAAAAGTTAGGAAAACTTAATTCTGTAACACAGAACACAGATATGATTAAAAGAAGGAAACTTCACTGCAATGAAGGATTCTTGGATAATAATAGTGATCATTGTCAGGTTAAAGTAGAATTACCATCATCATCATGTCAACAGAAATTGGAAAATGACCCAAATCTAGAAGCTTTGAGAGAATATGAAATTCCAGCTAATGAAAGTGGTTTACCATGTTATAATCCAGTTATCAATCAACCTGATGAAAGTAATGTGAGCCATAGTCCAATTATCAATCGATCTGATGAAAGTGATGTGAGCCATTCACATTTGAATGTGAACAGAAGTGCAATGCCTCCAGGAAGCAACTCTCCAGACCAAAGTTATTCCAGATTAAAAGATATATTGTCACAATTAGAAAGTGACCTGAAAGCGAAAGAAGAGCATTTGAGGAAACTAAAAATGGTCAAGATGTACAGAGAAAAGGTAAGTAACTGTATTTCTGTTTGTTTTTTTTCATTCAACTTATTCATCATTTTAGTGTATGATTTTAGTTTCATTGCCAAATGTAGGTTTTTTTTTTATTTTTATGTTTTCCTTTGTAATTAATTACCTTCAATAGATATTTTTTGAAATCTTTGTTTTGATAAATTTGCCTTCCAAGTCTTTGAATTCACTTGGGAGTCTTTGGGGCATCATCTTGATGAGTTTTTAGTTATTTTATTCTTTCTTTCTGTGTACCAGTTTCTGTGCCTGTTAAAATATTTCCCTGTTCAATCTTTGGTACAGTCAATCTATTTTACTCTTTCTCTACCTCTATGACTTCCATCATCATCTATGTCTACCACTTTTCATGTATGACTGTGTTGGCTGGGCTGTTAGATCTTATGATGTGCAGAATCAACATAATTTCTTTTTCTCAGTGATGTAAGCTCTTCATGTTTGGCCTATGTTGTCAGTGATGATTGGGGGATGGGTGGTCTTGAAGTAAGACATCAGGCTCTAAATAAGAAGGTCCCGGGTTTGATTTCCACCACAGGTGTGGGGAATTTTTCAGCAATTGAATCTGTGGTTTCTTCATGGTTTTACCCTATCCTGATGTCTAGACCTTTTGGATAATGGTGAAAAATAGGAGGTCCTATATGCATACATGTACCTCCAAACCTACAATAATTCATCATGGCCTTCCACAGAGTTCACCATTATCTCCAGTGTTGTTCAATGCCTACACAGTAAGGATCACAAGCGAGCAAGTCTCATAGGATGGAGCAGAAAATTATGTTATGTTAATGATGTTTTGGGACAGAGGCAGCCTACACCAGTACTTGATGATGATGATGAATGATGTTTTGGTATATTGCCAAGGCAGAGACAGAGAGTGTTGCTGGAGAATTTCAGACACAGCTTGATCGTCTAAGTGTGTGGTGCGGGGAGGCAAAAGCACTTGTCAATCTGATGAATGCAATGGTGACGTGGTTTTCTTTGATTAATGGCATAGCCAACAAGCTATCTTCTTGTGTTCAGATGTTGTGGGGAGAACTCATGCAATGAGATACCTTATTAAGATTAATCAATAACCTAAGATATGCTGATGATACTGTTCTTCTAGCAGAAAATCCTAAAAACCTACAATTGCTTAATGTGATAAACATAACAAGCAAAAAATATGGACTAGAAATGAATATCAAAAAGACTAAAACTATGATCATAAACAAAGAAAATTCTCAAGACCTACAATTAAATATCACAGTTGAGGGAATACATCTGGAAACAGTCCAGAGCTACAACTACCTGGGACATATTATAACCAATGATGGAAAATGTAAAATTGAAATAAACAAGAGAATATGTATGGCAAAAAGTAATTTTAATGCCATGAAAAATATACTAACAACAAAACAAATATCAGCAGGGCTGAAACTAAGAATGGCAAAATGTTACATCTTCTCAATATTCCTGTATGGTGCAGAAATATGGACATTAGACAAGAAAACAGAACAGAAAATTGAAGCCTTTGATATGTGGATTTATAGAAGAATAGGTAGAATTGGATGGAAAGAAAAGATAACAAACAATGAAGTTTTAAAACAACTGAAAATAAAAAGAGAACTACTAAATACAATTAAGACAAGACAAATGAAATTTTTGGGGCATGTTAAAAGACACAACAGCCTACTAAAAGTAATATTGGAAGGGAAAATACAAGGTAAAAGAGGCAGACCAGGACTAACATGAACGAGTAACATGAAAAGATGGACAATTCATTCTATGACAGCCTGCACCATCAAAGCAAGAAACAGAGTAGAATGGCGATCCATGGTAGCCAACCTTCGTTGCGGAGAAGGCACTCAATGATGAAATGATGAGGAGTGTGGTTTGATCTGAGCCTTGCTTGTAACAAACATGTAGACCTGATGGTATTGAAAGTTAGAAATGGTCTATCTGCAATGTGGGTCATGGGATCAGCACAAATTGAGCAGCATTATCTTGTTCTCTTATACCAGGAGCTGGTCCTGTCTGTGATTGAGTATGATGGCAATCTTAACCCTCTGCAATATGCTAGTAGAACAATTGGAAAGGATACAAAATGAGGCTATGCATATCATCCTTGAGTACACAAAAGATACTGAGTGTAGGGCGATGTGTTATTTCTTCAATTTTCCAACCATGACAGACAGAATAAGACTTTGTTAAGTACGTGCCTTTAAGTATGTGTCAATAGCCTGCAAAATCGGGCTTGAGATCAATCATGAAAAGACTAAAGTCATGAAAAGCTAAATTCCAACAGATGACAGAATATACATGGAAAATAAACCAGTGGAAGAGATTGACCACATTATCTATCTTGGAAGTCACAGTGATCAGGAAGGGAATACAAGTAAAGAAATTAGAAGCAGAATAGCTAAAGCAGCAATGTCTTTCAGAAGCCTTGAAAAGTTGTGGAAATCAAAACTCATCAGCACAAACACAAAACTTAGACTATTCAAATCAAATGTACTATCTACCCTTACGTATGCGTGTGAGAGCCGGAAAACAACAAGAGACATAGAAACAAAGTTGAACGCATTCGAAAATAAATGTCTAAGGAAAATACTTGGTATAGGGTTAAACGAATTCAAAACAAACAAAGAAATTAGAGAAATCGCCAATCAACCACTAATATCTTCAGTAATCAAGAAAGGACAATGGTCATATGTTGGAAATGTGATGAGGAGAGATAATAACCGAATAACAAAGCGAGCCTTCATGTTGGAAACAACAGGTAAGAGGAAAAGAGGCTGACCTAGAGAGACATTGAGAAGAACATTGATGAGAGAGGCAAGTGCAGCAGGAATCGGCTCACTCAATGAGATAGAGTTGCTTGCACAGAACAGAGACAAATGGCGAGATTTGATAAAATATCTTTACAAGGATTGAAAACTGCTGGAATAAAATATTGATAAGAGAAAGAGTATCTGGGTTTATGCTCTATGGGCCAGCTACAGTTCGAAAGGTCAATAGTTAGATGTATATGCCTACTTTCAAATATTTGCAGATCCAAATCATCCGATAGGATGTGAATTTATGGGTTCAAAAGGCAGCAGGTTAAAAACATGAAAATCATTGATGGGTCAGTCTATGCACATTCTTCAGCAGGTGTGTTCAATCGAGGACATAGAGCCTGGAGAAGAATTGATACATGTGCTTTCAGAGTGCAGTACATCATTTCTCATCGTCATCACTCTGGACAGAGAATGTAGACAACAAAACCCACTGGTTGTTGAGGCAGAAGTGCATGTCTTGATTTTTGAGAACTCTCCTGATAGTGATGCAATCATTTACACAGATGTGTCTATTATTCATCACATACAGAGCTCCTAGGCTTTCACAGCTCATGTTGGAGGTTGAACTATAATGGAAGGCAGTGGTACTTTTGCATTGACTACAAATAGTTTGACCATGGAAATTATGGCTGTCGCTAAAGCATTTGCATACCTTGAGACATAGCCTTATACACATGTGTTTCCTCAATGAGTATGCTCAGAAAGATCATAACTGGCTGTGGTTAAAGTCTCTGGGGAGGTCTTTTCTAACAAATGCCTGCTTCATTTTGGTACCAGGGCAAGATCCCAGACGAGAGCACTACATAGGAATCCAAAGAAGACTTATCAACCGGCATAACACCGCTGTCATTAGTTACTACACATTGATGGATATTCTTTGAAATAGATCTGAGCACTTATGGACTTGTCCGATATGCAATGAGGATGACCCATTGACTAAACTAAACTAAATAAAAAAATGATCAGTGATGATTGTACTAACTTCATAATTTGTGATGTGGTCTCTGCAGGAGATGTCTAGGTTTCTACCTATGGTTACAACTCATTTCCATAACTTGTATTTTTCATTATAATTCTGTCTTGATGGAGAATAGAACGAGGGAAATAAAGAAATTTGATATTATTTATATATATCATAATTACAATTTGTTATTAAATTTAAGAGAAACACAACTGTAATCAAAATATATTTGTATGATCGTCAGAATAACTTAACAGAACTACAAAGGCTGATTAACATCTGGCGAGATGTATCCCAGAGAGCAATAGTTGACCTCCATGACCTGCATCCTTCACCCAGGCCTTCTTTAACAGAACTCATCAATCACCTTCAAATTGGCCATGAACTGGTTCATTATGTTGCAGATGAAGAATTGTTTTCTTGAAATATTCATATTATTGTTTAATTGTTGACACTTGTCATGGTGTGGTAAATAAATAAAAATGTCAACCTGATTTTATCATTCAGAGAGTTGTTTGCTGTTCTGTTTCATCTTGTGATGATTTTTTTAAATTTATAATTGAATAATTTCAAGGAACAATAAAAATTCCTTAATATCATTTTTTTGAGTTTTCTTTGAAAATGCCATTGTTGTATATGTTACTCTTTCAACCATTTTAACAGTTCTGCAGTAAATGCACATCCATGACATCATTGAAAACTAAAGTGTGGTTGTGCATGGAGGACGATGTTGGAAGACCTCTGAATAAAATATTTCTGTGCTAACATCTCTTATCTGAAATATGAAACCCTAGTGAATGCTGGATAGATCAATTGGTGGTCATTTCTGTTTACAGATGACACAAAACATGCATTCAGATGGTTTCTAAAGTTTGCTGGTTGCACACTATCCCTAATACTTCCTCTCGCCATCTCCATCTTACCCATAGTCTGACATGATTTTTGAAGTCTGAAAATGACCTCATCATCATTTCCACGAAATAAAATGTTCATATAATGTCTTATCTCTCTAATCACAGTATAGTGTCTCTCACAATAGGTGTTCTCATTGCATACATCTTGGCTTGTTCATTGTCTCGTCTTCTGAGTGGCAGGATTCATACAACTCTTATGAGTGACAAGATTCATACAACTCTTCTGAGTGACAGGATTCATACAACTCTTCTGAGTGACAGGATTCATACAAGTCTTCTGAGTGGCAGGATTCATACAAGTCTTCTGAGTGGCAGGATTCATACAAGTCTTCTGAGTGACAGGATTCATACAAGTCTTCTGAGTGGCAGGATTCATACAAGTCTTCTGAGTGGCAGGATTCATACAAATCTTCTGAGTTGTAAGAATCATACAGCTCTTATGAGTAACAAGATTCATACAAGCTACCTTCTTATATTGCCTAGACTAATCATGACAAATCAAACAGCTAAAAAAAACCAATAAGGAAGTTCTCAAAGAGGCCAACACAAAAAGGGAGCTCCTAAAAAACATCAGAAAGAAACAATCAACATTTTTTGGGCACATCATAAGAGGAAAGTTGGAATACTTGGTTACAACTGGCAAAATAAAAGGAAAGAGAGATTGCGGACGACAAAGAGAGAAAATACTGGATAGCTTGGTGTCATGGCATGGAAAACAGTCAACAACAGAACTGATACAATGCACTGTAGATAGAAGATTGTGGAAGGACATGATCGCCTAAGCCAACATGATGATGATGATGATTGTCAAAAATGGATTTCACAGTATCTTCCTCATATTTTGGAAAGCTGATTTTGCCTGAGACATTCAGCATCTCGCCTCGGTTGTAAATCTACCTACTATCGGAAGTTAACATTATTCCCGGATATTTAAATTCATTTACTTGTTTTAATATTGTAGCGTCAGATATAGACAATTTTTAAAGAAAAATCTAAAGGAGATAAGATTAAAACTGATGTATTGACTGTTTGAGAAAAAGTGTGGGTGTAACACCAGTGCTATGGCTACACAATTTAATTATACTGAAGAGCAGACAATAAAACGGTTTAGAGATAGAGTAAAATCCAACTAACAACCTGCGACTCGGGCGGTTACATGAAAACATCCGGCCACTGAAACCCCAAAAAGAGATGGATAGAAGTAAATTTGACACAAAAGCTCAAACTAACTTGTCCCCGGAAACCTACCGAAATCAGTGCAAAGATTTGATTTAAAGCCGTTTCTGATTTGTCTAACCACGATTCCGATTAGCGAAGGTCAGAAAATTACAGGAATCAGGAAAATAGTTGCAGTGTTGATGTAAAGCTGGTAATAAGTAGTGAGGTGTAGCGTACACGCCACTACTGCTGCAGATTTACACATTCTTTCCCCCACACTGTGACGCTACACGGCACTACTACTGCAGATTTACACATTCCTTCCCCCACACTGTGACGCTACACGCCACTACTGCTGCAGATTTACACATTCCTTCCCCCACACTGTGACGCTACACGGCACTACTGCTGCAGATTTACACATTCCTTCCCCCACACTGTGACGCTACACGGCACTACTGCTGCAGAATTACACATTCCTTCCCCCACACTGTGACGCTACACGGCACATGCAGTAGGAAAGAAAGAAAAAAAATAATTGAAAGAAAAAAAAAGTGAAAGAAAGAATACAAGATAAAAGGAAAGTAACTATATAAATAGCTATATTATAGTTACATCGCTCTAGTCCGTGGTTACAAACAAAGCTGATACAGATTTTCAATTAGTGGGGTGTAGAGTATACACGTTAAAGGTATAGTGACAGCTTTACAATCATCACCAGCATGAAGCATAAAAATAAACAGGACAAATTTGAAACAAGTGCAACGCGTCAAATGCCTGGGCACAATAATAACATCGGATGGAAGATTGAGTTATTTACGGGTCATCATCATTGCACTCCGAACATGTCCATAGGTGCTCGGATCCCCTCCTCAGCAATTCCCTCAGTGTCCAGCGACTGACGACTCCAGTTCTATGTTGGTTGATAAGTCTTCTTACACGGCCACTAAGTTTCTCATTTCTGGTTGTGCCCATCTTAACTCCCATTTCCATCATCTGAAGAAGTGACGTGGATCTGTGTTTGCCGAAGTCCTGTGCTCTTCCTACATCTCGGGGGGCATTAATGATGTCCGCCCGATCCATTGGTTGCCCATCCACAACGACAGCGCAGCTAGCCAACCTGTCCGCTCTTTCATTTCCCCGTACTCCCGCATGTCCAGGGACAAAGACAAAGGTGACCTTACGTATTTTGGATTTCTGCAACGACTCTACCCATTGCATGCGTACAGAGTCGCCTCCACTTTTTTTAATCATGCTCATCGAATCACTCAGTATACATGCGTGGGTGTAGTCTTGTGACTCTAACCATTTGAATGCCTTGGTCACTGCCATCGCCTCCATTGTCATGCTACTCGTGGTCATGACGTATGCACCACCGTCTTCGTAGACTATTCTGCCTGCCGAGCGTGCTGTAAATGCCCATGAACTTCTTTGGTGTCGTCTTACAGATCCGTCTGTATAGATGACTGCATCTTTCTCATCGGTGTTATCGCAGGTGAGACCGTTGGCCTCAGCATTAACCACGACCGGGTTCTGTTCCCTACTTTTCCTGATCAGCGTGACAATACACGAGAAAGCCCCCTTGAACGACGTAGGCCCCGGTATCCACTCCTCACCAACGCTGACAGTGGTAAGCCCACATACCTGTTTGATGACATCTTCTGCTCGGCCCACCCATGATTTGCATCTTTTTAGCTTGGCACCTTTCCCTGTGTTGAGCACGTGGTGCAATGGATGCTCTTTATCTGTACTAATCTTCAGGTATGCTTGTGCTCTCCAGATCTTGATTCTGTCATCCATAGTTGGAAAGTCAAGAAGATACCTCATTGCTACACAGGGAGTGTCCCTTGTAAATTATGATTCAGATGTATCCATTTGTCTATCTATTTTTCGTTCCATACAATTCCTTCAGAAATTATTATTACTGTACTCTATATATTTATATATATATATATCATCATCATTGAGTGCCGTCTCCGCAACGAAGGTTGGCTACCATGGAGCGCCATTTTTTGCTCTATCTCTTGCTTTGATGGTGTATATATATATGGTGTATATATATTGGTGGTGATATATATATCGATGATACAGGCTCTAGAAGAGTTTGGCGTCGAAGTGATCACAGACATATGCAATGACATATACCATACAGGATACATACCCAACGATCTAAAAACATCAACTTTCATCGCATTGCCTAAAAGAATGGTGCAGTTTAATGTAGTGACTTCAGAACAATAAGCCTAATGAGCCAGGTAACAAAAATTTTACTAAAAGTTATACAGGGAAGGATTCAGAATAAAATCAATACTGAATCAGACGAGCAACAATTTGGATTCAGGAAAAACAGTGGGACAAAAGAAGCCATATTCAGCATGCGAACATTGATTGAAAAGTACACAGAAGTAAACAAACCAATATATGCCTGCTTTATAGACTACACCAAAGCTTTCGATAGAATACACCATAACCAACTTATAGACTGCCTAAAGGATATAAATCTAGACGACGCAGACATACGGCTAATATGTAATTTGTACTGGGAGTAAACAGCAATAATAAGATATAACAAGGAGAACTCTACACCCATGGACATAAAAAGAGGAGTAAGACAAGGATGCATCCTATCACCCAGCTTGTTCAATCTATACACTGAGCAAATCTTTAAAAACATCTCAGAGATACCAGGCCTAAACAGTAATGGAAAGATAATCAATAACCTAAGATATGCTGATGATACTGTTCTACTAGCAGAAAATCCTAAAGACCTTCAATTGCTTAATGTGATAAACATAACAAGCAAAAAATATGGACTAGAAATGAATATCAAAAAGACTAAAACTATGATCATAAACAAAGAAATTCTTAAGACCTATAATTAAATATCACAGTTGAGGGAATACATCTGGAGACAGTCCAGAGCTACAACTACCTGGGACATACTATAACCAATGATGGAAAATGCAAAACTGAAATAAACAAAAGAGTAGGTATGGTAAAAAGTAATTTTAATGTCATGAAAAATATACTAACAACAAAACATCAACAGGGCTGAAACTAAGAATGGCAAAATGTTACATCTTCTCAATATTCATGAATGGTGCAGAAACATGGGCATTATAGAACAGAAAATTGAAGCCTTTGAATTGTAGATTTAGAAGAATAGATAGAATTAGATGGAAAGAAAAGATAACAAACGATAAAGTTTTAAAACAACTGAAAATAAAAAGAGAACTACTAAATACAATTAAGACAAGACAAATGGAATTTTTGGCGCATGTTAAAAGACACAACAGCCTACTAAAAGTAATATTGGAAGGAAAAATACAAAGTAAAAGAGGCAGAGGCAGACCAAGACTAACATGGACGAGTGACATCAAAAGATGGACAAGTCAATCTATGACAGCCTGCACCATCAAAGCAAGAAACAGAGTAGAATGGCGATACATGGTAGCCAACCTTCGTTGCGGAGAAGGCACACGATGATGATATATATATATATATAAATATATATATATATATATATATATATATATAGTAATAGAGATGGAAGATGCATCACAGAAATAAAAAGCAGAATAGCTAAGGCCAAAATAGCATTTTCGAAAATGAAAAGTATCTTATGCAACAAATCTATGTCAATAGAATTGAGAAAGAGAGTTCATCGGTGCTATATAGAACCAATTCTGACCTATGGAAGCGAATCATGGACAACAGACAAACAAATGAAAAGACGATTAGAGGCCACAAAGATGGGATTTCTCAGAAGAATGTTGAAAGTTCCCTGGACAGCTAAAAAGAAAGACAAATGAGGAAATTCTCAAAGATGCCAACACAAAAAGGGAACTCCTAAAAAAAACATAAGAAAGAAACAATAAACATTTTTCGGGCACATCATGCGAAGAGGAGGAAAGTTGGAATATTTTGTCACAACTGGCAAAATACAGGGAACGTGAGATCGCGCACGACAAATAGAGAAAATACTATATGGAAAATAGTCAAAAACAAAACTGATATGATGCACTGTAGATAGAAGCCTGACGTTTCGGCCTACATGCGGCCTTCCTCAGAAAAAAGGGAGCAGCACAAACGAACAACGAAATAAAGATAACTGCTACATAGAATGAGCCCGACAAGTAAATCAAGGAGAAATAGAGGGATAGATGAAATTATGAAACGAAACATGATGATGATGATGGGAGGAGTCCATATTGGCAAACGTATTTCTACAGTTAGAGAAGGGTAGTCTTTTCCGGTTACTCATCTTCCAGGACTGATCTCATAGCTTTGGACCAAAGTAACATTATAAATACAAATATATAACCATGGCTGATCCTAAATATGCTAATTTGCCCGGGATTGTAAGTATTTCTCACACTCACTATGTAATGATGTTTTGTAAAGTCATTCAACATATTTATTTAGCTCAGTGTGAGCATTATTATGTAGTACCGTAGTCGTAGTTTATTTATTAAATATAAAATATATATTTTATTATATTATAATAATTATAATAATATATTAATATTAATAATTATATAATAAAATAAACTCTACTCTTCTTTAGTTCTACACCTCCAAGAGACCAATCCAATCTGTAACATTGATTGCATTGAATCTAAAGTGTATACTATAATATATATTGAAATACTATACTTATTTTACTTTTTATACAATGATTTTGAATTTTTAATTATTTTCGTCAATTCATCATAATTCAATCAATCTCAATCAATGAATCACGATTGATTGAATAAATTTTATATTTTTAAATCAATCAATATATGAATATTATTATTAGCTGGAGTGAGTGTTAAAGACTTCACTTCACTTAGTTTAGATTATAAATAAAAAGTTATTAAGTATAATTATTTTTATAATTATGTATTATTGTATAAGCCATTTATTTATACATAGAAACAAGAAAAAGAGTTCTTAAATGTTACGTAGAGCCAGTCTTAACATATGGATGCGAATCATGGACATTAGGATAACAGACAAGAAAATCACGAGTCTGTAGAAATGTGGTTTTACAGAAGAATGTTGAGAGTACCATGGACAGCTAAGAAGAAAGAAGAGTAATGAAGATGTTCTGAGAGAGGTCAAAGCAAAAAGAGAGTTAATTTCCAATATTAGTAATTAGGAAGAAACAATCATCATTTTTTGGCCATATAATGAGAAGAGAACAACTGGAAAAATTGAGGGACGAAGAGATAGAGGGAAGCAAAGAGAAAAAATAACAGACAGCTTAAGAAAATGGCTTGGCGGAAGGTCAACAACAGAAATAATAAATAGCTGCCGAGATCGAAAGTTGTGGAGAGAAATGATCATCTATGCCAGCAGTCCCGGTACATGATGATGATGATAAGCCATTTGAGTTCAGTTTGCTGTACATTTACACTTCAGTTTCATCTGTTATTAGATTAGTGTTACAGCTGCAGCGCAAGTTATAGACTGCTATTTACTAAGTTAATTAAAAGTAATTATTAAGTAAACTAATAATTAAAAAAAAAAAGTTTGTAGAAGACTCCCATACATTTTATGACAATAATAAATACCACAAAATTGAAACAATATAAATTATAATTAATGTAAATAAAATCAAATAAATTAAAATTAGATATCAAATACTCACTAGTGTTAATGAATGACTGATTAAAAAGTGAAACAAATGCCAGATTTAAAAAAAACTTAAGACATAGTTTAACAGTATAATTTATATTTTATTTCATGTTTTGAAAAATAAAAGGCATAATCCAATGATACCTGATAGGCTAATTATCCTGGTGCACATTTTAAACAAATAATTTGCTGCTTGCAGGAGCATTTGTAGAAAATGATACTAAAAAATAAGGATATCAAAAGCAAGAGGAGCTTTTATTGCTCTGGGAAACATATGGAGGTCCAAAGAAATTAGGTTAAATACAAGAATAAAAAATGTTCAACTCCAATGTTAAGTCAGCCCTATTATATGGCTGTGAAACATGGAGAACAACAAAATTGACAATCATGAAGATACAGACTTTCATTAATGGATGCTTACACAGAATAAAAGGATGGAAATGGCAGGACAAAATCACTAACATAGAATTATGGAAATGTACCAGTCAAATATCAGTGGAGATACAGCGAAGATGATGGCGCTGGATAGGACACACACTACGGAAGCCAACTGAGAGTATTACACAACAGGCCCTTTTTTTGAATCCCAAGGGGAAAAGACAAAGAGGAATACCAAGAAATTCTTGGAGAAGACAGACAGAAGCAGAGATGAAGATGATGGGGAAGACATGGATTGATCTTAAAAGAATGGCAAGAAACAGAACGAGTTGGAAAGTGTTTTTGAAGACCTATGCTCCACAGGGAGCTGAAAGGTAGAAGAAGAAGAAGGAGCATTTGTGCTGAGTTTGTGATTGCAAATTTATATAATTATTTTTTTAAAAAGTTAATCTTTAATTACTATTTACTGGTACCTTAAATGCACTTGCTGAGATGAACTCATTTTTGGACTCTACCTGTTTTTATATTTTTCTTTAGATTTAGACCAGAATGGACCAGATTCATTTTCAGATTAGAAAAATTCCTTCACGTCTTTTTTTCATCTTACAATTTTTCACAATAATATAATTAATTGTGGTACATGTTATATATCACTGGATAGGAAAATGGTTGAAGCAAGTGAAAATAACAATATATTGATGATATCTGAAGGAAAAAATAGATTATTTATTATAAATAGTATAAAATATGTAAAGGCAGATAATTCAGTTCAAAATATTATATTTCGTGTGCCTCTATTCTCCGATGACTAGAGGGGTGTTGTTATCCAATATCCATTCTTCTAAAAATTTTGCACAAATTAATCAAAATTTCTTCAAAATACACTTTATTTGATGCATTTATGTCCACAAATAATGAAATTATCGCACAAGATAAAGTAGACTGTTAAGTAGTAGTGGGCGTAGTCTCTATTTATCAGAAATAAATACATATTAACACCGAGCATTCAACTAATATATCTAGTTAATAAAGAAAATACTTTGTAGTAATCAAGGGAAGTAAATATAAAGCTTCTAGATATCGAATACAAGCATTGCTACTTTACTTTAGTCCTTAATTATGATACCCACCTGTGGTGGACTTCGATATATATTCCGCAGTACAGAATACTACCACTTAATTGTAACATTCTTCTTCTTCTATCCTTCCTCTATTCCCATTGGCATCGAGGGGAGATACAATCTGCGATTCTTTGCGCTTCAGTTGGCCTCTTCTGGCGTTATCCATACATTGTAACATTAGGAGCACTAAAAATATCATAACACACAAATGTGCATTTACCAATGAAAACACAGAGGGAACTCTGATTTTCTGTCTCAGGTTGTTTTATGACTTGAAAATGACTGCTTGGACCAGAGGTTTTTTTTGTCTATTCAGAGATGGATGCCATAAATTCGTCAGTATGTTCGGCTACCTCAAAGCGTTATTCACTGAGTTTCCCAAATCACAAAGAGTTGTTTGATGTCACCGACAACCGAGAAAATTTCCCAGGTCAAAGGGGGAAAAAAAATGAAAATCAACCGATTTGTTGAAATTTGTTGAATTGTTTTCGTCATATTATAAGATTGTATCTCACAGAATGGAACAAAAATTCTACATCAATAGAAACAAATTAACTCCAGGGGTCATTGGAAGTAGTAATTAGGAAGGTACAGGGAGGTGGGGTATTTTTTGAACACCGCAGACTATCAAATTTGGAAGAATTTTTCACATTTTTAATGTTATCTTTAAATATTGGTTATTTATTTTATATACCTTTCCATTTCTACATCTGTATATGTGATATATATATATATATATATATATATATATATATATATATATATCTATCTATCTATTGACCTTTCGAGCCGTAACCGGCCCATAGGGCGTAGACCAAGATACACCTTCTCCTATATGAATTTTTGTTCTAGCAGTTTTCTTTTAAAGATATTTTATCAAATCTCGCCATCTGTCTCTGTTCTGTGCAAGCAGTTCTATCTCATTGAGGGAGCCGATTCCTGCTGCTCTTGCCTCTCTCATCAATGTTCTTCTCAGTGTCTCCCTGGGTCTTCCTCTTTTTCTTTTACCTGTTGTTTCCCATATGAGGGCTTGCTTTGCTATTCGATTATTATCTCTTCTCATCACATGTCCAACGTATGACCATCGTCTTTTCTTTATTACTGAAGATATTAGTGGTTGATTGGCGATTTCTCTAATTTCCTCGTTTGTTTTGAATTCGTTCCATTCTATACCAAGTATTTTCCTTAGACATTTATTTTCGAATGCGTTCAACTTTGTTTCTATATCTCTTGTTGTTTTCCAGCTTTCACACGCATACGTAAGGGTTGATAGTACATTTGATTTGAATAGCCTAAGTTTTGTGTTTGTGCTAATGAGTTTTGATTATATTTATTTATATATAATATAGTATTTATCATATTCAAGTGCTATGCCTATTGGCTTTGGAGATCATGTCACCCCACAACTTTCTATTCTACTGTTGATTATTTCTTTCGGCTGTTGACTTCTTATGATGCCATTCTCTTCAAGCTTCCTAGTTTCATTTTTTCTGTTAGTTTTTCCTGTTGTTTCAATAATGCTTCAGGTGTTCCCTTCTTTCTACGTGAGCCACAACTATTTTTGTTTCTTATGAGCTCTTTTTTATGTGTGCTCAGTTGACATGTCATCCTCATTGCACATCAGACAACTTCACAGCGATCAAACGTGCCCCCCCCACTTTTTTTTTCTCGGCAACTACATAAGTGTGCAGCTCCTGATAAAAGCAATTACTACCACATGCTAGTGAAAGCACCAAAGATGGTTTCACTTTAGATGCACATACTCCATAGGACCATTGAAGACATTGAAAATAGATAATAGGGCTTTGGTAATCGGGTGGATTTTTATTTCCAAATAATTTTTGCCCAGTTAGCGCCATATTTGACTTACTCTTTTTGACTTTAAAGTGCCAAGAGTTTTTTAACATGAGTAGAGTGCACACATGACTTCCTGTTTTTCACCATTATCTGAGAGAACTGGACATCAGACCTCACTACCAAGAGAATGTAGAGGGGTAAAGTCATAAAGAAACCACAGATTCAAAGATTACAATTCTCACTGTCTATTGTGGGATTAGAAGCCAAGTCACTGTCTATTGTGGGATTAGAAGCCAAGTCACTGTCTATTGTGGGATTAGAACCCAAGTCACTGTCTATTGTGGGATTAGAAGCCAAGTCACTGTCTATTGTGGGATTAGAAGCCAAGACCTTCTTGTCCTCAGATTGATGCCTGACTGCTTTAACTCTAAACAGCCCACCCTTCCCCCCATCCCCTTTATGTGTACAAGGTGCAAACATGCCTGTGTCATGTGTAGACATGCAAGTGTATACACACATTAGTCAAATCTTCTTTGTGTTTGTTGTTTTTGTAAAATCTTAAAATTTGTTGCTTTTTTTTTTCAGGATGTAAACTCTCCAGATGTTTATGAATCAAGTGATTTGCCTGAAGATGACCAGAGTTTAGTGTCAGCTGAACCAGTGAGTTTCAATATTTCTTAGATAAACACATATTTGAAAGATTGTCTCCATCATAATCATCTCTTGTAGCTATGGCAATAGTTTATTCCACAATAATCTGTATTTTGATTGCACATTTCAGTATTTTACATCGACGTTGTTTTCCATTCCCTAGAAAAATCCCACTTGCAATTTGTAAGTGAAAAAAAAAATATTCTGTGTGAGAGCATGTTTAAAAATAATTTGTCACGTATTGTTACTTTTAACAAGCGTTGTGGCAAAGTTTTCTTAGATTTTCTTGTTTTAAACAAAGGTGTGAAAGCTATAATGGTTTATTATTGAATGAGAATTCAATGCAATGACAGGTTTATGAGGCATACTCAAATGAATGAATGGATTGAGAAGTTCAAAAACAGCATCACTGGAATGGGGGATTCTTCTTGCTAGGGTCCAACATTTACAGCAGAAAGACAACATTGGAACTGTGAATAGCATGATATGAAAAGAATTGGCATGTCACAGTCAAGGAGGTGTTGTCACTATTGGACATTAGTGTTATATCTGCACATTACGTTATTCATGATAGCTGAAGTTCCAAAAAGTGGTGTGTGTAAGATAAGTACCCAAATGATTGACACCTGAAATGAAAGAGAGATGCATCAATGCTTGCCAGGAGCTTCTGCATTGGTATGAGACTGATGGTGAAACATTTTTGCAGTTGTAGTGTGTTATGAATTAGCAACCAAACTGGACAATTCCAATATATAAAACAAGGAGTCAGACAAGACTGTGTTCTGTCACCGGATTTGTTTTCACTTTATAGCGAAAATATTATGAGATCTAAAGTAGACAAAACAGGAATTGAAGTCAAATGGTCACAACATAAATAATTTGCGATATGCAGATGACACAGTCTTAATAGCAGAGACAGAGAATGAACTACAAGAAATGATAGACATAATAGTAAAAGAAAGCAACAAGAAAGGTCTCAGTCTGAATAGTAAGAAAATAGAAGTAATGGTCATTTTGAAGAAACAATCATCACATAGCATAAAAATAAACAGGACAAATCTGAAACAAGAAGCGTTTCAAATACTTGGGCACATTAATAACATCAGATGGAAGATGCACCACAGAAATAAAAAGCAGAATAGCTCAGACCAAAATAGCATTTCAGAAAATGAAAAATATCTTATGCAACAAATCTATGTCAATAGAAGTGAGAAAGAGAGTTCATTAGTGCTATATAGAACCAATTCTGACCTATGGAAGCGAATCATGGACAGTAGACAAACAAATGAAAAGACGATTAGAGGCCACAGAGTTGGGATTTCTCAGAAGAATATTGAAAGTTCCCAGGACAGCTAAAAAGACCAATGATGAAATTCTCAAAGAGGCCAACACTAAAAGGGAGCTACTAAAAAACATCAGAAAGAAACAATCAACATTTTTCGGGCACGTCATGAGAAGAGGAAAATTGGAATACTTGGTTCTATCACTATCTATTGACATTTTGAGCCGTAGCCGGCCCATAGGGCATAGACCAAGATACTCCTTCTCTTATCTAAATTTTTGTTCTAGCAGTTTTCAATTCTTTTAAAGATATTTTATTAAATCTCGCCATTTGTCTCTGTTCTGTGCAAGCAGCTCTATCTCATTGAGGGAGCTGATTCCTGCTGTTCTTGCCTCTCTCATCAATGTTCTTCTCAGTGTCTCTCTGGGTCTTCCTCTTTTCCTCTTACCTGTTGTTTCCCACATGAAGACCTGCTTTGCTATTCGGTTATTATCTCTTCTCATCACATGTCCAACATATGACCGTCGTCTTTTCTTTATTACTGAAGATATTATTGGTTGATTGGCGATTTCTCTAATTTCCTCATTTGTTTTGAATTCGTTCCACGCTATACCAAGTATTTTTTACGTGAACTTCCAGGCAATATGGTGGATAGGTGGCAGGAATCATTGAAGGCTATGTCTGAAAAGTGTTCCTTATTGCAGTTTCCTCATATTCCAAGTCCGGCTTGTTGCAGGAGCTACTGAGTCAAGTGCTCTGTGCACACCGTGAGCTGTGTGTTTCATCCGTTTTGATCATGTTCCGATATTCCAACTGTTTACGATGAATGATGATATTGTATGACAGGGAACAGTTGGCCGTGTTCACTTTCTATGTGGTTTCGCCTTATGTCTTTTGGCGTGTGCTGAGACTGCTATGATGGGGACTACAGCTACCTTTCTTTGTTTGGGAGATGAGTTAGTAATTCGGATGATTCCACTGGCACGGGCGGTTGAGCAATTATGGATTTTAATTCGTTTGCAGTGATAACGGGGTCTTCTATAACCAAGTATTTTCCTTAGAAATTTATTTTCGAATGCGTTCAACTTTGTTTCTATGTCTTATGTTGTTTATGTTGTTTTCCAGCTACTTGGTTACAACTGGCAAAATAAAGGAACGAGAGATCACGGATGACAAAGAGAGAAAATACTGGATAACTTGGTGTCATGACATGGAAAATGGTCAATAACAGAACTGATTCTATGCACTGTAGATAGAAGATTGTGGAAGGACATGATAGCCTACACCAACTGGTATGGCACATGATGATGATGAGTGTGTTACTGTGACTAAGAGCTTGGTAAACTTCTATGAGCCAAACGATGGACTGAAGCCACAGTTATCCAAAAAAAAATTGAAGAAGCTATGGGTGCAGTGATCTGCTGGTATAGCCATGTTTACTTTCTTTTGTGATCACATGTGGCTGATCTTAGAGCACTACATTCCCCTGAGTGCTGTGACCAGTACCACCTACTTATACTTTCTGTTGTAAAATCTGAAGCAAGCTATTAACAGGAAATGCCACAGATTGTTGATAGTAGTGTGTCTCCTCCACCAGTAATACTGCTAGAGCAAGTGTCAACTATTGAGTAGCAGCGATTTGATTGCATTCCACACCTTCCGTACAAACCTGACCTCATGCCATTGGATATCCACATCTTTGGTCCACTGAAAGATGTGCTAAGCAGAGTTCTGGGATGACAATAAGGTTCAGTTGGCGCTGCAGAAGTGGCTGTGCATCTGCCTGAAAGAATTCTTTTCCCATGGTTTCTAATGCTTGTCAAGTGCTGGCGTTAGTGCATTAAACTAGAGGGTGACTATGTTAAACAGTAATAATGTAATTATTTTAGTATTTACAATAAATACTCTGTAAATGAACAATCTGGTTTTCCATTGAAGGCACCTTGTATTTTTTATTAGTAAAAAATAACCTCAATTGTGCTAAGTTACAACAAAGCTGTTAAATATATTTTAATTTAACAAAACGTAAAAGAAAAATCACTTGTGCCAAAAAGTACTGACTCAACACATGGTAGCACATCAGTGAATCTGCCAGAGCCAAGGCATATTTTGTGTATAGAGCTTAAGTAGACATTTATTTTTCAGATATTGATGCTCATTGAATCCACTCTTATGAGTTCACTACAGCTCTGCTTTTCGCTGTCTTAAAAAGAAATATGAGATTGACATTTAGTTTAGGCAGCAGATTATCTTCATTGCATAACGGACATCTACTTGTGCTCAAACCCCCTACGCAGCACATTCTCCAGTTCGCGCTCGCCACACACCAGCAAAAACATTGAATAAAGTTTCAGATGCACAGACTCCGTAGCACCAATGAAGACTTTTTCCCCAACCTCCTAAGTTGCCTCTTACTAAGTCAGTGACAGTGGCTCTATTCTTTTCTCCCCTCACTGTGGTCAGGGTCCTAGTAGCAAAATTGGTGATGAAATCGACATAAATTATGTTAATATTGTTATATAAAGTGAGCTGCAATAATTGTACTTTTAGTCCAGCGTTTTTAACTTCAGCTTGACGTTTCTTGAGTTTTCCTCTTTGGTGCCTTTCCCTGTAGACTTGATCCGACTCTTACCAGGACCTACCTCCACAAGGTGGTGGATTGGTGATTTGAACATTTTTGGTTCGTTAAGCTTGTCTTCAACAGTCAGTCTGACTTCTCTAATCTCATTGATGTGTCTTGTTGGTTATTTTCAGAAATTAATTTCTGAAGCCAAATTATACATTTTTTTAAAAAT
The DNA here is from genome assembly GCA_032433765.1 of Megaustenia siamemsis. Classification (NCBI taxonomy): domain Eukaryota; kingdom Metazoa; phylum Mollusca; class Gastropoda; order Stylommatophora; family Ariophantidae; genus Megaustenia; species Megaustenia siamemsis. The sequence goes on along the minus strand of JAVIAB010000051.1, from coordinate 150,061,142 downwards.
GAGAAGACATTGTTTTATTTTGTTTCACTTAATTGCTAGAATTTGAATCTTGAAACAACAGAATTAGGGACTAGGGCCGTTGTGTCAACAAAAATGTGAAACTCCCTGCAGATGTGATTGTCTTTTTACTTTCACTTATGTGATTTCCTTATTAAGAAGAAAACATACTCTGTATGGGAAACATCAGGATACAGAAGAAGAGGAAGACCTAGAGAGATACTAAAAAGAACACTTTTAAGAGAAGCAAAGTTGGCAGGCATAGACTCATTAGATAAGATTGAACATCTAAAAATCGGAATAGAGATGGGTGGCAAAAAACACTACAACAAGCCTTATGCTACGTCTAATAGTAAGGATCATGAATTAGAGGAGAAATAAATTATAAAGGTGTTAGGTGCCAAACACCTTAGGATAGAAAGATTTGACATCCACCCCCATTATATATTTAAAAAAAACACATTTTGTAAAATGTCAATAAATTTAGAATTGGTATGTTATTGATCGATGGCTTGACAAGCTGTCATTGTAAAAAGTATTGTTATGGAAACAGCGCCATAGATTTTAGAGCAGTGATCTCTGCAATATGTGCCATTTTGGCACGCAAGGTTTCTGTTTTTGAGATTGTGGTTCTGCCCTATGTGCCGTCTTCGGCTCGAAAGGACAATAGATAGATAGATGTTAATGACCTTTGCTTTACAAGCAGTTGAAGAATTCTTGAAGATGTAGATATAAAGTGACAGATACAAGTTCACAAATGATACATTTGTTCCAGAATGATCTTTCCAGTGAGAGTGTTGAGCATGTCTCTATCAACACCGATGCTGCCTTTAAGGCTTTTAAAGGGAAGTCGGTGACAGTTGGAAAAACAGGTACCTTCATTCTTGACAATAATGTAGTTTCAATGTTGTTATATGTAACAATTTGTTTGTTCACCTGAAGCTGGATACAACAGTCATGAAGGTATTCTTGGGCTGGTCTGCAAGAGTATCTGTAGCAGTGATCACAAAGTGGAAGACAAGATGGGAGTGTGGGGTAGAAGTTGAGGAAAGAGGGAGAAAGGTAAAATAGAATCATTGAGTCCACGGGAAAATGTGATTAGTAGTAAAGAGAGTAGAGGCATCGTGTAGCACGGGGAGAATAAGACGTAGTTAGGAGTGAGGCAGAAATGTAAAACTGTGTATGATTGGTTGGAAGGGGAGAAGTTAGAGAAAAGGATAAGTTAGAAGGTCAGTTCGAGATAGAACGATGGCTCGGTGCGGATAGTTGTGGTATTGGCAACTGGTACCGTGAGCATGGTTAGTTGGTCACATCTGGATGGTAGAGTCAGTTGTGTGTGCGGCAGTTGCGCAGACGTAACCTTATTCCCAGAGAGTGCTATGTAGAGTTGTGTGTAGACTAGAGAGACTAAGTATGATGTTAAATTTGTGCAGTGTAGCAGCAACGAACAATTTAGGGACAGTGAACGAGATAGTTTCACAGAGTTCATGCTTAAGAAGAAATCTGAAAGCAGAAGACAGTTGTGCAGTGTGGCAACAACGACCGATCTAGGAATTGTGAGCGAAATAGTGGCTCAGAGTCATGCTCCATAAGAAGTAGGATATGATAGTGTAGTGTGCAATTCAGCTGCACGAACACTTGAGGTGACAGTAAGCGAGACAGAATCGCAGTATCCTGTTTGCCCCTGAGGGGCTATGTTTAGGAGATATGAATCTCTGAAACACACCAGTGTAGACGAGTTGTGTGAGATAGCTATCGCCAACCTAGTATGAAGCCAGGAGGATACTATTCTGAAATGGTGGTGAAATTCAGAGACAACAAATATTCAGGTGAAGGTAGGTGAGACAGCCATCATCTCCTCCAGGCTCAATACCGTGGGTGCACTTCCAGGAACACACAGCCAACATTGGGAGAGTCATCAGTCCAGAGCAGCTGCTGATAACTAGCGGGACGAACCCGTGCATTGTCTTGAAAAGGGCCCAACGGTGGGGAGTTGGTCCATAATAAGGTCATCAGGTGTCTGGTGGCATGGAAAGAGTGGTGCAATGGCAATACTACCATTCTTAGACAACACAGAGTGACGCCTTGTGGTTACCAGGCAAGGTGTGCAAGGTCGATAACTTACATACTGTCATTGTGTAACTTGTGAGGGAGGTTAACTTTCAGTCATTAAACCTCGAGTGTGTGTTTACATGGTGTTCCTTGAGTGCTTCCTAGAATACAATCTGTACTTGTCTGTGCCTAGCGAAGAACGATGACTGGGAAGGGCCAACACGCCAGACCCGAGGGAACACGACGGTCGCAACAACGAAACAGCGTGGAGTACCAGGGTATACGATCACTGCAGACGGACATGTGTGTGTCTGGGCTACAGAATCCAGAGTCCAATCCAGCACACTCGGTCCAGGGCTGATCCGTGGCCAGGCCGAACTGTTTCCGTGCAAGACACCTCCAGGCCATCTAAGTGCCTGCAACGCAACACAAGGCATTGAGGTCAAACGCCAAGTTGTCCAATTAGCGGGTTCAACTCGGTTGTAAGTGTTCTGTTATAAAGTGTTCAGTAAGAGGAAAGAACCCCCCGGTTATATATCCAATTCTTATTAACCCTATATTATGATACCTTCGTAAAATTTTTCTTCTTCTTTCCTTCCTCATCTACCTTTCAGCGTCGAAGGGAGATATAATTTGCGGTCTTTTGCTCTTCTGTTCACCTCTGCTTCTGTTATGTTTCCTAGTGCCTCTAATATTCCATCGATCCATCTTTTTCGTGGTCGACCCTTGGGTCTGGTGTTCTCACAACGTTTGCTGAAGGCTCGTTGTGTTGTATTTTGATCTTTCTGTCTTGTCCCGTGGCCAAACCATTTTATCTGTTGTTTCCTTATATATTCTTTGATGTTGGCTATTCCTAGCTTTTTTCTCAGTTTTTCATTTCTGATCTTATCTCTCAGACTGTTTCCTGTCATTCGTCTAACACATTTCATCTCTGTAGAGGTTAATTTTCTTATTGTTCTTGCATCTAGGGTCCAGGTCTGGCATTGGTAACACAAAGTTGGGATGAAGATTGTATTGTCATAAAAATTACAGCATCAAAATACAAATTCTTCCAAATTTGATAGTTTGCCATGGTAAAACATTACCTTGCTCCATGTACCTTTCTAATTGCTACTTCCAGTGACCCCTGAGTGTCATACTTGTTTCCTTTAGTGTTGGATTTTTTTTTTCATTGTGATATTTGATCTCATATGATGCAACAACAAAAAATTCTCAAATTTTCAACAAATTGGTTGTTTTTCCTTTTTTAAATATTTATTATTATTATTTTTTTTTTTGCTGTGACCAGGGAAATTTCCTCTGTCATCAGCTGACATCAAACAACCCTTTGTAATTCAGAAAACGCAGCGAATAGCCCTATGAGGTAGCCGAACTTACTGCAGCCATATGAATAGACAATGTAACATAACCAGTTCATGCAACCATATTTCAAGTCATAAATCAACCTGACTGGAATAAAATAGAGAAAATGTTCAAAATAAGAAATGACAAATTTTGTCATCTTATCGAAATATTTAGTCATCTTGGGGATATCTTGTCTGTTGTCTGTGCTCCCACAAGACCTGAAAAACTTCAGATTCATTGACTGATCGATTGATTAAATAAATGACTGCTTTGAGTGCATTGGTTTTGGTAAACAAGCTGAAGTCTGTATTTTGAGAAAGGAAAACATTCAAGATCAGTTCTTGAAAAGATCCCCATATACCATTATTAACTATGAGCATATATATATATATTTTTTTTTTTTAACTTTTTTTTTTTCAGAAAGTGCTGTATTTTTTTTTACTTTGTTTTTAATCTGTTGACCAGATTTCTCTGACAGTGTTGGAAGGTCAAGAACCATTGGTTACTTTACAGACAGGACAGAATATGAGCTGGCAAGTAATTGTTCTTGTATGTTAAAAGTGATATGAACCTTGAGGGAAAATATGACTATGTTGAGTATATTTTATACACAGATTATTTAAGATGTTTATTACTAGCTAGAAGGCAAAAGCTGCACTGATGCTATATTTACATTGAGACAACTATGTGAAAAAACAATAGAATATGACAGAAACCTAAATATAGTGTTTATAGATCAGGAAAAAGCGTTTGACCGTGTGGACAAGAACAAACTTTGGCAAACTTTAGAAACATACGGGGTAGCAGGACAACTACTAGAAAATATAATAGCACTATATAAAAACAGTCAAAGTGCCGTCAGAACATCGGAAGGTCTGTCAGAATGGTTTCAGGTTACAACAGGAGTAAGACAAGGATGTGTCCTCTCACCACTCCTCTTCATCATATATATGGACAAAATAAACAAGGAAACAACCAACAATAAGGACAAATCAAATAATAATATAGAGGTAGAAAACTCCAACATCAACGAGCTACTCTTCGCAGATGACCAATGCCTAATATATGAGGATGAAAACCTGCTACAACAGCATTTAACATCTCTAGATAAAAGCTGCACAAACTACAGTATGAAAATTAACACAGCAAAAACAGAGGCTATAAGAATAAGCAAATTGAGACACCCATTAAACATCAAGATCAAAGACAAAGAAATAAAACAAGTAGAGGAATTCAAGTATTTAGGCGCAATGTTCACAGAAGATGGAAAACTAGACAGAGAAATTGACATGAGAATACAAAAAGCAAATGCTGTCACATACCAGCTTTCACCATTGTTAAGACATCCAAACATTTCTATGCCAGCTAAACAACAAATGATAAATAGCATCTTCATACCAACTTTGTGCTATGAAAGTCAAACATGGACCCTTTCTAAATCCCATTTAAGAAAGATCAATACATGTGAGATGCGATGCTTGAGAAAAGTAACAAACAACACAAGAAGAGATAGAATACCAAATGAAACCATAAGAAAAATGGTAGGAACAAAACCCTGCCAAGAATATATAGAACAACAACAACTTAAATGGTTCGGCCACCTGGTCAGAATGAATCCTCACCAATCACCATCAAGGGCGTTCTTCTCGAGAATGTATGGGAAAAGACCAAGAGGAAGACCCAGAAGAAGATGGATAGATGCAGTGACAGAGACATGTAACAACAAAGGAAAATCACTAATTCAGACAATTCGAGCAGCACAAGAACGACAAATGATATAAATCACGACACCTTTTAGGTATCAGTGAAAGAGAAAAGAAGAAGAAGATTACTAGCTAGAGTTCAGTGTGTTGCTTCCCAAATTTGTTTCTATTTTAAAAATTAATGAATGGTCACCATCATAATTTTTTCTTTCTTGTTTTAGTTTTGATTTTATCCTAAATTAGAAAGATTATCAATAAATCTAAAAGATACAGTGTGGTCTCATGTCTAATTATGAGCATTCCTTGAAGGAAGGGGAGAGGGAATAATCACTATCTGAGCGGCCCTGTATCAACATGCCATTTTTCAGTTTTCAAACATTTATTCATTGCCAGTTGTGTAGAGAAGTAATTCACTGTCTGTGCATGGAACTAAACCTAGCAGTATTGTTTGAATAACAAATATATTAGATCCTGTATTGTTTGAATAACAAATATATTAGATCCTGTATTGTTTGAATAACAAATATATTAGATCCTGTATTGTTTGAATGACAAATGTATTAGATCCTGTGTTGTTTGAATGACAAATGTGTTTGATCCTGTGTTGTTTGAATGACAAATGTATTTGATCCTGTATTGTTTGAATGACAAATGTATTTGATCCTATATTGTTTGAATGACAAACGTATTTGATCCTGTGTTGTTTGAATGACAAATGTATTTGATCCTGTATTGTTTGAATGACAAATGTATTTGATCCTGTATTGTTTGAATGACAAATGTATTTGATCCTGTATTGTTTGAATGACAAATGTATTTGATCCTGTGTTGTTTGAATGGCAAATGTATTTGATCCTGTATTGTTTGAATGACAAATGTATTTGATCCTGAATTGTTTGAATGACATATGTATTAGATCCTGTGTTGTTAGAATAACAAATGTATTAGATCCTGTGTTGTTAGAATGACAAATGTATTTTATTCTGTGTTGTTAGAATAACAAATGTATTAGATCCTGTGTTGTTAGAATGACAAATGTATTTGATCCTGAATTGTTTGAATAACAATTGTATTAGATCCTGTATTGTTTGAATGACAAATGTATTTTATCCTGTGTTGTTAGAATAACAAATGTATTAGATCCTGTGTTGTTAGAATGACAAATGTATTTGATCCTGAATTGTTTGAATGACATATGTATTAGATCCTGTGTTGTTTGAATGACAAATGTATTTGATCCTGTGTTGTTTGAATGACATATGTATTAGATCCTGGGTTGTTTGAATGACAAATGTATTTGATCCTGTATTGTTTGAATGACATATGTATTAGATCCTGGGTTGTTTGAATGACAAATGTATTTGATCCTGTATTGTTTGAATGACAAATGTAATGGATTCTGTGTTTTATTACAGGCAGAGAGTGGCTGCCAACAAGAGACTCCACAGCAGAGGCTACAGAGACTACAACACGAGATTCATGAATTTGCAGAAGAATTGTGCAAGATTAAGGTAACCCCTCTAAAAGACAATAGACTAGCTTTAAGTGTTATCTTTGAGCAAACATTTTTTGTGTTTTATTAAATACATATTTCTATCTCCTTATTGCTTTGCTTTTTCCATTTGTTTAGCCATTTGTATCAATTTAAATTACAGGTTTTAAGATCTGATGAATGATTTATGCATCCAGGTTCTAGGTAGGACATCATCATCAAGTACCGGGCCTACTGGCATAGGTGATCATGTCTCTCCACAACTTTTGATCTTGACAGTTTTTTATCATTTCTGTTGTTGACCATCTGCCAAGCCATTCTCTTAAGTTGTCTGGTATTTTCTCTCTTTGCTTCCCTCTATCTCTTCGTCCCTCAATTTTTTCAGTTGTTACAATATATTCCAGTTGTTCTCTTCTCATTACATGGCCAAAAAATGATGATTGTTTCTTCCTAATAATGGAAATTAGCTCTCTTTTTGCTTTGACCTCTTTCAGAACATTTTTATTACTTTTCTTAGCTGTCCATGGTATTCTCAACACTCTTCTGTAAAACCACATTTCTACAGACTCTAGTGATTTTCTTGTATGTTGTCCTATTGTCCATGATTCACATCCATATGTTAAGACAGGCTCTACATAACATTTAAGAACTCTTTTTCTTGTTTCGATTGTCAAAAATGGATTGCATAGTATCTTCCTCATTTTTTGGAAAGCTGCTTTTACATGAGCTATTCTGCATCTCACCTCTGTTGTACATCTTCCGTCTGAGGTTAACAAAAAAAAAAAAAAAAAAAAAAAAAGTAAAGTACCCCTGTCACGCCAAGTGGGCGTATAGGGAAATATGGTGTTAGTGACCCTAACATCATATTTTTCATATTTTTTCTGGTTTTACAGACCTTCAGCATATGATTTTTGGGGTAATGTGATCGGTTTTAAATCCATTTTCCTGTTTTAATTTTGTTCCACTTGTCTTTATTTTGCACTGAGGTGATGTCTTTTTCTTTGTTGTTACCATTACTTCTGTCTTTTTGCTATTAAGGCTGAGTCCTTTATTTTTACTTTCTTTCACTATAATGTCCAACATTTCTTGTAACTCATTTTCACTCTTAGCGATTAATACTGTATCATCAGCTCACCTTAGATTATTTATATTATGACCTCCAAATGTTATTCCAGGCATGCCCCTTATGGATCTTAAAATAATCTCACGATAAATATTAAACAAATCTGGTGACAGCACACAACCTTGTCTAACACCCTGTTTTATTTGTTGAAACATTCCCAATTGGTTTCCAGTTCTTATGGCCGCTGTTTGTTGCCAGTACCTGTTGTTTATTATTTTTAGATCTTTGCTGTCTACGTTTATGCTTTCTAAAATTTTGATTATTTCTTGGTGCTTTATTTTGTCAAATGCTTTGGTATAATGTATTGGTACAACATTGCTAATATCTCTCTAAATGACAGAGAAGTTTGCCAGTGTCAATGCTGAAAACAGTCAGAAATTCAGCCAGGACCAGAGGAATCAAAATTATCCAGATCTATACTCCACCTCTATGTAGTGTCCCTAGTAATAAGACTAACCATTCTGACAGAGAAAATAAGAATGGAGAGGGAAGATAATCTGGTACACTAGGTTGGGTGTTGGGCTGAAATATGCAAATGTAATAGCTTGTTGTCACAACACATCTACACCAACTTAGTATCTTTAGCACATTGCATACTAGGCACGGCACAAACTGGCACTAGTTAGCGGCGAGGTGAACTCCAGATGTAATTTTTGCAATTTTAATTTCTTAGTTCCTTAAATTTTAGTTTCCACAATTATTTCCACTAACAACTTGTAATTCTTTCATTTAACAAACTTCTTGGGCAAAGTACCTCAACAACATGTTTTCACACTTTTTTTTTAAATAAAGAAACAAATTTCTAAAAATGATCATCTTCTTTTTCTTCTACCTTTCAACTCCCAGTGGAGATTCAACAAACACTTTCCAAGAAAAATATTTTAAAAATAAATGAAAAATGATCGTGCCACAGTGTTAAACCCTTTTAAAGAAATGTGTTAATGGTGGATAATGAAGAGGAGTACATAGGGACTTGGTGGTTTATGGTAAGATGTCAGCCTCTGGGCAAGAAGATCCTGGGCGTAAATCCTGCCACAGATGGGGAGAATTTTTCTCTTCAAATTCATGGTTTCTTTGTAGCTTTACCCTCTTTGGTCTCTGGGTAGTGAGGTTATCTAGCCTTCTCAGATGGTGATGACAAACAGGAGGTCCTGTGTACATGTAAATAATGCTTGGCAATTTTAACATTGAAAAGAGTGTGCCAAAAAGGCCTCAGAGCAGACAAAGTTTATAGGCCAAAGTATACTTAATATATCAAAACTCTCAACAATAAAATAAATGGGAGTACCTCCTATGCCAGAAACATAAATCTAATGGAGGACACCCAAGTACACAGTAGCCATTGTGAAAAATGAGGAAAGACTGATTTGTGCAAAATTAAATTCCTTGGACTTTGTTAGATAAAAAAAACTGGTGTATACATCATCATTATCAAGTACTGGGCCTGCTGGCCTAGGTGATCATGTCTCTCCACAACTTTCGATCTCAACAGTTATTTATCATTTCTGTTGTTGACCTTCTGCCAAGCCATTCTCTTAAGCTGTCTGGTATTTTTTCTCTTTGCTTCTATCTCTTCGTCCCTCAATTTTTCCAGTTGTTACAATATATTCCAGTTGTTCTCTTCTCATTACATGGCCAAAAAATGATGATTGTTTCTTCCTAATATTGGAAATTAGCTCTCGTTTTGCTTTGACCTCTTTCAGAACAGAACATTTTAATTACTCTTCTTAGCTGTCCATGGTATTCTCAACATTCTTCTGTAAAACTACATTTCTACAGACTCCATTGATTTTCTTGTCTGTTTTCCTATTGTCCATGATTCACATCCATATGTTAAGACATGCTCTACATAACATTTAAGAACTCTTTTACCTAGAAATGGTTTCTTCTGTATGATTTCGTCTCTTTTGTTTCGGTGTATACAAGCAAACAAAAATAAACAAAAAGATTACTTTGTCAGATAAACACAAGTAGGAAAGAAGGTTATCTCTTCAAAATATTTGGACAACAATGATACACATGCAAAGTGTTAGATACTTGAGCATAGTAATAACAGCTAATAGAAGATGCTGTTTAGAAATTAAAAGCTGAATAGTACAGACTATTGTTGTTGCATTCCAAAGAGTTAAAGACATTTTGTCCAACAAATTGGGTTAGTGAAAGTGAGATTAATCATCAGACATGTTTAGAATCTACCTTGACCTATGGGAGTGAGAAACAAAATTCATGAATGATAAATTGAGCTGATCCTGACCAGTGGATTAATCCATGGACAAAATATCAACAAACTCGATAAAAGGCCTTAGAGATGTGGTTTCTGGGAAGGATGACGAGAGTTCCCTGAATAAAGAACAACAAAGAAATTGTTATGTCAGCCAACACACAATATGGACTTCTAATATAATTCAGAAAGATGCAATCAAATTTGTTAAACATTTTATGAGAAGAGGGAAGTTAGAACAGATAGTGAGTACAGATAGTGAGTACAGACAAGATGCAAGGGACAGAGATAGTGAATACCACAGAGGGATAACACTTAAAGCTTGACATTGCAGCAAGGCAGAGTATTACTATCAGAATTAATACATAATACTATGTTGATTGAAAATTATGGATAGATATTCTCATCTAAGCCAAGTAGCATGACACAAGAAGAAGAAATCAAGTTGTATCTTTTGATTATCATCATTTTTGAGTTAATAAGCTCCAAGACTAATGTAAAAGCCATCTAATCATGATATTTCACAAACTGTCCTCAGTATCTCTCTTAATCTTAGTTACACCTAAATCCCATATGGCTTCATATCTTTTTTATAATCTTTCTTTCTTTCTTTCTTTCTTTCTTTCTTTCTTTTTCTTTCTTTCTTTCTTTCTTCTTTCTTTCTTTCTTTCATTCATCATTTGTTTATGAGTCTTCAACAAACGTTGTGAGAATACCAGACCCAAGGGTCGACCACAAAAAAGATGGATCGATGGAATATTAGAAGCACTAGGAAACCATAACAGCAGCAGAGGCGAACAGAGAGCAAAAGACTGCAAATTATATCTCCCCTCAACGCTGAAAGGCAGATGAGGAAGGAAAGAAGAAGGAGATCATTTGTTTTTCAACATCGAGGGGAGATATGGTTTGCGATTTCTTGCTCTTCTATTGACCTCTTCTGCTGTTCTACCTTGGAGTGTTTCTAGTATTCTGTTTAGTCACCTCTTTCTTGGTCTGGTGATCTCATATCATTTGTTTGTAACTCATTGTATTAGATTTAGTTCTTTATGTCTTATGACATGCCTGAACCACTTAATCTGTTGTCGCTTTATGTATTCAGTAGCTGGTTCAGTTCCTAGTCTTTTTTCATAACTCTACATTTCTGATCTTATCTCTCAGACTGTTTCCTGTCAGGCGTCTGACACACTTCATTTATGTGGTGGTTATTTTTCTAATACTTCTTGTGTCTAAGGTCCATGTCAGGCGCTGGTAGAACAAACAACTTTTTTTCTAACCTAAAATCAAGTACCGTGCCTGCTGGTGTATGTGATCATGTCCCTCCACAACTTTCGGTCTCGACAGTTATTTATCATTCTGCTGTTTACCTTAAGAGAAAAGATACCAGACAGCTTAAGAGAATGGCTTAGCAGAAAGTCAACAACGGAAATGATAAATAACTGTCGAGATCGAAAGTTGTGGAGAGACATGAACACCTTCGCCGGCAATTACGATACTTGATGATGTTGTTGACCTTCTGCCAAGCCATTCTCTTAAGCTGTCTGGTATATTTTCTCTTTGCTTCCCTCTATCTCTTCGTCCCTCAATTTTTCAAGTTGTCACAAAATATTCCAACTGTTCCCTTCTCATTACATGGCCAAAAAAAAGATGATTGTTTCTTCCTAATATTGGAAATTAGCTCTCTTTTTGCTTTGGCCTCTTTCAGAATGTTTTCATTACTCTTCTTAGCTGTCCATAGTATTCTCAACATTCTTCTGTTTATTTCAAAAGAAAACTTTATAGAACATTGAAAATGAAAAAAAAATATTTATTTGAGTGTTCTAGACTGTGGATTGTTTTATTGGACACTTTTATATGGTTTTAACAGGAAAGTGTGGCCGACACAGGCGTGGGTGAGTCCACTTCACCTGTTGCTCTAGGAAAACAGCTTGAGTATCTTCAGCATCAGCTGGCAGATCTTCACCTGGAAAAGCTCATTGGTCTCGAAGCTCCTGTTGACTTAGCTGATCCTCAGGGTGCATTAAGAAAGTAAGCTTCAGCTGGACTCAGACTTTAAACACAGATTATGATAGTATCATAAAAATTACGATCTCAAATAGAAAAATTCTTATGGTTATGGTTAGTCAAAGGCCCCAGTATCACTGCAAACGAATTAAAATTTATAATTGCTCAACTGCCCGTGCCAGTGGAATCCTCCAAATTAAAACTCACCTCATTGAAGGGTCCAAACAAAGAAAGGCAGCTACAGCACATGCCAAAAGACATAAGGCCAAGGAGCACTGAAAGTAAACACAGCTGAACTGTCTTTGTCATACAATATCATCATTCAATGTAAGTAATTGGAATATTGAAACATGATCTGGATAAAAATACAGCTTATGGTGTGCACAGAGCACTAAACTCAGTAGCTCCAGCCGCAATCCGAACTTGGAATATGAGGAAGCTGCAACAAGGAACACTTTTTAGACAGAGCCTCAGTGGTTCCTGCCACCTATCTGCCATATTTACCTGAAGTCTCTTCTTATATTTTTACAATTTGCTGCACATTTGCTCTTTCCCACTATACACCTTCCTATTTGTTCACTTCAGTGATGCATGATGTGTGACCTAACTTAAAAAAAAAATACAAGACCCACATGAAAAATATGATAGAATCGTAACAGTAAGTTGGAAAGATTTTGTTTTATTTTTTTGTGTTTTAAAAAACAGAGTATTGAGTTGTTTTGTGTCCCTCATGAAAAGTTTGTGCTCTGTATTCCGCAAATTCTAGAAAAATGACAGCAAATTTGTGTGTTTTTTTTGTGTTTAAAAAAGCTGTGTCATGCACATAATGTTAATGTTTGTTTGTGCTCCATAATTGTTTCAATTATTTTTTAAACTCTTCATAAGTGTGATTGTTCCAAGGATGTGTACCAAAATATCAATAACAATGTCATTACTCCAAATCTACACAGGGTTTTCTTTCAGTAGTAAATTTTACAACAGTTTTGTGAAAATGTAATATAAATATAGAGGATGGGTATTCTTTCTTTCTTTCTTTCTTTCTTTCTTTCTTTCTTTCTTTCTTTCTTTCTTTCTTTCTTTCTTTATTTGCATTGACAAATTTGTTTGTATTGTAGTTCCATATTTTATTTTATCTCTTTACAACTGATTATATTGATCCGTTGACTTTATTTGTCTTGCAGTTCAAGTCTCAATAAATTTTATTGTTGTGTCACCATTAATAGCGATCTACTTCTTGCTATATCTTCAAAAGCAATTGCATTTTTTTATCAGTATGATTTTTATGTTCAACTCCAAGTAAATTATTCTTTTAATCTTTTTCTTTTATTGAAAATTACATTGATATTATTTTACCCTATGATACTACTAACTGTGTAAGTCTTTTTTATTGTAATTATTTGAGATGAAATTAGTATCAGTTGTTCCGCTTGTAATCTTAATTGTTTTCCTTGCAGAAGACTTATAACTCAGCTAGAAAGTTTTAAGCCCAGAACTGAAGTGAAAGGGAAGGAAGCTAAAGTTGCGGATGCTGATCATATTCTGTATGAGCTGTACTATCGACCAGAACAAGCTCAGTTTAGCAAAAATGCTAGAGTAAGTCTTGACATTTTCCTGTACTAGTTTGTTGTTACATTCATAGAAATAAACACAGAATACTGTTACATCTTCAAAACTGCGACATATTCAAAAAGAACATAACATTGTACAAAAAATTATACTTTAAAAATTATGTTGAACATAGTTCTGGAGGTGTCCAATGTGCATTTAATAAACTCAATCTGTTGACTAAACTAGACACAAATTATTTCTTGTTTACATTACCTGATCTATCATTGAGTTAAGCTCTGTCCCTATAATCAGGTTCCATAAACACCACATTTTTACTTGGATACTATAGTGAGAAAGCAAAAGAGCTTCCTATTCATTTAGTCATACTTGGCAACTATGAAGGATGTAAACTATGTGAGATCACTGGCTACAGCAAATTGTTACAGAATCCATCATTACGAGAGCACAATACATTCTTCATACAAGAACAACAACAGGAGCAACCCTTGTTCATTTTGGTGCTAAAAAAAAATATTTAGTTAGTATTTTGTTCAGAAATGTTCCTTTAGTTTTCTTGTTTATATATTCACAATCTTTTGTTTTAAAAATAAATTTACTTTTGTAGGTGGCAGCACTTGAGGAAAGATTGGAAAGACTAGAGAACATTGTTGGAAGGAATGTGGACAAAATGGTCAGTTTTGTTGCCACAGTTTTTAAAGTATCTGCTGTAAAACATTAATGGAATCAGTACAGAAATTAAATTTACTCATTCATTAAAGAGAGTGACAGCCTATATCAGAACAAATAAAACTTGAGATTATTTTTTAAACAAATAATGGGTATATTTAATTTCATTAACCCTAGATTATGATATGTATTTGTGACTTTTTTTTACAATACTACAGTAAAAATGACTAGCACTTAATTATAACATCAGGTGCTCTAAAAATAGTATTTTCTTTGAACATAAGTTCATCAGTATGTTCGGCTCATATCAATATTATACCTCATAGCGTTATTCGCTGTGTATTCCGAGTTACAAAGAGTTGTTTGATGTCAACAGATGACCGAGGAAATTTTCCTTAAAAAATAGGAAAGACCACACATTTTTTTTTACATTATATGAGACCATATCTCACCCCAAAAATTTTTTTTTTTTGGGGGGGGGGGGGCAAATCCAACATTCAGGGGCCACTGGAAGTAGTAATTAGGAAATACACGGAAAGGGGGGGGGGGGGTGTTTGACCATGGCATACGGTGAAATATTGAAGAATTTGTATTTTGATGCAATAATTTTTACGACAGTATTGTAATCTAGGGTTAAAACAAATCATTTCTCAAAATAACTTAATTAAATTCTTCGGAAAAAGTAATTTAGGCAAAACCGGCATCTCACTTATGTATAGAATTAAAGGGTATAGACAGGCCTAGACACCATAGTCTATAACTATGTATATAGTCTTGTTGCTTTGCATAGATGTATAAGCATAAAATTATTACTAAATATGCAACATAATACATAGAATTATGGAAATGTACCAGTCAAACACCAGTGGATAAAGAGATACAGCGAAGACGATGGCGCTGGATAGGACACACACTACGGAAGCCAACTGTGAGTATTACACAACAGGCCCTTTTTTGGAATCCCCAGGGGAAAAGACAAAGAGGAAGACCAAGGAATACTTGGAGAAGACATATAGAAGCAGAGATGAAGATGATGGGGAAGACATGGAATGATCTTAAAAGAATGGCAAAAAACAAATCGACTTGGAAAGTGTTTGTTGAAGGCCTATGCTCCACTGGGAGCTAAAAAGGTAGAAGAAGAAGAAGAAGATGCAACATAATGAGCAACATTACGTTTCAACTTCTACATTTTCTGTAATTTTACTGTCTATAGTTTACAATTGACTTGTTCTGTGGAGCTCTGAAGAGAATTGTATTTCTAACTCTCCTTATTTTCCTCAGAATGTGCTGACAATGGATACACATAATAAATCTCTGATTGTAAGTTGAAATATTATTATAATTACTTATAAAGATTAAGGCTGATAACTAAACAATGCAAAGATTAAGACTGATAACTAAACAATATAGAATACTGTTCCGCCATAGAATATATAAAGAAACAACAGATAAAATGGTTTGGCCACATGACAAGGCAGAAAGATCAAAATACAACACAACGAGCCTTCAGCTATCATTGTGAGAATACCAGACCCAATGGTCAACCACGAAAAAGATGGATGGATGGAATATTAGAAGCACTAGGAAACATAACAGCAGCAGAGGCAAACAGAAGAGCAAAAGACCCCAAATTATATCTCCCCTCGACGCTGAAAGGCAAATGAGGAAGGAGAGAAGAAGAAGAATAAACAATGCAAAGATTAAGACTGATAACTAAACAATGCAAAGATTAAGACTGATAACTAAACAATGCAAAGATTAAGAGTGATAGCTGAACAATGCAAAGATTAAGAGTGATAGCTGAACAATGCAAAGATTAAGACTGATAGCTGAACAATGCAAAGATTAAGACTGATAGCTGAACAATGCAAAGATTAAGACTGATAGCTGAACAATGCAAAGATTAAGAGTGATAGCTGAATAATGCAAAGATTAAGACTGATAGCTGAACAATGCAAAGATTAAGAGTGATAGCTGAACAATGCAAAGATTAAGACTGATAGCTGAACAATGCAAAGATTAAGACTGATAACTGAACAATGCAAAGATTAAGACTGATAGCTGAACAATGCAAAGATTAAGACTGATAACTAAACAATGCAAAGATTAAGACAGATAACTAAACAATGCAAAGATTAAGACAGACAGCTGAACAATGCAAACTATTTAAGTTGTTAGCTTATTCAACAGTGTTATATATGGATGCTTACAAATGTAACAGAGAGAAAGACTTTTTGAAATAAACGTTGGATTCTGTCTGCTGTTGTCCATTTCTAAAATGGTTACATACTGTACTAATTTTTCTTAATTACAAATTACAAGTTTTTATATAAAATAAGGTGTAGATTATTGTAGATTTTTGTAAATAATAAATTAAAAAACACTTCTCTTTTTCTGTTTTCACTTAACTACTAATCTTCATTTTCTATCTTTAAAGGTACTTTAAAAGTGCATAGATGCACTTTGTTGTGGTTGACAGCAAGTTGCGCTGTCTTCATTCCAATGCATCCTACTTCAGCTCAGCATCTTATGGTACCAGGTTGTACTGCCCTTTCTTTCCCCTACTAACTTGGCCACATTGGTTAGTCTGTTTCCATATCAACCAGATATGGGATCTTGATCAGTTCCTATTCTGACAAAAACTGTCCGCTATGAACTTCTAATCACTCAGCCCAATGTTGTTGAATGTCTTGGGTCCACATAAGTGCTAATCTTAGACCATGTGGTGACTGCATTGATGATGTTGCCTTTATTTCCCATGTCTTTTGTATGCACTTTCATGACTTTAGATGACTCTGATCACTGTTTAGATTTGTAAAGATTTGTATTCTGTTTTGTTTGTTTTCATCCTGGATGAAGACCTTCCAGGTGAAATATTGGTTCCTTGTTAAGTCTTGTCTTGTTCACAAACTGAAATATCCTAGTTGTTGTCTTTCACTCTATCTAATCCAGGCTTTGCCATGGCCCTACAGGGTTTTTTATGTTTCTTTCTTTAATATCCCCTCCCCCCCAACTTCCATCATTAGATAAATACCACAAAAGATAATTTTAGCAAATTAAAATAGGAGTGAATAAACTTATGAACTCATTGATTTTGTTCACACATTTGCTACCATGGGGTTTAACATGTTCTGGCCGCATCATTTTTAGAATAAAAAAAAAAAAAAATTTAAATAACAGCAATAAAATGAATGAAAATTGACCTAAAACACACTTTTTGTTGAGACAATTTATTCACAAAGTTGAAAAAGTAGGTAATAAGAGAATTACAAGGTTTTAGCGAAAATAATTGCGAAAACGTCAATAAATTAAAAGCCACAAATCACTGCTTTGGGAATGACGTGCCGGCTAATGGGGCTACAATTTTCAGCTGGTGGCACAGAATGTGTTAAAATGTGATTTACTCAAAAACTAATTAATGTACAAAAATACTGACACATGGTTATGAATGAAGTTGATCAATATGCCCCAAGACACAAAACAATTCACTCAAATAAATAGCACAAGTACCACATCTGCTGAGAGGGTCTTTTTCTTTCCTTATAGAGATGATTGCTTCCACTAACTGTTAATTAAACATTTATTGGATACACTTTTGTTATTGTCCCTCATTATTCTTGTGCTGGACAATCTCCATAGCATTACCCATTATGATCTGTGTACATAAACTGTATAAGCATATAGTGTTAATTGAAGTTTATTTATTTTGAGCCATTTTTTTATCTTATTACCTTGGCTTATAATTTTGGTTTTTATAATGGAAACAGTAATTTAAAATTTACTTGAGGTGGACTATTACAATAAATGTAACAAAAGTAAAAACTCCCTCCATGCAGTGATAGGCAAATGTGAAATATGGTGTTAGTGGCCATATTTTTCCATGACCAATGGCATATTTTTGGGTGATGTGGTTGGTATCATGCCAGGCAGCCCTTACTTTCCAGAACAATATCTGATACACATTTTTAGAGGTTGGCTGAACTCAGGAACTTTTTTGAAGTCAGTCACTTCTAGGAATTGAACCTGGCTCCTCCTGATCAGAAGTGAGTGCACTATCCACTCAGTCGCCAAGGCTCCACTGTTTTAATTGCTGGTAAAATAGTAAATCTGGTTTATTCCTATGTAGGTATTCTTCCTGTGCAAATGCTCATTTAGAAATGTACAATAAATACAACAGTACATACAATAATATAGTAAGTGTAGCTTTTTGAATTTGTAAATACATTGTTATAACTTTGTAAGCTAAATATTTATCTTGCAGGGGGCTGTGGCTACTTTGAATTCCAAACTTTCTCTGCTGGATGCCACTAACACAGAAACTGTGGAAGCTAGGCTGAATGCTGTGTTGCAGAAAATACAACAGATTGCAGAGAAGAAGGAGAAAGAATCTCACATCGATCCAGAGAAACACAAACAGGTTTTTTTGTATTTTAGTGATCTAGATTTCTTGCTAAAATGAAATTGTGAACTATAGTAGGATTGAGTGTCCATGTTGGATAGAAGGTAAATACACTTTATGTTCAGTATACTGACAGAATGCTTGTTTCAACCAAAGGGTATTATCAAGTGTCAAGCACCTGAAAATAGTGTTTTCAAAGGAAATGCAGAAAATGAAGGCAAAGGAAATAAAGGAAAAGTTAGTTTTTTGGGTCTAAGCAAGAAAACTGTAATTTGTTGTGAATATTTAGTACCAACTACAGAATACTTTTTTCTGATGGCTGTGACATCATATGTGACACAGAAAGAGCAGACTGTACGCGCAAGGAAGCGTACTACGGGCCAGACTGCACTCTCAAATGTCCTGACCACTGTTTCAACGACACCTGTGAACAGTCAACCGGGATCTATTCATGCAAGGGAACGTTCTACGGGTCAGACTGCACTCTCAAATCTCCGTACAACTGTTTGGACGATATCTGTTAACAGTTCGTGGGGGCCGGCGTCTCGTATGTCGATGATTCCCACGTTAAGAAGAGTCTGCCGACTACAACAAACTCAAGCATATGGATAC
Organism: Megaustenia siamemsis; assembly: GCA_032433765.1. NCBI lineage: Eukaryota > Metazoa > Mollusca > Gastropoda > Stylommatophora > Ariophantidae > Megaustenia > Megaustenia siamemsis. The sequence goes on along the minus strand of JAVIAB010000051.1, from coordinate 150,041,963 downwards.
CTTAATGTGTACTGGATATTTTCTTTCTGTGCTGGACATGGTTCATTTCTTGGTGTGTTTCATTGCTAGCCAAGGCTCATATCTTGGCGCGCGCGCGTGCGTGTGTGTGTGTGTGTGTTTGCGCGTGCGCGTGTGCGCGTCTCATATCTTGGAGTGTCCGTGTTAATCATGTCTCATATCTTTAAGTGTGTATGTGTTTAGTCATATCTCATATCTTAGTGTGTATCTGTGTTAGTCATATGTCATATCTTTGTGTTTGGGCAAGTGATATCTCATATCTCTGTGTGTATGTTTATGTTAGTCATATCTCATATCTTTGTGTGTGCATGTCTGTGTATGTCACATCTCATATCCTTGTGTTTGCATGGCTATGCTAGTCACATCTCATATCATTGTGTGTGCCTATCTATGTTGGTCATATCTCATATCTTTGTGTGCATGTCCATGTTAGACATGTGTAATTTCTTTGTGGGTGCATGTCTATGTCAGTCATATCTCATATCTTTATGTGTATGTTTATGTTAGTCATGTGTCACATATCTTGATGTATGTCAGTGTTAGTCATGCCTCGTATCGCTATGTGCATGTATGTGTTTGTCACATCTCATATCTTTGTGTGTGCATGTCTGTGTTAGTCACCTCTAGTGACTCGGGCAGATGGTGCTCGTAAACCTGGGAGGGCCGACCATCTAAGGGCAGAATCCCCCTACAGAAAAGATCACCTGCTGCCTTGCGGGGACAATCAAAGGCTAAGGAAAGCAAACCTGAATAAAATGCTGGCTGAAATCAGATGCACTGGGCCACTGGCGCAGAACACAGTGCAACGTTTTTAACGGGTGTTCAATCAGAGTGGATCTGGCAGACTCTAATTGTGATGTTCTGTTTGTAACACACTTAACCTGACAGCTGAGTTCATGTGAGAAGCTTGAATCCTACTCTGATTGGGTCCTGATCGCAGAGAGAGAGTGAGAGAGAATACTTTTTCTGATTCAAATGTCAAAGTAGATGTATTGTTTACCATTAAGTTTATTTAAGGCAAAATGTGACTTTTTCTGGAAGTGGTTGCCAAGTAGAGTGTAGTTTAATACTTAAGGAAGAACAATCACATATACTGTGTTACAGCTTTACGGATATATGACAGAACTACACATTATTGACTGATGAAGTTTTCATCAGGGGGCAAAGACAAGAACAAAATGAAATGATATTTTTTAAATGTAGGGCAGGGATGACTTAGTACTAGTCAGCACTATATTAAATTAGCCATTTTCATTACAATGGGTGGTCCCCATCCAGAAATGAAAGTCAGTGACCAGAAGCAAAGTGAAAGATCAACTGGGCTTCCAATGCTGAAGTCGAATGTGTTGGGCCAAAAGGTGCAAATATCACAGTTATACTGCAAACCACAACACAACGCAGACACGCCCACTTAACGTTCTTTTAAGAGTGGATGGCGAAGAGGTGTACTCCTTTAGTCATTGGATGAACGCAAGCAAGCAACTGAGCATCCCATTTATCATCAAAGTTGTATGTGATTTATATGTAATTTTTAATTTTGATAAAAAGTGGATCCACTAGTTCAGCCTGGTTATAAGAGATGGTATAATAAGCTGGAATAATTGAGGGTAGAAATGCTAATAGTTGCTTTGAATGGGTATAAACTGAACAGCTTGTCTGTTTCTGCCATTTGGTGATGACGTTAATGGAGCCAGCAGTTGGATCACAAATGAGTATAATCAGCAAGCTACAGAAATCAACAGTTTAAAAAATGTAGTTTTAACCCTAGATTATGATACCTACCTGTGACGCACATCATTACATTTCACAGTACCAATTACTACCACTTAATTGTAACATTAGGAGCACTGAAAATAGTATTTTCTTTGAACTTTCAACACACAGCTGTGTGTTTACCAAGTAGGCATACAGGGAACTCCAATTTCCTGTCTCAGGGTGATTTATAATCCAAAATTGACTGCTTGGATTGGACATGTTAATTTGTCTATTCAGATGGTCATCATATGTTTGGCTGCCTCAAAGCGTTATTTGCTGTATTACCCAAGTCACACAGGGTTGATTGATGTCGGCCAACACGACCAAGGAAATTGGTCACAGAAAAAGGGGGGGAAGAAAAAAACAACCAATTTGTTTAAATTTGGCAAATTTGTTCCTATATCAATAGAAACAAATCCAACACTCAGGGGTCACCAGAAGTAGTATTTAGGAAGGTATGATGTGGGGGGGGTGTTCGAACACAGCAAACTGTTAAATTTGGAAGAATTTGTGTTTTGAAGCAGTAATTCTATGGTATTTTAATCTAGGGTTAAATACAACCTTTTTAATGGCTGTTGTAACATGTAGAAAATATTCTCAAGCTGAATGGATCATGCCTCACCAGTTTTTTGAGGACTGGACATTTATGAGTCTGTGGTGAAGTGATTATTTTAATCAGTTATATGTTGTAATATCATAGTCTTTAGTTGATATGTTTGACATATATGTTGTCTGAATCCACCAATTATAAACCAACAGATTTCCGAATTGTATGAGCTGGTAAAAAAATGGGAGACAACAGCAGAGGTCCTGCCTCAAGTTGTGGACAGGCTTATGTCCCTCAAGGAGCTACATGAACAGGGTATAACTTTTAAGGAAAATTCCAAATTTTTATTTTTATTATAAAATTGACTCATAGAGAATATACCATAAGTGATAGTGGGTTTTCTCAGAACATTGCAACATGGGCCTTGTTCTGGAATTATCAATTTATGCAAAAAAGTTCAAAGTTGAATTACAAATGTGAAGAAGACAATAATAACAAATGAATGTTATTATTTGAGGAAATAATGAGGAGAAAGACAAACATAAATTATACAGGAACAGAGGTATTTTAACAGTATTTATAGAGTGATATGTATTTTAACAGAATTGGGGCTGTTAGTTATTTTAACAGCACTGGGTCTGTTAAAATATGGTGTTTCTAAATAATTTGTGTTAAATTAAAAAAATAAATTATCATAAGGAACATGCATCCTTTTGAAACACTCTAAGTGAGGTATACTCTTTATAAGGGAGATATCAATCACGTTTTGGAGAGATAAAGGAGAGATCAAGTAAGATTAAGGTTTAGTTACTACATGCTCTTTAATTATCATGTGTAGAAGGAAATTAAAAATTGTTTGGACCTTTTTCCATATGGATGGGAGAACAAGCAAACAAGAGAGCAAGTAAATAAGAGAACAAAATAAACAAGAGAACACTTCATCCGTGAATGTCTGCTGTGTGAGAGGTTGGAGTGATGACACAGTCTTTCTTTGAATTTACTGAGTGACAAACAATTCACATAGAGGGGAAGAATAGAAGCATATTAAATAGAGATAATATGGACATTATGGATATCATTGACCCAAGGAGGGGGACTGGTCGGTATCAAAGCAAGACGCCAGTCTTGAGACAGAGAGGTTGTGAGTTTAAATCCTGACTGCACCAGTTGGGATTTTTATTTATGATTTCTCTCTCTCTGTGGCAGCCACCCCTGGTCTCAGCAGCAAAGTCTGGCTTGAAACATCGATTACTACTATTTATTTATATTTTCAAAATTACACCTCATGTCTAACACAAGGCTTTTCGCAAAATAAAGTGAATGTTCAGAAGGTGGGGATGGGGTGGAACTTTCCTGTACTTGGAAGTCATTCTAAATATCAAAATAAACTGAAACAAACCATTTAGACATCATTGCAACAGAGACAGAAAGAACAAATATTTGAAAATGTAGGACATGCTACTGCAACAGACTGAGTTTTACCGAGAAGAGAAAGCGTTAAGATACTATCTATCTATCTATTGACCTTTCGAGCCGTAGCCGGCCCATAGGGCGTAGACCAAGATACTCCTTCTCTTAGGTAAGATACTACTCTACAAAAACTCTAGAAACAGACTAACAAGTCTAAACATCAAGTAGGAACAAGGAGGGATGGCAAACTGGTATACAAAAATGTCTTGCTGAAGACAGATGTGTTGGGCCAATCACAGATTGTTTACAATATCCTTTTAGAGAAGGCGATAAAAAGAGGAGTGATCGGATGAATGCAGCAGAAGAAGAAATGTTAATGTCTCAATACTTTTGTCAAAATAAGATGTTTAGCAGTCAATGAACTAGAGCTGACCAAGAGCTCATCCTAGTTGTCATGGAAACAGGCTAATCAGCCTGGCCAAGTTTGTGGAGAATAAAAAGGAAAATAAACTGGGTCCCAAATGCCTTGATAAGACATGTCCGAATAAAAATAAACATAAGATATCACAACTCAACTGTAACAAAAAACACAAGATATCACAACTCAACTGTAACAAAAAACACAAGATATCACAACTCAACTGTAACAAAAAACACAAGATATCACAACTCAACTGTAACAAAAAACACAAGATATCACAACTCAACTGTAACAAAAAACACAAGATATTACAACTCAACTGTAACAAAAAACATAAGATATCACAACTCAACTGTAACAAAAAACACAAGATATCACAGCTCAACTGTAACAAATGTTACTCCAGGATAAACTAGAAAGAAAAAGAAACTAAGATAAATGGATAATAATAATAAATCAATGATGCTGATCAAAATATTGGTAAGAAGTCTGAAAAAAGCTACTGATACAATAACAATTATTGCTACAGGTGTACTACCTTGAAATATAATTTGTATAATATTTTTCATTTAACAAATTTCAAGTCTCCAAATTTAAAACAAATAAAATGTTTACCAATCTCATATTAAAACCCTAGATGTAGTAATAGTTATCTGTGCCTCATCCCGAAATGTCAGTGTTGTATTGTGTTCCTTTTTTGTAAAGCTGTCACCATACCTAGCAGGAGCGTATGTTACACCCCACTACTGATTCCTTGCTACCAGCTTTACCGCAGCACTGCATTTATTTACCCATTACCTACTCATATTAAAACCCCTAGAATATTTTACAAAGACTGTAAAGTGATTACAAACACTTCATACAAACTTCAATTTTAACCAAGACATTCTCTTCAGATCTCATTTTCTCATAAGCCAGGTACACATGGACAAATGTTTGTATTTCAGCCTTACAGTTCAGCCAGACTTTGACCTATTTGGACACAACCCAGCAGGAAGTGAAAGCCAACATTACTGCCCAGTGTGACTTGCAGAAGCAGGTAAATGTTACAGAAAAAGGGGGTGGGGGCTAGCTGGCCTTGGTGGGTGGTCTAGAGGTACGATGTCAGCCTCATTACAAGAAGGACCTGGATTCAAAGCCTATCAGAAGTGGTGGTGATTTTTAAAAGATAAGAAAAGATTAATTTGTGGTTTATTTATGACGTAACCCTCCTCTGATCTCTTGGGTAGCAAGATCCGATGTCTAGTCCTCTCACATAACGGCAACAAACAGGAGGTCCCATGTGCACTTCCGCATGTTAAAGAACCCTTGACAGTTAAAATAAAAAAGAGTAGGCTCATAAATGTGGAAATTGCCCGGGAAAAATTGTCATCAGAAACCTACCCACACCGTGGATTCCAGGCCGTGCTCCGGAGTTTGTGCATGTGGGCCAGGCCGTGCTATGGAGTTTGTGCATGTGGGCCAGACTGTGCTATGGAGTTTGTGCATGTGGGCCAGGATCCTCCTAGGATTTTCTTCAGGGGTATGTGGGGCACTTATGGATTCATTCAGTGTACAGTGGTGATGATCCTAACAACAAGATAAACACTGATGATGTGAATGGGTTAACCATTCATTTTTGTTCATTTATGACATGTGCTAATGTTGAAAGATCTCTAATATTAATAGTTGTATAGTTTGATAACTAATGTAAGAGGAAACATTAATGAATTAACTTTATTAGAGTTCTTTTTCTGAGAATTATTATAAACCTAATTCTTAGAATTATACAAGCAAAATATGGAATAGACAAGAAGAAATGCACTCTGTGAAAGTAAAGTGCTCTGTTGATGTATAGGGTGGAGGTATATGTAGTGTTAGTAACCATACATTTTATAGACCTTGGGCATATGATTTTTGTGTTCGATATTACACCCGTGCTGCTTTACTTGTCCAGAAAAAAATTTGGTACCCATTTAAGGCTGGGTAAACCTGGAAACTCAATCAGGATAAAACCCAACCTCTTGTCCTTAGTAGTCCAGTTCACTAACCACTAGCTATCGTGGCTCCCAAATGCACTCTGTAGTAGCAGGTAAATTTGGATTAGAATTTGCAATATCCTCAGAAATTAACCAGGCCTCCAACATAAGAGCATCCATCCTACAGATCCCATAAACAAATACAGCTTGTGTGTGAACTGTGAAGAATCTGAAAGATCTTATTTTTAAGTAAAGGTAAAGTATGAGACTTAAATCAGCATCTTAGCACATGAGTTTTTGTCCATATGTGCTCGTCGCCTATCCAGAAGTGTTCAGAGACTTCTGAACAGTGTTGCTTCAAGCATGGTAACTCATGATGCAATGCAGCATTCCTCACCTTCCAGAGTACTATCCTGGTAACCGTTTCTCTCAGCAGCTGGGTCAACCGCAGGAGTATTTTTTTTCCCCAACCCCAAGTACAATTCACACTGCTTCCAGGGGAAATTGAACACAGGTTGTCTGAACGTTGGTAGCCCAGTTGGGTGGGTTTCCCAACTAGGCTACCGAGGCCCCAACTTTTAATTGTTCGCGCTCATTTGAGTGAAGAGAGCTTGTTGCTGATAGGTGTATGGGTACCATAATCTTGTTTTCACTTGCATTGAAGTTCTTTATGTATAAGATGGCCTTGATTGCTCTGATGTATGATTTAGCAGCAGTTCAACATCAAAGCAGCAATTTTGTTTGGTCCAATAATTTATTGACATTTCGATTGGGAAATATTTTCATTATTTTTTTTTTCACAAAATTTGTGTATTTTCAGCTGCAGACAAGCCTTGCAGAGAACGCCAAGATTTTCCAGCAAAATGTTGAGAGCATAGAGAAAAGGCTAAAAGCGTTAGGCCACTCCTGAGATGGCCATTAGCTATAATTTCCTGTGATGAACTAAACAATAAATTTAGTGTTTCGTGGTCTTTGGCACTATCTAGTTTTGTAGTCTTCAACTGCATCTTTCTGGAATATTTATCTCAGATTTTTCCACGAAGATATTGCTTTTTGGTAATTTGAATATCTTTGCTAGCAAACTTTTTCTTATTGTGAAGGTTTTTTCTTTGGCCGTTTAGTTTTTTTTTTTTTTTCAAATCAGCTGAAAACTACATTGTCATATCTTTTATATGGTCTGCTATGATATTTTTTGCGGGATTAAAATTGTTGTAAAGAGAAATATATGAAAGGTTTCAGCTGCTCCTTATTGTTTCAAATCCCATAATAATCCCTTCATTATATTTCAATATTTATTCAAAAGTCTCTTTGCTCCCCTATATTACAAAAATATCATATATTATGTTATGTGATAACACAACTTAAATGACATACAGCGCGTTTAGAAATAACAATCTGTAAACATATTTATAACTGACAGAAGCTTTTTTTCATTCTAACAGCACATCTGTTCATGTCATGATCAGTAAAAGAATGTGCATTAACTTGTGTAAGATTCACAACTTGTTTACTTTGTTTGACTTAAGCCTAAGAACCAAGAACTGGTCCTGAATGAGCAGTGATGTTTGCATAAAGTTAATTAAATGGGCTAAATTCAACTTTGAGTCTCCACTTTGCATTTTTGTGGAGAATTATAGTGTGCTTTTCTATATATAATTTTACTGGAGTTAAAAATATAGGATATTCTGTTACCATTTTATTCTTTCTTCTCTCAAGCCCATTTAATTATTACTTACCTTTTATTTTTATTTACCAAATTAATTTACCTTTTTGGTTCCGACTAAATTAGATGTCTTAAGTGCAATGGTTTTTGTGAACAGATATGTCTATATTTGTTTGACATTTATATTATTGAGTTATGTGAGTGTGAATGAATGAGTGGAACCTGTCACATTAAATACACTTGAGATTGTCTGAATATGTAGCAATAATAAACACATACATTTTACAAATGCATGATTTTATTTTAAAAATCATAGAGAGCAAGGGAAAATATACAAAAATAAAAGTTGTATTAACTGAGCTAGAAATGAGCAGATTTGTGTAACATCAGGGAAAGAAATTAGTATTGCTATTTAGGAGCTGAACAAAAGTACTTCACGTTATAGAAGGATGATTCTTTTAGCATCTCTCTCCCTTATTTGTGGTACTATTTTTATAGTTTCCACTTTGGAAGAACCTCTGATGCAAAGTGTGGTTTGACTGTGATGCTAGGATAAGAGGATAAGAACCTTTTAAGTTCCCCTTATGTCCTTCATCTGTCAAAGGAGATATATAGTTCTTGCTCTCACTTCTATGGTAGTATTAGTTAACAACATTTTTCTGTTGTAGATTTCCTTGATATTATCACTCCATCTTTGCCTGGGTCTGCATCTTCTCTTCTTATATATTCCTTATATTGTATGGAGTCACGAGGCATTATCTCCAGATTGGAAGACCATTTTATGTATTACTCTGTATGTAGTTTAAGATTGGTTCTATGCTGATTTTTCTTCTTCTCATTACTAATTTTGTTTCCTGGTTGCTCCAGCTGCTTTTGTTAACCCTTAATTACAATACCTGTCTGTGGCTGATGTGTTTATGTTACTGTAGTAAAAATCACTACCTCTTAATTGTAACATTAGGAGCTCTAAAAGTAGAGATTTCTTTGAACTTTTTGACACACAGCTGTGTGTTTACACTAGGAGAGACACAGGGAAATCTGATTTTCTGTCTCAGGTTAATTCATGACCTGTATTTGACCGCAGAGGTTGGACAAGTTACAATGTCTATCAGTAACTAAAATTTTGAATAATTTGTATTTTGATACAGTAATTTATATGATATCATAATCTAAGGTTAAACGTCTGAGATGAGCCATAAATATTTAAAGTAAGAGCGGAAAATCTGGGAGATAATGCAGCACAATAATGTTTAATATAAAAAGATAAATGGTTCTAGGAACATAATATTACCCTTTCCAAAACTGTTACAAAAGTACAGATAAATAAACTCGGACTGTATGTCCGAGGTAACAAAGGTCATTAATGGAAAACAAAGAGTAAACACCAAATAAGAAAGAGGGCAGAATAATTAATGCAAAGTGACCACAAAAGGGCAGAATAATTCATGCAAAGTGACCACAAAGGGCAGAATAATTCATGCAAAGTGACCACAAAAGGGCAGAATAATTCATGCAAAGTGACCACAAAAGGGCAGAATAATTCATGCTAGGTGACCACAAAAGGGCAGAATAATTCATGCAAAGTGACCATAAAAGGGCAGAATAATTCATGCAAAGTGACCACAAAGGGGCAGAATAGTTCATGCAGTGTGACCATAAGAAGGGCAGAATAACTCATGCAAAGTGAGCACAAATTCTGCAGAATATTCCTGAAGCTGAGGTGGATGTTTTCTTCAATGCAGACTGTCACATAAAGTATATATTAAAGCCTTCAATGAATTGAAGAATATCAAAGCTTCAGAAGTTGGAGCTTTGTAGACCATACATGTTCAAGAAATCCAGAAATAAACACAGATGCTGCCGTGCAGAGAAACACTCTCTTGGAACGATAAGGTATTTATGTTTGAGAACACTCACAAACCCATCATAATTCTGTCATTAATTCATTTGGCATTAATTCGATTATTGAATAAATTCAGCTTGAAAATTGAATGTCACATCCGAACACCGAGAACCAAATAGTTACACAACTCCTAGACTTTATGTGCACAGTGTGCTATACATATTTAATAACAATTAGTTACACAACTCCTAGACTTTATGGGCACACTTTGCTATACATATTTAACATCAGAATCATTATAATCAAATATAACATGACTGATATCTATGAGTTCATGCACAGAGCATTTGTCACGGGTACCTCTGTTTTCCTTGATGCTGTAGACACTCAACCACAATCATTGAGCAAATATTTTCAAAGTTTACATTTGTTGACAGAAAACATTTGTCAGTAAACTTTGGAAAATGTTAAACAAGGTACATGGTGCTACTTAATATATTGTTGTCTGTGATGCTGAAATGCTTTTAATATTGTCAGTGCTAATGTTGGTGAACACTTAAATATGCTGCAATGTCACGCAAAAACACAACTTGTAACTCATCAACCCTCATCTTCTTTCTCTTTTTAACCCCCTTACGTTTTCATTAGTAATGTATTGTGGTGAATGGAAGCCAATAACGTTGTACTTTTTAAAATGTAATAAAGCACCTGATTTTGAAAAGTCATACGTGTGTATGGTTGTTATTTTCCATCTTTGTACACGTAGAGAAATTATATAGATTGCTTTTCAAACTATTTCAATCTTTCTCTTGTCATTGTTTTGTGTTGCAATCTAAGCCATCATTAATCTTTGATATGTAAGAGAGCATACTCTCAATACAAATAAGAAACTGTTGTCTGCCATGTATGTTGTGAGAGGCGACTAAGGAGGTTTCAAATTGTCACCTGTGCAGTCGAGTAGGACGTGCATGGAGCGACCTTGTCAACGGAATTTACCAATGCATTTTGGGAAATGTGACAAGTGATGGAGTGGATATGGGGAATTCCTGGCAATGAAACTGGTTCCATGGATAGAGTAGAAAACAAGAGGGAGATTAAGAGCACATTCTCTGTACAAATAAGAGAGAGAAAGGACATTATGTTAATACGAGAGAGAACAAAAGTATATTTTGCATTCAAATAGCATCATAAGCAATCAAAATACAGAAACAATCCGGATGAAAAATAGCTCACGGTGTGCAAAGAGCACTAACTCAGTAGCTCTGGCAGCAAGCCGGACTTTGAATAGAAGGAAACTTCAAGAAGGAACACTTTTCAGACTAACCCTCAATGGTTCTTGCTGCCTATCTGCCATATTGACCAATATTCCAAAGATATGAATTCAACAATGAGTTGAATAATTAAAAAGGGCACTACTTAAATGAAAAAGATACCGGGGAATAGTTTTTGGAAGAAACTATTATGTATGATTTTACTAACAACAGTATCAATTTATTATCTAAAGAATATGTTGACTGCAGTAATAAAAAATATATATACAAGATATTCGTACATTCAAGTTACCTCATATATAAACGTAAACAAAATTATTGTTTATGCTGAAAATAAGATCACATTTTATGTTTGTCACAACGTTACTTTCCAAGAATTCAACATGAGCAATTCAGTCACAGTTTATGCAGATGAATCTGACGTGTGGAGAATGTTTTTTAGCAAAACATCATCTGCTCCACTAAATCTGGAGGTAAGTGATCCATCACTGTCAACTAAAAGAGAAACATCAGCTGGATTTGTGGTGCAACATCCTTCATGATTATTTGTAGAATTTGATTTCTTGTCAAAGCTTCCACTTTTTGTCAGTTTGTGTTTACGAAGTTTGCATAACTGTGGGTTATTGATGAGAGTGTAGGCCAGCAGCCAGCGTATATTTGTTCGACTTAATCCTCGGGGCTCTGTAGATGAGTTTATTAAAAGCAAAATGTTTTAAAAATCAGAATTTAGCGATACTTACTAAAAAGACATAAAAAAAGTAAAGTAAAGAGCCCTCGTCACGCCAAGTGGCGTATAGGGAATATGGTGTTAGTGACCATACATTTTACAGACCTTTGGCACATGATTTTTGGGGTAATGTGGTCGGTATTACGCCCGTGCTGCTTTATTTTCCCAGAAAAAAATCCGGTACCCATTAAAGGCTGGGTGAACCTGGAAGCCGTCGGTTGGGATCGAACCCTACCTCTTGTCCATTGTAGACAAGTTCACTAACCACTGAGCTATCGTGGCTCCCACTAAAAAGACATAGACAGTTATAAAAAAATTAGCCAAAATAATTTTGATAAAATAGCATTTTTTTTAGTTGTAAAAATAATAATTATTAATTAAAATTATTAATTATTAAATTAAAAACGATGCAGGAAAACACAAATGAACTATCATCAATAGCCAGCAAAATTGGGCTTGAGGTCAATCATGAAAAGACTAAAGTCATGAAAAGTTTAATTCCAACAAGTTGCAAAATATACATGGAAAACAAACCAGTAGAAGAGATCGATCACTTTATCTATCTTGGAAGTCACATTGATCAAGAAGGGGATACGAGCAAAGAAATTAGAATCAGAATGGCTAAAGCAGCAATGTCTTTCAGAAGCCTTGAAAAGTTGTGGAAATCAAAACTCATCAGCACAAACACAAAATTTAGGCTATTCAAATCAAATGTACTATCAACCCTTACGTATGTGTGTGAAAGCTGGAAAACAACAAGAGATATAGAAACAAAGTTGAACGCATTCGAAAATAAATGTCTAAGGAAAATACTTGGTATAGAATGGAACGAATTCAAAACAAACGAGGAAATTAGAGAAATCGCCAATCAACCACTAATATCTTCAGTAATAAAGAAAAGACGATGGTCATACGTTGGACATGTGATGAGAAGAGATAATAATCGAATAGCAAAGCAAGCCCTCATATGGGAAATAACAGGTAAAAGAAAAAGAGGAAGACCCAGGGAGACACTGAGAAGAACATTGATGAGAGAGGCAAGAGCAGCAGGAATCGGCTCCCTCAATGAGATAGAACTGCTTGCACAGAACAGAGACAGATGGCGAGATTTGATCAAATATCTTTAAAAGAAAACTGCTAAAACAAAAAAATTCATATAGGAGAAGGTGTATCTTGGTTTACGCCCTATGGGCCGGTTACGGCTCGAAAGGTCAATAGATAGATAGAAAAATAATCAAACGAATGTGACTAATTTTTAATACGCATGAGATATGTCTCTCTTTTATTAAGAAAAGAAACAGATATTTGTCATATATTTAAATAGAGAAATTTTAATTTCATTTACCTTCTTGAAATGGTATGCAATAAAATATGCAATTAAATTCAGCTAATATTTAAACTCAAAATGAAAATAATGTGTTATGCTGAAAAAAAAAAGCATCTTCAACTCTTTCATCAGATGTTTCATCTGAAATCTACTTTTACCACACACGCACAAATCTATAGTGTGGGAAATGAAATGTGTCTTACCATTTGTGTCAACAAATGTCCATGGGTTCTCTGATTGATTTGCTGATGTTGGGCTGCCTCCAAAATGGTCTGTACCATAATTCATGTGCCTGCTCAGACAAATGTACAGTTGAATTTAATGTAACTAAATTTAAATAAGTCAATGTTCATAGTGTCTTATAAACCTTTTTTACAACACTTGTACTTCAATTATGCAGCAAAGAATTTGGTATGAAAATTTTCTGATGCCAGCCTCTTCTTCTTTCTTTGATAATTATCAAATTGTGCTGCACTATGTTTAGCGCCTTCTGATCCTGTGCATCAATCTTTAACACATATATGGAACTGCTTCCCTAGCCTGTCTGAAGAGGCTATTCTAAAGGCCATAACATTTTAATATTAAGCTTTACTTGCTTGAAACTTGATACATTTTTAAAGTATGTAAGTAGTTAAAAGGAAATTGTGTAATCAAAATTACCTCAAAAGCAGTTACCAAGTATAATATGGTGACTGAATTTGATTAAGTGCCTTAATAAACTATAAAGTTTGTCATCTCTAAAACATTTATTGTCTGTCCTTTAGTCTAGAAAAATCTGAGTGCTGTAAGACTAAATTTGCCCAACAATCTCAGATACAATCATCCTTATTGTACAAGAAGTCACAATAATTATGAAGTGATCCCCCTGATAATTCAAATACAAAACAATAATTAGGCAAATTAACTAGCAAATAAGTACAATGATAATAATTACTGTACTGTAAGAACTCTTTTTAAAGTGCATGGTGTGAACAAATCCTTATGATACTGTTTTCCAGTATTCTAACTCTCCTCGTCTCCACACATCCTCCAAATCTTGACTGCCATTTTCCTAATTTGTGCTATAATTCTCCTCTCGTCATCAGTGGTCTAGGAGATCCATCCTTTTATATACTCCTGAAGCACCGGTGTCATGGCGGCTTCGTGTAGTCGATTTTTATAATTCGGCTCTTGCTGATATATTTAAATGATTTACGCGACAGTCTAGTTGTGAAACTATGTGTTGCTATTCTACCGTTTGGTGTATGTTTTACTTCTAACGTGGGGATGGACTGTGATTGCCGATATTTAAGTGGAATATGATTTATTCTTCTTTGTGTTGTGTGTTCGCGGTTCGATAGGCAAGCACATGGTTTGACAAAAATGTCAACGGAAAAACGGGTATGTTCAACCCTTATGTGAAAAGTCTGTGACGGTGGATGGAGGCGGAGGAATCAAGAATGATCAACGGCCCAGAAAGCGAAAACAGCAAAGTGTGTGGTACACAAGAGGCATGTTCAGAACACGAAAGACGAACATGGCTGACCACCGTGAAAGAGATTGGAGCCTCATCACGTACCAGTCCAGAGGAAGCCATGGAGAGTCGGAGAAATTCGAACTTATGTCGGAGGAAAGATCTTAAAATAAGTACTTGGAATGTTAGGACTCTATATCAACAAGGGAAATTGGAAAATCTAATTCAAGAAGCAGAACGAATAAATATAGATATTTTAGGCATATCAGAGACTAGATGGAAGGAATGTGGGTACATTGAAGACGAAAAATATACATTTATATACTCAGGAAACACAACAGAACATCAAAGGGGGGTAGGAATACTGATAAAAAGAGAGCTACAAAAATATATAAGTACCCACTGGACATACAGTGATAGGATTATACTACTCAAGTTGAAAGCAAAACCATTCGACATAGCAATAATACAGACATATGCACCTACTCAAGACTACACAGATGAACAAATAGAGGCATACTATGAAGACCTAAATAAAGTTATGAAGCAAGTGAAATCTTCAGACATCTTGATTGTAATGGGTGACATGAATGCTAAAGTAGGAAAAGGTAGATATAAGACAATTATAGGAAATCATGGTTTAGGAAAAAGAAATGACAGAGGAGAAAGATTAATACAATTCTGTGAAGAAAACAGGCTGATAATATGTAACACCTACTTTGAGCAAGAGAAAAGGAAACTATACACATGGAAAAGCCCTGGAGATAGGAAGAGGAATCAAATAGATTACATAATGATAAAAGAAAGGTTCCGTAACAGCGTAAAGAAAGCCAAAACCTACCCAGGAGCAGATATTAATTCTGATCACAATCCTGTAATGATTAAAATGAAAATCAAACTAAAGAGAAACAAGCAAAAATCTGATTCATCAACAAACCCACTCGACATAACAGCTTTAAATCAAAAAGATATTAAAGATACCTATACAATATAAGTAAAGAACACATACCAGAAGCTGCTAGAGGAAGGAATTGAACAATACAGAAGAGAAAATCCTGATGAAAAAGTAACAACCAAATGGCAATGCATAAAGAAAAGCATACAAAAAGCCTGCGACACCTTACCCAAAAGAGAAAAGAACAAAAAACAAAAATGGATAACTAACACCATCTTAGAAAAAATGGAAGAAAGGAGACAAGCGAAGAACACTGCCCAATACAATAAAATAGATAATGAGATACGCAAAATGTGCAAAAAGGCAAAAGAAGACTGGCTCAGCCAAAAATGTAGAGAAATAGAAACTATGGAAAGCAAACAAGACCTAAGAGGAATGCACACAGAAATAAAGAGAATGACTAATAAAAATAAAAAAGCCACAGAAGGTGGATGCATTGCAGACAAAAAAGGAAAAATGCTAACAGACAATAAGGATATCATAGATAGATGGCAGGAATATATAACAGAACTATTTCATGATCAAAGGGACAAGAAACCAGTTATAAAATGTACATCAGGCTATAAAATCTTAAAATCTGAGGTGGAAAAAGCTATAAAAACAATGAAAAGGGGAAAAGCAGCAGGACCTGAAAGCATACAGATAGAGATGATACAGGCACTTGAAGATTTTGGCATTGAAGTGATTACAGACATATGCAACGACATATACCACACAGGATACATACCAAATGAACTAAAAACATCAACTTTCATTGCATTGCCTAAAAAGAATGGTGCAGTTGAATGCAGTGACTTTAGAACAATAAGCCTAATGAGCCATGTTACAAAAATCTTGCTAAAAGTTATACAAGGAAGGATTCAGAATAAAATCAATACTGAATTAGATGAGCAGCAATTTGGATTTAGGAAAAATAGCGGGACAAAAGAAGCCATATTCTGCATGAGAACATTAATCGAAAAATACACAGAAGTAAACAAACCAATATATGCCTGCTTCATAGACTACACCAAAGCTTTTGATAGAGTACACCACAAACAACTTATAGAATGCCTAAAAGAGATACATCTAGATGACATGGATATACGACTAATATGCAATCTATACTGGGAGCAAACAGCAATAATAAAATATAACAAAGAGTTCTCTACACCCATTGATATAAAAAGAGGAGTAAGACAAGGATGCATCCTATCACCAAGCTTGTTCAATCTATACACTGAGCAAATCTTTAAAAACATCATAGAGATGCCAGGCCTACAAATTAATGGAAAGATAATCAATAACCTAAGATATGCTGACGATACTGTACTACTAGCAGAAAATCCTAAAGACCTACAACAATTACTTAATGTAATAAACACGACAAGCAAAAAATATGGACTAGATATGAATATCAAAAAGACTAAAACTATGATCATAAACAAAGAAAATACTCAAAACCCACAAGTGGATATCAAAGTTGAAGGAATAGACCTGGAGACAGTTCAGAACTACAACTACCTTGGACATACTATAACCAGTGATGGAAAATGTACATCTGAAATAAACAAAAGAATAGGAATGGCAAAAAGTAATTTTAATGTCATGAAGGACATACTAACATCAAAACAAATAACACCAGAGCTAAAACTAAGAATAGCAAAATGTTACATCTTCTCAATATTCCTATATGGTGCTGAAACATGGACATTAGACAAGAAAACAGAACAGAGAATTGAAGCCTTTGAAATGTGGATATATAGAAGAATAGGTAGAATTGGATGGAAGGAAAAGAAAACAAATGACAAAGTCTTAAAACAACTAAAAATGAAAAGAGAACTTCTGAACACAATTAGAACAAGACAAATGCGATTCTTAGGCCATGTTAAAAGACACAACAGCCTACTGAAAGTGATCCTGGAGGGGAAAATACAAGGTAAAAGAGGCAGAGGCAGACCAAGATTAACATGGACGAGTAACATCAAAAGATGGACAAATCAACCGATGACAACCTGCACCATCAAAGCAAGAGATAGAGCAAAATGGCGCTCCATGGTAGCCAACCTTCGTTGCGGAGACGGCACTCAATGATGATGAAGATTTATAAACCTAAATCACCTGACCCTTAGTATCTGCCTGCCCTTACCCCACTGAACACATATCCAACTATTTTGATAGTGTTTGCCAACTTAGTGTGGCTGTCTTCCGTTTTATGCCAAAGACATGAACTATGCCCTGAGAATCTTTTCTTCCCTCTTTCTTTCCCCAAAATCGTTCAAACCAACCCTTTGTCCTTGAGGAATGTTCTCTTTACACTTCTGTCCCTTACATCGAAGGCCACTTGGCTCTTCTGTTTTCTTTCTTGACCAAAGGCCTTACCCATCTGTTGACACATCCATCCACTCTTCTCCACCTCACTTAACTTGTTCTCATCCTTAATCCTGAATTATGATTTCATCATAAAAATTCTATTCTATTCTATTGACCTTTCGAGCCGTAACCGGCCCATAGGGCGTAGACCAAGATACACCTTCTCCTATATGAATTTTTGTTCTAGCAGTTTTCTTTTAAAGATATTTTATCAAATCTCATCTCGCCATCATAAAAATTACAGTCTCAAAATACAAATTCTTTAAATTTAACAATTTGATGTGGGCAAACACTCCCTCCTTATTACCTTCTTAATTACTATTTCCGTTGAACCTTCAGCATTTAATTTGTTTTCTTTGATGTTGGATTTTTTTTTTTCAAGTGTGCAATTTACGACAGTAGAAAGGGGGCTGTTTTATTTTTTTTACAAATTTCGTCAATTTTCAAGAAATTATTTTTTTTTTTGTTCATGATGGGAAATCTCCTCATCTGTTGGCAAGACATCAAACAATCCTATAACATGGGAAAGCCAGCTAACAACGCTTTGAGGGATCCGAACAAATGGCTGGATTGATAAACTTATGGCAGCTGTATGAATAGACAACATAACACTTCCAATAGCTATGGTGCAATGCGTTCACATTTCAGGCCATAAATCGAATGTAACCTAGGCTATGATTACAGCATCTAATTTCCTTGTGTCTGCTTGGGTAAACACACAGTTGTGTAGCAGAAGTTCAAAGAACATACTATTTTTAGAACCCAAATGTAATATTTAAATCGTAATTTTTACGATGGTATCATGAAAACATCACCCACAGTTATGTATTGTAATCTAGGGATAGCACCTTTGAGATCATCTTTGACCACCATGATCAAGTCAGTGGTGTAGCAATGAGCACCGGTTGTGCTTGTGTATTCATAGGCTCCTTGAACACCAAAGGTTCAACTCATACCAGGGTCTCCTTACTATCAAATACCCCCTGTACATTGATGACTTCTTCTGACTGACACATCTGTCTGAAGATTAAACTCTAATCTCATCGACCATATCAGTGACTTTCATCCATCCATTAAGATCACATCAAATATCTTCACTTCCTCTGTTACTTTTTTTGGACCTAATTATCTCCTTGGGCACCTCCAGCCTCCACATCTCTGTTTTCTATAAACCCACAGACACCAACTGCTACCTTCTCTATATTTCATCTCATTTCCCTTCATGTCGTGATTCAATTCCATTTCCACAATTGTCATGTCTTTGTTGTATTTACCTGAAATATAAGGATTTTCTCCAGCAGGCTCATCTTATATTATGTTTTATTAGCAACCATTTTAGCAACCATCCTGAGTCGATCCTTCAATTTGCCCTACAATGGCTTCTCGCATGTCTCATCTGGATGAACTCACCCCATCCAACTGACCTTTCTCTGACAGAACTATAATCACCCTCATCTATCAATCTAACAACTTAGCAGCAGTGAGAATTCTTAAACATTACCATTCTATTCTCCACTATCCATAGACTTTTTCATTATCGTCCTCTGGTCGCCTTCAAATGTGACATGAATTTGAGAGACATTCTTGTTAAGTGCCGTCTCTCTTGTTCAGACCACAAACACCTAAATATGATTCTGTGTCATCGAGAAGAATGCAATACCTGTACTTATGTGCTCCACACTAAATTTGTCTCATTCCTCAATGAGAAGCTCAAAATCAAGAATGCTTTCACATGTGTGTCCCATAATATTATTTATGCCATTAAACGTCAGCGCTGCAGTATGACTTATAAATGGTGAATCAGAGAGACAATTAGTGGATTGTTTTTGTGAGCACCTTCAGGATGTTGAATACTGACTTGCACACCAGTGCCTTCCCATTTCAACTCCTCAGACAACATCTGAGTTACTGGTATTATCTTGAGCCATTCCAGGGGCCACCACTGGTTTGCCCTTGAGAATAATCTCATAGTTCAGATGGGTTCACTGATCCCAAAAGGCATAAATATATCACACTTGTACACATAGCCTTCCTGTAGTTGCCCTTCCCCCTCAACAAAACATCATCAAAGCTCTGATCTACAGATGTGTCATTAGGACTCTGAACATAAACCCAGCAGCCTGAGAAGTCATAGTTGCAGACTGCAGTCTTTAGAAACACACTCTAAAGTTTCAACTCAAGCAAGAAGCAGGCAAATTCATAGAAAAAGAGAATTTACAGCGAAAGAAAAGAAAAAATAACATTTCCAGGAGGTGCATAAATTCCAGTCAACTATGACTGACGGAGGCTACTGTGTATATATATATATATATATATATATATATATATATATATATATATATATATATATATATATATATATATATATATGTATATATATATATATATGTATATATATATATATGAAATATTCTTGGCCTGAAATTCTACTTTTTACATCAGTAAGACAACTTCTGTCTTATATATCTCTGTTACTAGATATTAAACAATCTGCTTGTCCAAGCATACAACTATTTGCAAACATATTGTATTTTAATGAAATATCCTTCTGAACCCAAACCACTACTATTTTTGTTTTGCTTTAACTTTAATTGGGTCCCTTCTTCTTTACTACCTGCCCTGTTAATCAGTCTACATCATTTTTGCAGAATGGAGAGTTGAGATGATCTGTCATCTGATATATGCTGTTTAAGTATTGGTTTTCAAATTATAGGTCCATTATTTGTTCCAAAAATATATAAGGTTGGTGACAGCAAACTTCCATGACATATTCCAACTGAAGCATGGAACTAGTCCTATATTGTATGTATTCCATCATGCACATAATATATAAAAATATACATATGGCTCAAGAGTGTATGCAAGAACAATTACCTTGACCTAATATTAGGGATAATACGAGATGTATCACTAGATTCTGTTGGATCATAAAATTGTGTTAACCGAGCAGCCATTGTTCTTGTCCACAGTAGATGTGCAAACACCCTCATGCAGGGATTGTTGTGGGCATTGTCCACAAGAAGCATGGCGACATAGGCTGCATAACCTGAGTAGAGTGACAAATATAATTTATGATATTTTTAAATACTAACTTCACTAAGCTCATTCCATTTCCTACCAGTGTGTGCTGCTTTTGTAAACAGTTTTCTGGCACATAGTAGTAGAGGTGGTAGTAGCCTCCGCCAGCCATAGTTGACTATGGATTTTTCAGCGCCCCTAGAAGTGTTATTTTTTCTTTTCTTTCACTATGTATTCTCTTTCTGTCTGCTTCTTGTTTGTGTTGAAGCTTTAGAGTGTGTTTTCAAAGATTGCGGTCTACAGCTATTTCTTCCCAGGTTGCAGAGTTTATGTTCAGATAGATATGTTCTTCATGTCATGTTTACACACGTCTACAAATTGAAGTTTTGGGCACCCCGTAGTTCTTTTGTCATCTGCTAGCTGTCCATAGAGTGTATCTTTTGGTATGTGGCCATCATTCATACTGTGTATGTGGCCAAGCCAGTGTAACCTACAATGTTTGAGCAGTGTGTACATGTTCGGGAGGTCTGTGTGAGTCATGACCTCCACCTTAGTCATTTTATCCTTCCAGGTAATACCAAGAATATGACACAGACATCACATATGGAATGCATTTAGCCTTCTCTTCTGCTTTGCATAAGTTGTCCAAGATTTGCTGCCATACAGGAGGATACTAATGATGCAGGCATTATAAACTGCTGCCTTTGTTTTAATTGTCAGTTTGCTGTTTTGTCAAACATGCTTAGAAAGACAGGCAAAGGTGATAGCAGCTTTACCAATGTGGGTGTCAATTTCTGTATCTAAAGATAGTTTATTATTGATGATGGGCCCCAGGTAGCTATACTGCTGCACGATATAAAGTTTGTAGTTGTCGATAGAGATTGCAGGTGTTGGTTCAATGTCCTGACTGAGTATAATAGTTTCTGCAAACTTATTGTTAGACCGAAGTCTCTGCAGGCATGTGAAAAGTGAAGTATCATGCTCTGGAGTTCTTCCTGACTTTGTGTGACAAGTGCATCATCGGCAGCAAGTAACAGTACTCTAATAGCAATATGACCTTCCAGGCATGTCGTAAGAGGCGACTAAGGAGGTTGATTGATGGCTTGACAAGCAGTCATTGTAAAAAGCATTGTTATGGAAACAGAACCATAGATTTTAGAAGCAGTGATCTCTGCAATATGTGCCATTTTGGCATGCAAGGTTTCTGTTTTTGAGATTGTAGTTCTGCCCTATGTGCCGTCTTCGGCTCGAAAGGACGATAGATAGATAGATAGAATAGCAATATGTCTGATCTTTGACCATGCCTTTAGTCTTGCAAAATTGAACAACTGACCATCAGATCTAGTATCTAGATAGACTCCTTTATTCGCGTGTGAGAATGCATGTTTCAACTGAACAGTGAAGAAGATTCCAAATAGGGTCGGAGCAAGAACGCATCCCTGCTTGGCACCACTGTGTATGTTGAAGGCTTGTGATGTGCTGCAGTCGTATTGAATGGTGTTCTTCATATCCTCATGAAACGACTTGACTAGTGCCAGCAGAGTTAGTTGACAGCCTTTTTTAGATAGTATTTCGAAAAGACTGTCCCAGCCGACAAGGTCAAAGGACTTTGTAAGGTCGATAAAGGCGATGAAGAGAGACTTTTTCTGCTCTCTAGATTTTTCTTGAAGCAGACGTAAAGAGAAAATCATGTCTGCAGTTGATCTTCCGGATCTAAAGCTGCATTACGATTCAGGATATACACATTCTGCAAGTTTCTGTAGCCTTCCTAAGATGACTCTGGCAAAGGTCTTGCCGATGATGCTGAGTAAGGAGATACCTTTGTAGTTGTTGCAGTCGCTTCTATCTCCTTTATTTTTGTAAACAGTTACAATCACGGAGTCTCTCATATCTTGAGGAATGGTTTTTTCTTTCCAGTGTTGGTGCAGTACTTCAAGTAGTGGATGTAACAGAGAACTTTTGCAGAATTTGATCAGATTGGGAGGGATCTCATCTTGTCCTGGCACCTTGATGGAGGTCAAGTTATCTATGGTCTTGCTAGGTTCTTTTACAGAAATTTACACCCATATTCGTAAATTTTCTACCACCTTCGTCCGCCTTTCTAGGTGTGTTTTACAAATCAGCAAACTGACAATTAAAACAAAAGCCACAGTTTGCAATGCCTGCATCGTTAGCATCCTTCTGTATGGCAGAAAATCATGAACAACTTATGCAATGCAGGAGAGAAGGCTAAATGCATTCTATATATGATATCTGTGCCATATTCTTGGTATCACCTGGAAGGATAAAATGACAAATGAGGAGGTCCTCACTGGCACAGGCCTCCTGAAAATTTACACAGTAGGTTACGCTGGCTTGGCGACATACACCATATGAAAGATGGCTGCATACCAATAGATATATTCTATGGACAACTAGTAGATGGCAAAAGAACTAGGGGACGCCCAAAACTTTGATTTATAGATGTGTAAAAATGTGACATTGAAGACTCGGAACATAAACCCTGCAGCCTGGGAAGAAATAGTTGCAGACCACAATCTTTGAAAACACACTCTAAAGTTCTAACTCAAAAAATAAAGCAGACAGATTCATTGAAGAAGAGAATATACAGCAAAGGAAAATAAAAAGATAACATTGCCCAAGGCAATGCAAAATACATAGTCAACTATGACTGATGGAGGCTACTAAAATCCATAGTTAACTATGACTGATGGAGGCTACTATCCAATAAAAAAGCTTTAATTATTCTTCTTTAATCTTCTGATCTGTCATTCTACTATTATCTTTCTTCTGTAAAACTGATATAATATTTTATACTAACTGGAACATCAAAATTGATAGACAAGATACCACTTTCTACAATTTTGTATGATCATTATTTTATTTATATTATATTTGTTGCTGCTCATTGTTTAAGTGTTTTTTTAAAAATTCAATCCATGTTTAGTATTGACAATGAATTGAAAATGAAATGTGACAGTAAAACTTACCTCTGTCCCATGATTCTAGTTCAGAAGGAAATACACTCCTGTCCAAACGGGCAATAGCAAATATTCCAAAGAAAGCACTTTGAAGAATTCTGAACAGGCAAGTGAAGAGACCAACTGCCATATTGGTGAACAGTGAGTAGTAGTTGACAATCTCATAGAACTTCCTGAAAGAAGCATTTATCTTGAATCATACACCAGGTAATTTATAAAATACGTTTAACATTCATTCTAAAAGTTGACAACTTCTTCTTCTGCTGCTGTGTTTCTGTGTGCATAGAAAGGTAAGACATATGATGTGAATTGATGTCACTGCAGCATTACCAATATCATATATATATATATATATATATATATATATATATATATATATATATATATATATATAAAGTGCTCTGCTGACCAACCAGTAGTTGGTCAAAAACTTCAGACTGGTGTTGCCTTCAACATGAACTCCATACTGATACCGACATTCCGTAATCTTCTCAGAGCATGATCTCTGATCCACATTATACCTCATGGCTGGGTGAACTACAGGAGTAGTTATGCTACTGTGGCTCCCTCTGTTGCATTCAATTTCTATGCTCAGCGAATTTTGCTAATACATGAATTGCCTCATGAAACTAAATACTTGCAAGGAGTCATCACAAGTGCTCCATAATATGTCTGACAATTGTCTTTCTAGGAGTCAAGTTAACTGTATCTATCTATCTATTGACCTTTCGAGCCGTAGCCGGCCCAAAGGGCGTAGACCAAGATACACCTTCTCCTATCTGAATTTTTGTTCTAGCAGTTTTCTTTTAAAGATATTTTATCAAATCTCACCCTCTGTCTCTGTTCTGTGCAAGCAGCTCTATCTCATTGAGGGAGCCGAATCCTGCTGCTCTTGCCTCTCTCATCAATGTTCTTCTCAGTGTCTCCCTGAGTCTTCCTCTTTTTCTCTTACTTGTTATTTCCCACATGAGGGTTTGCTTTGCTATTCGGTTATTATCTCTTCTCATCACATGTCCAACATATTACCATCGTCTTTTCTTTATTACTGAAGATATTAGTGGTTGATTGGCGATTTCTCTAATTTCCTCGTTTGTTTTGAATTCGTTCCACACTATACCAAGTATTTTCCTTAGACATTTATTTTCGAATGCGTTCAACTTTGTTTCTATACCTCTTGTTGTTTTCCAGCTTTCACACGCATACGTAAGGGTTGATAGTACATTTGATTTGAATAGCCTAAGTTTTGTGTTTGTGCTGATTAGTTTGCTAACTGTATCACATGTACATAAATACCATTTCGATTATTTAGTACATTTGTGAATCAATAACACATTGGAGCTGTAAAGTAGAGGTTACCTCCCTTGCCTTACTAGGGATATGGGGAATATGGTATTAGTGACCAAATTTTTCCATGACCATGGAACATTTTTTGATAATGTTGTCAGCATCAAGCCAGGCTGCCTTTGCTTCCAGGAAAACTCTCTGGTACCCATTTTTAGTGGCAGGGTAAATTCTGGAGCCTTGTTGGTCCAAAGAAAGAAAAAAAAGATGTTAGAAGGGTTTAATGAAGGCTTCCCACCTTGGTCTTGCTCACTTTTAATCTGTTCGCAAGATGGTACAATGTCATCATAGCCAGGGTGTACTTCTGGGGCAAAGTCTTGATAGTCATTTGAACATATCCATTCACTATTAAGGGGCAATTTTGTTGTAGTTTGCATGCATCCCATGACTAAAGGAATTTTGCCTTCTTCACCATCCATCCTTAAAAGGATGTATTGTTGAGGATGAATTATTCCCCCTTTCAGTCTGCAACAAGTGATGTCTGATGTGCTGGTAGTGGTTGGACTTTTCTTTGATGTAGACTGGCAGTGTATTGTTGACAATCAGCAGAAGATTTGAAGAATTTTTTTTCAATGGATGGACAGATAAATTGACAAGCTATCTCTTGTTTTGATGACTTGT
This sequence comes from Megaustenia siamemsis, assembly GCA_032433765.1. Taxonomy (NCBI): domain Eukaryota; kingdom Metazoa; phylum Mollusca; class Gastropoda; order Stylommatophora; family Ariophantidae; genus Megaustenia; species Megaustenia siamemsis. Next base: position 150,016,302 of record JAVIAB010000051.1, on the reverse strand, counting down.
TTTTCATTGCTATGCAATGATTCATTCTCATTCGGTGTCAGTTGATGACAGTTCTTTTAAATAAAGTTATCTGTTAGTGTCTTTCTGATTATTTATCCCTTTGCTTGTCTGTCCTTTTTGTTTGTAGGTTTGTTTGCCCAACCTTGAGGCTTGTACTGAGCTATAGGTAGTCATCACAGGTTCACTCTTGCATAATGAACTATCATCCTGTGTTTAAAAAAGGCAACAAAATGCATTTATGTTATTGTGAAGAACTATCATTTAGAGGTACTAGTAGGTTTAAATTGTGCCAGTTATTTGCTTATCTTGTATGGTAGTTGAACATGATGATTTCTTGATAACACAATTTGAACTTGAAAGACCAAGAACAACTAGGTCGTACTAAGTATATATTTATTGAGGTTGTCAAATGGTCATCAATCAAGTCTTTAATCACTTTATAAAACATAATCATCATGTGAACTTGTATTTCAACAATATTTCATCTCTAGCTAGGTTTTGGATGGGTGCTCTCCCCTCTAGATTATCTGGTACATTGCTAAGTATGGTTGATTGGTTGTAATCAGCAGTGACTGTGGTTAAATAAATTGTAACAGTTCACACAGTGTTATGTTTCTTTTGTAAACTAGATTCTAACTTCTACAACATAAGTCTAACCTTAAATGCATCTTTTCAAATGTAGTTATCACTATGTTTCCTATGTTGAGAGATGTCCTGAGGTTAGGACTCTAGCTAACATACTTTTAAACTTGCCATTGGTCCTTACATGTACTGGCAACAAACAGCAGCTATACGAATTAACAACCAAACAGGACAATTCCAATATATAAAACAAGGAGTCAGACAAGGCTGTGTTCTGTCACTGGATTTGTTTTCACTTTACAGCGAATATATTATGAGATCAATAGTAGACAAAAAAGGAATTGAAGTCAATGGTCACAACATAAATAATTTGCGATATGCGGATGACACAGTCTTAATAGCAGAGACAGAGAATGAACTACAAGAAATGATAGATATAATAGTAAAATAAAGCAACAAGAAAGGTCTCAGTCTGAATAGTAAGAAAACAGAAGTAATGGTTATATCGAAGAAACAATCACCACCATCATGCAGGATAAAAATAAACGAGACAAATCTGAAACAAGTACAACGTTTCAAATACTTGGGCACAATAATTACATCAGATGGGAGATGCACCACAGAAATAAAAAGCAGAATAGCTGAGGCCAAAATAGCATTTCAGAAAATGAAAAATATCTTATGCAACAAATCTATGTAAATAAAAAAGAGAAAGAGATTTCATCAGTGCTATATAGAGCCAATTCTGACCTATGGAAGCGAATCATGGACAGTAGACAAACAAATGAAAAGACGATTAGAGGCCACAGAGATGGGATTTCTCAGAAGAATGTTGAAAGTTCCCCGGACAGCTAATAAGGCCAATGAGAAAGTTCTCAAAGAGGCCAACACAAAAAGGGAGCTCTTAAAAAACATCAGAAAGAAGCAATCAACATTTTTCGGGCACATCATGAGAAGAAGAAAGTTGGAATACTTGGTTACAACTGGCAAAATAAAAGGAAAGAGAGATCGCGGACGACAAAGAGAGAAAATACTGGATAGCTTGGTGTCATGGCATGGAAAATAGTCAAAAACAGAACTGATATGATGCACTGTAGATAGAAGATTGTGGAGGGACATGATCACCTATGCCAACCGGTATGGCACATGATAATGATTGGTCCTTAACTATCTTACTACTATGGTCTGTAGTTAACTACAATGTCTGTCTAACTCTAACTGGCCACCACTCTTCTTGAGTCCCTATCTCTAGCTGACTGACTGATTTTCTCTGATGACTCGTCTTATATATATATATATATAGGGAGCTGTGACAGCTCAGTGGTTAGTGAACTGGACTACAAAGGACAAGAGGTAAAGTTCGATCCCAACCGATGGCTTCCGGGTTCATCCAGCCTTAAATGGGTACCGGATTTTTTCATGGAAAGTAAAGCGGCACGGGCGTAATACCGATCACATTACCCCAAAAATCATGTGCTGAAGGTCTGTAAAATTTATGGTCACTAACACCATATTCCTTATATACCACTTGGCATGACGGGGGCTCTTTACTTACTTATATATATATATATATATATACTAGACAGCTTAAGAGAATGGCTTGGCAGAAGGTCAACAACAGATGATAATGATAAATGTCATTTGAATCAAATGTCATCAAGATGATAATGATAAATGTCATTTGAATCAAATGTCATCAAGATGATAATGATAAATAACTGTCATGATCAAAAGTTGTGGAGAGACATGATCACCTATGCCTGCAGGCCCGGTACTTGATGATGATGTGTGTATATATATATATATATATATATATATATATATATATATATATATATATATATCTATCTATTGTCCTTTCAAACCGAAGACGGCACATAGGGCAGAACCACAATCTCAAAAACAGAAACCTTGCGTGCCAAAGTGGCACATATTGCAGAGTTCACTGCTTCTAAAATTTATGGTCTGTTTCCATAACAATGCTTTTTACAATGACAGCATGTCAAGCCATTTATCAACCTCCTTAGTCGCCTCTTACGACATGCCTGGAAGGTCACAGTGTCACTATTCTTTACATCCCATATAATGAGGCCCCAGTAACACACGGGAGAAAAAAAAAACTGCTGGATAGACAATTCAGAATAGAGCTCCTTTAAAAGCTTCTCAAAATGGGATACCCCAGTAAAGATTTATTCTGATCTGTTAATGAAATATATATATATATATATATAGTATTCTACATCACAGAAGGATGGGCTATCCTGATTGACTGGGTGCTGTTAATGTTTCATCTAATCAACTGACCGGATGTGCGTCTGTGGAATCAGAAGTGTCAAACATCTGTGGTTTCACTTGTGAGTCAGGGTCCTGACTGTTACCCTTTGATCACATGGCTTGGCTGGATGTTTGTCTCCTAAGATCTATGGTTCTGACCGGATATTGAAGTGTATAAAGCTTTTGTTCACATTTGCAGTCTGGAAGTGTTAAGTGGTCCCCTGCAATTTTACCCCCACCCTGGTATCTCACTGGTTGCCTCCCCCTACTTAATATTATTACACCTACTGTTGTTGCCTCTCATCTCAGAGTTCTTATTAATGCATCCTTAGTTCAGTGTATTTTTCTTTCACCATATGGTTCCCATCTGAAGGCTTGCTTTGAGATTCTCTTGATGTCTCTTCTCATCCCATGACCAACATATGACCACCTTCCTCTATTAATTATAGACGTTGTTGGAAGATTTGTCATTTCTCTTATTTCTGCACTAGTTTTAAATTCATTCCATGGTTTACCAAGTATTTTCATGAGGCAATTGTTTTCAAATGCTTTCAGACGGAAGATGTACAAAAGAGGTGAGATGCAGACTGGCTCAGGCAAAAGCAGCTTTCCAAAAAATGAGGAAGATACTACGCAATCCATTTTTGACAATAGAAACAAGAAAAAGAGTTCTTAGATGTTATGTAGAGCCAGTCTTATCATATGGATGCGAATCATGGTCAATAGGACAACAGACAAGAAAATCACTGGAGTCTGTAGAAATGTGGTTTTACAGAAGAATGTTGAGAGTACCATGGACAGCTAAGAAGAGTAATGAAGATGTTCTGAGAGAGGTCAAAGCAAAAAGAGAGCTAATTTCCAATATTAGGAAGAAACAATCATCATTTTTTGGCTATGTAATGAGAAGAGAACAACTGGAATATATTGTAACAACTGGAAAAATTGAGGGACGAAGAGATAGAGGGAAGCAAAGAGAAAAAAATAACAGACAGCTTAAGAGAATGGCTTGGCAGAAGGTCAACAACAGAAATGATAAATAGCTGCCGAGATCGAAAGTTGTGGAGAGACATGATCACCTACGCCAGTAGGCCCAGTACTAAATGATGATGATGATGTTATATCTTCTCAACTTTCCTATAAGGTGCAGAAACATGGACATTAGACAAGAAAACAGAACAGAGAATTGAAGCCTTTGAAATGTGGATATATAGAAGGATAGGCAGAATTGGATGGAAGGAAAAGTAAACAAACGATGAAGTCTTAAAAGAAATAAAAATGAAAGGAAAACTACTAAATACAATTCAAACAAGACAAATGCGATTTTTGGGCCATGTTAAAAAATACAACAGCCTACTAAAAGTAATCTTGGAGGTGAAAATACAGAGTAAAAGAGGCAGACCAAGATTAACATGGATGAGTAACATCAAAAGATGGAAAAATCAGCCTATGACAACCTGTACCATCAAAGCAAGAGAGGGAGCAAAATGGCGCTCCATGATAGCCAACCTTTGTTGCAGAGATGGCACTTGATGATATATTATCTCTGTTTGTAGTTCAAGATCAGCTCATGTTTATTTCTTCTCTTGCAACTGCAAATCTGTCACCAGCTGGACTGTGGTCGGATCAAGTGTTTCACCAGAGAGGAGGCCTGACGTCATTTGTTGGGGACAGTGATTCTTGGTGCATGCTCACTGATCATGAAGTCTACAAGGATTCGGCGTTGGTGCATGAAGGTCATGCTGCCCACAATGACCATTACAGCAATCTGGAAGTGTGCATCATGAGCTCCACACCTTTATTTTTCAAAATGCAACATGTTCACTAGAATGGTATAAATGATCAAGAAGAACAATTTGTTGGTAACCTCAATGGTGCCTGGGCAGATATGGGAATGTCCCACCTGCAGTGAAGCTGTTCTGTTCTATGGTCTGTTTCTTTTCTTATGGTTTCATTTCTGATAGTTGTCTTTTCAGATCACTCGTTGGTTCTCTCATTTTTGTGAGTCATCATCATCAAGTACCGGGCCTACAGGCGTAGGTGATCATGTCTCTCCACAATTTTTTATCTCGGCAGCTATTTATAATTTCTGTTGTTGACCTGCCAAGCCATTCTCTTAAGCTGTCTGTTATTTTTTCTCTTTGCTTCCCTTTATCTCTTCGTCTCTCAATTTTCCCAGTTGTTACAATATATTCCAGTTGTTCTCTTCTCATTACATGGCCAAAAAATGATGATTGTCTCTTCCTAATATTGGAAATTAGTTCTTTTTTTGCTTTGACCTCTCTCAGAACTTTTTCATTACTCTTCTTAGCTGTCCATGGTACTATCAACATTCTTTTGTAAAACCACATTTCTACAGACTCCAGTGATTTTCTTGACTGTTGTCCATGATTCGCATCCATATGTTAAGACTGGCTATACATAACATTTAAGAACTCTTTTTCTTGTTTCTATTGTCAAAAATGGATTGCATAGTATCTTCCTCATTTTTTGGAAAGCTGCTTTTGCCTGAGCCATTCTGCATCTCACCTCTTTTGTACATCTTCTGTCTGAGGTTAACAAAGTTCCCAAATATTTAAATTCATTTACCTGTTTTAATATTATTCCACTTGTCTTTATTTTGCACTGAGGTGATGTCTTTTTCTTTGTTGTTACCATTACCTCTGTCTTTTTGCTATTAAGGCGGAGTCCTTTATTTTTGCTTTCCTTCACTATAATGTCCAACATTTCTTGTAATTCATTTTAACTCTTAGCGATTAACACTGTATCATCAGCATACCTTAGATTATTTATATTATGACATCCAATTGTTATTCCAGGCATGTCCCTTATGGATCTTAAAATAATCTCACTATAAATATTAAACAAATCTGGTGACAGCACACAACCTTGTCTAACACCCTGTTTTATTTGTTGAAACATTCCCAATTGGTTTCCAGTTCTTATGGCCGCTGTTTGTTGCCAGTACATGTTCTTTATTATACTTAGATCTTTGCTGTCTATGTTTATGCTTTCTAAAATTTTGATTATATCTTGGTGCTTTACTTTATCAAATGCCTTGGTGTAATCTATGAAACATAGGTATAGATCTGTTTTCACCTCTATGGCTCTTTCTAGTAAAGATCTTATGATATAAATGGCATTGCTTGTTCCTTTATCTCTAACAAAACCACACTGTTCATCGCTAATTTCTGGACTGATTTTGTTTCGCACTCTTCGCATGATGATTCTTAGTAATATCTTAGTCATATGACTCATAAGGCTTATTGTGCGATGATCATCGCATTCAATCTCACCCGATTTCTTTGGTAGGGTTATGAATATTGATTTGAGCATGTCGTCTGGTATATATCCACTGTTGTAGATATAATTCAATATTTTTGTTATTAATTCCATTCCAAAATCACCCATGGCTTCAATCTCTTCTTTAGTTATATTATCTGGTCCAGGAGCTTTGCCTGCTTTCATATTGCTCAAGGCATCTTCCACTTCTTCTCTGAGTATTTCCATTATCCTTAATATTTACTTTCATTCGTCCATCATTATAAAGATCTTTAATGTATTCTGTCCATTGTTCCCTTATGTTTTCTTGATCAATCAACAGTTCTCCTTCCTTTGATCTTAGACATCCATTTTTTTTATTGCGTTTTTCTTCCTGTTAATTCCTCAATTTGTTTGTATATAGCTTTAGCATCTCCTTTTTGTTGCAATTCAATCTCTTTGCATCTCTCTTTTAGCCATGCTTCTTTTGCTTCATTGCACTTTATTACAATTTCTTTATTTAATCTCTTATACTCTCATCTTTATTTTCTTTATTTCTTCTTCTTGTATCCATTAGCTGCAAAATGTCGTCTTTCATCCATTTCTTTCTTGAAATTGTCCTCACTGGTTTGAACTCTTTTGATGTTTGTTGCATTGATTCTTTTAGCATTTCCCACCGTTCATCAATGCTTTGTATCTTTCTATTGCATTGTACTGGTTCTGAATTGTGATTTTATATTTGTCTTACAGCTTCTTGTCTGATTTGAGTAAATCTAAATTTAACTTGATGTTAACTGAGGCTCATTTTGTTGTTTTTAATTTTACTCTAAGCTTTCCCACAACTGGTACATGGTCACTATTGCAATCTGCCTCTGGTCTAGTTTTCACACACACCAGACTGTTTCTAGATCTATTGCTTATCATTTTAAAATCAATTTGATTATGTGCGTTGTCCCCAGGGCTTTTCCATGTCCACAGACGTCTTGGATGTTGCTTAAACCAGGTGTTTCCTATCATCATGTTGTGTGTTCTTACCCAGTCAATAAGTTTCTCACCTCTTTCATTCCTCTCGTCTAAGCCATAATGACCAACTACTTCCTCAACTCTTTCCTTTCCTATTTTTGCGTTAAAATCCCCTAGAACTATGGTGTTTTCATGTGGTTTGCATTTATGAAGTGCCTCATTTAACTCGTTGTAAAATTTATCAGTTGTTTCCTCTAGACTGTCTGCTGTTAGTGCATAAACTTGTATAAGATTTATGTCTATTGGCTTTCCATTCAATTTCACTAAAAGGACTCTGTCAGATATTGGGTAAAAGCCTTTCACTGTTCTTGCTCTTTCTGCATCCAAGATGATACCTACTCCTATTTGGTGTTCAGTACCTCCAGAATAGATTATTTTATGTTTATCAGAATACATCTTCTCTGATCCGGTGTATCTCATTTCGCAAAGTCCCAGTAAATGTAAACCCATTCTTTTAATTTCTTGTATAATGTTTTCTAGTTTACCCTTCTGCATGAGTGTTCTCACATTCCAAGTACCTATCTTTAGAGTTTGTTTTATCTTTATTTTGCTTACAGTAGCTTGATGATGATCAGGTATCACCTGTAGCACATGATGTCCCCTACCGAACGAGGGTTTTCTATTGGAATCCCCCTTAACGTTGTTGTCGTTATTTCTAATGTTGTGGCGATATATGATTGTACAAAGAAATTATGATGGTGGTTTTCTGTTGCCTTCCGTCGGTTTGTTTACGGTTGGCTCTGCTAGCCTTTGACTAAAAAGTCTCACCTACAAGGCAGTGGGATTGTTTTATTTCGGGGTACCCTCCCTTAGCCTTTTACTCTCCCGAGCTTACCTGCAAGGCAGCAGAGCAGCCACAGGTTGTACTGTTTACTGCATACAGTAGCAGGTAAAATTACCTGACCTGTGAGAGGTCAGGAGGTCTTTTTGTGAGTACTAATTTCATTCTGACTAGTCGTCAGTGACCATGTTTAGCATTTATAGTATAAAAATCAAACTATTATTATAACAAATACTGTTACTAGTAAAAATAGAATAACTTGTCAAGTATGAACTGTCCCATTTGAATCAAATATAAGATTTTGGTAGGCTCACTATTCTAGAAAAACCTGGAGAACTGTGACTTCCGCTCTATGTGCCAGTTTTGGCCAGAGAGGAAAATGAATTAAATGAATTAATACAAACCTGTTATCAACGTTTAGTGGTTGATTTTCATCTGTGTCCTTCAACTTTTCTTGCAGTAAAACTCTTTTTGTCATAAACACTTGTAAATAAAACAAAACAAACACAAAGGCAGGGAAACTGAAAGTAAAAATATAATAAGAATAAAGCCAATCAGGCAGCTTCTTGAGCTAATGCATTATTTTAACAAATAATTAAAAGGAACAGATTTAGTTCATTAATGCTAAAATTTCTTCCCCATTTCTATGAAACTTCTTTCCATTGAAGTATATGTTAATTACTGTCATCAAATTCAAATTTATGCAACAGTTTTTATTTTGAAATAAACATGTCATAATACCACTTTATGAAAAATATATTCTTAAAAAAGAGAATAATGTTCAAATGTTAAAAAAAATAATGAACAGAAATAATGTAAGAAAGAATCACAGAAAGAACGTTCTCACATCCCTTAAGGAATTATTGGGAATGTGATGTTTATGAAGACACCAAACTTGGTAAGCTACTCATAGCTAACAGCTTGCATAATGATCATGAACCAGAACTGATAAAGACCATACTATAGACTACCTATCTAAGGAGGTATCAGAAACAGATTAACCTACCTGGCCCAGCAAGAAGCTTTCAAACAGGGATGGCAAGTCTGTATCAGAATATGTCTTGCTGAAGTCAGATGTGTTGGATTAAAAAGCACTACATTTTTAACCATGTAAGTGACAACACATAATTTATGTCCCTTTTAGTGCTAATAATAAAGAGGATAGCCATTGGTTGAACACAGAAAGATTTTCAATTTGTTTGTAATTGGCACTATTTTTGCAAAGTGGTCAGCCTTATGTCAGTGTCATTTTTATTTCCTACAAAAAAAATCTGACATTCATTTAAGGGTAGGTGAACCTAGAAGCTGTTCTTTTAATCAGAATCGAACCTGACCCTTATCCTCAGTAGATAATCAATTTGCTAATCACTGCTCTACCACAGTTCCAAAATTAAAGAAAAAAACATCTTATAATAATTGATGTTGTCGTATTAAGCCATCAGCGATGAATATTTTAAAATCACAGATGAGAACACAAAATAATAATGTTTGAAATGAGGTGCTTGAGGAAAATAAAAAACAACACAAGGGCAGATAGATTATCAAATGTTAAAATCAGAGAAGATGTCAGAATTAAACCAGGTCTGGAATATATATAGGAACTACAAATGTAATGGTATGGGCACTTAGAATAAAACCAGACCAAATGTCTTCAAGAGCATTCTATCTAAAATCATCAACACAGAAAGTAAGGGGAAGACCAAGGAAAAGATGGATAGATGGAATAAAAGACTTGCAAAAACCAAAACATTTCATTTTTAACAGCAACCAGATATGCCAAAGAAAGATGTTCCATTTACGAAAAGAGAGAATCAAACAAGCAACCAAATATCTAGAGACACCATAGTATACTGGGAGCCGTGATAGCTCAGTGGTTAGTGAGTTGGACTACAAAGGACAAGAGGTAGGGTTCGATCCCAACCGACGGCTTCCGGTTCACCCAGCCTTAAATGGGTACCGGATTTTTTCTGGGAAAGTAAAGCGGCCTGGGCATAATACCGACCACCTTACCCAAAAAATCATGTGCTGAAGGTCTGTAAAAATTTATGGTCACTAACACCATATTCCCTATACGCCACTTGGCGTGACAGGGTACTTTACTTTTTTTTTTTTTCACCATAGTATACAGACAACAACCTCCTTTCTCTGTGATGCTTAAAGGCATCAGCCACAAGATAAAAGAGGAAGATGAGAACATTTCTATGGAGACAGAGTTTGTCAAAATTACACATTAGTAAAACATAGGGTTATTTTACAACTGTCTAGAAACAAAATTATGGTTTTAAACCTGACCCTCAGAAACACTTAACTGCAATCTTTATCAAAACTGCAAGCTTTGTCATTGGTGACCTTGCTTATCATCTGATATAACTAGAATTCCATGAAATATTTGCATTACATAACTTCAGAAATTTTATTAATTGAATTTGTCTAATAATGAAAAGCAAATATGAGTGCATATACATTTTTGCATACATCAGTTATTTTAAAAATGAATTTTTCTTAAAATATTGAGCATACCTCAACAATTGAGCAAGGCCTTTAAGCAAGTCAACCAGCACTTTTAATTTGGCAGTGAAGTAAAAACATAAGATGGGAACAAGAGTCAGCAGGAACACAGTTGCAAAACACATCAGAATTCCTGTAGAGAGAAGAATTAAGTTAAAACTTAATTAAATGCCTATTTGAAAAAATATTTTTGTTAAATGACAGAAGAGAAAGTATTGAAATGATGACTTTAGCTGATTGCATTATGAAGATGACTATGAGATGGAATAGTTAACAAATAACTATAGTTACTTTTTTCTTTTCAGTATTGATCCCTGAAAAACAAAACAGTCAGTGATCCATATGCCTTAAAAGGCAACAGTAAAGTTTCTCCATTTTACATACATCCCTTTTTTTGTGTGTGTCCTGTACTGTGGTCATGTCAGCAATATCTTAAATGTGACATTACATCAATTTCAATACCATATATATAACATTCATCATCATCATCAAGTGCCATCTCCGCAACAAAGGTTGGCTACCATGGATCGCCATTCTGCTCTGTCTCTTGCTTTGATGGTGCAGGTTGTCATAGGCTGGTTTGTCCATCTTTTGATGTTACTCGTCCATGTTAGTCTTGGTCTGCCTCTGCCTCTTTTACCATGTATTTTCCATATCATATCATATTATATCATTTAACATTACATCAATTTTAATACCATGTATAACATTACATAAATTTCAATACCATATATGACATTACATCAATTTCAATACCATATATATATACAGTCGAACCTGGTCTTAGGACCACCTGTTTAAAGCGTTTCCCTGGTTATAGGACCGGGTCTACAATTTCCCCGAGTTTTTTACTATATGCTAACACTGATTACGGCGCTCACCGTATGACGCGACCAGAGACCAGGCTAATTAACCGCCGCCAATGTTATTTATCCCGTTTACGACACGCGGGTAATCCGAGATAACGATACACTGACCAGCCAGTCCTTCTCCGTCTCGCTGGGAGCCATAAACGATCGACACAGGTGTCTACAGGTGTCGAAGTTTTCCCGTATTTAGTGAGTCCCAGATTACAGTGGTTTCGTGTTACGTTTATCAGTCAATACTGGTGTGAGAAACACGGCAGACACAGATCTATGATTCGTGAAGTGACATCACTTCGCGGTTCCGTCTAGACCAGAGTAGACCATTGCGTGGCCCGTATAAATTACAGGAATTAACTAAAGAATTAGTCATTGCCCGCTTAGAGTGTATTCACGTACATGTACAGTATCTCAGTGAATTATTTTTGTGGATTTTAAAAGTGTTACACACAATATAGGAAATGGCCAGTGTCAAAAGTGTAAAACCAAAAGCATTAACGCTGGAAGAACGAATATCAGTGATTCGACAAAATCAGCAAGGAAAAAGTTCGCGATTATTGGCAGAACAGTTTGGAGTGGGAAAGACACATATTTTACGTACGTTAAAGAGAAAAGCCGAGTATATGAATGACTTTGAAAATAATGCACCAAGTATGAAAAGAAGGAATAGCAGGAAAACGGGAAATGAAGACATAAATACACTTTGTGTATTGGAATCTGTGTATGTGTGTTTTATTTTTGTGTGTTTAACTATCGTGTTTTATGAAAAGTGTCCAACCAGTGGCTATTGTAGACCGACATGTGCACTATGTTCTACTCATGGATTACGCTGATTTGCAGGTTAGTTTTCATAGTGCTTAGGATAAAATTTTTTTTATCGCTCTATTTATTATGTGAAACCTGTGAGGCAGGACCACCTGTCCTATGGGACCAGTTTTTGAAAGTCCCGTGAATGGTCGCCTTAGACAGGTTCGACTGTATATATATAACATTACATCAAATTTAATGCCATATATGACATTACATCAATTTCCATACCATATATGACATCATACATCAATTTCAATACCATATATATATATATATATAACATTACATCAATTTAATACCATATATGAAATTACATCAATTTCCATACCATATATGACATTACATCAATTTCAATACCATATATATGAATTACATCAATTTAAGCAAGCTTGCAACTTCTAAAGTCTGATATTGCTGTCTAAGAGTAAACAATTTGCAATACTGACTAGTAGATAGACACAGAAAGATAGACAGAGACAGAAAAATAGTTAAAGAAAGTTAGACAGACAGGCAGTGAGATGTACTTGACAGATTACTATACATTGCTTAGATTGACAAAATCTATTCTAACCTTATTTAATAACCGTGAACTATGGTTGAGATTTTTATCTGGAAACTGTAGTATGTCAGTTTTATAAAAATGGTATTATATAAACACCAAAACACAGATCTGGAAACTGTAGTATGTCAGTTTTATTAAACTGGTAATGTTAACACCAAAACACAGATCCAACACATGTTACTCATATTTCAGTTTATTTATTTTCTTAAGTGGAACACAGGTCTACAACTGTCACTGAACTAAGATTTGTTTCCTGTGTTATCTCCTTTATTTCTACACATTAGACTCCAAATGATTTAGTCGTTTCTTGTATTAATTTTCCTTTGCCATTTTTTCTTTGATATTTCAATTCTTTTCTTCTGCTGTGAGTTCAGTCAAACAGACACTCAGTAGAAGAATAAAATTGAAAGATCAAAGAAAAAATGGCAAAGGAAAGTTAATACAAGAGATGACTAAATCATTTGTGCTGTGAGTTCACTGGTGCTGTGAAATCACTGCTGTGAGTTCAGTCAAATACAGAATGCGTAAATTAGCAGTAGATAATAGTGATAGTTTTTCGGCCCTAAAACAACAACACAACAAAAATAGGATTCTGGAAAGTGCGAACAATGGCCGTGCTGACAAAACAAGCACAAGTCGCGAGCGAGATGGATAGATACGATCTAGATATTTTAGGATTAAGCGAAATGCGCTGGCTTGGAATAGGTAGGAAATCTGTTGATAATAAAATAGTAGTTTTTTCTGGAAGGGAAGATGGAAAATTCAGTGAAGGAATAGGCATAATGATGACAGACATAGCTGCAAGAAGTTTATTAGAATGGGAACCGGTAAATAGCCGTCTGATACAAACACGCTACAAAACAAAATATGGAAGACTTTCAATTGTTCAATGCTATGCATGCGCCTACAAACAAAGCTGATGATGAAGTTAAGGACGATTTTTATAACCAACTATTACAACTTAGAAACAAAATACCAAAATACGATCTTTTAATTGTGATGGGAGATTTCAACGCCAAAGTGGGAAAAGACAACGCAGGAGTGGAACATGTAATGGGGAGAGAAGGCTGTGATACTACAAGACAAAATGGAGAAAGTTAATAGAATTATGTCTAATAGAAAATTTAGTTATAGGTAGGACATTATTTCCACACAAAAATATTCACAAAACAACATGGATATCTCCTGATGATAGAACTTCAAATCAAATTGACCACCTATGTATTAAACAACAATTCTTCTACCTTTTTAGCTCCCTGTGGAGCATAGGTCTTCAACAAACACTTTCCAAGTTGTTCTGTTTTTTGCCATTCTTTTAAGATCATTCCATGTCTTCCCTATCATCTTCATTTCTGCTTCTATCTGTCTTCTCCAAGAATTACTTGGTCTTCCTCTTTGTCGTTTCCCCTGGGGATTCCAAAAAAGGGCCTGTTGTGTAATACTCTCAGTTGGCTTCTGTAGTGTGTGTCCTATCCAGCGCCATCGTCTTCGCTGTATCTCTTTATCCACTGGTATTTGACTGGTACATTTCCATAATTCTATGTTAGTGATTTTGTCCTGCCATTTCCATCCTTTTATTCTGCGTAAGCAACCATTTATGAAAGTCTGTATCTTCGTGATTGTCAATTTTGTTGTTCTCCATGTTTCACAACCACATAATAGGACTGCCTTACATTTGAGTTGGAAATTTTTATTTTTGTATTAAACATAATTTCTTTGGATTTCCATATGTTTCCCAGTGCAATGAAAGCTCCTCTTGCTTTTGATATCCTTATTTTGGTATCATTTTCTGTTCCTCCCTCTTTATCTATATTACTGCCCAGATATATGTAAGATTGTACATCTGATAGAGGTATTTCTCCTAGTTTTATTTGGTTATTGCCAACTGTATTAATTCTCAAAATGTTGGTCTTATCTCTATTAATCTTCAGTCCTAGCTGTTGTGATCTCTCATCAAGTATGCTCATTTTATCCTGCATCTGTTGATGGCTGTAAGATTAAAATTTAAAAGCCAACAGAAGAGATCAACTACACATAAAATTGATAGTCGTAAACTGAAAGATGAAGCCATCAAGAAACATTTTAACATAGAATTAAGTAATTGTTATGCAGCACTCGGTGAAATAGACTTAGATATCAATGAAATATGGGACTCACAGAGCAAAATACTAATGACAGCAGCAGAATCAAGTGCCGGACTGAAGAAAATGGAAAAACGAGCTTGGATTTCAGACACTACATCAAAGAAAGAAGGGAAGCAAAGAGAGCCATGACTAATGTAAAGACAGATCTTGGAAAGGTCCTGGCAAAAGCAACATACAAAGAATTAGACAACAAAGTAAAAAGTTCAGCAAGAAGAGATACAAGAGCTTATATAGACCATTTGGCAGAGAAAGCAGAGACAGCTGCAATTACAGGAGACAGCAGAACTCTCTATACTGTACAAAAGATGCTGACAAACACCTATACATCCAGTGGAACACCAATTCTAGACAAATCTGGATTAATGCTAACAACAAGTGCTGACATAAAAGCCCATTGGGCGGAACACTTCAAAGAAATTTTTAACCGTCCACTACCCCACAGTTTAATAGATTTTGAAGCTGAAACACCAGCAGCAGAATTAGGTGTAAATTTAGATGACTTCATCTTGAGCAAAATAGGAATCACCTTAAAGCGTATGGCCAATAACAAGGCTGCTAGAGAGGATAAGTTAACAGCTGAGATACTCAAGGCAATTGATAGCCATAATTTAATACATCTCCAGAAAATGTTCAACATCATTTGGAAAACAGAGAAGATGCCTCATAAATGGAAAAAAGGAATCATTGTTAAGATTCCAAAAAAGGGCAATCTTAGAGATTGTAACAACTGGAGAGGCGTGACATAAAAAATCATAAATATTATTAAAGACATGTATGATGGTTACACATGTGCAGTTCGAACAGAAGAAGGAGTGAGCGAATGTTTCCCAATAGAAACTGGGGTTAAACAAGGATGTATTTGATCGCCCTTGTTATTTGAAGTTGTTATGGACTTCATAATGAAGAAATGCTGCACTGGTAATAAAGGCATCGAATGGATTCAAGGAGACCATTTGGAGGACCTCGACTTTGCTGATGACATAGTTCTCATCAGCAGTCAGATAAAAATGATGCAGGAAAACACAAATGAACTATCATCAATAGCCAGCAAAATTGGGCTTGAGATCAATGATGAGAAAAGTTGTGGAAATCAAAACTCATCAGCACAAACACAAAACTTAGACTATTCAAATCAAATGTATTATCAACCCTTACGTATGCGTGTGAAAGCTGGAAAACAACAAGAAATATAGAAACAAAGTTGAACGCATTCGAAAATAAATTTCTAAGGAAAATACTTGGTGTAGCGTGGAACAAATTCAAAACAAATGAGGAAATTAGAGAAATCGCCAATCAACCACTAGTATCTTCAGTAATAAAGAAAAGACGATGGTCATATATTGGACATGTGATGAGAAGAGAAAATAACCGAATAGCAAAGCAAGCCCTCATGTGGGAAACAACAGGTAAGAGAAAAAGAGGAAGACCCAGAGAGACACTGAGAAGAACATTGCTGAGAGAGGCAAAAGCAGCAGGAATCGGCTCCCTCATTGAGATAGAGCTGCTTGCACAGAACAGAGACAAATGGCGAGATTTGATAAAATATCTTTAAAAGAACTGAAAACTGCTAGAACAAAAATTTAGATAACAGAAGGAGTATCTTGGTCTACGCCCTATGGGCCGGCTACGGCCGAAAGGTCAATAGATAGAGTTCAGTCAAACATTTGTGTAGCTATATTGTTCACATCTTTTCTGTAATTGTATCCTATCCATATCAATTTTATATCTTTAAAGTGTGGATCCAATGGATGCAATCCTTTGTATATTTGAATCACATAAACACATTTTCCAGTGCTCTCTAGCAAATGTGATGGATAATTAGGCTTACCATAATTTGCTAGCTAATAACCAAGACCAATGGCATATTTTCAGAGCTAAAACAGAAATCAACAAAATATTTTCAGAGCTAAAATAGAAATCAACAAAATATTTTCAGAACTTAAACAGGGACCAATTGGAGTATCATTAGAAAGAGTATGGAAGTCATGCCCTGTATCCATAATTTTCATTTGAAACTACTTTTTTAGGAAATTCCATTTTCTTTTCAATTTTGTTAAAAAAACTCCAAGCAGCTTAGGAAATTTATTTTAGTCACCAAAAGACCAATCACTGTAGCTTCCAGCATATTACCACTCATGTCTGACAACATATTATTTATAACAGAAAAGACTTGTACTCAACTGGTATAGAAGTATCAGGGAGACACAAGGTATTTTAATAAAGTGATAATATTAAAAAAAAAAAAATTAATGTGTCTTTCTTTGCAATGAGCACAAATACATTGCCACTTTTCTTCAGGCTTAAAGTTTAGGGTTGCCCAAAAGTCTGCCATGGAAGCTCAAAAGCTCTGTGCTATAACAACCCCATAAAAAATCAATCAATGCTTACTACTTGTTTTCACAAAGGACAAGAGATCGGTTTCGATCCTGATTGATCACTTCTGGGTTCACCCAGCCTTAAATGGCTACCAGATTTTTTTCTGGGAAAGTAAAGTGGCACGGGCGTAATACTGACTACATAACCCCAAAAATCATGTGCCAAAGGTCTATAAAATTATGGTAGCTAACACCATATTCACTATGCGCTACTATGTGACAGGGCACTTTACTTTTTTTACTTACTACTTTTTTTCTGATTCTATGGTTGATCGTAACTGCAACACAAGACCAAATAGATATGTCTTCAGAATTTAATCCCAGAAAGTCATCTGCCTTGTCTGAAGCTCTCATTCCATAGGTTAAGGTATGAGAGACATCTTTCACAAAAAAATTCTCTCTTCACTTTTTCAATGATTTCACCATTTTTGCCAAGTTTTCTCGTTAAATCCTTTGCATAAGTATAAAGTGGCATGCATCTTACATTTTCAGACAGAACAAATTAATTTTTTTTTTAACTTATTGAAACTGAGACAGGAATTCAAACCAGCTGGGATGCCAGGACAGCATTGCTAAACTATTCCCCAGCCACATGTATCATGATCACCACTAGGCAGCTTCCTCCAGATAGCATTAACACAACAAATATCAATGACAAAAAGTATGAGAGCTAGATCTAGTAGACAATTGATCAATGAAGTATTAGACACCACAATAAACAATAAGTATGAAACATGCCATAAAGAATGGACCAAAACATCCAATATTCTCATTAATGATGAAAGGTAAAGTGATAGAAAGTTACAATTTGTATATACTTGTAGTTGGTTTACAGAACAATATTGAAAGCCAGTGAGGTTTTATTTTCTTGTAACACAAAAAGCTGGGAAGCACAAAATGTTATTAAAATGTGATTAGAAACATAGAGACACAATACAGACAATTAAGAATGTTTCATAGGATACCACTAATTGTTGTCCAATTGGCAATTATACAACTGCACTTACCCCACAGCATGAACCCCACTTGGTAACCAGGGAAGGTCATACTTCTTGTCTGTACAGAAGGAAACAAAGATGAGGAAATGGGATTATTCATAAATTAATTTATAATAGTGTACTCATGTATGACACAACAAAAGCAACACTTTGCTCATACCTACAAAATAATTATACAAATATATACATTTGAGCAAAGCAGCATATATAATATCATTACCATGTGACTCCAAAATGTTTTTATTATTTTTCATTTATTATATAAATAAATGTATCCCTGCATGAAATGATGAACAAAACATAGAACATGTAACAGCAAATATTATTTATTATATATATATCATAAATATATTATATAGTAAGTAAAGTGCCCCTGTCACGCCAAGTGACGAATAGTGAACATGGCGTTTAAAAAAAAGTGTAAAGTACCCCTGTCATGCCAAGTGGCATATAGGGAAATATGGTGTTAGTGACCCTATATTTTACAGACCTTCAGCACATGATTTTTGGGGTAATGTGGTCGGTATTACGCCCGTGCTGCTTTACTTTCCCAGAAAAAAATCCGGTACCCATTTAAGGCTGGGTGAACCCGGAAGCCGTCGGTTGGGATCAAACCCTACCCTTGTCCTTTGTAGTCCAGTTCACTAACCACTGAGCTATCACGACATATATATATATGTATATATGTATATATATATATATATATATATATATATATATATATATATATATAACAAAATTAAAGCACATTAATAAACATTAACAGTTTAGAAACTAAATAGATAGCCATTTATTGTATCATCTAAATAACATATTCATGCAAATAAACATTTTATTCACAGAAAGCCATGCATGAAACTAAACATTAGAACCTCAGAATTTAAGTATGAAACAAAATATATAAATCTCTGATAGCAAAGCATGAAACAAAATATATAAATCACTTGTAGTCAAGCATGAAACCAAATGAATGTATAAATCTGAGAAATCATAAAACCAAATCCAAATATACTAATCTTAGAAAGTAAAATATGAAACTAAAAAAACAAATCCAAAAAAGTTTTGAAATTATAACAAAATCAATGAGAACTCAAGTCATGCAATTTTAAATGTAAACAAGTGTTCATAAAATCATGCAAGTTACCAAGTATCAAGAGTTGAGAAAAGCCATGTATGCTGCAACAAAGTTGAGTTGTGCAAGGTCCATATTACTATGATATTAGTAACAAAATCATTTAACTCTGAAGTTAATTCTTCTTCCTCCATTCCTCCTCATTCTATCTTGCTCACAACTGTTTTCCAGCATTACTTAAGTTATCTGCTCCTGAATGATGAATTTTCATATCCCTTTTTAGCCTTCCACTAATTTATGTTCCGGACACGAAATTCCATCTGAATCAATTTAATTCTACAAACTGCTCATTATTGTTATATCAATATATGACATATTGGTTTACTGTAAATTATCATTTAAGATATTTTACTATTCTATCTATCTATCTATTGACCTTTCGAGCCGTTGCCGACCCATAGGGCGTAGACCAAGATACACCTTCTCATATCTGAATTTTTGTTCTAGCAGTTTTCTTTTAAAGATATTTTATCAAATCTCGCCATTTGTCTCTGTTCTGTGCAAGCAGCTCTATCTCATTGAGGGAGCCGAATCCTGTTGCTCTTGCCTCTCTCATCAATGTTCTTCTCAGTGTCTCCCTGGGTCTTCCTCTTTTTCTCCTACCTGTTGTTTCCCATATGAGGGCCTGTTTTGCTATTCGGTTATTATCTCTTCTCATCACATGTTCAACATATGACCATTGTCTTTTCTTTATTACTGAAGATATTAGTGGTTGATTGGCGATTTCTCTAATTTCCTCGTTTGTTTCGAATTCGTTCCATGCTATACCAAGTATTTTCCTTAGACATTTATTTTCGAATGCGTTCAACTTTGTTTCTATGTCTCTTGTTGTTTTCCAGCTTTCACACGCATACGTAAGGGTTGATCGTACATTTGATTTGAATAGTCTAAGTTTTGTGTTTGTGCTGATGAGTTTTGATTTCCACAACTTTTCAAGGCTTCTGAAAGACATTGCTGCTTTAGCTATTCTGATTCTAATTTCTTTGCTTGTTTCCCCTTCTCGATCAATGTGACTTCCAAGATAGATAAAGTGATCGATCTCTTCTACTGGTTTGTTTTCCATGTATATTTTGTCATTTGTTGGAATTAAACTTTTCATGACTTTAGTCTTTTCATGATTGATCTCAAGCCCAATTTTGCTGGCTATTGCTGATAGTTCATTTGTGTTTTCCTGCATCATTTTTATCTGACTGCTGATGAGGACTATCATCAGCAAAGTCGAGGTCCTCCAAATGGTCTCCTTGTATCCATTCGATGCCTTTATTACCAGTGCAGCATTTCTTCATTATGAAGTCCACAACAATTCCAAATAACAAGGGCGATAAAATACATCCTTGTTTAACCCCAGTTTCTATTGGGAAACATTTGCTCAGTCCTTTTACTATTACGTATTATCAATTATAATGACTACAAATTCTCAAAAGAAACACAATTTTTTTCAGTGGCAGTGATGTCACTCCTTATTATTACCACTAAGCTATGAAATTTATTTAAGTACGCTTCTTTTGCATACATGAAATAATATTAATTAAATATTTTACAAAGAATGGAGATTTCTCTGCTTAGTTTCACATTTCTGGCAACAGTAGTTTGTTGTTAAATATTTCTCAAAATCATAAGGAGTTTTGTTTCATGAAGTTTATTTTGTTTTGCAAAATTTGTCTTTTAACTTTTCAATAACCAATATATTTTAGCGGGTAAACAGATGAACAGTCTCGCCATCATTTAAAAACTGTGATCATAGCTGGGATTTGGCTTTGTTTTAGATGTTTTTGGTAAGATTTACCGCGTTGTTAATATAGTATCATGTGGCAACTGACAATATACATACAATTTGACATATAAACAGTCTTGTTCACACATATTTTTAAATGACTATCAGTGTTAATCCATGCCATCGGTGCTAGGCTTGACAATCAAGTTCACCTAAGACCGACAAAGACATACTCACTTAACAGCAATATTGATTTATAGAAAATAATGTCATCCATGTATTCCTGAAAGAGTATATGTCTACAGTAACATTCTAATGCAATAGAATATTGTTTTATAAAAAACATCATATGTTATTACTAATGTCATGAGCCCTAAAAATGTTTAATTATTACTCCTATATTAATAGTTTAATTACTCCTAATTAAACAATTAACTAACAGTTAGTTAAGTAAGTTAGTATTATTTATTAGGATAACTAGATAGATGATGATGTAAATTGTTATTTGTAATTTATGTAGTAAATTGTTACACCATAATTTAAGTTTAGGTTAATTTAAACTGTTAAGCATGAGAAATAAATATTTAGACAACACCACATATGATACAGTACAAAATAATGCATCAAATTTACTGCACATTAACAACATTAAAATTTAATTTAATTGGGTAATTGTTATACAATATATGCCTGCTTCATAGACTACACCAAAGCTTTTGATAGAGTACACCACAAACAACTTATAGAATGCCTAAAAGAGATACATCTAGATGACATGGACATACAACTAATATGTAATCTATACTGGGAGCAAACAGCAATAATAAAATATAACAAAGAGAACTCTACACCCATTGATATAAAAAGAGGAGTAAGACAGGGATGCATCCTATCACCAAGATTGTTCAATCTATACACTGAGCAAATCTTTAAAAACATCATAGAGATGCCAGGCCTACAAATTAATGGAAAGATAATCAATAACATAAGATATGCTGACGATACTGTACTGCTAAGGTGTCCGGTTAGCGCAATCGATAGGCGGTTGGCTTACCACGGCAACAGCCGGGGTTCGTACCCTGGCGAGGACACCTGGGTTTTACTAATTCCCTAAAAATTAGTACCTCTGAAGTCGGAGGAAATCTGCCTGCATGGCGAGGGGCATCCTGTAATGGGATAAAACAGACTTTACACCCAAAATTCAGTCCCACAAAATTGAGTGGGTGGGACTTCGTCAGAGGTCAAAAGCTGACGAAAGCGAACGAACGAACTGTACTGCTAGCAGAAAATCCTAAAGATCTACAACAATTACTTAATGAAATAAACATGACAAGCAAAAAATATGGACTAGATATGAATATCAAAAAGACTAAAACTATGATCATAAACAAAGAAGATACTAAAAGCCCACAAGTGGATATCAAAATAGAAGGAATAGACCTGGAGACAGTTCAGAACTACAACTACCTTGGACATACTATAACCAGTGATGGAAAATGTACAACTGAAATAAACAAAAGAATAGGAATGGCAAAAAGTAATTTTAATGTCATGAAGAACATACTAACATCAAAACAAATAACACCAGGGCTAAAACTAAGAATAGCAAAATGTTACATCTTCTCAATATTTCTATATGGTGCAGAAACATAGACATTAGACAAGAAAACAGAACAGAGAATTGAAGCCTTTAAAATGTGGATATATAGAAGAATAGGTAGAATTGGATGGAAGGAAAAGAAAACAAACAACAAAGTCTTAAAACAACTAAAATGAAAAGAGAACTACTAAGCACAATTCAAACAAGACAAATGCGATTTTTGGGCCATGTTAAAAGACACAACAGCCTACTAAAAGTAATTCTGGAGGGGAAAATACAGGGTAAAAGAGGCAGAGGCAGACCAAGACTGGCATGGACGAGTAACATCAAAAGATGGACAAATCAGCCTATGAAAACCTGCATCATCAGAGCAAGAGACAGAGCAGAATGGTGCTCCATGGTAGCCAACCATCGTTGCGGAGAGGGCACTCGATGATGATGATGATGATAAATTGTTATAATCAATAATGCAAACTGTATATATTATTTATCCTAGTGCTTGGATTTCATATTTTAATATAAGATTTACACTGTAGTAATTTTATTTACTTCAAATATTTTATGGTGATACTAGTTGATGATATTTAAGTTTTCTTATCACAATGCAAAGTCCCTTAAAGCTCAATGTTTTAGAAATATAAAGTACTGCCAAGTAATGCAAACTAGCAATATCATACTTGTGAAAGAGATTGGCTGGAAATTGAACCTTCTACATCATTAAGAATAAAAATAATTAATGAATGAATAAAATGTTCTATAATTATTATCATCATTTGAAGTGTTTATTTGATCTTTGTAGAGTGTGTGGTAGTAGAAATTTGAGTAAGAAGCAGAAATGTAGAAGTATGAGACCAGTGAATTGTGATTCATACAAGCATGAACTATTTAATATTTGTGAAATAGATGTTGATAATGACAAGAGACAAATAATAATAAATTAATAATATTATAGAGGGAAACTTCCGTGGCAATAATTCAGCGAATCTTAGGAGGAGGTATGTTTTACATCACTCAGAAAAAATGACAAATAAACAAGAACAGAGAAAAACAAAGACAATATATGGTCCGAAGAAGGATTGAACATGTACTTCTTGGCACTGTGCCTTGCCATGAGAAGCCGAATGCTAGGGAACCCTACCACTGAGCTAACACCTGCGTGAAAGACATCGTCCACGATAGCTAATTTTTTAGTTAGCTGAATGGCAGTGTTCCCTAGCGTTCAGCTTTTTGTGGCAAGGCGCAGTGCCAAGGAATACAGGTCCGATCCTGCTTTGGACTATATATTGTTCTTTGTTTATTTTTTGTTGTTGTTTATTTGTCATTTTTTATGAGTGCTGTAAAACACACCTCTTCCTAAGAAGACTCACTTGATAATGACAACTCTTTTTTTGACAGCTATTTGTAAAAAATATGCTGCTATTCCCTGATGTAGTTTTGTTTACTTCTGATGAGCAGACGGACTGTGAACTTTATTGATATTTCAGTGGAATATTTTTTATTTTTCATGAAGTGTTTGACCTACCAATAATTATAACAATTCAAACAAAACAAATAAGATTTAAGGGTATGTTAAATACACACAGTCGCTTACTAAAAGTAATCTTGGAAGGGAAAATACAATGTAAAAGAGGCAGAGGCAGACCAAGACTAACATGGACGAGCTACATCAACAGATAATCAAGTCAGTCTATGACAACCTGCACTATCAAAGTAAGAGACAGAGTGGAATAGCGCTCCATGGTAGCCAAACTTCAATGTGGAGATGGCACTCAATGATGAATGATAACTCTTCACAACACCCTAAAACTATTTGTATGAAATGTTATGAAAGATTTTATTTTATAAATTAAAAGAAGGTATAATGAGCTATTTGGAGATGAGGGAAAATTAGCGTAACAACCGAGGCTGAAAAGTGTTAAAAAGTAACTGACCCAACTAGGTTTTGATGAATTTTGTGCTAGGTCTGGTCCAGTTTGTCTGTCCTTAAACACAAGTTTAAATAGACATGTAACACTACAATCTAATCACAGCAGATCATTCATAAGAAATCATTGCCACAAGTACCTAATACATGATGCATTAGAGCTATATGCACTTTTTATGTTCAATTTTTAAATGCTAAATTGTCATAATTAAATAAAAAATGGATAAATATTTCAGTTTGAAGTTTGTTGTCTGCATTTATTTTCTAAGTGCATGTGATCTATTTTGTACAGAAAGAGAATATGCTTTCATATTAAATACACTTGCAATCTGCATTATTTTTTAAAATTAATTCATCACTATTACTTTTACTGCAATATACAGCAAACTTATGTTTTAATTAAAAAGTGTGTTTTTACTTTTTTTTGCTACTGATTTAAAAAAAAAAAAAGTCTTCTCATGCTAAGGACAATGAAATTGTTGATAAAAAATAATTTACTTTTTAATTCATTCGTTGTTTTTAAAGTCTTTACGTCAGTCTTTGTTGAAGGTGACATAAGATATTTTTTTTCTTTCTCTTGACAAATTAAAGTATGTCGAAGCTTCAGAGTCCTGGTATATCACAATTTTCTTGTTGTATGGAATAGGCACGACATAGTTCAAACTTTTTAAAATATAAATAAACTCTTGGTAAAGCCAGCTATGAATCACTGACCAAATTTTATTTATAAGATATTACAGTAGGGGGACTTCATTTTAACAACTTGAGATGTATAGATCTTGAACCAGTAATTGATAAATTTATTGAAGAAAGTGAAAAAAGGGACATGGAAGTAATGGTGGTTACAACAAAATAATCATCCAAGTGCAATATATAAGTTAGCGGTAAAAGTAGCTCAAACAGTGAGACTGTTTTAAGTATCTAGGAAGATTGTTAACAGATAGAGTATGTCTTGATGTGGTCAAAGGTAGAATCGCACACATCAAGAATATTTATACTATATTAAAATGAGAAATGTGTTATGCAACAAGTCATTGGAAGCTTTAGAGTTTTAAAGGGCTATATTGAATCATTGCTATTTTAGGGTTGCAAATCATGAACAGTAATAACGAGAAATAACTCCAGACAGAATGAGTTAGAATGTAGCTTTTTAAAGGATGATAAAGATATTGTGGATAGACCACAGATCCAAGATGGGGTCCCAACAGAGACAAAGAAAGAGAGGAAGATTAGAAAATGAATTAAGAAAAGGCTGTCCTGATTTGTGGGGCATAAACAAGAGGTGTGTTGAAATATTTAAACCCCCTGGCAGCGAATGTGTTAAAACCAACAGGAAAAATAGGTCAGAGGGACAGAGGGAAAGATGCTGAATGGTTTAACAGAGTGGCATGGCAAAGAGCAATGGTTGAATTGTTACAGTTGACAAAATCAAGGGCAATGGAGGAACATGACATCCAACGCCTCTAGGCATGACTCAATTACAAAAAAAAACACAAAGCTTACAAACCCTTTTCTTTAATTAAAATAACATAGCAATACAAGCCTGTATTATCATAACTGATTGATATTTCTCAATTAGTATTTTACTTTTTAATTTTCCCTCATCAAAATATTGATAACGTTAAAATTAAATCCAACATCAGTTCATACAGAACCATTCCGATGTACAAGGAAAAGTATAATGATAGTAAAGATAAACCCCAAATTCCAAAAGGCTTGATTGGATCAAAGATCACAAATATGTCAGTGCCATAAAGAACAAAGCAACTTGCAATTAATTTCATCCACTTTTCAGAGCACACGGCATAAACAAAATCCTTGCACAGGCAAAAAAATATATATATTTTAAATGGATAAATCAGTTTCATAGTGTCTCGTTTTCTTATTCCACATATTCTATTTATTGCACTGTTGTGAAGTTGTTAATCTTTAGTATTTAAATGGAATTTTTTACAGAGCACAGGGAGAAAATGCGAGTGTGGCAGTTTAATACAGTAAACATTTAGCTTAATATGCTAGAAACACAATTCAAATTGAAGGTGAAGCGGCATCTTTCCTTTTAATTTTGTGACCAATTTGTTTCTGGTTTCTGTTAGGACATTATTTTTTAAAACCTTGAAATTTAGGCATTCTTGGTGTGTCAGAGTTCATGGCATATTCCAAACCGAACGATGACACAATACTTTTCTTTCCTGTAAAATTAAATGAACACTGCGGAGTGTTATATTGACAGACTACTAAAAAATGAATTATATTATTTTTACAGTCTGTTTTCTGTGCACTTAAAAATCCATAAATATATTTTAAAAATTAATAATTATAACATTGTTTTAAGCTATTTTAAAAAGAGGTTTTGTCAATGATTAGCATAATAATACAAAAGAAGTGAAGTAGTTCTGATTTCTTTGAAATTAGTCAAAACTAAGTTATACATGTTATGTAATGAAAAATATGCTGTGTGCTGTGTCCATTGACAGTGGTGCCAATTTTAGCAATATACTTCTTAATGATCTACTGTTCACTCAAAGAGCTTGTTACATTTTAGAGCCACCTCAGAAGCCAGAATTTGTCTCAAATAGTATTCTTTCTGTGGACATAACTAGAAACCCTCAAACAACATAACTTTGTTCATCATTGTTATTAATTCCCCGCCTTTATAGAGATTTGCGTGACCCAAGTTATGCATCTATAAAGGCCTGAGACTCAGGCTTCTGTTTGTTTTCCTGTTCAGATGTGCTTCCATAACCAAAGGTCAATGAAAGCCTTCTACAAGAAAGCAAACTATTTGATTTTAAAGTTAATTTTTCTAGTCAAATTGTTTTTACAATCTAGCAAGCTTCATCTGTCTGGGTTTTGGTTTAACAGTCGCCATATTAACCTACTTTTTTTTAAGTTAATGGAAATAAATTATTTTCATAGCTAGGAAAGCAGAAGATATTTGATTAGTGATGGCAAGTTCAGCATCTGAAGCCAATTAAGGTTTCACTTCAACTAATCCAAGGAGCAAACCAGAAACAATTGGGATCATAACAGATTGGCTAATTAGAGGATGATCAGCATATGTATTTCATGATACAGTGGAAAATATTAATATAGAAGAACATAGTATTTGATAACCCTCTAAGATAAACAAGCCTCAACTTGTCCTTCAGGATCCAAGAAATAAAGAAAGAAATTACAACTTGCCACATTTATACAAGTCCAAGAATTAAGGCTTCAGTATATGTATGATCTGTAGCATTAGTAAAACAAATACACATTTTCACATTTTTAAACTTCTCTTGATGACTATCATGAAAATCATTCTTGAATAAATTTGTGCTGAAAGTGCTTAACAAACTAAAAATTATACTTATAAAGAAGTGAATCTTTAACTTTACACACCAAAATATTTTGAGGTGACATATTCAACACAGGTACAAATGTTTTGTGTCCCTGGTAGACCTTCAGCATATCAAACCTGTGAACAGAGATGTTAAGATAAACTTGAGTTAGTGTCAAAATAAAAAAAATAAAGCTTGGCTAGAGCAAAACTGATTGAATAATTAATATAAGTGACCACACATCAAACAAGGATACTTCATTTCTCTCTACAGCTCATAAAGAATATTCAAGCATTTAGCTGCAACTGATCATTAGTTAAACATAAACTTTAAACTTAAATATACACTCAGTTATCAGTTTATATTTGTGCTTTTTTTGTTCCAGACTTCTTTAAACTCATATTTATAGTTAATTAATTGTTGTACCATTGATTGTCATCATTATCCATAGTTAATGCTCCCACTTTATGGTAATAATAAAGCTTGCATGGCTAGTCTCAAATAACTCTAGACTGTCCACTCATACATGTTTAGAGCAATAGAATGACATAAATCTCAGAAAATTCAAAGACTTCATATTTTGTACTTATGTCTCTGCCATTAATTTTTAATTTTCTGGAGAATGGACTAAAATGTGAAAAATAATTAGCTCATCTGTTCCATCCCGTCCATCCATCCACCATCTATTGTAGTTTTCATGCTGAAGACAGCATACAGGACAGAAGTTCTAGACTCTCCAAGTCTGATGACCTTTGTTGTCAAGTGTTAAACCTTACACAGAACCAGCATTGTATCTCACCACATATCTCTGTTCTGAGTGAGCTGCATAGTGCTCTCATCCAGCATCTCCCATCATGACATAATATTTATGAAGCCTGCTCATGGATGCAGATTCAAGGTCAATTTTTCAGTCCTTTATTTCATTTTGTATTCCTGAGGGTATTCATAATGTCCAATTGATCCATAGCTCCTCTGTACTCAAACCAGCCAATTTGGCAAGTCTGTTAGCGTGTTCATTACCTCTTACACCTCCATGTCCTGGTGCAAAAATAAAGCAGACATTTTTTAGGATAGATCTTCCCAGAGACTCTAACCATTGCAGTCGAACACAGCCAGTTGTGATCTTTCTGAGCATACTCATTAAGTCACTAAGGAAACACACACACACACATATGTATAGGCGTGTTTCAAGCCGTGCAAATGTTTTGGTAACAGCCATAATATCCATGGTGAAACTACTTGTAGTGAATGCAAAAGTACCACTGCCTTTCTTCATAGTTCTGCCTCCAACATGAATGAAAGCCCACAAGCTTCATATGTGCTGAATAACAGACAGATCTGTGTTATCAGAAGAGTCCTAGAAAATTAAGGCCTTCACTTCTGCCTCAATGACCAGCAGGTTTAGTTGCCTACATTCTCTGTACAGTGTGATGACGATGAGAAATGACATATTTATCTATTTCACAGGTGATGTGGTAAATAGAACCATTAGTGCAAAATTTAGACAGAAAACTACACAACATAAACAAAACAACTATCATTTGTACACAACCTGAATATCACAAACCTGTAGTTTCTTGCTCCAATAAATATTTGTGTCAGTGCATTGAAAACACACAAAAGAAGAGCAACGATAGAGCACACTGAAATGAAGAGACAAGATAACGCTCTTGATCATGTTTGTTCTCTGATTTATATTTGTAAAGTGTACATTACATGCAATACACCAACCTGTACAAGTTGAAAAGCATTATGTTTTCAAGATGGAAAAAACTGAACAACTATAAGACACAATCATTTCCAAGCTGTTTCATTTATTATCTAATTTGTTTTTATTTTAAAAACCTTACCTTTATCTTAATCTACTTATTATCTTAAACCAATATTTATATTTAGCAAAATTTCTATTCCGCTGCTTTCAGTGTTCTATGTTCAACAGGTTAAACACACATGTAGATAAGTCATTCCAATACATTTCATTATTAGTATATGTCGCAGTTGCTGCCACATTTTTTGTTTTCTTTGCTATTATCTTGGGACAGTGCTTTATTTCTTTCTTTCTTTTTTTTTTTTTTTTTACATTTATCAACTCTCAAATTTGAAAGATATGTTCTGGAGTCAGGGACCAGAAAATTCTATGGGGTTGTAGCTATTTTCAATTTTTACCAATGCACATCCAATCTGCAATTTCTCATTATAAAAATTTATGAAGAAGAATTAAATCCCTCAGAATTTTTCTAACATGGATTAAGACATAGCCCTTCCATTAAACATTTAAAGACATTAATGAGACTCAGTCTATGAAATAAACATTGTCAAAGTAGAAAGAAGCTAGAAAAAAAAGACTATCTTTATAGCATTTATCCTGTTTCTGCTGAAGGAGAGGGGGTGATACTCGTAGGAACAACATGCATTATTATAACTTAAATAAGCTTAACATTAAAACAGTTATTGATATAATAACACGTTTATCTGAAAAACTTACCAGTTAAAATTATTGTAAGATCAACAACATATGGCTCAACATACTTTTGTGAATATTCTGCATGAATAATTGGAAATAATAAGACTACGGTATACGTCATTAATAACAGCCCAGCCTGAAAGAGAAAGACAGTTATGGTAAACAGCTTACTGTATAATCAGCAAAACAAAGAGGATTGAAAATGGAGGTCAGTAAAATAAAAATAGCCAGTATGGATTAAACAAATAATCTCTAAAGTATTTAGCGTGTATTTTGTATGGTCATTATTTAATACCATAGTTGATGTTTCACCTGTTAGTATCCTCTCAATATTGATCCCTATGTATTTAAACGTTTTTTAGACATAGAGATCTTTGATTAGTTTTAGCCGTCCTATGCCACATTTTAGACATAGAGATCTTTGATTAGTTTTAGCCATCCTATGCCACATTTTAGACATAGAGATCTTTGATTAGTTTTAGCCATCCTATGCCACATTTTAGACATAGAGATCTTTGATTAGTTTTAGCCATCCTATGCCACATTTTAGACATAGAGATCTTTGATTAGTTTTAGCCATCCTATGCCACATTTTAGACAGAGATCTTTGATTAGTTTTAGCCGTCCTAAGCCACATTTTAGACATAGAGATCTTTGATTAGTTTTAGTCGTCCTAAGCCACATTTTAGACAGAGATCTTTGATTAGTTTTAGCCGACCTAAGCCACATTTAGACAGAGATCTTTGATTAGTTTTAGCCGTCCTAAGCCACATTTTAGACAGAGATCTTTGATTAGTTTTAGCCGTCCTAAGCCACATTTTAGACAGAGATCTTTGATTAGTTTTAGCCGTCCTATGCCACATTTTAGACAGAGATCTTTGATTAGTTTTAGCCGTCCTAAGCCACATTTTAGACAGAGATCTTTGATTAGTTTTAGCCGTCATAAGCCACATTTTAGATAGAGATCTTTGATTAGTTTTAGCCGTCCTAAGCCACATTTTAGATAGAGATCTTTGATTAGTTTTAGCCGTCCTAAGCCACATTTTAGATAGAGATCTTTGATTAGTTTTAGCCGTCCTAAGCCACATTTTAGATAGAGATCTTTGATTAGTTTTAGCCGTCCTATGCCACATTTTAGATAGAGATCTTTGATTAGTTTTAGCCGTCCTAAGCCACATTTTAGACAGAGATCTTTGATTAGTTTTAGCCGTCCTAAGCCACATTTTAGACATAGAGATCTTTGATTAGTTTTAGCTGTCCTATGCCACATTTTAGACAGAGATCTTTGATTAGTTTTAGCCGTCCTAAGCCACATTTTAGACAGAGATCTTTGATTAGTTTTAGCCGTCCTAAGCCACATTTTAGATAGAGATCTTTGATTAGTTTTAGCCGTCCAAAGCCACATTTTAGACATAGAGATCTTTGATTAGTTTTAGCCGTCCTAAGCCACATTTTAGATAGAGATCTTTGATTAGTTTTAGCCGTCCTAAGCCACATTTTAGATAGAGATCTTTGATTAGTTTTAGCCGTCCTATGCCACATTTTAGATAGAGATCTTTGATTAGTTTTAGCCGTCCTAAGCCACATTTTAGACAGAGATCTTTGATTAGTTTTAGCCGTCCTAAGCCACATTTTAGATAGAGATCTTTGATTAGTTTTAGCTGTCCTATGCCACATTTTAGACAGAGATCTTTGATTAGTTTTAGCCGTCCTAAGCCACATTTTAGACAGAGATCTTTGATTAGTTTTAGCCGTCCTAAGCTACATTTTAGATAGAGATCTTTGATTAGTTTTAGCCGTCCTAAGCCACATTTTAGACATAGAGATCTTTGATTAGTTTTAGCCATCCTATGCCACATTTTAGACATTTTCTCTCTTACCAAAAATACAGAACAAGCATCAAAACAACATCCTGAAATAAATTATATTAGTAGCTCAAAGTAAGTTATAGATGTAGCAATCAAACATATTGGGCAATCCTATACCATTCTATGCGTATTGTGAAGATTGCATTCTCATTTGATCTTATGCTGGTTGTTTTTATAAGTTTATCATCTTTTTATGAATGTATTATATTTTTGCATTACATTTTACTCAGAGAGGATATATATATCTCCCACATTACACACTATTCTTTTACCCTGTTTCAAAGTTATATGTTGGACAGGAGAAAATAATTATTGAGTTTCCCAACAAATATTTTAAAATAATTAATAGACTAAAATATGTGCTCTGATCCCTGCACCTGTCCCTTAACTCAATGAATAGTAATTCATAGAGTCTTTTAGTTACAAGGTGAACTTTATTGTTATGCATTGTTAGTCACTAGTATCTTCATACTGTATGCTTAACTCTTTCAGTAGTTCAATGGAGCCTGTTTCATTCCCATTTCAGCCAAATCAAATCCACTGCACTATAGCAGTGTCAATAGCTTCTTCTTCTTTCTTTTTTCATTTGCCTTTCAGCATCGATGGGTGATATAATTTGTAGTCTTTTGCTCTTCTTTTTATCTCTGCCACTGTTACATTTCCTAGTGTTTCTAATATTCCGTCAATCCATCTTTTTTGTGGTCGGCTTTTGGGTCTGGTGTTCTCGCAACATTTATTGAAGGCTTGTGTTGTGTTTTGATTTTTCTGTCTTGTCATGTGGCCAAACCATTTTATCTGTTGCTTCTTTATATATTCTATGGCAGGGGTTATTCCTAGCCTTTTTCTCAGTTCATTTCTAATTTTCTCTCTCATGCTGTTTCTTGTCATTCGTCTAACACATTTCATCTCAGTAGATATTATTTTTTTCTTATTGTTTTTGCATCTAGAGTCCAGGTCTGGTGGCATTGGTGGCACAACATTTGAATGAAGATTGCATTGTGGAGTGTCCATTTTACCTCTAGAGTTATTTCCTTGTTGGACAATAGTGGTGATAGCTGTCCAATGATTTGACAACCTTTTTTTCATCTTGAGTCTATTTCTGCTGTTTGTGAATTGTCATTTGCCACTGGACTTCCTAGGCATTTAAATTCCTTTACTTGTTTTAGTTGTCTGCCGCCTATATCACTCTGCTTCATTATCAATGTATTTTGTGTAAATCATATATCATCTTTTGAATTTGATTTTTCTATAGTTTCCTGTAATACCTGGAGAGTTCCTTCTACATGAGGTGTTTACAAAAGAAATTGTTTTATAGAGTGTTTTTATGTTTCTAATAATGATAATATCTAAATATTAATACCAACAAATGGAGCAGTTAATTGAGCGATTTTGATCTTGATTTAGACAAAAAATAGTCTTGTGTTTGCTACTTGTGATGTAGATTATAGTGAAGAGGAATACAATATATCATGATTGTCAATGACAAAAGTATTTTATTTTTATGCTTCATCAACCTTGAAGACATCTTGCTAATTGTTTTTTTTTTTAACAAAATAATTCACACTGGATTTGTTAAACTCTATGATATTTATGATGATAAGTTGGCAATTATGGTCCCAATTTCACATTTTCATTTTTTAAAATCATTAATACCCCATTTTTCTTTCTACGTGTCTTGTAGCATCTTTTTATGGGTAAATCTAATTCCTTGTTAAGTTATTTAAAAATTCATATACAATATGTGTCAGATAAAGATGAAGCATGCAGATTGATATAAAACCATAAGGTCCAAGAAACATTTTGTCTCTGAAATCTCTTCCATTGCATTGATAAAAACCTCATAGAAAGAGGTAATTAATGGTTCAGCCACCGAGGTTTAAGCACAAAGTATATAAAATACTGGTACAAGAACTTGATTTCTTTCACATGGTTATCATAAGTATGTTTTTATGCTCCAGAATTTTACATGTATAATTTAACATCAATAACAGGTTTAACAAAAGGAAATGTATGTGGTCGTGATAGCTAGACATTTGAATGGATAGAACATGCACATAGAAGAGGGGGCCTCAGTAGCCTAGTTGGAGAAACAACCCAACTTGACTACCAACGTTCAGACAACCCGTGTTTGATTCCCGCTAGGAGCAGTGTGAATTGTACTTGTAAAAAAAAAAAAAATACCCCCTGGTTGACCCAGCCGTTGGCAGAAATGGGTACCAGGGTATTATCCTGTGAAGGTGAGGAATGTTGCCTCGCATCTGAGTTTAGATGCTTGAGGCGACACTATATAGAAATCTCTGAACATTTCTGGATAGATGGCCGAGTATATATGGGTGGAAACTCGCGTACAAAGATGCCGGTTCAAGTCTCATATTCTTTACCTTTACCTTTAATTTACTTATTAATTACAAAGAAAAAAGAAAAAAATGACAGTTTTACTCAGTTAAATGTTTTGGTACTTCTATTATGTTCATGGCATTAGTGTCACTTCAGTCAGGAATTCCCCATATCCACTCCAAACATGTCACAGCTCCCACCAAAGCACTGTTGCAAATTCTATTGACAAGGTCAGCTACCATACAGCCTACTCGGTGCACAAGCAATGATTCCAAATCATTTCCATCGAGTAGAGAGTGCACAGCCACTTCCTCACTCCAATTTTCTCAAAAACAATCATTTAAAAGAAACAAAGCAACTGAAACAATTTAAGCAACAGCTGGCAGGCAGAGTAGTTAAGGAAGACAGTGGTGCATACATTATGACCACGAGTAGCATGAAGATGGAGGTGATGGCAGTGACCAAGGCATTCATCTGGTTAGAGTCACAAGACTACACCCATGCCTGTATACTGAGTGATTTGATGAGCATGATAAGAAAAGTAGACACATGCTCCATACATGTGCAATGGGTTGAGTCATTGCAGAAGTCAAAAATACATAAGGTCACCTTTGTCTACATCACAGGCATGTGGGAGTACGGGGAAATGAAAGAGCTGACAGGTTGGCTAGCTGTGCTATTGTTGAGGATGGTCAACAAATGGATCAGGTGGATATCATCAATGCCCTCTGGGAAGTGGGAAGGACACAGGACTTTGACAACCAAGAGTCCACATCACTCCTTCGGATAAAAGAAATGGGAGTTAAGATGGGCAAAGCCAGAAATGAGAAACTTAGTGGCAGTATAAGAAGTCTTATCAACCAAAACAGAACTGGAGTCACCAGTCACTGGACACTGCAGGACTTGCTGGGGAGGGGATCTGAGCAACTATGGACATGTTCGGAGTACAATGATGATGACCCGCGAATAATTTAATAACTCAAGCAACTGCTTGGGTATTCTGTCTTAGTAAAACAGTTTTGGTCTGAGCCTACTGAGGTTGTGGGTGTCCGGTTAGCGCAATCGATAGGCGGTTGGCTTACCACGGCAACAGCCGGGGTTCGTAATCCTGGCGAGGACACCTGGGTTTTACTAATTCCCTAAAAATTAGTAGGAGCCGCGATAGCTCAGTGGTTAGTGAACTGGACTACTACGGACAAGGGGTAGGGTTCGATCCCAACCGACGGCTCCGGGTTCACCCAGCCTTAAATGGGTACCGGATTTTTTCTGGGAAAGTAAAAGCAGCACGGGCGTAATACCGACCACATTACCCCAAAAATCATGTGCTGAAGGTCTGTAAAATATAGGGTCACTAACACCATATTTCCCTATACGCCACTTGGCGTGACGGGGGGTACTTTACTTTTTTTTACTTTACTACTGAGGTTGTAAGAAAGGAACCCATTAAAAAAGTGTCATCACCTCAGGATCTCATCATCTACATGGACAGTGCTGAATCCAGCGGATAGCACAGCACTGGAAGTTTTGTGGCATACCAATATGGCAGAGAAGTAACTAGGGAAACTGGCTATTGTGTAGCATTATGGTTGGTGTCCAGCATGAGAATGAAGATAGAAGCTGCAATAACAGTGATAACATGGTTAGTTGCACATCATGCAGTCTTGTGTGATGGACTCCCAAAATATGTCACAGAAAAGAGACAGACAGTGTCTGCAGGAGGACTGAATGCAGCTCTTGAATGGCTCAACAGTGAGCATGTTAACCTGGCTGTACAGTCCAGGGCATGCTGGTGCACATGGCAATGAAATAATCCATAAGCTCGCTAACAGCTCCGACATTGATGTGACTTGACTCTGGACAAAGAGGACATCACCAGGTCTGTTCTTCATTCTTTATGAGAATAGGAGGGTGGGTGGGTGGGTTGTTAGGACAATAATGTATATATTGAGAGACTGATGAGTCTAAAGATGGTAAAGGGGTCTGGTCAATCCGGAGTGCTTAGTGGGAAAAGCAGATGTATCTACAATCAACACCTAACAGGAACAATCAGCCTGTGTATGTTTTGATAAATGCTGGGACAGGCGATGGAACAGATGACAAGACTGCAATAAAAATGATTCCATGAACAGATTAGAATCATTTCAGTCTCACCCAATAAAGAAAAAGATTTAGTATTTTAATCAGAAAACAGAAGTTTTGGCATCTTTTATTATGACAGGTTTTCAGTTGTACAAAATATAAAAAATTCATATAACTCTGTCTTAAAGATTAAATTGATTAAAAAAGTATAGATGATCTGATCCTACAAAAGTAAAATATGAAATTTTTAGATCAGCAAAAAAATTATTACACAAACTCAGTTTATAAATCAGTGCTAAAGAAAGAAAGAAAGAAAGAAAGAAAGAAAGAAAGAAAGAAAGAAAGAAGACAATCTTACCCAATATAAAAGGTTCAACTGAACGAATGACAGTGCAACCATTCTTGCTGGGTACTTGAAGAAGGGAAAGTTTGTAAAGTATCGAAGTTTGAAACTGTTCTCCCTGCAATGCAATAAGTGGATTATTCTAAGCAGCACTCACAAGAAAACTTATTTTGAAACTGCTAATTAAGATTTTAAGTTTTAGTTTTGCTTAAGACCTGGAGTATTTTATGGTAATAGATTACCAATAGACACCATTTACAGTTATAAATAACCATTATTACTTACATCTGATCCAGAAATGTTTGAGAAGAGCTGCTGTCTGTACTATTTACAGTTGATTTTTTCATTTTATACTTCTGGAACACCCACCGAACATGTTTCTCTTGGTGGAGAGTGACTGTGCTCTCCATTCGCTGTTACAGAAATGACAAAACTAATAGACATTTTAATGTATATTTATTTATAGCTGTATGTATATAGGTTTGTCTGCATGTATGTAAAAATGTGTAGTTTTCATGAAAACAGTGGAAGTGTTTGAAGACTTCTGGATAGTGTCATTTCAAGCATCGAAACTCACGATGCGAGGACGCATTCCTCACCTTCCCAGAGTACTAACCTGGTACCCATTTCTGCCAGCGGCTGGGTTGACCATGGTGGTATTTTTTTCCAACCACAAGTACAATTCCTACTGCTTCCAGCGGTAATTGAACACAAGTTGTCCAAACGTTGTTAGCCCAGTCAGGTGGTTTTCTCAACTAGGCAAGCAAGGCCCCTCTCTAGTTTCTCTCTATTTTCCTCTATCTCTTCTTTCCTCAATTTTTCCAGCTGTCACAATATATTCCAGATGTTTTGATCTCAATACATGACCAAAAAAGTTATGACTGACTCCTTATGATGTTGGAAATATCTCCGTTTGTTTTTGCTTTGCCTTATTTTAAAATGTCTTTTTTAAGTTGTCCATGGAATCCTCAACATTATATATAAGTTATATATATATAAACATTAATGAACAACAAAATAACAAAGTTACCCAGATAATATTCTTGATTTGACAAGCTTGAACTCTGTTTATTAATATTATTTTTTTTTTATCTTGAACCTACACTTGTTTTTATAAATAAATAAATAATATTAAAAAAAAAAAAATTTTCTGTTCGCCAGCTTTTACCTCTGACGAAGTCCCTAGAGACTAGGAACTGAATTTTGCGAGTTAATCCATTTTTCCTGGCAGCCGTGTGCACAGGGAACGTGCAGCACAAGCAGATAACTCAGTCTTCGGAAGTAAATAGATTAATAAAATTATAGATACAAAATATACTTGCAAATTTGGAGTATTTACCAAATTTAACAATTCTTAAAGTTATTTATTGCTGAAAATAGTGGGTTGACAACACTGAATAACATTTGTATTCATCTTCTTAAAGTAAGTCCTAGTAATGTAGCACCTGTACTGTACCTGTAACCCACCTTCTTAAAGTGAGTCCTAGTCATGTAGCACCTGTACAATACCTGTAACCCACCTTCTTAAAGTGAGTCCTAGTCATGTAGCACCTGTACAATACCTGTAACCCACCTTCTTAAAGTAAGTCCTAGTCATGTAGCACCTGTACTGTACCTGTAACCCACCTTCTTAAAGTGAGTCCTAGTCATGTAGCACCTGTACTATACCTGTAAACCACCTTCTTAAAGTGAGTCCTAGTCATGTAGCACCTGTACTATACCTGTAACCCACCTTCTTAAAGTGAGTCCTAGTCGTGTAGTACCTGTACAATACCTGTAACCCACCTTCTTAAAGTGAGTCCTAGTCATATAGTACCTGAACTGTACCTTTAACGTACCTTCTTAAAGTGAGTCCTAGTCATGTAGCACCTGCACTGTACCTGTAACGCACCTTCTTAAAGTACTTGTAAATCTGAGTTGTGAACTACTTGTTCTCAGGTTATTAAAGTAAGTCATATTTGTTTGAAGCACTTGTACTCTATTAAATAAGCTCTAGTAATATAGCACATTTATTCACCTTATTAAAGTAAGTCCTAGTCATGAAGCACCTGTACTATATTACTAAAATAAGTGCTAGTCCCTCAATACATATACTCACCTTATTAAAGTAAGTCCTCGTTGTATAGCATCTATGAAGGATGTAGAAGCAATACAGGATGAGCACCAAATAGCAGAAAAGTATAGGCAGGCCTTGCAAAACATTGTAGACTATGAAGGCATTGATAGCAATGGTGTCATTGTTCTATAGAACAAAAAGTATATGTAAATAAGTTCATTGTTCTCGTGATCATTCATAGAGAGATGTCATCAAGCTTAAAAGTAACTATTAAATGTTATGGCTGTAACAAAATAGTTGACACTCATCAAAACTTTATAACAATATAGTGGGCATGTGGCAGTACCATAAACTGGCTTTCTTGCTTGCATCCACCTGATGATTAAAGGAATACATGTTATGTGAATGGGTATGTATTGTGTTGTGGTTTGCTGTAGAACTGTGATATCTGCAGTTTTCGGCCCAGGTCATCTGACTTTAGAAATGCATTTTTTAATAATAGATAACCTTCCCTCTCAATCCCTATGAACTTGGCCAGACTAGACTGGTTAATCTGTTACTAGAGGCACCATGAAGAGGTGGAACAGGGTCTGGATGATTCTGGTTCACCAATCCTGGCACAAGCCATCAGAAATGATTCACTGGCAACTTCATCTCTGTTGCTGGCAGATGTCTTTGCCTCCATTAGTTCTCTGATAATTAGACTTTCTATATCAAGAAATAAATCAGAGTCCTAGTAGGTAACTCAAAAGCAAACACAAAAAAGAGATGACCTTTCCATAATGTAAGCCTAGCCAAGGTGTATGGAGATTGTGTGTTGTACCCGGCCTGAAAATACCTCTTTTTGTCTCATCTTCTCATTGTGAAGAAATATAACTATGCTACATTTGGTACAAATATTTTACAGTATCTTAAAGAATCTGTAACAGGTCACTACTGCCTTTACGAAAATCCTGTCCACTATCTTTTCCACCATTTTTTAGAGCTGTGTAATTGTGTATTCTCTTCAGAAGCTTGTGTTTAATGTGTATAATTTGTATGTTAAACCCGATGAAGGCTTTCACAGAAATGTTGTAGCTTATCTTGTCTTTCTGTTAGTTTAGCTGCTCAATACTATTTTGTTTTATTTTCTTCACTACTGCCTCATGGTCTCCATTTTGGATTTCTCTATAGAAATGTTAGTGCACAATGTCCTCGTCAAGTTTTAAAAAATATGGAAAGCTTCATGTATTTGAGCATCATCCTTGCATAGAGACCAAGCTAATTTTCTCTGTAGCATTCTATTCTATTTACAGAAAGACCAAGCTAATTTTCTCTGTAGCATTCTATTCTATTTACAGAAAGACCAAGCTAATTTTCTCTGTAACATTCTATTCTATTTACAGAAAGACCAAGCTAATTTTCTCTGTAGCATTCTATTCTATTTACAGAAAGACCAAGCTAATTTTCTCTGTAGCATTCTATTCTATTTGCAGAAAGACCAAGCTAATTTTCTCTGTAGCATTCTATTCTATTTACAGAAAGACCAAGCTAATTTTCTCTGTAGCATTCTATTCTATTTACAGAAAGACCAAGCTAATTTTCTCTGTAGCATTCTATTCTATTTACAGAAAGACCAAGCTAATTTTCTCTGTAGCATTCTATTCTATTTGCAGAAAGACCAAGCTAATTTTCTCTGTAGCATTCTATTCTATTTGCAGAAAGACCAAGCTAATTTTCTCTGTAGCATTCTATTCTATTTACAGAAAGACCAAGCTAATTTTCTCTGTAGCATTCTATTCTATTTACAGAAAGACCAAGCTAATTTTCTCTGTAGCATTCTATTCTATTTACAGAAAGACCAAGCTAATTTTCTCTGTAGCATTCTATTCTATTTACAGAAAGACCAAGCTAATTTTCTCTGTAGCATTCTATTCTATTTGCAGAAAGACCAAGCTAATTTTCTCTGTAGCATTCTATTCTATTTACATGGAGACCAAGCTAATTTTCTCTGTAGCATTCTATTCTATTTACAGAAAGACCAAGCTAATTTTCTCTGTAGCATTCTATTCTATTTACAGAAAGACCAAGCTAATTTTCTCTGTAGCATTCTATTCTATTTACAGAAAGACCAAGCTAATTTTCTCTGTAGCATTCTATTCTATTTACAGAAAGACCAAGCTAATTTTCTCTGTAGCATTCTATTCTATTTACATGGAGACCAAGCTAATTTTCTCTGTAGCATTCTATTCTATTTACAGAAAGACCAAGCTAATTTTCTCTGTAGCATTCTATTCTATTTACAGAAAGACCAAGCTAATTTTCTCTGTAGCATTCTATTCTATTTACAGAAAGACCAAGCTAATTTTCTCTGTAGCATTCTATTCTATTTACATGGAGACCAAGCTAATTTTCTCTGTAGCATTCTATTCTATTTATGGAATCAGTTTCATCACATTTGGGGCATACCCAAATCTGCTACCCCACTCATCCAAGCATTTCTTGAAGCAGAAGCAGATTGATTGTTCCTGTAAGAAGTTGATTGTCTGCAGCATTCTAATGAACATTAATGTAGCCATCATCATTATTGTTATCATCATCATGTGTCATGTGACATACCGGTTGGCATAGATGATCATGTCCTTCCACAATTTTCTATCCACAGTGCATCATATTAATTCCGTTGTTGACTGTTTCTAATGCCATGACAACAGGCTATCTAGTATCTTCTCTCTTTGCCATCTGTGATCTCTCTTTCCCTCTATCTTGCCAGTTGTAACCAAGTATTCCAACTTTCCTCTTCTCATGATGTGCCTGAAAAATATTGATTGTTTCTTTCTTATGTTTTTTGGGAGCTTCCTTTTTGTGTTGGTCTCTTTGAGAATGCCCTCATTGGTCTTTCCAGCTGTCCAGGGAACTTTCAACATTCTTCTGAGAAATCCCATCTCTGTGGCCTCTAATCGTCTTTTCATTTGTTTGTCTATTCTCCATGATTTGCTTCCATTGGTCAGAATTGACTCTATATAGCAATGATGAATTCTCTTTCTCCCTTCTATTCACATAGACTTGATGCATAAGATATTTTTCATTTTCTGAAAGCTATTTTGGCCTGAGCAATTCTGCTTTTTCTGTGGTGCATCTTCCATATGATATTATTGTGCCCAAGTATTTGACGCGTTGCACTTGTTTCAGATTTGTCCTATTTATTTTTAAGCTGAATGTTGGTGAAGATTATTTTTTTCAATATGACCATTACTTCAGTTTTCTTACTATTCAAACAATGCAGTTATAGCATTCTAATTTGAGTATATGTACAATGTAACTAAATGTAGCCTGAGTTGCTAAATAGGTTTGCATGCTTGCTTCTTGATCAGAAAAGTCTGGGTTCAATTCTCAGAAGTGACACATTTTTTTGGACTGACAAGGCTCCGGGGTTCACCCAACCTCTATAAATGGGTACCAGAGATTTTTCATGGCAGTGAAGGCGGTCTGGAGTGTTATAGACCACATCAACTAAAAATATGTTGTTGGTCACGGAAAAATATTACCATTATCATCATATTCCCTATACACATAGAAAGGTGTGTAGAACCTTCACTTTACTTTCTTTATTTACTGTGTGAACAGTTCACAAGACTTTCTCATATGGCAGTGAGTTATGCATTTATCATGTTGGATTCTCAGTTCTGTTTCTGAATATTCAAAATGAATGTCTAATAAAATATAGGCTGAAAAGATAAGCCAACGTAACATATAGAGGTCATTAACCTATAGAAACTCATGTGAATTTACTCTCCTGAAAATAGAAGATCAAGGCAATAGACCAGCTTCGAAGATATCGATAGCTTGTACATTTATTATGGAAAAGGAGACAATTTTGAGATCACTAGAAAACTATAAGTTGGAGAAAGACATAAGAATTGATGAATCTTGAAGTTAATAGAATTTGAAACCAAGCCTGGTATGAGTAATAAATGAATCATTCAGTGGGCAGATGAGTGTCCTTAACTAGCTCATCACTGAAATCATTACAATACACTCTCTAATTAATTCATAATGGGGAGCAGGGGTGGTGGAAAAAACTTGAGCAGGTGGGGGGTGTAATAATAGAATTATGTTTAATAGAAAATTTAGTTATAGGTGGGACATTATTTCCACACATAAATATTCACAAAACAACATGGATATCTCCTGATGATAGAACCTCAAATCAAATTGACCACCTATGTATTAAACAAAAATTCAGATCATCATTAATAGATGCAAGAGCATACATAGGTGCTGATGTTAATAGTGACCACAACCTGTGCATTGGGAAAATAAGATTAAAATTTAAAAGCCAACAGAAGAGATCAACTACACATAAAATTGATGTTCATAAACTGAAAGATGAAGCCAT
Organism: Megaustenia siamemsis; assembly: GCA_032433765.1. NCBI lineage: Eukaryota > Metazoa > Mollusca > Gastropoda > Stylommatophora > Ariophantidae > Megaustenia > Megaustenia siamemsis. The sequence goes on along the minus strand of JAVIAB010000051.1, from coordinate 149,972,906 downwards.
AAAGGAAAAGTTTAACATAGAGCTAAGTAATTGTTATACAGCACTCTGTGAAATAGACTTAGATATCAATGAAATGTGGGACTCACAGAGAAAAATAATGACAGCAGCAGATGCAAGTGCCGGACTGAAGAAAATGGAAAAACGAGCTTGGATTTCAGACACTACATGGAAATATATCAAAGAAAGAAGGGAAGTGAAGAGAGCCAAGACTAATGTAAAGACAGATCTTGGAAAGGTCCTGGCAAAAGCAACATACAAAGAATTCGACAACAAAGTGAAAAGTTCAGCAAGAAGAGATACAAGAGCTTATATAGACAATTTGGCAGAGAAAGCTGCAATTACAGGAGACAGCAGAACTCTCTATACTGTACAAAAGATGCTGACAAACACCTATACATCCAGTGGAACACCAATTCTAGACAAATCTGGATTAATGCTAAAAACAAGCGCAGACATAAAAGCCCGTTGGGCGGAACACTTCAAAGAAATTCTTAACTGTCCACTATCCCACAGTTTAATAGATTTTGAAGCTGAAACACCAGCAGCAGAATTAGATGTAAATTTAGATGACTTCACCTTGAGCGAAATAGAAACCACCTTAAAGTGTATGACCAATAACAAGGCTGCTGGAGAGGATAAGTTAACAGCTGAGATACTCAAGGCAATTGATAGCCATAATTTAATACATCTCCCGAAAATGTTCATCATTTGGAATGCAGAAAAGACGCCTCATAAATGGAAAAAAGGAATCATTGTTAAGATTCCAAAAAAGGGCAATCTTAGAGATTGTAACAACTAGAGAGGCGTGACACTTTTGTCAGTTGCCTCAAAGTTATTCTGCAAAATCATCCTAAATAGAATAAAGGATTCAATAGATACAGTAATGTGTGAAGAACAGGCTGGGTTTAGAAAAGGGAGAAGCTGCCTTGACCACATTTTCACTCTACAAATTATATTGGAGGAACACATTGAAAAGCAAAAACCTTTTGTACTTAACTTCATCGACTTCAAAAAAGCATTTGACAGTATTCATCAAGATTCTTTGTGGAAAATTTTGAAGCAATATGGCTTACCATAAAAAATCATAAATATTATTAAAGACATGTATGATGGTTACACATGTGCAGTTCAAACAGAGGAAGGAATGAGTGAATGTTCCCAATAGAAACTGGGGTTAAACAAGGATGTATTTTATCGCCCTTGTTATTTGGAGTTGTTATGGACTTCATAATGAAGAAATGCTGCACTGGTAATAAGGCATCGAATGGATTCAAGGAGACCATTTGGAGGACCTCGACTTTGCTGATGACATAGTTCTCATCAGCAGTCAGATAAAAACGATGCAGGAAAACACAAATGAACTATCATCAATTGCCAGCAAAATTGGGCTTGAGATCAATCATAAAAAGACTAAAGTCATGAAAAGCTTAATTCCAACAGACGACAAAATATACATGGAAAACAAACCAGTGGAAGAGATCGGTCACTTTATCTATCTTGGAAGTCACATTGATCAAGAAGGGGATACAAGCAAAGAAATTAGAATCAGAATACCTAAAGCAGCTATGTCTTTCAGAAGCCTTGAAAAATTGTGGAAATCAAAACTCATCAGCACAAACACAAAACTTAGACTATTCAAATCAAATGTACTATCAACCCTTACGTATGCGTGTAAAAGCTGAAAAACAACAAGAGATATAGAAACAAAGTTGAACACATTCGAAAATAAATGTCAAAGGAAAATACTTAGTATAGCATGGAACGATTTCAAAACAAACAAGGAAATTAGAAAAATCGCCGATCAACCACTAATATCTTCAGTAATAAAGAAAAGACGATGGTCATATGTTGGACATGTGATGAGAAGAGATAATAACTGAATAGCAATGCAAGCACTCATGTGGGAAACAACAGGTAAGAGAAAAAAAAGGAAGACCCAGAGAGACACTGAGAAGAACATTGATGAGAAAGGCAAGAGCAGCAGGAATCAGCCCCACAATGAGATAGAGCTGCTTGCACAGAACAGAGACAAATGGCAAGATTTGATAAAATATCTTTAAAAGAATTGAAAACTGCTAGAACAAAAATTCAGATAAGAGAAGGAGTATTTTGGTCTATGCCCTATGGGCCGGTTACGGCTCGAAAGGTCAATAGATATCTAGTGGGTGTGTGTGTGCCTTGAATGCAATGAGTTTCCCATTCTGCCAATGAATTAACAATTAATGCCATCAAAATACTGGCAACTATTTGAAAGAAACAACATCGTTCTACAGTCTTAACTGACTAGTCTCTGTAAGTGATGTTGAAAAGTATGGTAAGAATGTGTATTTTCCAGCAGAACATCGTGTTAATACATGATATGTTTGTACTCTCAGGCTTCCTTTCTTACAAGAAAAATTAATGGTTTCAAGTTTCTACAGCCTCAGAGCTAACGCACAATAAATGATCTGCTCTTATTTACGTTAACTTTTATGGTAATGGTATTTGTTTCTTGTGCATTATAAATAATATCAAGATCAGTGATGCATCTAAACCTAATCAGACAGCTTCTCATTTGAGGTGCACTCCTGCATGTCAGAACAATGCTTCCTTCCATAGCCTTGCAAGTTTAAGGTCTGAATGCATTGTATTCAGACAGTCATTCCTAGGTTAATTGTAATAAAGAACACTTTCCATATTTAATACATATTTTTTGCAAATTTATTTTTTGCTTGTGTTTACAAAAATCTCAAACTGAAAATAATTTTAACCATAAATCAGGTTGATACACACTTTAACACCAAAATGTGTTTTTTTATAAATGAATGTATGCCCAAATCAAAGAATGAATATGAAGAAATTATGTGTATATGAATTCAGCTTTTAAAGGGGGATTGGACAATGTCATGGGATTGGAATATGTCAGTATCTTCTTCTATATACATACACATATTTACATTGTTTATAAATATATTCACAGACCTGGTTTAATGTTTGGTCAGAGCTTGAAATTAGTTCAACATCTTGTATTAACTCAACTGTTTTGAGAGCCAGCCTGAAAAAAAAAAATTAAAATTCAAAATGCTACGGTTATGCATACACAGAATATTAGAGAATACAATAATCACTGATAGATCACATGAAAAATTCCTGACATGAAAGTTTTAACATATACAAAGATGAAGAGTGAGAACTTTTAATGCTATGTTTGTGATAAAAAGAAATATCAGCAAATAAAAAAATATAAATAAAATAAACAATACATTAAATTTAATTATTCTTTGGCCCAAAAAAAGGGGCAAAGCTACAACAAGATTACCCTCTAGTCAGTGATGAAGGAGTTAAATTTAGCATCAAAGGGCAACACCATTCAAAATGGAAGCAAGACCATCCAAAATACCATGAGGATGATGGATATTATCAACTCTCAAGGAAGGGCCAAGTTATCTTACTGTCTCCACACTGGCCACAACTGAATGAGCCACCACATGTACTTCAAATTCAAAACAGCTCCCACCAGGTTGTGCCACTACTGCACCTTAACAGACATAACAGCAAAACACATTCTACAAGAGTGCTCCCAGTACACAGACTTGTAGGGAAAAAATGTGACCCCTGCCAGCTACCTATGAAAAGAAATTGTATGGTGCAATCATATCCCTAAACAGACAGCAGACTTCATTAAAAAAATGTGTATTCCAATTCTGAACAAGACATGATCACAGAATAAGAAAAAGAAAAAATGTAACAATTTGGCCTGGTGATAAAACATAAACAATTAGTCACAAATCATACAGTTATCAACAAATGTTATGAAAACATACAAAGAAATATAACCGAATGAAAAAAAATAAATAAATAAAATTTAAAATCTTGAAAAAAAAGATGGACAGAAGGAATACTAGAAACACCCAGAAGTATGAAACCATAAGAGTCTAATCAAAGACCATGAACAATCACTTCTCTCAATGGTGAAAGCAAATAAGTCAGGATATAAGCAGAAAGTAGATGAAAAAAATGTGAGATTTAGAGAAGGTAAACAACAAGAAAGAGCATTGTCCACCTCACTTCAAGACACTGTGACGTGGCAAACAATTAGTTCCCATCTGTACTTAGTGAACTAAAGGATTAATTTAACTCTAGATTGTGCCACTATAAAAACTCTGTGATGGTGGATGGAGCGGAAGAATCAGAAATGATCAACTGCCCAGGAAGCGAAAACAGCAAAGTGTGTGGGACACATGAGGCATATTCAGGAAACGAAATACAAGTATGGAAAACCACCGTGAAAGAGATTGGAGCCTCATCATGTAACATTCCAAATAAAGCCATGAAGAGAAATTCTCTAACATGGACGAGTAACATAAAAAGATGGACAAGTCAACCTATGACAATCTACTCCATCAAAGCAAGAGACAGAGTGGAATGGCGCTCCACGGTAGCCAACCTTTGATGCGGAGATGGCACTCAATGATGACGAGATTGTGCCACCTATCAGCAAATCACATTTTTAATGATACCTTCCTAAAATTTACGAACACTAAATGTTACATTTGGAGTTTCAAAAAAATAGTATTTTCTTTGAACTTTTGCTACACAGTTATAAATTTACACTAGGAAAGACATAGGAATTAGATGTGGCAAACTTTCCTGGGGGAGCCACGATAGCTCAGTGGTTAGTGGACTGGACCACAAAGGACAAGAGGTCAGGTTCGATCCTGATCGATGGCTTCCGGTTTCACCCATCCTTAAATGGGTATCAGATTTTTTCTGGGAAAGTAAAGCGACATGAGTGTAATACTGACCATATTACCCCAAAAATCATGTGCCGAAAGCCTATAAAAATTATGATCACTAACACCATATTCCCTATACGCCACTTGGCATGATGGTGCACTTTACTTTACTTTTTAATCTTTCCTGGCTTACATTTGATTTATGGTCTGAAATTCAACCCTTGATTCCGTGGCAACCAGAGGTGTTATGTTATCTATTCACACATTTGCCATCAGTCACTCATTCAAGCTGTATGTTTGGCTTCCCCTTAGCATTGTTTACTGACTATCCTGTATTACAAAGGTCTGTTTGATGTCTCGCAGATAGTTGAAGAGATTTCTCCCATCATAAGAAAAAAAAAAAAAAGTTCTTTAAAATTGGCGCAATTTATAAAAAACAGCCTTGTTCGTTACGACACCTTCATGATCCTCTTGTTTGTGTGTTTTTATTTTATAATCACCTTTGTCCGTTACTTGTAAAAGGTCTTTGTCTACAATGTATATTAATAGCTTGTATTTTGTGTTGTCTTCTTATACCACAAAACTGTAACCACCACTTTTACTTTCTCCCCTTTATTCAACTACATTTATTCCATTTACCCCTTTATTCAACTACATTTATTCCATTTACCCCTTTATTCAACTACATTTATTCCACTTACCTTTTATTCAACTACATTTATTCCACTTACCCCTTTATTCAACTACATTTATTCCACTTACCCTTTATTCAACTACATTTATTCCACTTACCCTTTATTCAACTACATTTATTCCACTTACCCCTTTATTCCACTTATCCTTTATTCAACTACATTTATTCCACTTACCCTTTATTCAACTACATTTATTCCACTTACCCCTTTATTCAACTACATTTATTCCATTTACCCTTTATTCAACTACATTTATTCCACTTACCCTTTATTCAACTACATTTATTTCACTTACCCCTTTATTCCACTTACCCTTTATTCAACTATATTTATTCCACTTACCCCTTTATTCAACTACATTTATTCCACTTACCCCTTTATTCAACTACATTTATTCCACTTACCCCTTTATTCAACTACATTTATTCCACTTACCCTTTATTCAACTACATTTATTCCACTTACCCCTTTATTCAACTACATTTATTCCACTTACCCATTTATTCAACTACATTTATTCCACTTACCCCTTTATTCAACTACATTTATTCCACTTACCCCTTTATTCAACTACATTTATTCCACTTACCCCGTTATTCAACTACATTTATTCCACTTACCCTTTTACCCCAAGGAACCCTTTGTACCCAAGGAACATCAGAATCATTTACCATAATGTCCGGAATAAGACAACGATGTACCCTATTGCTACTCTTGTTCATAACCTACACTGACAGTATAAGCAAAAGATGCCAAGCCTAAAAAATGAAAATAATATCAAAGAACTACTCTTTGCTGATGATCAAGCCTTGGTAGCAGAAACACCTGAAAAATGACATCTCATGTCTATGAATCAGGAGGGTAAAACAAACAATATGTAAATCAACACAGATACAACTTTCCATGACTAGTGATGTTATGCTATACAAGAGACACTTAAAAGGGGAGATGGATCCAAAACTCAAGGCACACCCACATTACATTGATAGCATCAGAGATGCTCTACAACAGCATCAGATGTCAATGACTAAAGAGCTACCAGAAGAGCAAGAAGAAATGACAAAAATTTATAAAAATAAATAGAAAAAAATGTATTAGCTCAATAGGTATTCAGCAGGGACAAGTTTACAACACACGCTTAGATATGTATTTATATAATACATATAATAAATGTATTTATGTATATATATAACAATAATTTTGAACTAAAATTCAATTCAAAACTAGTTCGAAATTATTATTGTTTGATTATTATTTATTATTTTAAATACACATCTGTGTGTGTTGTATCTTTGTTCCTGTTGAAGGCCTATTGAGCCGAAATGTTGTTCTAATTTGTGTCGTCCACTTATTTCGTAAAGCTTTAACTATACCATTTTTTTCTAATTATTTCTTTTATTTTATTTCTTCTTACAATTAGCTTTACTGTAGCTTCACATTTTTATGCATTTCTTTGCTTTGACCATAGAAGAGCAAGAACAAGATCCTCAAAGTAGTTAAATAAAAGGGAAAGAAAAGAAGAAGCAGAAGAATGATGAAGCCAACCATACTGACCATAATGATGATGACAACCATACTGGCTATAATGATGATGACAACCATACTGACCATAATGATGAAGCCAACCATACTGGCCACAATGATGAAGCCAACCATACTGTCCATAATGATGAAGCCAACCATACTGGCCATAATGATGAAGCCAACCATAATGATGAAGCCAACCATAATGATGAAGCCAACCATACTGGCCATAATGATGAAGCCAACCATACTGACCATGATGATGAAGCCAACCATACTGACCACAATGATGATGCCAACCATAATGACCATGATGATGAAGCCAACCATACTGACCATAATGATGACGCCAACCATACTGGCCATAATGATGAAGCCAACCATACTGGTCATAATGATGAAGCCAACCATACTGGCCATAATGATGAAGTCAACCATACTGACCATAATGATGAAGCCAACCATACTGACCATAATGATGAAGCCAACCATACTGACCATAATGATGATGCTAACCATACTGACCATAATGATGATGCCAACCATACTGACCATAATGATGATGCCAACCATAATGACCATAATGATGAAGTCAACCATACTGACCATAATGATGAAGTCAACCATAATGATGAAGTCAACCATACTGACCATAATGATGAAGTCAACCATACTGACCATAATGATGAAGTCAACCATAATGATGAAGTCAACAATACTGACCATAATGATGAAGTCAACCATACTGACCATAATGATGAAGCCAACCATAATGATGAAGTCAACCATACTGACCATAATGATGATGCCAACCATACTGACCATAATGATGAAGCCAACCATACTGACCATAATGATGAAGCCAACCATACTGACCATAATGATGACGCCAACCATACTGACCATAATGATGATGCCAACCATACTGACCATAATGATGATGCTAACCATACTGACCATAATGATGAAGCCAACCATACTGACCATAATGATGACGCCAACCATACTGACCATAATGATGAAGCCAACCATGCTGACCATAATGGTGACGCCAACCATACTGACCATAATGATGATGCCAACCATACTGACCATAATGATGACGCCAACCATACTGACCACAATGATGATGCCAACCATACTGACCATAATAATGAAGCCAACCATACTGACCATAATAATGAAGCCAACCATACTGACCATAATAATGAAGCCAACCATACTGACCATAATGTTGAAGCCAACCATACTGACCATAATAATGAAGCCAACCATACTGACCATAATGTTGAAGCCAACCATACTGACCATAATAATGAAGCCAACCATACTGACCATAATAATGACGCCAACCATACTGACCATAATGATGAATACATAATGCACAGGATAGCTCCCACAGCCTTGTAACGAGTGGTGAGACATGCAAACAGTGGGTAGCAGGTCAGGCACCCAATAATGGCTTGAAGGTACACATATAAAGCTGAAAATAAGCAAAGAAATAATGAGTATATTCTAAGATCTTCATTGTTTTGTTGGCAATAATGAATGTGCTGTTGTCAACTGCATTGTAGATTAATGCTATTACAGTCAATGCTCTAATATAACACATGTTTTTATATATACATGTGTATTACTGTCTTATATGCTATAACCTAATGTTTTTGTGTTATTGTACATTCTGTATATGTAGTTTTATCTTCTTCAATGTTTGCAATTTTTCTTTCTAATAAAGTGTTCAGCATGATACATTGATTCTTTTACTGAAAAGATTAATGTTGTTTTGCTTGTATTGTGTTACACAGTTTTTATTTTTCAGCTGCTTAAAACCTTTATATGTTTTCTTGTGCTATACTCAACAAAAATATGCATTATATTAGTGTATACCTGCTGCCCACAAGGGTAAATCAAACTCTAGTGTGCGTTCAGATATAATCAAGGACACCACTGTACTGGTTGTTGTACCAAAGGCCATGGCGTAGGCTGTTCTGTTTTCATAGCCATCCAAAAAGCTAAAAGGACTGCAAGAAATATTTAAATAATTTATTATGTTAATGCCTGCTGACAAACAAAATGCTAATTTCAGTAATAAACATGGATGATGTTGATTATAAATACAAGTTTATAAAAAACATTTTAATATGTATAGTGAGATTATTTTAAAACCCATAAGAGGCATGCCTGGAATAACAATCAGAGATCATAATATAAATAATCTAAGGTATGCTGATGATACAGTCTTAATCACTAAGAGTGAAAATGAGTTACAAGAAATGTTAGACATTATAGTGAAGGAAAGCAACAATAAAGGACTCAGCCTTAATAGTAAGAAGACAGAAGTAATGGTAACAACAAAGAAAAAAACTTCACCACAATGCACATTAAAGACAAGTGGAACAATATTAAAACAGGTTATTGAATTTAAATATCATGGAACAATGTTAACCTCAGATGATAGATGTACAACAGAAGCGAGATCCTATCTAATGAGCCTATTCCTGCCAACTCTGCTTCTCTTATAAGTGTTCTTTTCAGTGTCTCTCTAGGTCTTCCTCTTTTTCTGTATCCTGATGTTTCCGAAAGAAAAGTCTGTTTTGGAATTCTCTTGTTATCTCTTCTCAGCACATGTCCGACATATGTCCACCTTCTTTTCCTAATTGTGGATGAGATCTTTGGTTGCGTGGCCATTTCTATTATTTCAATATTAGTCTTGAATTCATTCCATTGTACACAGAGTATTTTTCTTAGGCCTATTTTTTCAACAGCATTTGGTTTTTCATTCGGCTCCCTCAATGAGATAGAGCTGCTTGCACAGAACAGAGACAAATGGTGAGATTTGATAAAATATCTCTAAAAGAATTGAAAACTGCTAGAACAAAAATTCAGATAAGAGAAGGAGTATCTTGGTCTACGCCCTTTGGGCCAGCTACGGCTCGAAAGGTCAATAGATAGATAGATAGATTTGGTTTTTCTCAATCTCTTTTGATGTTTTCAAGCTTGCACATGCATAAGTCTGTGTTGATAGTTGATAGTACATTTGAGTTGAATATTTTAAGTTTAGTTTTCTTGCTTAGTATTTTTGATTTCCTTATTTTATCCAGGTTTTTAAAATTCTTTTCATAACATGCTCTTATAAATTTATGATTCACTTGCTCCCATTCTGTAAGATTGTTAGCAACTGCGATGTTCATTATAATTGCCACTACTCCTTCATGTTTATTATCACCTGTACATAAATAAATTATTCTCTTGTTGTTGCTGAATTTTTTTTCCTATTCCTGGCCATCTAGTTTCACAATTTCCTAATATACCAAGGAGGCATTTCTCCATATTGCTGATAACTTTAGGTATACAAAACCAATATATGCAAGAAAGTGCTTGGTACCAGTGATTGTTCTGAGAAGTAATGGCGGCCCTGGCATGATATCAACATTACCCAACAATGTGTAGAGGTCATGGAAAAATGTGATCACTAACACTTTATTCCTCATTGTCTATCTAGGTGTGGAGAGTCCATTTTTATTTTATTTTACTTTTTGCCTTTTGGTTGGTCATAATTGATAATAGTGAAAGTAAAATATCATTGTAAAATAAGTTTTACATTGGCTGACCATATTTCCTTTAGCTAAAAACAGAACATTGGCATGTCAAAAATAGAACAAAGGGAGATTATGTAATAGTCTTAATTCATGAAAATGTAAGACAATAAAAACAGTGCTTCATTATATAAACACATTTACCATTATTTTTCAGTGATAGAACTCATATCAAATTTTAAGTAGATGTGGAGGTGGACTGTATTTTGACACAATTCTACAACAAATGTTTCTCCAATGAAAGAATCTCATGCAAAAAATTTCAGTCTTTTGACACCTTATCATAAAACTTCTCACTCTCCATGATACAATTTGTACATAATCCATGATTATTCAAATTACTGGTATCCATGATATTGATAAAAGGATTATATGTGTGTGCTTGCACTTTATGTATGTGTTCTTGTATATGTGTGTGTGTGTGTGTGCGCGTGTGTGCACGTGCGTGCGTGCGTGTGTGTGTGTGTGTGTGAAATATTAACACAAAGCAAAGTGGCATGGGTTTCCTTCAGCAGCATTTTGCAACAGCATTTCCTAAACCTATGTGCAGTTATGTAAAACTCATTTTAAAATGATATATTAGTTTAATTATTATCAGTTATAAGCAAACAATGGATAATGAAAAAGAGCAATGAAGACATATTATAAGACCTAAACATTAAAAAGAAGTGGCTTATAAACAACATTTTATAAAAGAAGCTATATTACTATGACCACAGTGGGCAGGAAAGAGCAATAATGGAACGAATTGTTTCAGGAAGATGAGATATTGAGCAGACAAGAAGAAAGTGATTTCAAGACATCAAAGAGACCTTAAACATGACAATAGAAGAAGTTGGAGATCTGGCTAGAGACAGAGATTCTTTCCAATGGGATATTGAGTGTAACTTTCTGCAAAGGACATGCAACTTGATGAAAATATATGAGTGGATGTAGAAGAAGTTCTAAATTATTTCATTACTTTTTTAATTATATTATTACTTTATATTATTATTTTATTTTATTATTATATTATTATTTTTTTATTATTTATATTTTTAAAATTTTAAATACATATCTGTGTGTGTGTTGTATGTTTGTTCCTGCTGAAGGTCTATGAGCCGAAACATCGTTCTAATTTGTGCCATCCACTTATTACGTAAAGTTTTAACCACGCCATTTTTTTCTATATTTTTTTTCATTTCTCCTGAAGAGATTTGAGATGGAACTATTATTTACAATTGCTAAACAACCTATCACCTCCTTTCATAATGGTCAGGCATTTGAGATGGAACTATTATTTACAATTGCTAAACAACCTATCACCTCCTTTCATAATGGTCAGGCAACCTGCAAACATTATTTAGAGAATGGTGAGCCACTCATAAAGTTCTAGTCACCCTGTTTGATCTTCGATGGTCTTGGCTTAGCTTTGCCACTCATTTCATTAGATCAGAACATGTAAATGAGGTTGACAAACAGCACAACTGCTTGACACTTTAAATCCAACTAAGGCAAATGCTACAACAGAACTCCAGATAATTAGTCACAAACTGTTTTAATCACCACTTGTAATGGTCAGTTGTTTTATACTCTACATATCTGTGTATGTATGTGTAAAGTAAGTATAAGTAAAGAGCCCAGTTACACCAAGGGGTGTATAGGGAATATGGTGTTAGTGCCCATAATTTTTATAGACCTTTGGAGCATTATTTTTGGGGTAATATGGTTGGTATTACGCCTATGCCACTTTACTTTCCCAGAAAAAATCTGATATAAGGCTGGGTGAACCTGGAAGCTCTCGGTCAGGAACCTGACCTCTTGTCCTTGTATGTATGTATTCACACATATAAGTATGTGAAATTATGTGTTTATATTGTAATAAGATTATGTTAATACATAAATTGAAATTATAAGTAATTATAATTTTATTGATTATAATCTTATAAATTATGATAATTATAAGTAATAATAATCATAAGTTGAAATTTCCATCACATACATGACCAGAGCTGGGCGTCCATGGCATACATCCCGTTGGCTTTTTCTCTTTTCCAGAAAAGACAAAATTACGATGATAACAATCTGTCCATAAAATATCAAAATAATTAGGACTTTCAACAAAGATATGACAAGCACATTTAATATTTATATCTCTCTTCTGGTTAATAAAAGGATCTGTGAATAAAATAAATGTTGTGAATTAAGATGTAATAGTAATAACTGTAATTGTAGTAGTAATAATAACCACTAATATCTTTAGTAATAAAGAAAAGACGATGGTCATACATTGGACATGTGATGAGAAGAGATAATAATCGAATAGCAAAGCAAGCCCTCATATGGGAAACAACAGGTAAAAGGAAAAGAGGAAGACCCAGGGAGACACTGAGAAGAACATTGATGAGAGAGGCAAGAGCAGCAGGAGTCGGCTCCATCAATGAGATAGAACTGCTTGCACAGAACAGAGACAGATGGCGAGATTTGATAAAATATCTTTAAAAGAAAACTGCTAGAACAAAAATTCATATAGGAGAATGTGTATCTTGGTCTACGCCCTATGGGCCGGTTACGGCTCGAAAGGTCAATAGATAGATAGTAATAATTATAATCATAATTAGAGCAGCCAGTAATATTGTTAAAGATAGATAATCATGAAAATAAAAGCTATAATAATATAATGCTTGAATCATATGCATGTGATAACATGCAAAACTAAATTTACAAAAAAATAAAATTTAACTTCATAATCAATGCCACTGTAATAAATTAGTTTATTTTTCTGTCAAAATATGAAGAAATAAAGAACATCATTACAAGCCATTTTCAAATTATATATTATATATGTTTTCAACTATCTGACCACTAATATTAATTTGTTAAAGAAATAGTGACAGAAGCGATGGATACTTCCGATACAATTTTAATGTTAAAGAAGAAAAAAAAAGTTTTGTTTAATACATTTTGTCCCCTTTTGCCTGACATCACTGAGGGAAAATTGAGTAATTTTGACAGAGTTCTGTGTGGCTTGCTTTCTTGTCCATCTTTTACTCATCCATGTTAGTCTTTGTCTGCCTCTTTTACCTTGTATTTTCCCCTCCAGGATTACTTTTAGTAGGCTGTTGTGTCTTTTAACATGTCCCAAAAATCGCATTTGTCTTGTTTGAATTGTATTTAGTAGTTCTCTTTTCATTTTTAGTTGTTTTAAGACTTCATCATTTGTTTTCTTTTCTTTCCATCCAATTCTACCTATTCTTCTATATATCCACGTCTCAAAGGCTTCAATTTTCTGCTCTGTTTTCATGTCTAATGTCCATGTTTCTGCACCATATAGGAATGTTGAGAAGATATAACATTTTGTTATTCTTAGTTTTAGCCCTGGTGTTATTTGTTTTGATGTTAGTATATTTTTCATGACATTAAAATTACTTTTTGCCATTCCTATTCTTTTGTTTATTTCAGTTACACATTTTCCATCACTGGTTATAGTATGTCCAAGGTAGTTGTAGTTCTGAACTGTCTCCAGGTCTATTCCTTCAATTTTGATATCCACTTGTGGGTTTTGAGTATTTTCTTTGTTTATGATCATAGTTTTAGTCTTTTTGATATTCATATCTAGTCCATATTTTTTGCTTGTCATGTTTAATCTTTAAGCAGGTCTTAATTCTTTCACTTTAGTTGTTGCATGTATGCTTGTTGCTTGCTGGTAGAGGGAAGGGGAGAAGACTGGGCAGTATAGAGGTACGACATCAGCCTCAGGACAGAAAGGACTGGGTTTAACTCCTCCATAAGCGGTGGTTATTTTTACAAAATAGGACAAATGAATCTGTAGTTTCCTTGTGATGTTACCCTCCCTCTTGGTTCACAAGGTCTGATTTCTAGTCCTCTCAGATAATGGCAATAAACAAGAGGTCTTGTATACACTTGCGCATGTTAAAGAACCCTTGGCATTTAAAACTAAAAAAAGTAGGGAGACAAATACGGCCACTGTCTGTGCAAAAATGTCAGCAGAAACCTACCACACCATGGATCGCAGGCTGTGTTATGCAGTTCATGTATGCGGACTAGGATTGTCCTAGGATTTTTTCATGATTCTTGAGGAGAACATCGGAGCACCTATAGATTTGTCAAATGTGCAGGGATGATGATCCTAATGACAAGGTCGAGGTAAAGGATGTCCTGTAGCATCACATAATTTCACAAGAAGTGAAGCATTAAACTTCACTGTGTTATGTCACAGCACTTAGCACAGTGTAGCCAAAGACAATACAACGAGGATATAAATCACGGCCTTCTATAGAAAAAAAGTGCTTTCAGGTTTATATCTAAAATGTTTTGGCAAGATCACCAAAAATAATTTTAATGAAGAAGTTCTTTATATATCTTTATCATAGAAGAGTGAATGAGTGAATTTAAATGTATATTAAATGATAAAACAGTGTTTTTTAATTCTGCATACATGAAGACAACAACAAAAGATTTAGGAGAAAATTTTACAAATGACAAAATACTATTTTTTTAAAATAATTTAATATTTATCATCATTCATTTTAAAAAAACTGAACAAGAAATTTTTTAATATATATATTCATATAATAATAATAATTTCATTTAAAAAAAAAAAAAACAAGAAGTTTTTAAAAACTATAAAAATATATACTAAAACTGTAAAACTCAAATCCATTAAAGTATAAGATCTGGCATATAAATAGTCTATCAATTAATATTATTTCTCTTAAATAGAATCTCACTTTCAAACTTACTAAGAAGACATGAACATCTTGTCAACTTACCACTGGTATAAGCACCCAATAATTGATGATGTAAATATTGAAGGACTGAGAAATAATCATGATGATAACATCCAAGTGGGAACCAGCTACACTCTATTCTGGAGATATCAGAGAGAGATAATGATTTATATATAACAGTTACATAAGGTGTGTATTCTCATTGTGCCTTTCAAGTGACCTCTCTAGTTTGTTGTGCAGAAATTACATGAACATAAAATTAGTCTCCGACTTCAATAAAAATATTCAGATATATTGTTGCATTATTTGTTGTTTGATTATCATTATTATTTGTGAACAACTAACATGAGTTTTGAATTTGGCAACTAAAGTGAGTTATTTATGTGAAATTAAATAGCTCTGTTAGTTGATAAGATTATTTGTAAAAACTTTGACCCAATGAATTATTTGTACGATTGTTGTGTGGTGATATTAACAAGACCAATGTCTACTTTGCTCTGTAGTTACTTCTTAAGTGACAGAATTACACTCCATGCTACATAGATCATAGCAGAGATGAGCTGGACATGTAGTTTGTGTGTCAGGTCAGCACATACAACAAAAATATTTTAAGGTGAATAGCAAAAGAACTAAAAGAACACAAGGTAGACAAAAAAAAAAAAAAAGATTCAAGGACACACTAAAGATGTAGGCTATAAAAGTAATCCTTCTGCTGCTAACCAGTTACCATGGTGAAACATGAAAAATGAGGAATGGCAAGTTATAAGGGATATAAATAAATAATGCCATCTTGAGAGTAATTGCTCCACAAGTCAAACTCCATCAAAATATCACTCTCCTTGACAGATTAACACTCAATGCATCTATGTCTTTATTGCAGTAGACACTTTAGAGCTTAAATTTATCTACCAACAATTTCTAAACCCACTTTAACAAAGAACGATGACAAAATTAACCTCAAAGATGCTGATAGATGATCAATCAAATCAAATCCCTTCTGGGAGCATACGCCATGGTCAAGGTCTCTCCATCCATCTTTGTTCTTAGGCATTTGCTCTTTTTCCTTCCAGTTCAGATCAATAGATCAATTTCACAGGTTTTTTAAAATGTTTTTTCATCTCCATATATTCCTTCCATGTATCATTTTTATGAATTCCCTCTACGTATTCCTTCCATGTATTATTTCCATGAATTCCCTCTACGTATTCCTTCCATGTATTATTTCCATGAATTCCCTCACATATACCTTCCATACTTTCTCTCCCCCAGTAGGTTTCATGACAAGTGTATCAGCAAAACAACACACAGTTAATTAATTTATCCTCTTATTTACTAAACAATGACATTAATTATTTTATAAGTCACAGTGTCAGTGATTATTGAAGTTAAAGCAGACTGAGTTACCAGCAAATTCACCATTTGTTTTAAATCCAATTAAAAAAGAAAAATCCATATGATTATGTGATTTTCCTCTTTTCTTGTAAACTAATATCTTAACATGGCATTAATGTTAAAATGCCATCTTTGCCAAACTAATTAATGTTTAAACACTGTTAATCTGTATAGGTGTTGCTATTATTAACAATGTATTAATTCTGTTTCGCAACAAGTGGCCTTATTATATAAATGTTCTACTTTACTAAGCTTCTATTTTACTTTCATGGATAAGTAATTTATTTAATCCATTTTCAATTTGTTATTAATTTTTGACAAATTTTTAAAATAACCAAATATAAATGCTGCACATCTTTTAACGACATCACTGTTTCAGTGGGAAAAAAAATGAATATTGTAATTTTCTTCAAATCATTTTAAACATTTTTTGTATCTAAAATAAAAATGAATTGATAGTTTAAGGGTATCAGTCTCACTGCAATCTGAGATTATTTAGTGTTTCCTTTGATACTAATCAGCATTTTGACTTGTGTCTGAACCTGTCAACTTTCATGCAACTCCATCTACTATATATGTAAAGAACACTAATCCAAATATGTCCTTTATTGTCTGAGGCTTGTAATCTATCAGATATCAATATGTCCTTTATTGTCTGAGGCTTGTAATCTATCAGATATCAATATGTCCTTTATTATCTGAGGTTTGTAATCTATCAGATATCAATATGTCTTTTATGGTCTGAGGTTTGTAATCTACCAGATATCAATATGTCCTTTATTGTCTGAGGCTTGTAATCTATCAGATATCAATATGTCCTTTATTGTCTGAGGTTTGTAATCTATCAGATATCAATATGTCCTTTATTGTCTGAGGTTTGTAATCTATCAGATATCAATATGTCCTTTATTGTCTGAGGTTTGTAATCTATCAGATATCAATGTCTTTTATGGTCTGAGGTTTGTAATCTATCAGATATCAATATGTCCTTTTTTGTCTGAAGCTTGTAATCTATCAGATATCAATATGTCCTTTATTGTCTGAGGCTTGTAATCTATCAGATATCAATATGTCCTTTATTGTCTGAGGTTTGTAATCTATCAGATATCAATATGTCCTTTATTATCTGAGGTTTGTAATCTATCAGATATCAATATGTCCTTTATTATCTGAGGCTTGTAATCTATCAGATATCAATATGTCCTTTATTATCTGAGGCTTGTAATCTATCAGATATCAATATGTCCTTTATTATCTGAGGCTTGTAATCTATTAGATATCAATATGTCCTTTACTGTCTGAGGCTTGTAATCTATCAGATATCAATATGTACCTTTATTGTCTGAGGCTTGTAATCTATCAGATATCAATATGTCTTTTATGGTCTGTGGCTTGTAATCTATAAGATATCAATATGTCCTTTATTGTCTGAGGCTTCTAATCTATCAGATATCAATATGTTCTTTACTGTCTGAGGCTTGTAATCTATTAGATTTCAATATGTCTTTTATGGTCTGAGGCTTGTAATCTTTCAGATTTCAATATGTCTTTTATGGTCTGAGGCTTGTAATCTATCAGATTTCAATATGTCCTTTATTGTCTGAGGCTTGTAATCTATAAGGTTTCAATATGTCTGTTATGGTCTGAGGCTTGTAATCTATCAGATTTCAATATGTCTTTTATGGTCTGAGGCTTGTAATCTATCAGATTTCAATATGTCTTTTATGGTCTGAGGCTTGTAATCTATCAGATTTCAATATGTCCTTTAATGTCTGAGGCTTGTAATCTATAAGGTTTCAATATGTCTGTTATGGTCTGAGGCTTGTAATCTATCAGATTTCAATATGTCTTTTATGGTCTGAGGCTTGTGGTCTATCAGATTTCAATATGTCTTTTATGGTCTGAGGCTTGTAATCTATCAGATTTCAATATGTCCTTTATTGTCTGAGGCTTGTAATCTATAAGGTTTCAATATGTCTGTTATGGTCTGAGGCTTGTAATCTATCAGATATCAATATGTCCTTTATTATCTGAGGCTTGCAATCTATCTGATATCAATATGTCCTTTATTATCTGAGGCTTGTAATCTATCTGATATCAATATGTCCTTTATGGTCCGAGGCTTGTAATCTATCAGATATCAATATGTCCTTTATTGTCTGAGGCTTGTAATCTATCAGATTTCAATATGTCCTTTATTGTCTGAGGCTTGTAATCTATCTGATATCAATATGTCCTTTATTGTCTGAGGCTTGTGATTTATTAGATATTATATGTCCTTTATGGTCTGAGCCTTGTGATCTATTAGATATCAGCCATCAATTGTGAATCATTTGAATGATGGATTGACAATCTGACTAAACTACTTTACTAAATATCCTTCTAGAAAGATATTTATTTCATGAAAGCAGTTTCTAGCTCATTTTCACAATTTCGATCACTGTCAAGCAAAGTTCATTTTTGCACCATTTCCATCTTTCTCTTAGTTTAGATGAAAGACCATTTCCTGAACATATTTCCCACTTTAGAAATAGATCAGTGAAAAAACATCATCATTATTCTTACTGTGTAATAAATTAAGGGTTGGAAAGAACAATTATGTAGGGCATGGTTCCTGGATGATGCATCAGGGGCAGTTCAAGAAGAGTGCTGGAATTTTTTCATTTTTTTTTGGTTGTGTTTGCCAGTTTTCACCTCTGGTGAAGTCCCTAGAGACTAGGAACTGAATTTTGCATGATAATCCATTTTTCCCTGGCAGCCATGTGTACAGTGGTACCTCGCCACATAGGCAGAAAACTTAGTCTTCGGAGGTACTCATATTTTTTCTGGTGAGTAACTGATGTTTCAAGTTGAGCCTCGCCGTTGCTGCGACCCGGGGTGGTTGTTGCAGGGAGAAATCACATATAAAAATTCCAAATGGTACAGCCTGGATTTGAACTTCAAACTTCTTGGTATTAAGATGTCTTGCTTGAGACCAACCAGTCTCTCCTAGAAAGCTGGTTTCAAGACATCAAATAAACCTTGAACATGACAACAGAAGAAGTGGGAAAAATGGCTAGAGACAGAGACTCTTTCAGATGGGCTGTTTTGTATGCAACATTCTGCAAAGAACTTGCAACTTAATGATGACTAAATATAAAATGTTAAATTGTTAGCAGGGTAGGTCCTACACTTTTGTTCACTTCCTATCAGTTGTAAATGATATTGATGATGCTGTGGCAGATTGCCATTTCCACTCTAAAACCACTTCATCTACTCTGAATAATTGTATTAAAGGAGCTAACATGATTGAGCAAAAGGATTTTGTTTTGACAATTGACACTGTTAACCTGTTATTATACACACTTTGACAAGTAATAATTTTCTTTTTCTTTTTTTAAAATTGTAACTTTGTATAGCATTTATTTCATCATCATCAAGTATCATGCCTACTGATATAGGTGATTATGTTCTCCACATTTGTGTCAGTTGTTACCCATATCTGTTATTGACTTCCTACTCATTCTCTTAGACTTTCTAGTATTTAAAAAAAATTGTTTTTCAGTTTCTTGAAATCATTGACTTATGATGAAAAGACATCTGCTACAAGTTCAAGTCTATGGTTAGCACAGTGACTTAACAAAATATTGAAGATATTGTTCCCCATCCAGGACCATATTCTTTTCTTTATTCTCAACATTACAGCTGCTCAAAGATGTGAAAAACAACAATATTTCTTTTTAAATTGTGAAACATATTTTGTACATTTCAAGCTGAAAAAAGTCCTGATCATAAATAAAATATTGCATGCCCTGGATGTTTCAAACTGTAAAAAATCTCTGATTATATTTAACATATTGTCAGTATCACTAGCTCGCCTCTTAGATTCTTAGATCTATACTCTCAAAGTCAAAGGGACCAGTTTTGTTTTGTCAGTTTTGAGAAACCACTCACTGTCAACATGGAATAAATGTTGCTTTCATGTAGGTGGTGTAGTGGAAAAACAGTAGGACAAAAGAAGCCATGTTCATAAGGACATTAATAGAAAAGTACACAGAAGTAAACAAACCAATATATGCCTGCTTCATAGACTACACCAGAGCTCTGGATAGAATACACCATAAAGAACTTGTAGACTACCTATAAGATATACATCTAGATGACACAGACATACAACTAATATGTAATTTATACTGGGAGCAAACAGCAATAATAAAATTAACAAAGAGAACTCTACACCTATTAATATAAAAAGGAGTAAGACAGAGATGCATCCTATCACCAAGCTTGTTCAATCTATACACTGAACAAATCTTTAAAAACATCACAGAGATGCCAGGCCTAAACATTAATGGAAAAATAATCAATAACCTAAGATATGCTGATGACACTGTATTACTAGCAGAAAATTCTAAAGATCTACAACAATTACTTAATGAAATAAGCATGACAAGCAAAAAAATATGGATTAGATATGAATATCAAAAAGACTATGATCAAAAACAAAGATAATACTCAAAACCTACAAGTGGATGTCAAAGTTGAAGGAATACACCTGGAGATAGATCAAAGCTATATCTACCTTGGCCATACTATAACCAGTGACTGAAAATGTAAAACTCAAAAACTTAAATAAACAAAACAATAGGAATGGCAAAAAGTAATTTCAATGTAATGAAAAATATACTAAGATTAAAACAAATAACACCAGGGCTGAAACAAAGAATCATCATCATCGAGTGCCGTCTTCGCAACGAAGGTTGGCTACCATGGAGTGCCATTCTGCTCAGTCTCTTGCTTTGATGGTGCAGGTTGTCATAGGCTGATTTGTCCATCTTTTGATGTTACTCGTCCATGTTAGTCTTGGTCTGCCTCCTTTACCTTGTATTTTCCCCTCCAGGATTACTTTTAGTAGGCTATTGTGTCTTTTAACATGGCCCAAAAATCGCATTTGTCTTGTTTGAATTGTGCTTAGTAGTTCTCTTTTCATTTTTAGTTGTTTTAAGACTGTCGTTTGTTTTCTTTTCCTTCCATCCAATTCTACCTATTCTTCTATATATCCACATTTCAAAGGCTTCAATTCTCTGTTCTATTTTCTTGTCTAATGTCCATGTTTCTGCTCCATATAGGAATATTGAGAAGATGTAACATTTTGCTATTCTTAGTTTTTGCCCTGGTGTTATTTGTTTTGATGTTAGTATGTTCTTCATGGGGAGCTGGGATAGCTCAGTGGTTAATGAACTGGACTACAAAGGACAAGGGGTAGGGTTCGATCCTAATCGATGGCTTCCGGGTTCACCAAGCCTTAAAATGGGTACCTGATGTTTTCTGGGACAGTAAAGCAGCACGGGCGTAATACCGACAACATTACCCAAAAATCATGCGCTGAAGGTCTGTAAAATATAGGGTAACTAACACCATATTTCCCTATACGCCACTTGGCATGACGGGGGTACTTTACTTATGTTCTTCATGGCATTAAAATTACTTTTTGCCATTCCTATACATTTTCCATCACTGGTTATAGTATGTCCAAGGTAGTTGTAGTTCTGAACTGTCTCCAGGTCTATTCCTTCAATTTTGATATCCATTTGTGGGTTTTGAGTTTTTCCTTTGTTTATGATCATAGTTTTAGTCTTTTTGATATTCATATCTAGTCCATATTTTTGGCTTATCATGTTTATTTCATTAAGTAATTGTTGTAGATCTTTAGGATTTTCTGCTAGTAGAACAGTATCATCAGCATATCTTAGATTATTGATTATCTTTCCATTAATTTGTAGGCCTGGCATCTCTATGATGTTTTTAAAGATTTGCTCAGTGTTTGCTCAGAGATTGAACAAGCTTGGTGATAGGATGCATTCCTGTCTTACTCCTCTTTTTATATCAATGGGTGTAGAGAACTCTTTGTTATATTTTATTATTGCTGTTTGCTCCCAGTATAGATTACATATTAGTCGTATGTCCATGTCATCTAGATGTATCTCTTTTAGGCATTCTATAAGTTGTTTGTGGTGTACTTTATCAAAAGCTTTGGTGTAGTCTATGAAGCAGGCATATATTGGTTTGTTTACTTCTCGATTAATGTTCCCATGCAGAATATGGCTTCTTTTGTCCCGCTATTTCTCCTAAATCCAAATTGCTGCTCATCTAATTCAGTATTGATTTTATTCTGAATCCCTTCTTGTATAACTTTTAGCAAGATTTTTGTAACATGGCTCATTAGGCTTATTGTTCTAAAGTCACTGCATTCAACTGCACCATTCTTTTTAGGCAATGCAATGAAAGTTAATGTTTTTAGTTCATTTGGTATGTATCCTGTGTGGTATATGTAGTTTCATATGTCTGTAATTACTTCAATACTAAAATCTTCTAGTGCCTGTATCATCTCTATCTGTATGCTGTCAGGTCCTGCTGCTTTTCCCTTTTTCCTTGTTTTCATAGCTTTTTCCACCTCAGATTTTATTGCCTGATGTACATTTTATAACTGGTTTCTTGTCCCTTTGATCATGAAATAGTTCTGTTATGTATTCCTGCCATCTATCTATGATATCTTCATTGTCTGTTAGCATTTTTCCTAAAACTAAGAATAGCAAAATGGTATATCTGTCTAATGTCCATGTTTCTGCACCATAAAGTACAGGAATGTTGAGAAGATATAACAAAACTAAGAATAGCAAAATGTTATATCTGTCAGTACAGGAATGTTGAGAAGATATAACAAAACTAAGAATAGCAAAATGTTATATCTTCTCAACATTCCTGTACTGTACGGTGCAGAAATATGGACATTAGACAAGAAAACAGAATATAAAATTTAAGCCTTTGAAATGTGGTTATACAGGAGAATAGGAAGAATTGGATGGAAAGAAAACAAACGATGGAGTCTTAAAACAACTAAAGATGAAAAGAGAACTACTAAATACAATTCAAACAAGACAAATGAGATTTTTGGGCCATTTTAAAAGACACAGCAGCCTTCTAAAAGTAATCTTGGAAGGGAAAATACAAGGTAAAAGAGGCAGACAAAAACTAACATGGACGAGTAATATAAAATGATAAACAAGTCAACCTATGACAACCTGCAGTGCCAAAACAAGAGACAGAGCAGAATGAATGGCGTTCCATGGTAGCCAACCTTCAATGCGAAGACGGCACTCAATGATGATGTTGTCACCAGAGTGTAGTAACTGCTGTAGCAATGTTACAAGTGAAGCCAGTGGCATCTTATAAATAAAAAAGCGACGGGATTCAATTGGAGGTTCTCATTGAATATTTATTGTTCAATATTCAATCCACTATTTTGGACTTTCTCCCATCAAATTTTTTTTTAAATCCGTCTTTAAAAAACCTCTATATGAAAGGCATGATTAAGTTCTTAATTAAGAGTTAAGACAATACATTATAGATCACACTCCTTCCAAACTGAAACTGGTTGTGTGTAGACTAGATAGAAACTTTTATTCCTTACACTTATATACCCTTCTCTTGCATTAAGGCCCGTGTCTATATTTAACTATATTATAGCGATCTGACGATTTTCCCTCATTTCATTTCTAAATTCATTAACAAACATATACACTTTTCTTCTCTAAGATATATAATTCCTAAATTTAATTTATTATTAAAAAATACTACGACCTACATCAGGGAACGTCCCTGCTGTAGAATCAACACGCGTGTTTGCCTTAACCGAAGCCTAAATCCTTAAATTAAATTGAAAAATAAGCAAAGTAAACATAAATAAAAGCCACCTTTCGGTTCGTGTATTAACATAATTTGGACTTCCTTATCAATCTGCTAAATAAAAACCATGAAGTGTGTACAATAGTACCTACTTACAGCATCAGTTGTATCCTTTCTTTAGTCTAGAACCTACATTAAATTATGATCTTTGTGATTTTCATTTCCGTGTTCAATAATTATCTCACAAAACGTTTCGATATCAACACATCCTGGCTGGTTGTTTAATCCAAATACCTGTCCTACATGTATTGTACAACACAGTACATGAGTATTTTGTTTTTAACCTACAACGTTGTTTTCTTATCTACAGCGTGCACGAGTTGTTACAAAAGATAAGTATCTCTTTAATTGTTTTAAGTTTTAGCATGTGATGCTGACAGAACGGTAGCTGAAAGGTGAAAATAAATGTACAAAATAGAGAGTAGAGGTGTTCGTGGGAATGGTTTTGTGGATAAGATTTGTTTCAGCTTGGAGTCGTAGTGTTGTAGACAAACTAACCGGTTATCTCAGGGGCGGAAATCAAAACTGATTTTACGTCTCGCTGCCTTGGTTGGCTTTCAGTCAAGTAAACACGGAGTGCCGTGGTCAATATGCGCTAGGTACAAATAATAATACATAAATATTATTATATGGGAACTTCCGAGGCGATAATAGGGAATAATAGAACAAATAAGTATGTGTTAGCACTCGGAAAAATTGACAGACAAACAACAATAGAAAAAAAACGAAGAACAATATATGGTCCGAAGTGGGATCGAACCCGTACTCAGTGGCACCGCGCCTTGCCACGAGAAGCCGAACGCTTGGCACACTACCACGCAGCCAACTAAAAAATTGGCTATTGCAGTAGTGTCTTCCACGAAAGGCGATCTCAATGACTATAGCATAGGGTAACGATCACAGACCAGAAATAAATTGTATATTTGTACTTTCCTATTAATGCAAGTATCTCCCAGTAGGGCTGAATACTTTCGTGGAAGACACTACTGCAATAGCCAATTTTTTAGTTGGCTGCGTGGCAGTGTACCAAGCGTTCGGCTTCTCGTGGCAAGGCGCGGTGCCACTGAGTACGGGTTCGATCCCACTTCGGACCATATATTGTTCTTCGTTTTTTTCTATTGTTGTTTGTCTGTCAATTTTTCCGAGTGCTAACACATACTTCTTTGTTCTATTATTCCTCAATATGCGCTATCTATACACAGTTGTTTGTGTTCACCTAAAAGCTGAATTTTACTTCTAATATTGTACATTTTGTTTCATCTTAATGAAGAAGTCCTGAGACTAGTACATTCTTCTCATTCTTAAAATTGATATTTTATGGAAGTGGTTTCAATTTGTGACACCACACACACATACACACACGAACGCACACACACATCTATCTATCTATCTATTGACCTTTCGAGCCGTAACCGGCCCATAGGGCGTAGACCAAGATACACCTTCTCCTATATGAATTTTTGTTCTAGCAGTTTTCTTTTAAAGATATTTTATCAAATCTCGCCATCTGTCTCTGTTCTGTGCAAGCAGTTCTATCTCATTGAGGGAGCCGATTCCTGCTGCTCTTGCCTCTCTCATCAATGTTCTTCTCAGTGTCTCCCTGGGTCTTCCTTTTTTTCTTTTACCTGTTGTTTCCCATATGAGGGCTTGCTTTGCTATTCGATTATTATCTCTTCTCATCACATGTCCAACGTATGACCATCGTCTTTTCTTTATTACTGAAGATATTAGTGGTTGATTGGCGATTTCTCTAATTTCCTCGTTTGTTTTGAATTCGTTCCATTCTATACCAAGTATTTTCCTTAGACATTTATTTTCGAATGCGTTCAACTTTGTTTCTATATCTCTTGTTGTTTTCCAGCTTTCACACGCATACGTAAGGGTTGATAGTACATTTGATTTGAATAGCCTAAGTTTTGTGTTTGTGCTAATGAGTTTTGATTTCCACAACTTTTCAAGGCTTCTGAAAGACATTGCTGCTTTAGCCAGTCTGATTCTGATTTCTTTGCTCGTATCCCCTTCTCGATCAATGTGACTTCCAAGATAGATAAAGTGATCGATCTCTTCTACTGGTTTGTTTTCCATGTATATTTTGTCACTTGTTGGAATTAAACTTTTCATGACTTTAGTCTTTTCATGATTGACCTCAAGCCCAATTTTGCTGGCTATTGATGATAGTTCATTTGTGTTTTCCTGCATCGTTTTTATCTGACTGCTGATGAGAACTATGTCATCAGCAAAGTCGAGGTCCTCCAAATGGTCTCCTTGTATCCATTCGATGCCTTTATTACCAGTGCAGCATTTCTTCATTATGAAGTCCATAACAATTCCAAATAACAAGGGCGATAAAATACATCCTTGTTTAACCCCAGTTTCTATTGGGAAACATTCGCTCAGTCCTTCCTCTGTTCGAACTGCACATGTGTAACCATCATACATGTCTTTGATAATATTTATGATTTTTGATGGTAAACCATATTGCTTCAGAATTTCCCACAAAGAATCTCTATGAATACTATCAAATGCTTT
Organism: Megaustenia siamemsis; assembly: GCA_032433765.1. Classification (NCBI taxonomy): domain Eukaryota; kingdom Metazoa; phylum Mollusca; class Gastropoda; order Stylommatophora; family Ariophantidae; genus Megaustenia; species Megaustenia siamemsis. Next base: position 149,946,000 of record JAVIAB010000051.1, on the reverse strand, counting down.
TTTGAAGTCGATGAAGTTAAGTACAAAAGGTTTTTGCTTTTCAATGTGTTCCTCCAATATAAGTCGTAGAGTGAAAATGTGGTCAAGACAGCTTCTCCCTTTTCTAAACCCAGCCTGTTCTTCACGCATTACTGTATCTATTGAATCCTTTATTCTATTTAGGATGATTTTACAGAATAACTTTGAGGCAACTGACAAAAGTGTCACGCCTCTCCAGTTGTTACAATCTCTAAGATTGCCCTTTTTTGGGATCTTAACAATGATTCCTTTTTTCCATTTATGAGGCGTCTTCTCTGTTTTCCAAATGATGTTGAACATTTTTTGGAGATGTATTAAATTATGGCTATCAATTGCCTTGAGGATCTCAGCTGTTAACTTATCCTCTCCAGCAGCCTTGTTATTGGTCATTAGCTTTAAGGTGGTTTCTATTTCACTCACACACACATACACAATGTAAAATATAAAGTCAATACCCATAGATAATAATTTAGTAAAAATAATACTCATAACTAAACTATCAAAGATTGGCATATCTGAGCGTCTCTAGGCGTGTAATATTCCATTTTTAGCCACAAAAGATTTTTTTTTAAATTTCCAGATAGATAGAGACGCCTTCTAATAACTTTGATTATAAAATAGAACTTTGTGTATTTTATCTTCATGGAAGGGCACAAATGAGCAAATCAACTAAAGTATCACTGCCAAACTACTGTGTATAGTGTACCTGCTGGGGACACTCTTCGTGCTGTCCGTCATTTCAGTCGGTATTCTAGGTCTACATTGTCCCTCCTTCCATTGTTGCTGAATATGAAGGCTCTCCGAGGGAAGCTGTCTGGCGGTAATCGTGTTACATAAACCACTTGATTGTTGGTTTCTGTCCACCGTTGGCGTTACTCCAACACTTCCTTACATGATCTTTTCTTCTTATCTCTTCTTCTTGCACCCAGTAACCTTCTGAGTCATCTCATGTTCGTTGTTCTAGTTTCCCTTTAGCTCTTGAATCAAAACTCACTTTCAGTACCGACACATTTGGATAGTGTTGCTGCTAAACCATTCACTTCATTTTTGGCACAAGTTTGGCACTGATAGCAGAGAGTGAGCTGGATATTGTTTTTATAATGCTCTTTTGTGTTAGATGCTTCATGTCTCTTCTGTAATGAAGCTTACTGTCTAATCACTTGTTTATTTTGCGTCATCTATTGTCAATCCATTTGAATGTTCCCATTTGATAAAGGAAACTTCCTAACTATTTAATGTCTGTCTTTGCTTGAATGTGTTGTTCTCGGCGGAGATTTCTGTCCCCTTTTCTATACATACTATAATAATGACTTCTGTCTTGTCTATGCTAATTTTCATATTGTAGTCCCTGCATACTTTTTTTCCCTAGATTGCTTAGTTGTAGTTAGTCGAAGGTTCCCGTATCACTGCAAACGAATTAAAATCCATAATTGTCGTGCCAGTGGAATCATCCGAATTAACATCTCATCTCATTGAAGGATCCAAACAAAGAAAGGCAGCTGCAGTCCCAATCATAGCAGTTACAGCACACGCCAAAAGACATAAGGCTTAACCGCACCGAAAGTGAACACAGCCAAACAGTCCTTCGTCATACGATATCATCATTCATCGTTAAACAAACGGAATATCTAAATAGGATCCGGATTAAATACACAGCTCACGGTGTGCACAGAGCACTAAACTAAGTAGTTCCGGCAGCAAGCTGGACTTGGAGTATGTGGAAACTGCAACAAGAAACAATTTTCAAACAGAGCCTCAACAGTTCTTGTCGCCTATCAGCCATAATGACCGGAAGTCCAATGGACAGGTTTCTTAGATTTTTATTTAATGGACATGTTTCTTAGATTTTTATTTAATGGACAGGTTTCTTAGATTTTTATTTAATGGACAGATTGCTTATATTTCATTTAATGGACAGATTGCTTAGATTTCATTTAATGGACAGATTGCTTAGATTTTCATTTAATGGACAGATTGCTTAGATTTTCATTTAATTTGTTTTGGGTAACAAAAGACGAAAATAAAACTGAAATTAAAATGACATTCTGTGTTTGATTGAAATGAGTGAAAGCAATTAGAAAGTCCTTAACGCCGAGACGAATGCTCAAAGGATCATTAAACAATTGACAAGACTCTCGCCAGCTTAGACATCCTGAATGTAAGGAATGAGCTGGCATGTTAAAGATGGAACAGACCATTGCTACCTATATCTCACAAGCCGAAGGGCTCATGGGGTTTTCTCAGATATACCCCAATGTTCGTGACGTCTTGAGCTGTGCGAGCTTAACTCGACGACTCACGTAATTTTACCCACAACCGCGCCTGCTTGCAATGTTGAAAACGTCACATGGTTTGGGCGGTTCCCCCTCACCGGGTAAGCTTGAGAGATGTAGTTGGCAATGAAGAGATGTTGCATAGACGTCATCTCTATACTTAGAAACACAAATAGAAAAGTCTAACAGCATGAAGTACACAATTCTTGCCGATGACAACAACGAATATTGACAGTAAACAACCCAAACATTGTGAACAATAGACCCACCGTAAGCGTTAAGAGATTCCTTTCAAGACAGTAATAATATTTTCTTTTAAAGCCGACCAATACATTAAGAAGAGGTATTGGCAAATGTAGCCATAGTTCACAAAAAGAAAGGGAAGGCATGCTCAGACGATGTATACGATCATTCTTTGTTACATTGTTTCAATGTGAAACATCTCTTCTTCATCTCACCATCCTATCTCTCTGTCCACCTCTTCCTAACTTTATCATCCGACATGTAGCTATAGATATCTGTGCCTCACCGTTTGTTGTCGTTGTCCCACCTCTTCCTAACTTTATCATCCGACATGTAGCTATAGATATCTGTGCCTCACCGTTTGTTGTCGTTGTCCCACCTCTTCCTAACGTCATCATCCGACATGTAGCTATAGATATTTGTGCCTCACCGTTTGTTGTCGTTGTCCTCGTATTCTGAAGAAGGCCGTAGGCCGAAATGTCAGTATTTTGTTGTGTTCCTTCTTTTGTAAAGCTGTCACCATACCTTGGAGTGTATATAACACCCCACTACTGGCTCCATGCTACCAGCTTTACCGCAGCACTGCAATTAGTTGCCTGTTTACCCAACATTGTTTCAGACTAGTGATGAAAAGGATCTTTGTGTGTGCATGTCTGTGTTAATCATCTCTAGTGACTCGGGCAGATGGTGCTCGTAAACCTGGGAGGGCCGACCATCTAAGGGCAGAATCCCCCTACAGAAAAGACAATCTGCTGCCTTGCAGGAAGATTGGGGACAATCAAAGGCTAAGGAAAGCAAACCCGAATAAAATGCTGGCTGAAATCGGATGCACTGGGCAGTGGCGCAGAACACAGTGCAACGTTTTAACGGGTGTTCAATCAGAGTGGATCTGGCGAACTTTAATTGTGATGTTCTGTCTGTGGGGGCGATCAACACACTTAGCCTGACAGCTGACTTCATGTGGGAGTCTGGGATCCGTACTCTGATTGAGTCCTGATCGTAGAGAGAGAGAGAGAGAGAGAGAGAGAGAGAGAGAGAGAGAGAAGGAACAGACCTGGAGACAGTTCAGAGCTACAACTACCTTGGACATACTACAACTAGTAATGGAAAATGTAAAACTGAAAGAAATAAAAGAATAGGAATGACAAAAAGTAATTTCAATGCCATGAAAAATATATTAACACAAAACAAATAACACCAGGGCTAAAACTAAGAATAGCAAAATGTTACATCTTCCATCCCTGGATGGTGCAAAAACGTGGACATTAGACAAGAAGATAGAACAGAAAACTGAAGCCTTTGAAATGTGATTATATTATATAGAAGAGTGTAAAATTGGATGGAAAGAAAAGAAAACAAACAATGAAGTCGTAAACAATTAAACATGAAAAGAGAACTACTAAACACAATTCAAACAAGACAAATGCGATTTTTGAGGCATGTTAAAAGACACAACAGCCTACTAAAAGTAATCCTGGAGGGGAAAATACAAGGTAAAAGAGGCAGAGGCAGACCAAGACTAACATGGACGAGTAACATCAAAAAAAGGACAAATCAGCCTATGAAAACCTGCACCATTAAACCTGAGACAGAACGGAATGGCGTCCCATGGTAGCCAACCTTCGACGCGGAGACGGCACTCATTGATGACGTTAATGATGATTATGATGATGAGACAGACAACAAGGGATATTTAAGGAACAAAGCTCTCCATACAAAACACATTGATATTGCTCCTTCCTGGGATGAACAGTACAACGAAATAACCAGGAGCGAAGACATCAAAATGTGAAGCTGCTGTAAAGCTGATGATAAGGATGAAACGACAAGGAGATAGTGGTATGGTTACAGCTTTATGTAGGTGAGGGAAAACACAAAATCAAAACGACGTTGCGACTCAAAAGGCTTTCAACAGGAACAATGGACAACGCACACACACAAAATGTATTTAGTCTTTTGTTCGGACTGGCGTCACGCAGTCGGGGAGTTCCCATAACCGTTCTGCCGCCCGTTCCAGCAACAATCGAAGTGTTTGTCTACTGATTGTTCTTCTCCTTCATTGATTGAACGTGTTATGTTCTTTACCGCTGATGATGCTTTTCCTACATTCGCATATTCGTGACGTCATGTTCCACCATTTTTTTTGACGCGTGGATTATCCGCAGCTTCTTTGTCGTCATCCTGTTGGATGTGTTCTTTTAAAGCGCTCGCAATCTCGGACATGTCCATTGTTAAAGTTTTTCTGCGCAACGGCAGACCCTGCCAATCTGTCGGCCATATCATTGCCACGAACTTGGAGGTGTCCGGGGCAATATATCCAAGTTAGGCTGCTAACATGTGACATGTCAAATAGGCGCATCCACCACATACGGAGTGTGTTCTTGTCAATTCGGTGAAGCTTTGTGAGTCAGTTAATATGACCGCATGCGTAGTTGGTCTCTTTACCAGCCATGTAATAGCTTCTATCACAACCTCAATCTCCATGCGTGTGCTGGAAGTAGTAGTCTCGTAGACTCATGCATTTCTATCTATCTATCAGCTTTCCATTACAATATACAACAAAACCTCAGCCCTTCGCACACCCGTTGTGACCGAGCCATCAGAGTAGATGATCGAGTCCTGAGGTTGGGAGTGAAGTTGCAGTACCTCCTGGATCTTGGACACATTCATGCCCAGCCTCCAGTCACGTCATATCCTGTCCAAGTGTTTGACGACCTTGGTTAACCTTACAACATTGCAACTTAATTAAAAACAATAGCAATCGAGTCTAATAATCGAGTCTAAAAATTAATGTTTTAGTGTAGGCACAGAGAAAGATACACAAACATTGCGTAGCAGAGGTATGGTACTATACGGGGATAAAGGAGGTATGGTACTATACGGGGGATAAAGGAGGTATGGTAATACAAAAGGATAAAGGAGGTATGGTACTATAACAGGATAAAGGAGTTATGGTACTATACGGGGATAAAGGAGGTATGGTACTATAAGGGGATAAAGGAAGTATGGTACTATAGGGGGATAAAGGAAGTATGGTACTATAGGGGGATAAAGGAAGTATGGTACTATACGGGGATAAAGGAAGTATGGAACTATAAGGGGATAAAGGAAGTATGGTACTATAAGGAGATAAAGGAACTATACGGGGATAAAGGAAGTATGGTACTATAAGGGGATAAAGGAAGTATGGTACTATAAGGGATAAAGGAAGTATGGAACTATAAGGGGATAAAGGAGGTATGGTGCTATAAGGGGATAAAGGAGGTATGGTACTATAAGGGGATAAAGGAAGTATGGTACTATAAGGGGATAAAGGAGGTATGGAACTATAAGGGGATAAAGGAAGTATGGAACTATAAGGGGATAAAGGAAGTATGGTACTATAAGGGGATAAAGGAAGTATGGTACTATAAGGGGATAAAGGAAGTATGGTACTATAAGGGGATAAAGGAAGTATGGTACTATAAGGGGATAAAGGAAGTATGGTACTATAAGGGGATAAAGGAGGTATGGTACTATAAGGGGATAAAGGAGGTATGGTACTATAAGGGGATAAAGGAGGTATGGTACTATAAGGGGATAAAGGAAGTATGGTACTATAAGGGGATAAAGGAAGTATGGTACTATAAGGGGATAAAGGAAGTGTGGTACTATAAGGGGATAAAGGAAGTATGGTACTATAAGGGGATAAAGGAAGTATGGTACTATAAGGGATAAAGGAAGTATGGTACTATAAGGGGATAAAGGAAGTATGGTACTATAAGGGATAAAGGAAGTATGGTACTATAAGGGATAAAGGAAGTATGGTACTATAAGGGGATAAAGGAAGTATGGTACTATAAGGGGATAAAGGAAGTATGGTACTATAAGGGGATAAAGGAGGTATGGTACTATAAGGGGATAAAGGAAGTATGGAACTATAAGGGGATAAAGGAAGTATGGTACTATAAGGGGATAAAGGAAGTATGGTACTATAAGGGGATAAAGGAGGTATGGTACTATAAGGGGATAAAGGAAGTATGGAACTATAAGGGGATAAAGGAAGTATGGTACTATAAGGGGATAAAGGAAGTATGGTACTATAAGGGGATAAAGGAGGTATGGTACTATAAGGGGATAAAGGAAGTATGGAGCTATAAGGGGATAAAGGAGGTATGGTACTATACGGGGATAAAGGAGGTATGGTACTATAAGGGGATAAAGGAAGTATGGTACTATAAGGGGATAAAGGAAGTATGGTACTATAAGGGGGTAAAGGAAGTATGGAACTATAAAGGGATAAAGGAAGTATGGAACTATAAAGGGGTAAACGAACTATACGGGGATAAAGGCGGTATGGTACTATAAGGGGATAAAGGAAGTATGGTACTATAAGGGGATAAAGGAAGTATGGTACTATACGGCGATAAAGGAGGTGTGGTACTATAAGAGGAATGGTACTATACTGGGATAAAGGAAGTATGGTACTACAAGGCGATAAAGGAAGTATGGTACTATAAGGGGATAAAGGAAGCATGGTACTATAAGAGGATAAAGGAAGTATGGTACTATAAGGGGATAAAGGAGGTATGGTACTATAAGGGGATAAAGGAAGTATGGCACTATAAGGGGATAAAGGAGGTATGGTACTATAAGGGGATAAAGGAAGTATGGTACTATAAGGGGATAAAGGAAGTGTGGTACTATAAGGGGATAAAGGAAGTATGGTCCTATAAGGGGATAAAGGAAGTATGGTACTATAAGGGGATAAAGGAAGTATGGTACTATAAGGGGATAAAGGAAGTATGGTACTATAAGGGGATAAAGGAAGTGTGGTACTATAAGGGGATAAAGGAAGTATGGTACTATAAGGGGATAAAGGAAGTGTGGTACTATAAGGGGATAAAGGAAGTATGGTACTATAAGGGGATAAAGGAAGTGTGGTACTATAATGGGATAAAGGAAGTGTGGTACTATAAGGGGATAAAGGAAGTATGGTACTATAAGGGGATAAAGGAAGTATGGTACTATAAGGGGATAAAGGAGGTATGGTACTATAAGGGGATAAAGGAAGTATGGTACTATAAGGGGATAAAGGAAGTGTGGTACTATAAGGGGATAAAGGAAGTGTGGTACTATAAGGGGATAAAGGAAGTATGGTACTATAAGGGGATAAAGGAAGTGTGGTACTATAAGGGGATAAAGGAAGTATGGTACTATAAGGGGATAAAGGAAGTATGGTACTATAAGGGGATAAAGGAAGTATGGTATTATAAGGGGATAAAGGAAGTATGGTACTATAAGGGGATAAAGGAAGTATGGTACTATAAGGGGATAAAGGAAGTATGGTACTATAAGGGGATAAAGGAAGTGTGGTACTATAAGGGGATAAAGTAAGTGTGGTACTATAAGGGGATAAAGGAAGTATGGTACTATAAGGGGATAAAGGAAGTATAGTACTATAAGGGGATAAAGGAGGTATGGTACTATAAGGGGATAAAGGAAGTATGGTACTATAAAGGGATAAAGGAAGTGTGGTACTATAAGGGGATAAAGGAAGTGTGGTACTATAAGGGGATAAAGGAAGTATGGTACTATAAGGGGATAAAGGAAGTGTGGTACTATAAGGGGATAAAGGAAGTATGGTACTATAAGGGGATAAAGGAAGTATGGTACTATAAGGGATAAAGGAAGTATGGTACTATAAGGGGATAAAGGAAGTATGGTACTATAAGGGGATAAAGGAAGTATGGTACTATAAGGGGTTAAAGGAAGTATGGTACTATAAGGGGTTAAAGGAAGTATGGTACTATAAGGGGATAAAGGAAGTATGGTACTATAAGGGGATAAAGGAAGTATGGTACTATAAGGGATAAAGGAAGTATGGTACTATAAGGGGATAAAGGAAGTATGGTACTATAAGGGGATAAAGGAAGTATGGTACTATAAGGGGATAAAGGAAGTATGGTACTATAAGGGGATAAAGGAAGTGTGGTACTATAAGGGGATAAAGGAAGTATGGTACTATAAAGGGATAAAGGAAGTATGGTACTATAAGGGGATAAAGGAAGTATGGTGCTATAAGGGGATAAAGGCATACAAATGCGAAGTTGATGTAAAACTGATGATTAGGATGAAAAGAAAAGAAAAAAATGTATGGTTACAGCTTTACGTAGGTGAGCGATTAAAAATAAATCATAACGACTCAGTAAGCCTTCAGCAGGAACAATGGACAACACATACATACATAACCATATGTCAGTAAATGAAATTAATATTCGATTTAGACTCGAATGCTATTGCTTAATCAATTTTCTATGTAGTGTTAATTTTATTTACTGACATATTTGTGTGTCCATGTGTGTTGTTCTGTTCCTGCTGAAGTCCTACTGAGCCGCAACGTCGTTTTGATTTTGTGTTGTCCCTCACTTACGTAAAGCAGTAACCATCATCATCAGGGAAAATTGAAAAAAAATGAGAAATGGTATGGTAAAAGCTTTACGTCATTGATAGACGACACCGATTTGAACGACGTTTCGGCTCAGTAGGCTTTCAGCAGGAACAAACAAACAACACGCACACACAGATTTGTAAGTAAATAAAACTAATCCTACATAGCTAACTAGTAATGAAACATCCAAAACAAAATAATTGTAACTGGTTTAAGACAAGAAAAATTCCTTCCCGGTGTCGTGGACCGTGGTCAGAATGGGAAAGAGATAGTCACACGGGTGTAGCTGTAATTATACCCAGCTGGTCAAGAACCGTGTGAAGGGTTCTAAAAATATGCGAGTGGGAGGAACGCTGTTTAGGTTACTTCGACTGCAAAGACACTGATAATGGCTAACAGTATCTAAGGGCCCACAAATACATGCATATGCAAGAACAGATGCGTGTATACATATATACACGTACAGACATGCACATATCTGTATATCATCATCATCATGACCAATCATGCCACTATTTTCCCCGCTTTTTTTTTCTTTTATCTTTATCATAACGAACTCACCAGTCTGTCCAAGCTTGTAGAGATCGAGAGTGAAGGCAACGATGGATCAGGTTTGATTGTGACTATTGGAAGCTAGGAACAAAAGAAAAAGGTCCACACGCTTTATTTTATACCGACCAGGAGGAGAGAAGCAGGGCCAATTTATTATCTCGATTTATTTTAAACATTACAACAGTAAAGTGGCGTATTTAAAAAAAAAAAAAATCTTTCTCGTGGTAGTAGTAAAAGGAAAAGATTACGTCACTAATACTGATACGTTATCACGATCCATTGTTAATACGTCGCATTATGTTCTGTGATTGATATATCCCGTATCACTTATCAAAGGGTCATTGTGTACAAAAATAGCCCTATTGATGCTCGTTTTGATAAAGGTTGGAAAAATCGATACTTTCAAATTCACAAATTATTTTTAGGCAACGGGTCACAACGCATAATTGGTGGGAGCAAGTTAGAATACAACGAAGGTTATGAATGCTGACTCCGGTGACACACTGGCTGTACTTATGCCTCACGTGTACTCATTTCTTCATCTTTTTCTTCTTAAAATCCAAATTATCATCAGAAAGTTCAAAATAGTATCGACGATATCACAATTTACATTGCTCCCACGATGATTGAACTTTAGGTGCATCCGAGAGTTATATGGCTTGCATGCCTGATACGAAACGAGTTAAATGAATTTTTAGGATTTAACTGTACCGAGGTGCGTGTTTTAAAAGTGAATCTTTAGACACGTATCTCCATTTCTATAGTATTGGGGGGGGGGGGTGTTCCTTATCTGCATGCCAGTCCATTCGTCCATCCATCTAAACCGTCCGTTCATCCGTCCGTTCATCCATCCATCCATAGAATCCGTCCGTCTGTCTATCTATTTATTGTCCTTTCGAGCCAAAGTCGGGACACAGACAGACATTCTAGATACTCTCCGACAATCTTTCTTATTTGGTGTCAGACTATGCACAGAACCAGGATTGTGCGTCGCCACGGGTCCCTGTTCTAAGCGAGATTTTCAATGTTATGTAGAGCCTGTCTTAACATGTGTATGTGAATCATGGACAATAGGACAACAGACAAGAAAATCACTGGAGGCTGTAGAAATGTGGTTTACAGTAGAATGTTGAAAATACCATGGTCAGCTAAACTGAGGTAAGCTACCTGAAAGAGGCCAAAGCAAAAAGAGAGCAAATTTCCAATATTAGGAAGAAACAATTATCATTGTTTTCCCATGTAATGAGAAGGGAACAGCTGGAATATATTGTGACAACTGGGAAAATTGAGGGACGAAGAGATAGAGGGAAGCAAAAAGAAAAATACCAGACTGCTTAAGAGAAAGGCTTGGCAGAAGGTCAACAACAGAAATGATAAATAACTGTCGAGACCGAAAGTTATGGAAAGACATGATCACCTACGCCAGCAGGCATAGCAATTGATAATGATATATTTCTTGACTATAATTCTTAGAGTGAAAATATCAGACAACTTCTTTCTCTCTCTCTCCTATATCAAGCTCGTTCTCCACGTGATTCAATTCCTGGTGATCTTATAAAATAGATACCACCCCCCCCCCCTCTTTTTATATTATTTTGACAATGCTATCTTTTTAACAGTTCCTTTTCTGCCTACCAAGTTGTATTGACCATTTTCTACAGGTGGTTTAAGTTGTGATTATCAATAGCTTTCAGCATCTCAGATACTATATCATCTTCACGAGTATCCTAATTGTTAGCCAAGAGACGTACATTTGTCCCCGTCTCATCCAAGCTGAAGCCATCTAAATTAATAACTAAACTATGAAGCTGGTGAGTCGGCTGTCAGATCTACTAAATGCCTTGGTCATGGATGAGTAAGGCCTTCTGTAAAGCGTCAGCCCATCGTAACTTTTTCACTCGATGTTAATACGGTTTCTTGTTTGTTCATAACTGATGCTTTATAGTGAGTTTTCGTCAGCGTCTTTTGTATATTATAGTGTTACTGTCTCCCGACATTTCTACTTTCTCCGCCTTCATTGCTTGATTATCTATAATATATCAGTTCTGTTGTCTTTTCAGGCTGAACTTTTAACTCTATTGTCTTGTTTGTTGTATGTTGCTTTTATCAGGTCTTTTCTTCAAAATTTGCCTTTATATTCGCCATGGCTGTCTTTTCTTCTCTCATTTCTTGGATGTATATTCACGTATTATCACAAAATCACGCAGATCGTTCCGTTCTCTTCAGTTCAGCACTCGATTCTGTAGAAGGGGGGACTGGTTGGTCTCAAGACGATGTCTCAATTACTCATGGACGGAAAAAAATATGAGTACACCCGAAGACTGCCTTATCTGTCTGTGCGGCGACAGAGCGCTGTTCACACGGCTGCCAGAGAAAAATGGATTAACACGCAAAACAGTTCCTAGTCTCTAGAAGAATGTTGAGAATACCATGGACAGCTAAGAAGAGTAATGGAAACATTCTGAAAGAGGCCAAAGCAAAAAGAGAGCTAATTTTTATCAAATATTAGGAAGAAACAATCATCATTTTTTGACCATGTAATGAGAAGAGAACAGCTGGAATATATTGTAACAACTGGGAAAATTGAGGGACGAAGAGATAGAAGGAAGCAAAGAGAAAAAATAACAGACAGCTTAAGAGAATGGCTTGGCAGAAGGTCAACAAAAGAAATGATAAATAACTGCCGTTTTCGAAAGTTGTGGAGAGACATGATCACCTACGCCAGCAGACTTGGTACTTGATGATGAGTCTCTAGGGACTTCGTCAGAGATAAAAGCGGGCGAACGCAAAAAAAAAAAAAAAAAAAGAAAAAAAAAAGGTTCCGTAGATGTCATTGTACTGTGAAATTCCTAAAATTTATCGACACTATTTTTATCTAGTTCACCCAGCGGTGAACATAGTGGTGGTGACTTGCAGGTTAAAGTCTCTGTTGATGTTCTCATCTTTCAGTTTCAGAGTATCTCATTTTGTAAAAATTCAGTTTCTTGAGTTATTAGCGGGTCATCGTCATCATTGCACTCCGAACATGTCCATAGGTGCTCAAATCCCATCCTCAGCAAGTCCCGGAGTGTCCAGCGACTGACGACTCCAGTTCTGTGTTGGTTGATAAGTCTTCTTATACACGGCCACTAAGTTTCTCATTTCTGGCTGTGCCCATCTCTTTCATCTGAAGGAGTGATGTGGACTAGTGGTTATCGAATGTGGAAGACCTGTGCCGTTCCCACATCTCGGAGGGCATTGATGATACTCCTCATGAGTTTCATTCTTTCTTGTCTTGACTTAGCCTAGCTCTCAGTTATGTCTCATAATCTGCAGTTTTAACTACCCATTGAGTCCTCTTCAAACTCAGGAATTATGAATTCACATTTTAGTTATACATTAGGACAGGGCATTATCATGCCTCATTTTCTTAAAAAAGGGTTAGGGTCAAGGCAAAGAAATGCATATAAATACATCCAAATGCGAAGTGGCAGTGAAGCGAAATGAACAAATATATATAGAGAGAAAATAGGGAAAAAAGGTATGGTTAAAGCTTCAAGGGACAACACAAACCAGAACCATGTTTCGACACAATACGTCTTCAACATGAACAAACATACAACACACACACAGATATGTAATTAAAATAAACAAAACAGTAAATAATAAAAAAAAAGTAAAAAAAATAAATAATAAATAAAATAATAAAAAATCTTCTTCTTTCCTTCCTCATATGCCTTTCAGCGTCGAGGGGAGATATAATTCGCGGTCTTTTGCTCTTCTGTCGACCCATTTTTTTCGTGGTCGACCCTTGGGTCTGGTGTTCTCACAACGTTTGTTGAAGGCCGGTTGTGTTGTGTTTTGTTCTTTCTGCCATCTCACGTGGCCAAACCATTTTATCTGTTGTTTCCTTATATATTCTATGGCGGGGGATATTCCTAGCTTTTTTCTCAGTTCTTCATTTCTGATCTTATCTCTCAGACTGTTTCCTGTCATTCGTCTAACACATTTCATCTCTGTAGAGGTTATTTTTCTTATTGTTCTTGCATCTAGGGTCCAGGACTAGCATTGGCAGCACAACGTTGGGAATGAAGATTGTATTGTATAGTGCTCGTTTTGCCTCCAGTTATTTCCTTGTTGGATAATAGTGGTGATAACTGTCCGATGATTTGACAAGCTTTGTTGCATCTTGATTCTATCTCTGCTGTTTGAGAATTATCGTTTGTCATTAGACTTCCTAGGTATGTGAATTCCTCTACATGTTTTAGTTGTCTGTCTTCTATAGTTATGTTGATGTTCTGTTTATTTTTGGGGACATTCATGACCTCTGTTTTGTTGATTTTCATGTTGTATTTTGTGCCTGAGATGTTGAGTTTGTTTAAGTGTTCTTGTAGGTCTTCTATTGTTTCATGTATTAGTGCCTGATCGTCTGCAAATAGAAGCTCATTGATCTCTGTCTCTGATGGGTTGGCTAGCTTGCATATATGGTCCATGTATGTAATAAACAGTAGGGGGGATAGTACGCACCCCTGTCTTACGCCTGATCTAACTTCGAAGTGGTCTGTGTAACCTGCTGCTGTCCTGACCCTGCAGCTGCTGTTGACGTAGAGACTTTTAATTAGGTTGATTAGATGTTGGCTTACTCCGTATGTTGTTAGTATCTCCCACAGTTGTTCTCTGTTTACTCTGTCGAATGCTTTTTCCTGGTCAATGAAGGCTATGTATAAGTTTTGATTGTGTTCTGTCGTTTTTTCTGCAAGCTGTTTTAGTGTGAATAGTGCGTCAGTACATCCTCTGTTTTTTCGGAACCCCTTTGAGAATCGCTTAACCATAGTTCTATTATTGAATAAAAAATAAATTGAAAATAAAATTAATTAATTAAAAATTATTTTTTAATAAAAATTTTTTTTTTTTTTAATTATTTATTGTTTTTTTTATTAAATTTTAATTACCTATCTGTGTGTGTGTTGTATGTTTGTTCCTTTTGAAGGCGTATTGTGCTGAAATGTGGTTCTGGTTTGTTTTGTCCCTTGAAGCTTTAATCATACCTTTTTTTTGCTATATATATATATATATATATATATATTTTTTTTATTTTCTTTTAATTTCTGCTCATTTTCTTAACCATTGTCTCGACATCCATCCTCGCTGGACTATCTCACACCCATCAATGTACCTTCATTAATTTTTTTGTTATTTCAAACATTATGACTAATAAATGCATATATGAAACATTATGGCTAAACTTTGGATACAAAAACCAAAAAATGAAGTACAAAAAAATGCAAAACTTGTATTAAAAAATGTAACAAAATGAGACAATAACAATATATGAGATTGAGTATATATTATTCAACGGTGGGATTGTGAATCTATTGTCACTGGTTTAAGTGGTTGTCTCTGGTGTTGACAGTCACTCATTCAAACATGATATAGACGACAAGAAATTTCAACAAATATTTAATAACAACAAATTGTACTTCCTTTAAAATATCAAATTTTTACATTTTTTTTCTTAGTGAAATATGTTTACATATATAATATACATATAATATTTATGTAATAATTTGTGTGTTGGCACTGTTGTAAATATCGTAATTAGGAAATAGAAACAGTGGTGTGTACGAGTAAATAACATACAATTGTTAAGATGAGGAAAGTCAGCTATTCAAAAACACACTAGTAATATCTTAATCAGGTCGCATGTTCCCTGTAGAATGTTGCAATCACCACAGCCCGTCTGAAAGGATCTCTCTCTTTCCAGATCTCCCACTTCTTCTGTTGTCATGTTCAGGGTTTTTTTGATGTCTTGAAATCACCAATTTCTTGATCCATTCTTGATGACATCATAGAGGAACCACGCCTTCCATTACTGTTCTTTCTATCCCACTGTGTCTTTCGATATGACCATAGTATTTTAATTTCCTCTATAGAATGCTATTTCTACACCAGTTCTTTTTAATGTTTTTTATCCTTTTAGTGTCTTCATTTATTTTTTCATTTTCGAAGGTATCTTAAAGATTTTTCTATTTTGTTTCAAATGAATCTCTTTTTTTTGCATTTTGTGATATTGTCCATAATTCACGACCATATGTTGCATCAGGAAGATACAGGCTCTTAGTAATTTTAATTTCACTGCCCTGCTGGTATTGTGCCATTGACAATATAAACTCGAAAATGAAATTTTTATAATAAAATGGTTGGTTGGTAAAAATTGTGAGTGTTTAAATGGCAAACAATTGCTTAATGTGATAATCATACTACTACTAACTAACTATTGTCCTTTCGAGCCAAAGACGGCACATAGGGCAGAACCACAATCTCAAAAACAGAAACCTTGCGTGCCAAAGTGGCACATATTGCAAAGATCACTGCTAGATAATCATAACAAGCAAAAAATATGGACTAGATATGAATATCAAGATGACTAAATCTATGATCATAAACAAATAAAATTCTCAAGACCTACAAATAAAAATCACAGTTGAAGGAATACATCTGGAGACAGTTCAGAGCTACAACTACCTTGGACATACTATAACCAATGATGGAAAATGCAAAATTGAAATAAACAAAAGAATAGGTATGGCAGAAAGTAATTTTAATGCCATGAAAAATATACTAACAAAACAAATAACACCAGGTCTAAAACTAAGAATAGCAAAATGTTCCATCTTCTCAATTTTCCTATATGGTTCAGAAATATGGACATTAGACATGAAAACAAAATAGAGAATTGAAGCCTTTGAAATGTGGATATATAGAATAATAGGTAGAATTGGATGGAAGGAAAAGAAAACAAATGGTGAAGTCTTAAAACAACTAAAAATGAAAAGAGAACTACTAAGCACAATTCAAACAAGGCAAATATGATTTTTGGGCCATGTAAAAAAGACACAACAGCCTACTAAAAGTAATCCTGGAGGGAAAATACAAGGTAAATGAGGCGGACCAAGACTAACATGGACGAGTAACATCAAAAGATGGACAAATCAGTCTATGGCAACCTGCACCATCAAAGCAAGAGACAGAGCAGAATGGCGCTCCATGGTAGCCAACCTTCATTGCGGAGACGGCACTCGATGATATCATCATCAAATATCGGGCCTGCTGGCATAGGTGATCATGTCTCTCCACAACTTTCGATCTCGAAAGTTCTTAATCATTTCTGTTGTTGACCTTCTGCCAAGCCATTCTCTAAAGCTGTCTGGTATCTTTTCTCTTTGCTTCCCTCTATCTCTTCGTCCCTCAATTTTACCAGTTGTTACAATATATTCCAGTTGTTCTCTTCTCATTACATGGCCAAAAAATTATGATTGTTTTTTCCTAATATTGGAAATTAGCTCTCTTTTTGCTTTGGTCTCTATCAGAACATTTTTATTACTCTTCTTAGCTGTTCATGGTATTCTCAACATTCTTATGTAAAACCACATTTCTACAGTCGCCAGTGATTTCCTTGTATGTTGTCCTATTGCAATGATTCACATCCATATGTTCAGACTGGCTCTACATAACATTTCAGAACTTTTTTTCTTGCTTCTATTGTCAAAAATGGATTGCACAGTATCTTCCTCATTTTTTGGAAAGCTGCTTTTGCCTGAGCCATTCAGCATCTCAGTTCTGTTGTACATCTTCCGTCTGCGGTTAACAAAGTCCCCAAATATTTAAATTCATTTACCTGTTTTAATATTGTTCCACTTGTCTTTATTTTGCACTGAGGTGATGTCTTTTTCTTTGTTGTTCCCATTACCTCTGTCTTTTTGCTATTAAGACTGAGTCCTTTATTTTTGCTTTTTTTTCACTATAATGTCTAATATTTTTTGTAACTCATTTTTGCTCTTAGCGATTAAGACTGTATCATCAGCACACCATAGATTATTTTTATTATGACCTCCGATTGTTATTTCAGGCATGCCCCTTATGGATCTTAAAATAATCTCACTATAAATATTAAACAAATCTGGTGACAGCACACAACCTTGCCTAACACCCTGTTTTATTTGTTGAAAAATTTTCAATTGATTTCCAGTTCTTATGGCCGCTGTCTGTTGCCAGTACATATTCTTTATTATTCTTAGATCTTTGCTGTCTACATTTATGCCTTCTAAAATTTTGATTATTTCTGGGTGCTTTACTTTGTCGAATGCTTTGATATAATCTATGAAACATAGGTATAGATCTGTTTTCACCTCTATGGCTCTTTCTACTAAAGATCTTAAAATGTATATGGCATTGCTTGTTCCTTTACTTCTAACAAAACCACACTGTTCGTCACTAATTTCTGGACTGATTTTGCTTCGCACTCTTCGCAGGATGATTCTTAGTAATTCATGTGACTCATAAGGTTTATTGTGTGATGATCATCGCATTCAATCGTATCAGATTTCTTTGGTAGGGCTATGAACATTGATTTGAGCTGGTCGCCTGGTATATATCCGCTGTTGTAAATATCATTCAATATTTTTAAAAATTATTTCTATTCCAAAATCACCCATGGCTTCAATCTCCTCTTTAGTTATATTATCTGGTCCAGGAGCTTTTCCTGCTTTCATATTGCGCAAGGCGTCTTCCACTTCTTCTCTGAGTATTTCTGGTCCTTCTCCATTATCTTTAATATTTACTTCTGTTTGTTCATCATTGTAAAGATCTTTAATGTATTCTGGCCATCGTTCCCTATGTTTTCTTGATCAACCAACAGTTCTCCTTCCTTTGATCTTAAACATCCAGTTTTTGATTGCGTTTTTCTTCCTGTTAATTCTTCAATTTGTTTGTTTATAGCTTTGGCATCTCCTTTTAATTGCATTTCAATCTCTTTGTATCTCTCTTTTAGCCATGCTTCTTTTGCTTCATTGGATTTTATTACAATTTCTTTATTAAATTCTTATACTCATCTTTATTTCTTCTTCTTGTATCCATTGGCTGCAAAATGTCATCTGTCATCCATTTTTTTCTTGAATTTTTCCTCACTGGTGGTATGAACTTGTTTGATGTTTGTTGCACTGATTCTTTTAGCATTTCCTACTGTTCATAAACACTTTGTAACTTCTCTATTGCCTTGTTCCGTTTCTGAATTTTGATGTTATATTTGTCTTGCAACTTCTTGTCTGATTTGAGTAAATCTAAATTTAACTTGATGTTAACTAATGCTCATTTTGTTGTTTTTAATTTTACTCTAAGCTTTCCCACAACTGGTACAGTATCACTATTGCAATCTGCCCCTGGTCTAGTTTTCACACACACCAGACTGTTTCTAAATCAATTGTTTATCATTATGTAATCAATTTGATTGTGTGCATTGTCTCCTGGGCTTTTCCATGTCCACAGATGTCTTGGATATTGCTTAAACCAGGTGTTTCCTATCATCATGTTGTGTGTTCTTGCCCAGAAAATAAGTTTGTCACCTCTTTCTTTCTTCTCACCTAAGCCATAATTACCAACTGCTTCCTCAACACTCTTCTTTTCTACTTTTGCGTTGAGATCTCCTAGAACTATGGTGTTTTCATGTTGTTTGCATTCACGAAGTGCTTTAACTCGTCGTAAAATTTATCAACTGTTTCATCTAGACTGTCTGCTGTTGGTGCATAAACTTGTATGATATTTATATCTGTTGGGTTTCCATTCAATTTCACTAAAAGGACTCTGTCAGATATTGGGTAAAAGCCTTTCACTGTTCTTGCTCTTTCTGCATCCAAGATGATACCTACTTCTCTTTGGTGTTCGTACCTCCAGAATAGATTATTTTATGTTCATCAGAATATATGCCCTCTGATCCAGAGTATCTCGTTTCGCAAAGTCCCAATAAATGTAAACCCATTCTTTTCATTTCCTGTTTTCCCTTCTGCATGAGTGTTCCCACATTCTAAGTACCTATCTTTAGTGTCTGTTTTATCTTTATTTTGCTTGCAGTAGCTCGATGAACGATCAGGTTCACCTGTAGCACATTATGTTCCCTACCGGAGGGTTTTCCATTGGAATGCCCCATAACATTGTTGTCATGATTTCTATTATTGTGGCGATTCATGATTGTACAAAGAAATTGTGACAATGGTTTTCTGTTGCCTTCTGTCGGTTTGTTTATGGTTGGCTCTGCTAGCCTTTGACTAAATAGTCTCACCCAGAAGGCAGTGGGGTTGTTTTACTTCAGGGTACCCTGCCATAGCCTTTTACTCTCCCGAGCATACCTGCAAGGCAGCAGGACAGCCACAGGTTGTACTGCTTACTGCATACATACATATATATGTATGTATATCTGAAAATATAATAACATTTTACATTTGCCACTACGTCCCTATCCAAGAATTCAACAAGAGCATTTCATTCACAGTTTATGCAGATGTATTTGATGTGCGGAGAATGTTTTTTAGCAAAACATCATCTGTCCCACTAAATATGGAAGTAGGTGATCCATTACTGTCAACTAAAAGAGAAACTTCACAGTTGGTTATGTGGCACAGCATCCTTCAAGATTATTTGTAGAATTTGATTTCTTGTCAAAGCTTTCATTTAATGACAATTTTTGTTTGTTTGCGAAGTTTGCGTAACTGTGGGTTGTTGATGAGAGTATAGGTCAGCAGCCAGCGTGTAGTTGCTCGACTTAATCCTCGGTGTTCTGTTTGTTAAAAAAAAAAAAATTAAAGATACAAATTTAGTTATAATTAATTACTAAAGATGACTGAACAATAAAAATTTAGTCCAGAAAATAATTTTTTTTAATAGCTTGCACACACACACAAATATCTTTTTTTTTTTTAATTGAAAAGAACAAGAAAATGAATGCTCAATAAAATAAAATAATTTAACTCAAAATAAAATTATGCTAAAATACAAATAAAGAGCATATCCATGCACTCACATGCAACCCTGTTAGCAATAAAGATATATCTTACCATTTCTTTCAACAAAAGTCCTTGGAATTTCTGAGTGGGCTGCTAAAGCAGGGCTATCAACAAGGTGGTCAACCCTATAGTTCATGTGCCTGCTCAGACAAATGTACAGATAATTAATGTAACCAAATGTTAATATAATAGAAGTTGTACAATATAATAGAAGTTGTACAATATAATAGAAGTTGTACAATATAATAGAAGTTGTACAATATAATAGAAGTTGTACAATATAATAGAAGTTGTACAATATAATAGAAGTTGTACAATTTAATAGAAGTTGTACAATATAATAGAAGTTGTACAATATAATAGAAGTTGTACAATATAATAGAAGTTGTACAATATAATAGAAGTTGTACAATATAGTAGAAGTTGTACAATATAATAGAAGTTGTACAATATAATAGAAGTTGTACAATATAATAGAAGTTGTACAATATAATAGAAGTTGTACAATATAGTAGAAGTTGTACAATATAGTAGAAGTTGTACAATATAATAGAAGTTGTACAATATAATAGAAGTTGTACAGGTGCAATATTTTCACTCAGGCAGCTAGTAGAGAAGAACATAAAATCTAAAAAAAGAATCTGCGCATGGCATTAGTGGACCACAAGAAAGCTTTCGATAGGGTGGATAGAAATGTATGTTGACAAACATTGGCTGATTACAAGTAGATGACCACCATATCAGATTATTATAAGAGCTTATATAGTAACTGCAGAAGCATAATTAGAGTGAATAAAGCGAATAATAAATATCCAAATGCAGTAACATCTGGAGTAAGTCAAGGGTGCATATCGTCACCACTCTTGCTTATCACTTACATCGACAAAATATGCAAGTATGCCAAATTACAAAGTGAAGATATCAATGAGCAGCTTTGTACTGATGACCAGGTCCTAGTAGCTTTTGAAGAAACAGAACTTCAACATTTGTTGTCCTTAAATAAAGAATGCAAAACTGATAACATGAAAATGACTGAAAAAAAAGTTATGTCGAAAGAAGACAAAAGAAGACATTAAACATATCTATAGAACACCAATTTGATTCAATGAGAAGTGACCCATAGTTGAATAGTTGTGTTAAGATCTGTAAACTAAAGTTCATTAAGATCCTTCTTCACCTTCTCATGGTGGGCATGGCAAAAGACTACCCAGCCTGACCAAACATCCCCCTTAGGTTGGATGATGAAGTGTTTTCATTGGCAATTGACAAGAAGCAAAGTATTGTGGCAAAAAAAGAAGTTTGACTTATAAGATAAGTCTTGTGAAATACTGCAGAGACAATCTTTATCATGATGAAGTCTTATTAAGATGGCAACACTATTCACCTCACTAGAAAAGATACAAATATATAACCAGAGAATCACAAAACAGACACTGAGTATTTCTGGGTCTTTCTGGCTTTCTTATTTACTTTCTGTCAATTGGTCTACATCTTCTGTACAATGGAGACTCAAGATGTTCTGTTCTCTGATGCTCACAGCTCATCTGTGCTCTTCAAAATTCACAATGTTTTTCAGAAAGATGCAAGGCTGGTGACAATAGGCATCCATGACATACTTCATCTGAAGCAGCAACTATACCCATGTTGTCTATCTATCTATTGTCCTTTCGAGCCGAAGACGGCACATAACCTTGCATGCCAAAATGGCACATATTGCAGAGATTACTGCTTCTAAAATCTGCTGTTTCCATAACAATACTTTTTACAATGACAGCTTGTCAAGCCATCGATCAATCTCCTTAGTCACCTCTTACGACATGCCTGGAAGGTCACAGTGTTGCTATTCTTTACTTTCCTCATAATGAGGCCCCGGTAACACACAGGAATACCCATGTTGTGCGTGACCCATATTTTATTTATATATATATATATATGTATGGCCTTTTTCATCTTGTCAGACAGTTTAGTGGAGGCTATTGTGTATTTTGTTGAGGTTTTGTTTTTGTCAAACAGCTTCTTTCATGGCTGATTCTATCAATGTTTGACAACACACTTGGCCACAGAATAAACAAGTCAGGCCCACCGATCCACAGGGTTTTCAATCTTTTCTTCATGTGTCTTTTCTGTTCCATGTTTTGCCACTGTACAACCTCAAATGATGTTAATGTCATTTTTATACAGGCTCTCCATGATGTACAATCTCTTGCCAAATGTCCCCAATCATTTTCACAGATGGAGAACTCCATTCAGAGATGATTTACAGATATCTCTATATCGTAGTTTAGGTCTGCCCATTCATCTTTTCTCATGTATTATAGTTCACCATCTTGTATTTGCTTAAGAATGTGGTTTTCTTCCATTCGCTGGACATACCCAAGCAAACTTAACCTTTGGCCTCTGAGCCCTGACATGATTGTTAGGGGTTATTATATGTTATATATTATATATTATGCGATGATCATCGCACAATAAGCCTTATGAGTCATATGACTAAAATATTACTAAGAATCATCATGCGAAGAGTGCGAAACAAAATCAGTCCAGAAATTAGCGATGAACAGTGTGGTTTTGCTAGAGATAAAGGAACAAGCAATGCCATTTATATCATAAGATCTTTAGTAGAAAGAGCCATAGAGGTGAAAACAGATCTATACCTATGTTTCATAGATTACACCAAGGCATTTGACAAAGTAAAGCACCAAGAAATAATCAAAATTTTAGAAAGCATAAACATAGACAGCAAAGATCTAAGAATAATAAAGAATATGTACTGGCAAACAGACAGCGGCCATAAGAACTGGAAATCAATTGAAAATTTTTCAACAAATAAAACAGGGTGTTAGGCAAGGTTGTGTGCTGTCACCAGATTTGTTTAATATTTATAGTGAGATTATTTTAAGATCCATAAGGGGCATGCCTGGAATAACAATTGGAGGTCATAATATAAATAATCTAAGGTATGCTGATGATACAGTATTAATCGCTGAGAGTGAAAATGAGTTACAAGAAATGTTGGACATTGTAGTGAAGGAAAGCAAAAATAAAGGACTCAGCCTTTATAGCAAAAAGACAGAGGTAATGGTAACAACAAAGAAAAAGACATCACCTCAGTGCAAAATAAAGACAAGTGGAACAATATTAAAACAGGTAAATTAATTTAAATATTTGGGAACTTTGTTAACCTCAGACGGAAGATGTACAAAAGAGGTGAGATGTAGAATGGCTCAGGCAAAAGCAGCGTTCCAAAAAATGAGGAAAATACTATGCAATCCATTTTTGACAATAGAAACAAGAAAGAGAGTTCTTAAATGTTACGTAGAGCCAGTCTTAACATGCGGGTGCGAATCATGGACAATAGGACAACAGACAAGAAAATCACTGGAGTCTGTAGAAATGTGGTTTTACAAAAGAATGTTGAGAATACCATGGACAGCTAAGAAGAGTAATGAAGAGGTTCTGAGAAAGGTCAAAGCAAAAAGAGAGCTAATTTCCAATGTTAGGAAGAGACAATCATCATTTTTTGGCCATGTAATGAGAAGAGAACAACTTGAATATATTGTAACAACTGGAAAAATTGAGGGATGAAGAGATAGAGGGAAGCAAAGAGAAAAAATAACAGACAGCTTAAGAGAATGGCTTGGCAGAAGGTCAACAACAGAAATGATAAATAGCTGCCGAGATAGAATGTTGTGGAGAGACATGATCACCTATGCCACTAGGCCCGGTACTTGATGATGATATATAAACAAGTACGCATAAGTCAAACAACGTATAAAATTACCTTGGTCTATAATCGGGAGTAATTAAAGATGTACCACTAGATTCTGCTGGATTATGATATTGTGTTAACCGAGCTGCCATTATTCTTGTCCACAGTAGATGTGCAAACACTCTCATGCAGGGATTGTTGTGGGCATTGTCCACAAGGAGCATGGAGACATAGGCTGCATGACCTGAGTAGAGTGACAACTATAATTTATGATACATATAAATACATGTACAAACTTATCTTAGTGTGTCCCATTTCACACTGGTATGTGCTGTTTATCTAAACTATCTCTGACTTTATGATATATATAAATACATGTACAAACTTATCTTAGTGTGTCCCATTTCACACTGGTATGTGCTGTTTATCTAAACTATTCTCTGACTTTATGATATATATAAATACATGTACAAATTTTTCTTAGTGTGTCCCATTTCACACTGGTATGTGCTGTTTATCTAAACTATTCTCTGACTTTATGATATATATAAATACATGTACAAACTTATCTTAGTGTGTCCCATTTCACACTGGTATGTGCTGTTTATGTAAACTATTCTCTGACTTTATGATATATATAAATACATGTACAAACTTATCTTAGTGTGTCCCATTTCACACTGGTATGTGCTGTTTACCTAAACTATTCTCTGACTTGTAGCAGTTTCTCTTTTATACGATAAAACTATAATCTTCAATACTCTCTCTATACAGGTTTGTGGAATATTTATGTAGAATGAGATCTATCTAAGGTCCTTCTCAATAAATAAAATACAAATAAAAAGATTTCATGAAACAACATTGTCAATTTTCATATCAGTTGATCTTGACTATCTTCTGTTTTGCAAATGTGATTTAGTAATCCTATGCCATAAAATATCACAAAGAAAATTAAAATAATAGACTTAACAACACAGGTACAACATGAAGATCAACACCAACAAGACAGAAATAATGAACATCACAAAAGAAAAATAAAACATCAACATAACAATACATAGTGACCAGTTAAAATAATGAATTTAAATATTTAGGAAGTTTAGTAAGAAACAATAACTCACAAGTAGTGGAAATATACTCAAGATACAATAAAGCTTATCAAATGATTAGACAATTGTTATTCTACTACCCAACAAATAAATAATCTTAGAGGCAAATTTTTCCTTTCCAAGGTTAGTAGGCTGCTGTGTCTTTTAACATGTCCAAAAAATGTTATTTGTTGCTGCTTAGTGTCATTTTTGTTATGATTCTCTTGCTTAGTATTAACATTATTGTGAAACTAAACAAATTTAAAGTTTTATTGAAACTTACCTCTGTCCAATGACATAAGATTACTGGGAAACACACTCCTGTCCAAACGGGCAATAGAAAATATTCCAAAGAAAGTACTTTGAAGAATTCTGAACAGGCAAGTGAAGAGGCCAACTGCCATGTTGGTGAACAGTGAGTAGTAGTTGACAATTTCATAAAATTTCCTGAAAGAATTTTTCTTTCATCATACGCCAGGTAGATTATAGAATAGGTTTGACACACATTCTGAAAATTGGCAGTTTCTTCTTTTGCATTTGTAACCGAGTATCATGCTACGGATACATTTAGATCATATTTAAACAAGTATAAGGACATATGACAAAAATATAATGACAAGACAAATATATATATATATAATATTAAGAGTGAAGAAAACTGAAGAAGCAAGTCGAGAATAAAAACTGCTGTCACTGGCCCAAACAAGGTGACACAGGAAATACCTCAGAACTCCTTACAAAGTTGCAAACTGAACATGACCTTATGCTTTTTAGGTAATTTTGTAAAAAAGAAAAAAGTGAAGTACCCCCGTCACGCCAAGTGGCGTATAGGGAATATGGTGTTAGTGACCATAAATTTTACAGACCTTCGGCACATGATTTTTGGGGTAATGTGGTCGGTATTATGCCCGTGCAGCTTTACTGTCCCTGAAAAAAATCCGGTACCCATTAAAGGCTGGGTGAACCCGGAAGCCGTCGGTTGGGATCGAACCCTAGCTCTTGTAGGTAATTTTGTACTCAACCTAAATGTGGGCCACATAGTTCAATGCCCTGTTTTAGACCAAGACCGGACAGAACAACCATTTTAAAGCACATACTCCAAAAATAGAAAAAACTGGGATCTTCACTTTAAAGTTCAGGGGAGATGAACATTCTTAAACTTCACTTCTCTGGAAATACAGGCCAGTCGTTCTGGAAAAATAGAGTGATTAACCAAAATACAAATAACAAGAAACCGGAAGTACCCTCTTTTGAGGTGAGAAAGACATGAAGATCAGTACATGAGTACCAAAATGGCGTCCTTGTTAAAGAAAGGTCGTCCAACTCAGATAGTAGCAGATCCTGACTGACTGAACTCAGGAAATTTCCAGATCTTTGTTCTGAGGTTTGGTTATACATTCAATTTTTATGCTCAATAGATTATGCCAACAGATGGGGTCTTTCTTCAATTCTTCTTGTACCCTTCTCGAGTATCAAGGAAGATATAAAATTTTGGTTCTCACACATTAGTTAGCATCAATCATTGACAATTGATATTGTAGTAGTATTTCTTTGATGTTGTCTGTCCATCAATAAAGACAAGTGGAACAATATTAAAACAGGTAAAAATGAATTTAAATATTTGGGAACTTTGTTAACCTCAGACGGAAGATGTACAAAAGAGGTGAGATGCAGAATGGCTCAGGCAAAAGCAGCTTTCCAAATAAATGAGGAAGATACTATGCAATCCATTTTTGACAATTGAAACAAGAAAGAGAGTTCTTAAATGTTATGTAGAGCCAGTCTTAACATATGGATGCGAATCATGGACAATAGGACAACAGACAAGAAAATCACTGGAGTCTGTAGAAATGTGGTTTTACAGAAGAAATTTGAAAGTACCATGGACAGCTATGAAGAGTAAAGAAGATGTTCTGAGAGAGGTCAAAGCAAAAAGAGAGCTAATTTCCAATATTAGGAAGAGACAATCATCATTTTTTGGCCATGTAATGAGAAGAGAACAACTGGAATATATTGTAACAACTGGAAAAATTGAGGGATGAAGAGATAGAGGGAAGCAAAAAGAAAAAATACCAGACAGCTTAAGAGAATGGCTTGGCAGAAGGTCAACAACAGAAATGATAAATAACCGTCGAGATCGAATGTTGTGGAGAGACATGATCACCTACGCTAGTAGGCCCAGTACTTGATGATGATGATGTCCATCTTACTCTGGGTCTGCCTCTTGTGCTTCTCCCTTCTCTTTTAATATAAGCTTTGTACGGTAATAAATCACATAGCATTCTTTCTAGATTGGTAAATCATTTTATTTGTTGTTTCTGTATGTAGTTTAGGATTTGTTCAATGCTTACTCTTTCTCTTATAATACCATTTCTGATTCTGTATTTTCTGGTCACTCCAAGTGCTTTTCTCAGGCATCTCATCTCTGCGGTGACAAGCCTTCCTTTATGCTTTAGTCGTAAGTAACCATGTTTGGCATTAGTAGCACAATGTCGGAATGAATATACTTTGTATAAGCTGTTTCTAGGTGGTCATAGGCATTGCAAAGATGAAATGCCCCCATGAATTTATACATGTGGATATCATAAATGCCGCAAAATTTGTCTGCCAAATGTCTTTTAGGAACTAAGATAATTGAATTGTATGTACATGATTACTATTTCATAAACTGAGTACTTTCGCTGATCAGGCTGATATGTCCTGGGGATGGAGGTTAATGTAGTCTTCCATCCATGGTCTTATTTACTTTCAATTTCTATCTATCTATTGACCTTTCGAGCCGTAACCGGCCCATAGGGCGTAGACCAAGATACACCTTCTCCTATATGAATTTTTGTTCTAGCAGTTTTCTTTTAAAGATATTTTATCAAATCTCGCCATCTGTCTCTGTTCTGTGCAAGCAGTTCTATCTCATTGAGGGAGCCGATTCCTGCTGCTCTTGGCTTTCAATTTACCCACAAAATAACAGGGTGTTATCATAACCAGGGTGTACTTTCTGGACTGGGTCTTGATGGGAACTGGAGCATATCCGTGCAATAGCCTTGAGGTAATTTGAAATGTGCACAAATTTAAACATAACAAACAAAATTGAATACTAAACAATGTTACTATTGTTCAGATATATCTGGACTTCTGTGAAAACATTGTGTATGCTCCTGCTACATGTCACATTATGGTTCTATTAGCCCTGCTCAGACTATTTTCTCTTCATTTTTTTCTTGTATCAATATGGTTGATGAGGGAGATTACAATTTTTAGTTCTTGCACTTCTTGCAGCTTTACTATTATCATTGATTCTGCTGTAGAGATTCCATACTAGTGTCATTTGATTTTGTTGTAGAGTTTCTTTAATGATGTCATGTTATTCTGTTGTAGAGTTTCCTTATTGTTGTCATTTGATTCTGTTGTAGAGTTTCCTTAATGTTGTCATTTGGTTCTTTTGTAGAGTTTCTTTAATGTTGTCATTTGGTTCTGTTGTAGAGTTTTCTTAGTATTGTCATTTGATTCTGTTGTAGTTTCCTTAATGTTGTCATTTGATTCTGTTGTAGTTTTTCCTTAATGTTGTCATTGGATTATGTTGTAGATTTTCCTTAATGTTGTCATTGGATTCTGTTGTAGATTTTCCTTAATGTTGCCATTTGATTCTGTTGTAGATTTTCCTTAATGTTGTCATTTGATTCTGTTGTAGATTTTCTTTAATGTTGTCATTTGATTCTTTTGTAGATTTTCCTTAATGTTGTCTTTTGATCTTACTCTGGGTCTGCAATGAGCCCTGTTTCCTTCTTCCCTTCTTATACATTCCTGGCTTGAGTATAGAGTTAAAGGGCCTTCACTCCAGGTGGACAAAACATCTTATTTGTTATCTCTGCCTGTATGCAGTTTTAGATTAGGTTACTTCTATTCCTTCTCTTATAGTTTCATTTCTAATTCTTGTCTCTTCTGATCGCCCCAGCTGCTTTTCTCACATATTTGTGGTTACTAACTCCGCTTCTAAGATGTTGTCAGTGACCATGTTTGACACTGGTAGATATTACAAAAATCAGACTCTTCTTCAGGATTCACCCATTAAGTGGGCATGGAAGTGCTGTGTTGCTAGTTTATGGTTAAGCTGCAAAATCTGCACTTTTTTTGTATGAAATATCCATTTTTAGCATTCATAGATTTTTTAAAAATTGTCTAAGCAGCAGGCATTTTGGCCTACTCTTTTCAACTTTTAACTGCCAAGAGTTCTTTAACATGCACAGAGTGCACACAGGACTTCCCATATCGACTTGGTTAGAAATCGGCACTCACTACCCACACACTTGGGAAGGGGGGAAAAGAAAAGACACAATTAAACCATGAATTTAAGGAAAGAAGTTCTCACCATCGGTGGCAGAATTTGAACAGGGGAACTTCTGGTCCAGAGGCTAACATATTACCTCAGACCACCCTGTCCACAAATCAGACTATAAAAATTGTAACTAATGAAAATAGTATAACTTGTAAAGTCGAAAATGTCCCATTTATAGAAATTTATAAACTATGACCCACCCATTTGAATCAAATAAAACATTTTGGTATCCTTGACAAACCTGTTATCAACGTTCAGTGGTTGATTCTCATCTGTGTCCTTCAACTTTTCTTGCAGTAAAACTTTTTTTGCCATGAATACTTGTAAATAAAATAAAACAAACACAAAGGCAGGGAAACTGAAAGTAGAAAAGTTAACAATAAAGTCAATCAACAAAACAAATGTATCTCTTATTACCAACATTTGTTAATATTTCTCCATTTTGTATGAAGTCTCAATCCATTGAAATATCCCTGTGTATTATTTTCATCAAAGTCAAATTCACATAATCCTATCAAACTTGTACTCCTGAGAAAGAGAATAATGTGAGTCTTCTTCTTCTTCTTCTTTCCTTCCTCATCTGCCTTTCAGCGTCGAAGGGAGATATCATTTGCGGTCTTTTGCTCTTCTTTTCACCTCTGCTGCTGTTATGTTTCCTAGTGCTTCTAATATTCCATCGACCCATCTTTTTCATGGTCGACCCTTGGGTCTGGTGTTTTGACAACGTTTGTTGAAGGCTTATTGTGTTGTGTTTTGATCTTTCTGCCTTGTCATGTGGAAACCATTTTATCTGTTGTTTCCTTATATATTCTATGGTGGGGGCTATTCCTAGCTTTTTTCTCAGTTCTTCATTTTTGATCTTGTCTCTCAGACTGTTTCCTGTCATTCGTCTAACACATTTCATCTCTGTAGAGGTTATTTTTCTTATTGTTCTTGCATCTAGGGTCCAGGTCTGGCATTGGTAGAACAACGTTGGGATGAAGATTGTATTGTATAGTGCTCGTTTTGCCTCCAGAGTTATTTGCTTGTTGGACAATAGTGGTGATAACTGTCCAATGATTTGACAAGCTTTGTTGCATCTTGATTCTATCTCCGCTGTTTGAGAATTATCGTTTGTCATTAAACTTCCTAGGTATTTGAATTCCTCTACTTGTTTTAGTTGTCTCCCTTCTATAGTTATGTTGATGTTCTGTTTATTTTTGGTGACATTCATGACTTCTGTTTTGTTGATGTTGATTTTCATGTTGTATTTTGTGCCTGAGATGTTGAGTTTTTAAGTGTTCTTGTAGGTCTTCTATTGTTTCATGTATTAGTGCCTGATCGTCTGCAAATAAAAGCTCGTTGATCTCCTATATCTCTGATGGGTTGGCTAGCTTGCATACATAGTCCATGTATGTAATAAACAGTAGGGGGGATAGTACACACCCCTGCCTTACACCTGATCTAACTTCGAAGTGGTCTGTGTAGCCTGCTGCTGTTCTGACCCTGCAGCTGCTGTTGATGTATAGACTTTTAATAAGGTTGGTTAGATGTTGGCTTACTCCATATGTTATTAGTATCTCCCACAGCTGTTCTCTGTTTACTCTGTTGAATGCTTTTTCCTGGTCAATGAAGGCTATGTATAAGTAATAATGTGAGTAAATTATAAAAAAGAAAAAGAACAAGATTAAGTAAAAGAAACAGGTTTGTTCAGTTCCAATGGCATATATGGGATATGTTGTTCATGTTCATTTATTACTGAAGACACCCAAAAGGCTGGAATGGTCAGTAACTGATAGATTATTGATTGGTAAAGGTCATAAACCAGAAATGAACAAGATCCTACTACATCTATCCAAGAATATTTTGGAAATCAAATAACTAGTCTGGTCAATCAAGAAGGAAGAAAAGAGGACAGTAAGCTTGTACCAAAATTGCATTGCTGAAGTCAGATGTGTTGGATCACAAAATACCTCATTTTGTAAGTGACAACACAAATCATCTTTGACAATTTATCTACCTTTAAGAGCTAATGATGATGAGGATAATCGCTGTGGGAACACAGAAAGAAACGACTGTCCTTGTTTATTTTTTATTATCGGCACTATTTTGAACAATGTGATCAACTTCATGCCAGTGTTTTTATCTCCTAGAAAAAACCTGGCATCCATTTAAGGCTAGGTGAACCTAGAAGCTGTTTGTATACTAGGATTGAACTAGAATCCTTGTCCTCAGTAGACAACCAGTTTAAATCACCACTCTACCACAATCCAAAATAAAATATTGTTTAATCAATGTTGCTACATCAAGTCATCTGTAATGATCATTTTAAGATCACAGATGACTATCACTATGATCACTTCTATAGTGAGACAGTCACACATTGGTAAAACATAGATCAATTGTATAACTGGCTTAGAACAAAATTATGATCTTACCCTTGGTTTTTAGAAACACATTATTGCAATCTTTATTCATACTTTAATCTTTGCTATTAGTGTTCATACTTGGTTACAGCTGGCAAAATAGATGGAAAGAGAGATCGCGGACGACAAATAGAGAAAATACTTGATAGCCTGGTGTCATGGCATGGAAAACAGTCAACAACAGAACTGATACAATGCACTGTAGATAGAAGATTGTGGAAGGACATGATAGTCTACACCAATCGATATGGCACATGATGATGATAATTAGTGTTTATGCCTCTTCTTATCATTGGCATATAATTATGGCTCTGCTGAATATACATCACAACAGCCTAAACTTAAAAAGGAAAGAGGCCAAAGCAAAAAGAGGATTAATATCCAATATTAAGTAGAAACAATCATCATTTTTTGGCCATGTAATGAGAAGGGGACTGCTGGAATATATTGTGATAACTGGGAAAATTGAGGGATGAAGAGATAGAGGAAAGCAAAGAGAAAAGATACCAGACAGCTTAAAAGAATGGCTTGGCAGAAAGAAGGTCAACAAGAGAAACGATAAATAACTGTCGAGATCAAAAGCTGTGGAGAGACATGATCATGAAACTTAAAAAACTGCATTAAATTGATTATTTTCATCTGGCATATAATGAAAAAAAGACTTCACTGCAGGCATATTTATAAATGAATATCAATATTAGTCAATTTTTTATTAAAAATTATAACAAAAATCAGAAATATTTTCTTCAAATATTGATCATACCTCAACAGTTGAACAAAACTTATAAGTAAGTCATCCAATTCTTCCGTTTTGGCAAGGAAGTAAAAGCATAATATGGGAACAAGAGTCAGGAGGTGCACACTTGCAAAACATATAATAATTCCTATCAAAAGACAAAAAGGAAAAGGAAACATTAATAACAGATTTTTATGAGATTTTTGTTAATTGACAGAAGAGAAAGAATAAATAACAATTTAAACATTTCTGTTAGATGACAGAAGAGAAAATAATGAAGTGATAGTTTTATAACCAACTGCACCGTGAAAATGTCTGTGATTTGAAATAGTTAATAAAAAATCATTAACAGGACTTTTTTCATCAGAAATAGTGCAGAATGTGTTCCTGTAAAATTTTAGAATAGTAATGGCCGCTGAACTTACTTACTTATTAATATTTCCATCTGATAAATGCTATATAAACATAATACAATTTTGTTGAATATAATATCAATTCAACAAATGTAAGTAGGTCTCCATCAGAACTTGAGTGTATTACGACTTTCTCACTTGTGGAATGAGATGATAGTGTTCTAGTAGAGGTAAAACACCATGCACTGTTGACACATGGCGAGGGATATAATAACATGAGAAGAAACATAATAAATGGAAACTAGAAGCAAAAATGTTTTGTTTGAGGCCGGATAATTATTACTTAAAATGACAATTAAAGTACATACCCCACAACATGAACCCCAGCTGGTAGCCAGGGAATGTCATACTTCTTGTCTGGAGAGAATACAAAACATGAGAAAAGTAACTTTTTGTACATTCATTTATAATTTTGTACTCATATATGGTCAATTAGAAGCAACACTTTGCTCACACTTACAGTGCATGTATATATGCATGCACGTACGATGCACATAAACAAATATTAAACATAAGAGCAAATCAATCAGAAAATATTTTTACAAATTTTCCAACTAAAAATAATTATAATCAAAATTATCACTTCAGGGGCCAATTAGATCATAATTTAAAGAAAAATCTCAGTAAAAAATGCTTACAATTAAATATTGTAGTCACAGAAAGCTATACATGAAACTAAACATTACAAATTCAGAAACCAAGCATGAAAGTGCACATTTCTGATGATCAAGTATAAAACCAAATATATAGACATCAAAAAGTTAATAATAAAATAAACATTACAAGTCCCATTAAAGCAAGTTATTAACTAACTGCACATCTCCAAAGTGAAGCAAATAACTATTAAATAAATATCTGAAATCAAGAATATAACCATATAACCAGTATACAAATATACAAACCTGGAAGTCAAGCATGTAATCAAATAACCATTATGCAAATCACAGAAAGTCAAGTATTAAACCAAACATACAAAGCTCTGACAGAAAGTTATAAGTGAAACAAAAACATACAAATTTCAGAAAGTCTTGAAATTAAAAAAAAACATAATGAGGAATACTCACACAGTCATACAATTTTCATTGTAAACAAATGCTAGTAAGATCATGTACATTGCTACGTATCAAGTGTTTAGAAAAGCCATGCACTCTGCAACAAAGTACAGTTTGTACAAGTTATATATTAATAAATAAAATCTTATTAATCTGAAATTAATTCTTTTTCTTCATTATATCCTATTTTGGGCTAATGATGCCAATTTCAGCAATGTACTACAGTTATCCCATGGCTTCCTCAAAGAGCTAAAGATCTTGTCATATTGCAAAACCATCCCAGAAACTAGAATTTGCCTCAATTTGAACTGTACAGATTGCATGTTAGTGAATATCTTCTATATTTATAGGATTTTCGTTTTTCAGCACTAGGTCCACAATTTGAAATAGATAAAACTCCCCAGCTTGACTGAAATGGTTGTTTCTTTCAACTAGCCTGAAATCTCACGAATAACATCACTTTGTTATTATCCTTGCCATTATGAAGATTTGTCTAACCTTAAGTTATGCATCTATTTAGGCTAGAGACTCAGGCTGATCGGGCGTAATACCGACCACATTACCCCAAAAATCATGTGCTGAAGGTCTGTAAAATATAGGGTCACTAACACCATATTTCCCTATACGCCACTTGGCATGACGGGGGTACTTTACTTTTTTTTTTTTTTTTTTTTAACTCAGGCTGATGCTTGCTTTTCTGGTTGGATCTTCTTCTTCTTTCCTTTCTCATTTGCCTTTCAGCATTGAGGGGAGACCTGGTTGGATGTACTTCAATAATCATAGGTCAACCAAAACCTTGCACAAGTCAACAGAGTGTTTGATTCTCAAGTTAAATGTTCTATATAAACTACTATTCCAAGCTAACAATCTTCAAGGTGGTCTGAGCTTTGCTTTAACTTTCCCCATCTTAAACTGCTTTCTTCTGGAGTTAAGGAAAGGCTAGGAGAGCAGAAGATAGTTGATTCAAACTAGCCAGCAGGGTCAACAGCAGAAGCCATTCAATACCCCACTGTTACTTTTTCATGGATGCAACAAATGATGTGTCCAGTGCAGTGAGATCAATTAAAGGATGGTCACAATAATTTTTAGTTTGGTAAAAAGTGCTAAAATAGAAGATCTAGTAGTGTGCAACCCAAACTGATAAAAGACAGACATGCTTCAACCTGTTTACAGGTTAAAGATCACCAAGAAAGAAACTGCAACTTGCCACATTAACATAGGTCCAAGAGTTAAGTTTTAGAGTGAACTCTGTAGCATATTAATAAACACACAAACATAGGTCCAAGAGTTAAGGTTTTAGAGTGAACTCTGTAGCATAAACACACAAACATTTTCATATTCTAAATTATTTATCTTATCTTGATGACCACCATGAAAATTACGAATAAACTTAAGGTGAATGTGCTTAATGAAATAACACTTCTACTTCTAAAATTAATGAATCTTTAACTTTACACACCAAAATATTTTGAGGTGTCTTATTCAACACAGGTAGAAATGTTTTGTTTCCCTGGTAGATCTTCAGAATATCAAACCTGTGAACAAAGATGTTTAGATAGACTGAGGTTAGTCTCACAATAAAGAAAAATAATGATTGGATAGAGCAAAATTGATTGATTAGTTAATATAAGTGATCACAATGCAAACAAAGATTCTTGATCTCTTTCTGCAAATGAAAAAGAATATTCAAACTTTTCGCACCAGAAGATCTTTAGTTAAACATAATCATTTAATTTATAATCACCCTCAGTTATTACTTTATACTTGTGCCATGTTTGGTTCCAGATTCCTTAAAATCAGAATTGTAGTTCATTAATTGTTATATCCACACATGAATAAAGTGTTCTTCAAACACCATCATTATCCACAGTTAATGAACAATCACTTTCTATAGTTAATGTTTACATTATAGGTAACAATGAAGTTTACATTATAGTAACAATGAAGTTTACATTATAAGAAACAATGATGTTTAAATTATAGACAACAATGAAGTTTACATTATAGGTAACAATGAAGTTTACATTATAACAATGAAGTTTACATTATAAGAAACAATGAAATTTACAATATAGGTAACAATGAAGTTTACATTATAGGTAACATTGAAGTTTAAAATATAGGTAATAATGATGTTTACATTTTAGGTAACATTGAAGTTTACAATATAGGTAACAATGATGTTTACATTATAGACACCAATGAAGTTTACATTATAGGTAACAATGAAGATTACATTATAGTAACAATGAAGTTTACATTATAAGAAACAATGATGTTTAAATTATAGACAACAATGAAGTTTACAATATAGGTAACATTGAAGTTTACAATATAGGTAACAATGAAGTTTACATTATAGGTAACAATGAAGTTTACAATATAGGTAACAATGAAGTTTACATTATAGGTAACAATGAAGTTTACATATGGGATCTCTATTCTAGACTCATGCATATCCAGGACTATTGTCACACAAACTTCAGAATGCACAATGACATCATCATCATATATATTTTTATATATAACCTCAAATCTGCCATATAACATTAATCTTCTGCAGAATGGACTGAAAATCTGACAGGCCAGATATCACCAGCATCATCATGTACCATGCCTGCTGGCATAGTTGATCATGTCTCTCCACAACTTTCAATCTCGACTGTTATTTATCATTTCTGTTGTTGACCTTATGCCAAGCCATTCTCTTAAGTTGTCTGGTATCTTTTCTCTTTGCTTCCCTCTATCTCTTCATTCCTCG
The DNA here is from genome assembly GCA_032433765.1 of Megaustenia siamemsis. Classification (NCBI taxonomy): domain Eukaryota; kingdom Metazoa; phylum Mollusca; class Gastropoda; order Stylommatophora; family Ariophantidae; genus Megaustenia; species Megaustenia siamemsis. Next base: position 149,909,173 of record JAVIAB010000051.1, on the reverse strand, counting down.
ATTTTTCCAGTTGTTACAATATATTCCAGCTGTTCCCTTCTCATTACATGGCGAAAAAAATTATGATTGTTTCTTCCTAATATTGAAAATTAGCTCTCTTTTGCTTTGGCCTCTTGCAGAACTTTTTCATTACTCTTCTTAGCTGTCCATGGTATTCTCTCAGGATAAATAACTTAAATGAAAAAAAGCCACTTTTAGTATTGCAATTGTTACAGCCTTAATTTTGATCTTTATATGGGAAATTGTCTTGTTAGTTTCATTTTGTTCAGCTTCAATCTTCCACTTTCACCTAATTTGTAAGCTTCATTCTGAAATTACTAAACACAATGTAAGTTGATAATTGAATTCAACTGCATTATTTCTTTACCATTGATGTTTGGTAGTAGTGGTTTCATTTCTTGGTCTGTATGCCCACTGAACATGGTCAATGCTATGATTACTTTTTTTATTTGAAGTCTAATTTCTTCTTAAATATACATTCATTCATCTATTCTAAATACAGCAGAGCGTTATTCTTTGAACAGCTCTCATTTCAATTTTTCCAGAGTCCAAACACTAGATTTGAAAGAACTTGTATCTAGATTTGAACGATACTTCTATGTTCGAACTGTGCTTGCATTTTTTATTACTTCTTTTTTCTTTACTGAAGGACATTTTGTTCAATTTCAGAAAAGCCTTCTAGATTTTATTGAAATTTTTTTTTATCAATGTTAAAAGCTGTAAGCAGTGAAGTCAATAAAAACCAACTGATGCCATAACAAGGAATTGGCACAAGTTGGACCATTTCCTGGAAGAGTTATTAGGTCAAGATAGAACTTGAAAGAACACAGTCCTCAAAAAGTCTTCCAAAACAAAATCTTATTTACCATGTGATACAGTTGAGTGAATGGCACTAAATGAAACTCTCAGTAAAATAATTAGAAAACTACACACAAAGTAACTACTTTGTGCTCACAACCTGAATATTTCCTACCTGTAATTTCTTGCTCCAACAAATATTTGTGTCAGTGCATTGAGAACACAAAATATAAGAGCAGTGACAGAGCACACTGAAATGAAGAGATGGGAGATAATTTTTGATCATGTTGGTTTATATTTTCTTCCAAACCAAATTATAATAAACTTAAGTGAAAACATTTACTCCATATGTGAATGCATTCAAAGCATATGCATTTATGTCTGAAATAATTCAACATCCAGTTCAGAATTTTCCATATGAAACAACTATGTAGTTTCCAGTTTTTATATATGAGCAAGAATTATTTCTTAATCATTGAAAGGATTTATATAGATTTTCAAACTGACACGTATTTTGAATGATCCATCATTTTCAGGTACTGTGTCTGCTGGCGTAGGTGATAATGTCTCTCCACAACTTTCAATCTCGACAGTTATTTATCATTTCCATTGTTGACCCTCTGCCAAGACATTCTCTTAAGCTGGCTGGTATCTTTTCTCTTTCCTTCCCTCTATCTCTTTGTCCCTTGATTCTTCCTGCTGTTACAATATGTTTCAGCTGTTCCCTTCTCATTACATGGCCAAAGAAATGATGATTGTTTCTTCCTAATATTGGAAATTAGCTCTCTTTTTGCTTTGATCTCTTATAGAACGTAAGAACTCTTTTCATCACTCTTCTTAGCTGTCCATGGTATTCTCAACATTTTTTTGTAAAACCATATTTCTACAGCCTCCAGTTATTTTCTTGTCTGTTGTCCTATTGTCCATGATTCACATCCATATGTAAAGACTGGCTCTACATAAAATTCAAGAACTCTTTTTCTTGTTTCTATTGTCAAAAATGGATTACACAGTATCTTCCAAAGATCTTGAAAGATTATACACTTCGAAATTAGAACATGAGTAAGTCAGGACTTACTATCTCCCCTATTGTTAATAACCTACATGGACCACATATATAGGTTAGTCAACCCATTGGAGACAGAGAAAATTAACAAGCTGCTATTTGCAGATGATTAGACACTAATAGGCCTACATGGAAAAAATATAGAAGAGAAACAAAACATACACATAATGATGAATGGCAGACAACTAAAAAAAGTGGGGGAATCTAAATATCTAGGAAGTTGTGGCAAACAACAATTTACAAGCAGCAGAAATAGACTCAAAATGCAACAATGCTTGTCAAATCATAAAACAAATAATACCATTATTGTCCAATAAGGAAATAACTATACAGGCAAAACAGGCAGTCTGAAACACAATCTTCATCCCAATGTTTTGCTACCAATGCCAGTCCTGGACTTTAGACTCAAGAACAATAAGAAGAATAACCACTACCAAAATTAAATGTGTTAGAAAATTGTTATGAAATAAGATCAGAAATGAAAAAAAATGAGAAAAAAGCTACAAATAATTCTCGCCATAGAATACATAAAGAAACAACAGATAAAATGGTGCGGCCACATGATAAGACAGAAAGACCCAAAACACAACACAACGACCCTATAATAAACATTGATGAAACACCAGACTCAAAGACCGATTATGAAAGAGATGGACTGGTGGAATGTTAGAAATACTAGGAAACATAACAGCAGAAGAGACCAACAGAGGAGCAAAATACTGCACATTATATCTACTCATGATGCTGAAATGCAAATGAAGAAGAAAAAAACATTACAAACTCTGAAAGTAACAGAAATATATAGATTGTTACAAAAAGTTATGGCATCGCTCCTGTCATTTGTAATGTATACATATGTCATGTTTGAAAGTTTGTTCTGTATTTAAAGAATAAGACTCAATCTATGAATTTGTGTTGTGGATGTGAAAGTTGGAAATCCACCCTGCTTTAGAAAATCCACCCTGCTTTAGAAATAAAATTAAATGCACTCGAGAGAACAAATATCTACATGAGGTAGAATCTCAAACATGTGCTAGAAAGAATACATTTCAAATGAACAGATAAGAGATGAATCAAAACAAGAATATGTGTCAAGCTTTATAAGAAGAAGATGTTGGAAATACATCAGTACATGCAGAGAATGGAAGAAGAAAGACTTCCCGATCAGGCATTCATAAGGAAACCATCTGGTAAAAGAAAATAAGAAGACAAGAAAATCACTATGCACAACAATTACCAGCGAAAGCTCAACCATGGGAGTAAAAAACAACCAAGAACTACAAGAACTAGCAGCAAATCGTCAATCGTGGAGAACTATGATTTCCACCCCATGTGCCATTTTCGACCCGAGAGGAAAATGAATTAATTCTATGAAATAAATATTAAGACAATAACAAGCAGAATTATAGGTTAAATATGTATAAGAAATATTTGACCCAAAAGCTAGTTATCTGTAAAAACTTACCACTTAAAATTATAATAAGATCACCATCAAGATTGTGTGAATATTCTGAGATAATTGGATGCAGTGTGGACGTAGTATATTTAATTAGTAGCAGCCCAGCCTGAAAGAAAAATTGTTTTTCTTTCATGGTAAGCAATGTACTGATTTAATCAGCAACAGAAAAAAATAGGAAAGAGGTCAGAGGTTTGTAAAATAAAAATAGTTTTTAATTGATTATTTAACACTCTAAAGTGTTTAGTGTACATTTTTCATTCAGTGCCACCTCCGCATCGAAGGTTAGCTACCATTCTGCTCTATCTCTTGTTTTGATGGTGCAGGTTGTCATCAGATGAATTATCCATCTTTTGATGTTACTCGTCCATGTTAGTCTTGGTCTGCCTCTTTTACCTTGTATTTTCCCTTCCAAGATTAATTTTAGTAGGCTGCTGTGTCTTTTAACATGCCCACAAATCTTATTTGCCTCGTTTGATTTGTGTTTAGTATATCTCTTTTCATTTTTAGTTGTTTTAAGACTTCATCGTTTGTTTTCTTTTCTTTCCATCCAATTCTTCCTATTCTTCTATAAATCCACATTTCAAAGGCTTCAATTCTCTGTTTTGTTTTCTTGTATAAAGACTATGTTTCTGCACCATACAGGAATGCTGAGAATATATAACATTTTGCTATTCTTAGTTATGCTGAGAAGATATAACATTTTGCTATTCTTAGTTTCAGCCCTGCTGATATTTTTTTTTATGTTAGTATATTTTTCATGACATTTAAATTACTTTATGCCATTCCTACTCTTTTGTTTATTTCAGTTTTACATTTTCCATTACTGGTTATAGTATGTCCAAGGTTGATGTAGCTCTAAACTGTCTCCGGGTCTATTCCTTCAACTTAGATATCCCTTTGTAGGCTTTGAGTATTATCTTTGTTTATGATCATAGTTTTAGTCATTTTGACATTCATATCTAATCCATATTTGTTGCTTGTCATGTTTATTTCATTAAGTAATTGTTGTAGATCTTTAGGATTTTCTATTGTTATTGATTATCTTTCCATTGATGTTTAGGCCTGGCATCTCTGTGATGTTTTTAAAGGTTTACTCTGTGTATAGATTGAACAAGCTTGGTGATAAGATGCAGCCATCTTACTCCTCATTTAATATCAAGAGGTGTTACATTTTATTTTGTTATTGCTGTTTGCTCCCAGTATAAATTACATACTAGTCATATGTCTGTGTCATCTAGTATATCTTTTAGACAATCTATAAGATATCTATGGTGTATTCTATCAAAAGAATTGGTGTAGTCTATGAAACAGGCATATATTGGTTTGTTTACTTCCATTATTAAGCATCCTTTTGTTTGTTTATTAATTACTAATTACAAAGAAGAAAGACTTTATGCTTCTCCCAGTGAAAGTTTTAGCACTGTGTTTCAGTAAAACAGTTTCAGTACTATCTATCTATCTATCTATTGACCTTTCGAGCCGTAACCGGCCCATAGGGTGTAGACCAAGATACACCTTCTCCTATATGAATTTTTTGTTCTAGCAGTTTTCTTTTAAAGATATTTTATCAAATCTCGCCATCTGTCTCTGTTCTGTGCAAGCAGTTCTATCTCATTGAGGGAGCCGATTCCTGCTGCTCTTGCCTCTCTCATCAATGTTCTTCTCAGTGTCTCCCTGGGTCTTCCTCTTTTTCTTTCAGTACTGCCCAGTACAAATTATTTACTCGTTTAACCAGAAAAAATAAGAAGTTTCAAAGTCTTTCAGCATGACAGGTTTAGTTTTACAAAATATAAAAAACTTAATATCCATCTGTGTCAGAGATTTTTAGCACTGAATCAGTGGAAAAAATGTTATCCTAAAATTAGCAAAACATAAATAAAAGCAAATTCAGTTTACAAATCATTTAATAAAAAAAAAATAAAGATAATCTTCGATCTATCTATTGTCCTTTCGAGCCGAAGACGGCACAAAGGGCAGAACCACAACCTCAAAAACAGAAACCTTGCGTGCCAAAATGGCACATATTGCAGAGATCACTGCTTCTAAAATCTATGGTTCTGTTTCCATAACAATACTTTTTACAATGATAGCTTGTCAAGCTGTCGATCAACCACCTTAGTCGCCTCTTATGACATGCTTGAAAGGACACAGTGTCACTATTCTTTACAAAGATAATCTTACCCAGTGTAAAATGTTCAACTGAACAAAAAACAGTGCAGCCATTCTTGCTGGGTACTTGAAGAAGGGAAAGTTTGTAAAGTATCGAAGTTTGAAACTGTTCTCCCTGCAATTCAATAAAAAGTTAATTATAAAACAGAGGTCTCAAAATGTAAAATTAAAATTACTGAGGACATGTATGTTAACGATAGCAACATATGGTTGTGAATCACGGACAATCCCGCAAATAGCAAGAAGAAAATTGATTAATTCAAAAGAAAATGCTACAGAAAAATTCTTAAGATACATTGGAAAATGAAAAAGAGCAATGAAGACATATTAAAAGATATAAACGTTAAAAAGAACTGGCTAATAAACACCACTCTTCAGAGGAAATTAAAATTCTATGGCCACATCAAAAGACACAGCATGCTGCAAAGAACAAAAATGGAAGGCATAGTTCCTAAACAACGCATCCGAGGCAGAACAATAAGGAGGTGGTTACAAGACATCAAGGAGACCTTGAAAATGTCAACATAAAAAGTGGGATATCTAGATAGAGACAGAGCTGCTTTCTGGTGGGCTGTGGTGAATGCAGTGTTCTGGGGTGAATGCGGCGTTCTGTGGGAGATCTGGCTAGTGACAAAGATTCATTCAGGTGGGCTGTGGTGAATGCAACGTTCTGTGGAAGATCTGGCTAGTGACAAAGATTCATTCAGGTGGGCTGTGGTGAATGCAACGTTCTGTGGAAGATCTGGCTAGTGACAAAGATTCATTCAGGTGGGCTGTGGTGAATGCAACATTCTGTGGGAGATCTGGCTAGTGACAAAGATTCATTCAGATGGGCTGTGGTGAATGCAACGTTCTGTGGGAGATCTGGCTAGAGACTGAGATTCATTCAGATGGGCTGTGGTGAATGCAATGTTCTGTGGGAGATCTGACTAGAGACTGTGATTCATTCAAGTGGGCTGTGGTGAATGCAATGTTCTGTGGGTGATCTGGCTAGAGACTGAGATTCATTCAGATGGGCTGTGGTGAATACAATGTTCTGTGGGAGATCTGGCTAGAGACTGTGATTCATTCAGAAGGGCTGTGGTGAATGCAACGTTCTGTGGGAGATCTGGCTAGAGACTGAGATTCATGCAGATGGGCTGTGGTGAATGCAACGTTCTGTGGGAGATCTGGCTAGAGACTGAGATTCATTAAGACGGGCTGTGGTGAAAGCACCGTCCTGCGAGAGATCTGCCTAAAGAGAGAGAGAGAGAGAGAGAGAGAGAGAGAGAGAGAGAGAGAGATTTACTCAGGCTGGCTGTGGTGTTACGTGTTCTCAGTCCTGAATGAGTGAATGACACTGAATGCGAATTGAATATATAATAATATATAAATATATAATTATAATTATAATGAATAATCAATGCAATATATTCAGCAAAGAACATGCGATCTCAGCCGATCTGATGTGAGTCCCCAAATGCTCATATTTTGAAATTGTAAATTAATATTTTATGTTTCTATTTAGCTTAAGCCATAGAGTAGTTTATGATACTAGATTGCCACCAAATACTATTTACAGTTATAGTCATGTTTACTTACATCTGAACCAGAAATGTTGTCAAAGTGCCGTCTGTATTATTTACAGTTGATTGGTTCATTTGATACTTCCGGAAAACCCATCGAACATGTTTTTCTTGGTGGAGAGTGATTGTGCTCCCCATTGGCTGTTACAGAAAAAGTCAAACTAATATGTGGTTTTAAAATATATTTATATTTGTTTTTGTATGAGTGAGTATACTACCAGGATATACGATTTGGAAAGTCCCTTGAATGACGTAGGCACCGGTATCCACTCCTCACCAATGCAGATATTTGTACGCCCACAGACCTGTTTGATGACATCTTCTGCTTGGCCCACCCATGATTTGCCTCTTTTTAGCCTGGCACCTTTCACTGTGTTGAGCACGTGGTGCAATGGATGCTCTGTATCTGTCGTGTATTGTCACACTCAACAGGAAGTTCTGGGCCGTGCGACTGAGCAAGCGCACGTGAGTCTGGACCATCCAAAGCATCGAATTGCTGAGGAGGGGATCTGAGCACCTATGGACATGTTCGGAGTGCAATGATGATGACCCGCAAATAACTCAATAATAACTCAATAACTCAACAGGAAAAGTAGGGAACAGAACCCGGTCGTGGTTAATGCCGAGGTCAACGGTTTCATCTGCGATAAAACCGATGAGAAAGATGAAGTCATCTATACAGACGGATCTGTAATACGACACCAAAGAAGTGCATGGGCATTTACAGCACGCTCGGCAGGCAGAATAGTCAAAGAAGACAGTGGTGCATACGTCACGACCACGAGTAGCATGACAATGGAGGTGATGGCAGTGACCAAGGCATTCAAATGGTTAGAGTCACAAGACTACACCCACGCATGTATACTGAGTGATTCGATGAGCATGATTAAAAAAGTGAAGGCGGGCTCTGTACGCATGCAATGGGTAGAGTCGTTGCAGAAATCCAAAATACGTAAGGTCACCTTTGTCTATGTCCCTGGACATGCGGGAGTACGGGGAAATGAAAGAGCGGACAGGTTGGCTAGCTGCGCTGTCGTTGAGGACGGGCAACCAATGGATCGGGCGGACATCATCAATGCCCTCCGAGATGTGGGAAGAGCACAGGACTTCGACAAACACAGATCCACGTCACTTCTTCGGATGATGGAAATGGGAGTTAAGTTGGGCACAGCCAGAAATGAGAAACTTAGTGGCCGTGTAAGGAGATTTATCAACCATCATAGAACTGGAGTCGTCAGTCGCTGGACACTGAGGGAATTGCTGAGGAGGGGATCTGAGCACCTATAGGCATGTTCGGAGTGCAATGATGATGACCCGCAAATAACTCAATAACGACTTGGAAAGTGTTTGTTGAAGACCTATGCTCCACTGGGAGCTAAAAAAGGTAGAAGAAAATGTATGAGTACATTGCCGCGATTTATCTATCTACAGCTCACTGTGACATATTTTTTTGGCAGTCAGTAGTTTGGCGAGCAGACTATATGACATACCCTGTGGATTAGTGGGCATGACTTGTTCATTCCGTGGCCGAGTTTGTTTGACAAACATTGGTAGAATCAACCACGGGAGAGGCTGTTCGACAAAAACATGAACCTAAAAAAAAAATACACCATAGCCTCCACTAAACCGTCTGACAAGACGAAAAGGGCCATATATATGATATACCCAAAGTGCCTGTGAGTGCATCTGAAAGGTGTCAGTGTTAGGGATATCATTCTGTCAAAACTGGCAATATCTGGGATCTCTTGTTGCTATTTGATATTCATCAATTTCCTAGGACAGACTGTAATGAAGTGATTTACATTCTTTGCATGGTGTTTGGATACTTTTGAAAAAAGATACCTCAGAAAAATACTACGTACATCATGGAACGAATTCCAGACTAGTACAGAAATAAAGAAAATGACAAAGCATCCATCAACTTTATCTACAATCAAGAGAAAGTGTGAAGATGGAGTTGATATGCTGGCCACGTGATGAGAAAAGACAGCAGCAGAATCTCAAAGCAAGCCCTCAGATTGTAACCAGAGGGTAAAAGAACAAGAGGCCGACCTAGAGAAACACTAAAAAGAACATTTGGGCGAGAGGCAACAATAGCAGACATCAAATAATTTGCAGAGATTGAGTGACTTACCCAGAACAGAGTCGTGAGATACAATCATTTAGTCGTGGGGTATAACTTACACTCATACAATGTATGGTGAAAGCTTTACAGAAAAAGTAACACACCAAAATACTGACGTTTCGGCCTACAAGAGGGCTTCTTCAGAAAATGAGACCAAGACAAACTGGCAACGAAATAAGGGTAAACATATGCAATGAATGGGACAAGTAAGCCAAAGGGAGATAAGAAGTAGGATAAGAAATGAGATGATAAAATAAAAGAGAGCTGTACTACAAATTAGGATAATAAAATTTGATAATATATACAATTATGTAAACTAAAAAATATTGTTAAATAAATGTGATATTTATCTGAGACGATCTAGAAGTACACGATGTGGATGACTGAAGTCGAATGTGGATGTGATGAAACGTGAGAGTGGGGGGGGGGGGGGAATGGAAACCAGTCACATGATTAGACGAAAGCTCTGATAAGAGTCGCAGGTGATAACAAGGTTTGAATCGTGGGCAAGAATTAGATGGGTATCCGCTGAGATAGAGCAATGTATACTAGGGCGTAAAAACATGAACAAACAAAGCCAGACTTGCGATCGGGCAACAAGAGGAAGAATTCGGCGTAATGTGATATCGTAGAAGACTTGTGTTAACACGGGGTGCGATCTACAAGGCGGAATGGAAAAGTATAACAGCAGCTATCTGAAAATGGAATTGGGAGGGGGGGGGATATACAGTAAAATAGAAGAATTAGGCAGAATACGTATTGATAAGAATTATAAATATAAGTTAGTAAAGAGGGACCATGATTCTTGTAGATGGGTGCCACCTACAAATATGTAGTGTAGACCTGGAGTATAGGCGGGGAAATCACGTAAAGGTGTAAGACGTTAAAACAGGAGAAGGGGAGAGAAGAATGGAGAAAAAAGGGGTGCGGAGTGAGTTTTTAGGTTCTGAGCAAGGTCTGACACTTGATAACAAAGGTCGTCGAAGTCTAGAATTTCTGCGAATCATAAAAGAAAGAGGTATGTTTTACAGCACTCAGAAAAAAAATGAGAGCTGTAAACATACCTCTTTCTCCTATGATTCCCTGAATTATCGCCTCGGAAGTTTCCCTCTATAATAATATTCATTTATTATTATTTGTCTCCAGTCTATAACTTCTGTTCTGTGTATTGTCTTCGGTTCGGAAGGATAATAGATAGGTAAATAGACAAACAGACAGACAGGTAGGTCGATGGTGTCTATACACAGTCCGTGTTTCACATAAAACAAACACAACTAATCAGATAGATACTTATTTTTTCAAATCAGAGAAAGCATGAAAACCTTAACCTATCACTATGTGGTGACTGCACTGGGGATGTTGCCGTTATCCCCAACCCCTTATTTAGCATAATCCTCTTTTCGTGTCAGACCCAGAAATAGGATAATGTCATAAAAGACACTTGTTTTCCTTAAAACAATAATAAGAAGGAAGGAAGTCATCATCATGTTGCACATGTGTTTACATTAATGTGAGATCTCATCATGTAGCACCTGTACTGACATTAAATAATTCCTCCTCATATAGCACCTGTACTGACATTAAAGTAAGTCCTCCTCATACAGCACCTGTACTGACATTAAAGTAAGTCCTCCTCATATAGCACCTGAACTGACATTAAAGTAATTCCTCCTCATATAGCACCTGTACTGACATTAAAGTAAGTCCTCATATAGCACCTGTACTGACATTAAAGTAAGTCTTCCTCATATAGCACCTGTACTGACATTAAAGTAAGTCCTCTTCATACAGCACCTGTACTGACATTAAAGTAAGTCCTCCTCATATAGCACATGTACTGACATTAAAGTAAGTCCTCCTCATATAGCACCTGTACTGACATTAAAGTAAGTCCTCCTCATATAGCACCTGTACTAACATTAAAGTAAGTCCTCATATAGCACCTGTACTGACATTAAAGTAAGTCCTCCTCATACAGCACCTGTACTAACATTAAAGTAAGTCCTCCTCATACTGCACCTGTACCAACATTAAAGTAAGTCCTCCTCATACTGCACCTGTACTAACATTAAAGTAAGTCCTCCTCATATAGCACCTGTACTAACATTAAAGTAAGTCCTCCTCATACAGCACCTGTACTGACATTAAAGTAAGTCCTCCTCATACAGCACATGTACTGACATTAAAGTAAATCCTCCTCATATAGCACCTGTACTGACATTAAAGTAAGTCCTCCTCATACAGCACATGTACTCAATGTAAGTCCTAGTCGTAAAACACCCGCACTCATGATATTAAAGTAAGTCCTAGTCTTTCAATACATGCGCTCACCTTCTTAAAGTGAGTCCTAGTCATGTAGTACCTGAACTGTACCTGTAACCCACCTTCTTAGAGTAAGTCCTAGTCATGTAGCACCTGTACTGTACCTGTAACGCACCTTCTTAAAGTACTTGTAAATCTGAGTTGTGAACTACTTGTTCTCAGGTTATTAAAGTAAGTCATATTTGTTTGAAGCACTTGTACTCTATTAAATAAGCTCTAGCAGTGTAGCACATTTATTCACCTTATTAAAGTAAGTCCTAGTCATGAAGCACATGTACTCATATTACTAAAATAAGTGCTAGTCCTTCAATACATATACTCACCTTATTAAAGTAAGTGCTAGTCCTTCAATACATACACTCACCTTATTAAAGTAAGTGCTAGTCCTTCAATACATACACTCACCTTATTAAAGTAAGTGCTAGTCCTTCAATACATACACTCACCTTATTAAAGTAAGTGCTAGTCCCCAATACATACACTCACCTTATTAAAGTAAGTGCTAGTCCTTCAATACATACACTCACCTTATTAAAGTAAGTGCTAGTCCTTCAATACATACACTCACCTTATTAAAGTAAGTGCTAGTCCTTCTATACATACACTCACCTTATTAAAGTAAGTGCTAGTCCTTCAATACATACACTCACCTTATTAAAGTAAGTCCTCGTTGTATAGCATCTATGAAGGATGTAGAAGCAATACGTGATGAGCACCAAATAGCAGAAAAGTATAGGCAGACCTTGCAAAACGTTGTAGACTATGAAGGCATTTACAGCAATGGTGTCATTGTTCTATAGAACAAAAAGTATATGAAAATAAGTTCATTGTTCTGTACAACAAGAAGTGAATGATAACAAAGTAAAGATTCTATTGATCAATCATAGAGAAATGCCTTCAAGTTTGAAGTCAAGAAATCAAAGTTATGTTTGCAACAAGATAGTTTACATTCATTACAAGTTGATAGTAATTAAAATACAAAACTGGGCTTCAGATAGTAAGTACTGCCATGGATTGGTTTTTTTTTTTTATATAAGGCAGTGTGTAATGTCTTATCATACCAGTAATGTCATATCATACAGGGATCTCAGTATTGCTTTGAAATATTCAAAATGAATGTATGAGTAAGTCATCATCATCATGTGCCATGCCAGTTGGCGATGATGACCTGTCACACTTCTCTGTCCACAGTGCATCGTATCAATTCTGTTGTTGCCTGTTAACCTTGTTACGTCACCAAGCTATCAAGTATCTTCTCTCTTTGTCATTCGTAAACCCTCTTTTCCTACAATTTCCAAGTTTTAACTGTTTTCACGACGTGCCTGAAAAATGGTAATTTTTTTCTTTCTGATTTTTTTAATGATGTCCGTTTTTGTGTTGGCCTCTTTGAGAATTTCCTCTTTGATCCCTTTAGTTGCCTAAGGAACTCTTAATATCCTTCTGAGAAGTCCCAGCTCTGTTGCATTTAATCTTCGTTTCATTTGTTTGTCTACTGTCGATGATTCACTTCCATGGATCAGAACTGGCTCTACACAGCACTGATGAATTCTCTTTCTCACTTCTATTGACAGACTTGTTACATGTGTTTTTCTCTAAAATGCTACTTTGGCCTGTGCTATTCTGCTTTTTAAAAATTTATGTGGTTCATAATTCGTATGATATTATTGTGTCATATTTACTCTCTGCACATGTTTCAGATTTGTCTCATCTTTATGATGTGTGGTGTATTGATATAGTAGAAGCTAAAGAATAAGTTGAATAATCGATGAAAAGTCAGTTTCTCTAGTGGAGCTCATGTGATTTTGATTTCCTTTACACATAGATATATGGCCCTTTTCGTCTTGTCAGACGGTCTAGTGGAGGCTATTGCGTATTTTTTTTGAGGTATTGTTTATGCCGAACAGCTTATCTCGTGGCTAATTCTACCAATGTTTGACAAACACACGCGGTCACATAATGAACAGGTCAGGCTCGCTGGTCCACAGGGTTTACCATCCTTTTTCATGAGTCTCTTCTCTTCTAAGTCCTGTCTTAGCACAGTCTCAAATGATGTTATACCGTTCCTTATACATGCTCTCCATGATGTGCGATCACTTGCCAGATGTTGCCAGTCGTTTTCACAGATGGAGAAGTCTTTCAGAGATGATTTGCAGATATCTCTATATCGTAGTTTAGGTCTGCCGATTTGTCTTTTTCCGTGTTTTAGCTCACCATATAGTATTTGCCTAGGAATGCGTTTTTCTTCCATCCGTTGGACATGCCCCAGCCATCTTAGCCTTCGACTTCTGAGCATCGACATGATTGTTAGGGTCTTAGCACGTTGCAGGACAGTTAAGTTGGTTATTTTGTCCTGCCATTTGATGTGCATTATTTTGCGGAGACATCGCATGTGGAAGACATTTAGTCTTTTTTACACATAGAAGAGTGGGGCAATATGGGAGATAACAGACTGGCTTCAAACGCATCTACAGCTCGCGCACTTCACTTATTGTGGATAAGGAAAGCATCGTGCCATCACTATGAGATCCTAATTTTGTGAAAGACATGATAACCGACGAAACTTCAATCATGATACTGATGAAATGTAAAACAAAAATAAAAAAAAACACCGTACAAGCAATAAATGAATCAATATGTGGGGAGATAAATGTGTCTTTAGTTAGCTCATTACTGAAATCATCAGAATATAACGTAGTGCCTCGTGCTTGAACAATCCTTACTTTGAACATATCAGAGCTGGAACGCCAGTTGAAGAGAATATTTGTATAGAGTTCAAATAATGCTTGTGTTCAATCTTAGTTAATTAGTCAATAAGTCAGTCAGTTAGTTATTGATTCAGTCAGTCAGTCATTTAGTCAGCTAGTTAGTTATTGAGACAGTCAGTTAGTCAGTCAGTTATTGAGTGAGTCAGTTATTGAGTCAGTCAGTCAGTTAATTAGTCAGTCAGTCAGTTAGTTAATTAGTCAGTCAGTTATTTAATTAGTTAGTCAGTCAGTCATTCAGTCAGCTAGTTAGCCAACCAATAATCCTCACTCAGCTCACAGCACATTGGATGACACCATAAGTGGGCGGATCCCTCGCTCAGTATATCCTTCACGTTCCACAATCCTTGCCATAACTATCGTGTTAAGTACAGTACCAGGTAAAAGAAGACAGGGAGGATTGTTTGATATCCCTCAATGTGTAGCGACTGACAACCCCTGCTCTATTTATTTAGCAATCTTATTTGGCTATATATATATATAATTTTATTTATTGTTTTTATGTTTTAATTTGAATATTTGGGACATTTAATTGTGTCATCTTTACACTAAGTTATGCGTGTTTGTTATTTCAGTTTATGAAAAAAAAATATTGTTTAGGGTGTGGGAATGAATTAATTCACTTTCCATTATTTTCAATGGGGAAAACTGATTCAGACTTCGAACGATTTAGAGATTAACTGACCAACATGAACAAATTAAGTTAAAAGTGTGAGGCACGATTGTATTCTCTATTGGATTTACAAGCGATAGTAGGACAGGAGAACCTGGAGATGCCCTGATTGTAATGGGTTTCCCATTCTAATAACTAGGGAGCCACGATAGCTCAGTGGATAGTGAACTGGACTATAAAAAACAAGAGGTAGGGCTCGATCCCAACTGACGGCTTCCGGGTTCACCCAGCCTCAAATGGGTACCGGGTTTTTTTTCTAGGAAAGTAAAGCGGCACGGGCGTAATACCGACCACAATACCCCAAAAATCATGTGCTGAAGGTCTGTAAAATTTATGGTCACAAACACCATATTCCCCATACGCCACCTGGCGTGACAGGGCTCTTAACTTATTATTCTAATAACTAACTAGCAATTACTGCCATCAAAATACAAAACTGGCAAGCTGCTGGAAGAAACGACGTCACAACACTCTCGATAGGCTCCTTACTGCTATTCAAGTGATGTTGAAATGTATGCTGGGAATGTTTATTTTCCTGCAGAACATCGTGTAAATACATGACATGTTTGTTCTCTGATGCTTCCTTTCTTACAAGAAAAATTAATGGTGTCAAGTTCGTACAGCCTCTGGGCTGAAGCATACTAAATGGCCTGCTCTTATTTAAAAGACTTTAACTGGATGGTTACGGTATTTGTTTCTTGTCCATTATAAACAATACCCCGATCAGAGAAGCATATAAACCTAACTAGGCAGCTTCTCGTTTGAGGTGTACTCCTGCATGTCAGAACAAAGTTTTCTTCTACAACTTGACAAGTTTGAGGTCTGTCAATACGCTTGTGTTTTATTCAGACAATCAATCCTAGGTTAACTGGAAAAAATAACACTTTCCACACTTCAACACTTATATTTTTCTAAAGTTAATTTATGCTCGTGTTTAACAAAAACTAACACTAAAATAATTTTAGCATAAAACATGATGATGTTGATGTACACTTTAACACCAAATTGGTTCTTTTTTTTCGTAAATGAACTTTTACACAAATCAAAGAATGATGACAGGAAACAGCTTAAGAGACAGAGTAAGAAACACTGACCTGAGGAACAAACTCGAAATTGAACCAGCCATCGAATACATACAGAAACAACAGATAAATTGATTCGGCTACATAACAAGACAAAAAGAACTAACACTGAGTCAAAGAGCCATAAACAAACGCTACGAAAACGCCAGATTAAGAGGAAGACCGAGAAAGAGATGGATAAAGGGAATACTAGAGTTACTAGGAAGGATAACACTAGAAGAGGCCAATAGAAGAGCAAAGAGTCGCAGATTGTATCTCCCTTCGACGCCAACGGCAATGGAGGAAGGATAGAAGAAGAAGAAAGAAAAATGATTGTGAAGAAATTATGCGATTTTTGCCTTTACGGGGATAAAATACAACGCCATGGGACTGGAAAATACGAGTATTATCCTCTTCTATAGCCATATCACAGCTGTTTTTTTTTTTCCATCTCATTGTGACAGTTTAGTTAATCGTAGGAGGAAGAAGGTATGTTTACAGCACTCAGAAAAAAATGACAAATAAACAACAGAGAAAAACAAAGTTTTATTTGTCATTTTTTCTGAGAACTGTAAACATACCTCTTCCTCCTATGATTCGCTGAATTATCACCTCGGAAGTTTCCCTCTATAATAATATTCATTTATTATTATTTGTCTCCTGACGGTTTAGTTATAGGCTTGGACATTTTGCTGTATTTAAGGATGAAGATGTTCTGAGTTTAATACATTCCCATCATTATTAAAAATGGTACTAAATGGGAGTGGTTTCAATTTGCAATTCTCCGCACAAAACATAAACATGTTTAACTAAACTAAATAAATATTGATGCGTAGGAAATATTTGTGTAGTTAATGCTTGTGACAAAAATATCAACGATGACCAAATCTGAATGTTTACACACAGGTTGCAATATTCAATTTCCGGTTGGATCCAAAATGGAGGATTTATTTTTCTCCCGCTTGGTATAAAACAGTTGATCAGAGGTTTAACAAGCCGCTATCGTAAAAACACTTTTGTTAATGAAACGTAGACCCAGAGAGATACTGAGAAGAACATTGACCAGAGATGCAAGAGCAGCAGGAATCGGCTCCCTCAATGAGATAGAGTTGTTTGCACAGAACAGAGACAAATGGCGAGATTTCATAAAATATCTTTAGAAGGATTGAAAACTGCTAGAATACAAATTTAGATAAAAGAAAGAGTATATGGGTCAATGCCCTATGGGCCGGCTACGGCTCGAAAGGTCAATAGATAGATAGATAGAATATTCAATTTGTAATCATATTTTGTGTGTGTCCATTTTAAGATACAACTTCTTTCTAATCAATTTTAATCTATAATAAAAGAAGCATGTGTATTATTTTATCTTTATGAAAAGACACTAATGAAGAAATGAACTAAATTATCAGTGACAAACAGTTGTGACATTTAAATTGTTTACAAATATATTCACAGACCTGGTACAGTGTGTAGTCAGAGGTGGGAGTCTGTTCCGCATCTTGTATTAATTGGATTGTCCTGAGAACCAGCCTGAAAATGAGAATACACAAAGGAAATATGGACGAATACAATACGTTGGATCAAAAAATATACCTGCATAAAAGATGAAAATACAAACACATAAAATAAGAGTGATTTTATATGGGGAGAAATTAGGTTTCAAAGCGATCCGCGTATCTTGCTGCTGTTCCAACTTCAAAGTGATATGTTTAGCCTGCTGCTGTTCCAACTTCAAAATGATATGTTTAGCCTGCTGCTGTTCCAACTTCAAAGTGATATGTTTAGCCTGCTGCTGTTCCAACTTCAAAGTGATATGTTTAGCCTGCTGCTGTTCTGATTTAAAAGTGATCTGTGTAGCCTGCTGATGTTTTAACTTCAAAGTGATCTGTGTAGTCTGCTGCTGTTCTGATTTAAAAGTGATCTGTGTAGCCTGCTGATGTTTTAACTTCAAAGTGATCTGTGTAGCCTGCTGCTGTTTTGACTTCAAATTGATATGTGTAGCCTGCTGCTGTTACAACTTCAAAGTAATATGTTTAGCCTGCTGCTGTTCCAACTTCAAAGTAATATGTTTAGCCTGCTGCTGTTCTGATTTCAAAGTGATCTGTGTAGCCTGCTGATGTTTTAACTTCAAAGTGATCTGTGTAGCCTGCTGCTGTTTTGACTTCAAAGTGATATGTGTAGCCTGCTGCTGTTCTAACTTCAAAGTGATATGTGTAGCCTGCTGCTGTTCTGACTTCAAAGTGATATGTGTAGCCTGCTGCTGTTCTGACTTCAAAGTGATATGTGTAGCCTGCTGCTGTTCTAACTTCAAAGTGATATGTGTAGCCTGCTGCTGTTCTAACTTCAAAGTGATATGTGTAGCCTGCTGCTGTTCTGATTTCAAAGTGATATGTGTAGCCTGCTGCTGTTCTGACTTCAAGTGTATTAGTTCTGTATACGCCCCTGTAATGTAATACGCTCCTGTATAGGTGACAACCCTAACACGGGGGTAGTGCCAAGAATGGGGGTAAGAAGTACAGATAAAATCACTCCTGCGCCTTCAGAGTTAAGCACATGTATCTGTGGTGCAAGAGTTGTGATCCGCTGGCCCTGGTATCCGCCCTAACGAAATATGCTTAGTGTAGGTTCCACAATGAAGAAAGAAGTGGGTAACCACCGGAACAAAAGTGTCACAGAATCGTAACACGTTTGGCTCTGTGCACAAGCTCTGTGTCGATTGACAGGTCTAAAAATGTAGTCCAAGGCCTCAATGGTTGGCCATGGGTATCGGAGGACTCACAATCACCATAAAAAATAGAACTGCTGAAACATTAGTAGTGGCCAAGAGGAGATCTCCCGATGGCACTAATTTTGGCTGGTTGACCCGGGCAGGGCTGAAATATGATTATTCGCACACCAGAAGTTTTAGTTATTGAGAGGACGGGTCAGACTGCTGTTACTATAGTAAAGGTTATCAGAACCCACAGCAAGTAGTCAATAGTTAGCTAGTGTCCTTAGCAAAGGACATATATTTTATGTTGACGTCATGTAGTTTAGTAACAGGCTTAGACAAAGTTCATGGAGTTAGTGAACAAGACGGAGTCCACTATGCGTAGGGCTATAATTTCGTTATCGTCAGTCGCCTAGGATTGTAGCCCATGTACCGGGATTAGAACTCTAGAGACCACTGATGAGTCATTACAAAGCTGTGTTGATCATGTGTAGATATGAAACGTGTGTTTCGTTTGTACTACCTGAACTTGATCAGGCATTAACGTCTGTTGTGTTGTCTGTCACCATCAGTGGCATCACCCTGCTAACTACCGCATCAGGTAACCAACACCCGGAGCTACAAGTGCCTCTGGCCAGGGTGATATTGCTGTCACTATAACACAAGGAGATCCGTGTAGCCTGATGCAGTTCTGACTTCAGAGTGATGTGTAACTTGTTGCTGTGCTAACTTCAAAGTGATCTGTGTAGCTTGCTGCTGCTCTGACTGTGCAGCTGCTGTTTATGTACACTGTCACATAGGTTTGTTAGGTTTTGACTTACTCTTATGTTGTTAGTATCTAATATCTCCCATAATTGTTCTCTGTTTACTTGGTCAAATGTTTTTTTTTCCTGTTATACGGAGCTTCTCTGTAGATTTTGATTATGGTAAACAGAATTATCAATAATGAAAATATAAATAAAGAAACAACAAAGTGAGTAATTTGTTATATTGACAAAACACGAGCACACTGTCAACAGCTATCAACAAATCAACAAATGTCATGAAAACAAGAGAAAAGCATATCCTGAAATAAAAATTACACACATGGAATACTAGAACAACTCAGAAACATAACAAAAGAGTTCAATCAAAGACCATGCGCATTCTCTGTGCTGAAAAGTATATAAGCAAGGAATTAAGAAAAACAACTTTTGGAAAGGTCTTAAGATTGGCTTCACACCCAGTCACTACCGACTTCTACAGAATGATTGACTAAGGTACTACTTTAATTTGATTCCTGATACTCAAGACCACTGGATAAAACCTTCAGTTGTAGCTACTATCATCTAGTATGTTCTACTTTCCTCTTGTCTATATGTTTTTTTTAAAAATCACCTTTTGTCTGCTACCAATAGAAGGTCTTTGGTTACAGTGTTGGTTGTGTCCTGTGTCAAATACCACATATCACCCCCTTTTTTTGTCACGTTTATTTCATTTTATCCTTTATTAAACTACATTTATTCCACTAAATAGCTTTGCTTAACACATTTTACAAGTTCACTTATTAGCTTTACTCTTGTTTGGTAGCCATCCCTGTGTGATATTATAATGTAAGGATGAAGTCAACTGTACTAACCACAAAGATGAATACATAATGCACATGATAGCTCCCACAGCCTTGTAACGGGTAGTGAGACATGCAAACAATGGGTAGCAGGTCAGGCACCCAATCATGGCTTGAAGGTACACATATAAAGCTGAAAATAATCAGAAACAAATCATTAGAATATTCTAAAGCTCGTTATGCAGTCTGCTTGACAGACTAACGTCCTCGTAGTATTCTTCTTTCCTTCCTCATTTGCTTTTCAGAGTCGAGGAGAGATAATTTGCGGTCTTTTGCTCTTCCGTTTGCCTCTGCTGCTGTTATAATTCCTAGTGTTTCTAATATTCCATGAATCCATCTTTTTCGTTGTCGGCTCTTGGGTCTGGTATTCTCGCAACGCTTCTTGAGGGCTCGTTGTGTTGTGTTTTGATCTTTCTGCCTTATCTCATGGCCAAATAACTTGATGTGTTCTTTCTTTATGTACTCTATGACGGGAATTATTCCTAGCTTTTTTCCTCATTTCTTTATATGTGATCTTATCTCTCAGTTTATTTCCTGTCATTCGTCTGACACATCTAACACACGCCATTGCGGTGATTTTGCATAATTTTATTTCTAAAATAGTTTTTAGTTTATTATTATGATTCATGTCTCTATATGTTGACACAATTTTAATCTCTGTTTCCTCTATTGTGACAAGAGCAGAAAATCCTGACTGACTCAGGGGTCCATGAAGTAAGGCTTTGATTCGGATAGCATTAAGGCCATCAAGGACTGGGTAAAGATAACAGCAGACTCAAAGAGACTAACTAGAGTATAAATTCAAGTCGGTAGAGAGTGCTAGAAAGGACGTATGGTGATCCTGAGATCGCGATGTGTTGGAGCTTGTAAGACAATCGTCTTCTTCTCAAGACATTCCTCTATACAGACTAATCCTCATCACATGGTCAAAATGGAGGTTTGAGATTTGTGGCATTTAATGATGGCAGAGAAGTGACCTGGGAACCTGGCAAATGTAGAATTGAGGTGAACAGCACGATGCGTGTGGAGATCAAGGCTGCATGGGTGGCGATAGCATAGCTGGTTACACAGAATTCAAATCACACTGTGTTGGTGGCAGATAGACAAAGTTTATCCAGTGGCGGACCTTGCAATGAGAGTGAATGCAACTGCTGAATGGGCTAAAGGTGAGTGCACGAACGTGCGTATGCTGTTCTGGCCACGCTAACGTTCATGGTCAAGAAATCGCTGGTTGACTCACTGGTAGTGCTAGCAAGGAAGGACATTTTACATGTTCACTTATTAGCTCTACTCTTGTTTGGTAGCCATAAAGTTTAAGGATAAAAGAGAGATTGAAAGACTAAAAAGTTTAAAGATGAAAGAGGAATTGAGAGACTAATAAGTTTAAGGATGAAAGAGAGGTTGAGAGAATAATAAGTTTAAAGATGAAAGAGGAATTGAGAGACTAATAAGTTTAAAGATGAAAGAGGAATTGAGAGACTAATAAGTTTAAAGATGAAAGATGAATTGAGAGACTAATAAGTTTAAAGATGAAAGAGGGGTTGAGAGAATAATAAGTTTAAGGATGAAAGAGGAATTGAGAGACTAATAAGTTTAAAGATGAAAGATGAATTGAGAGACTAATAAGTTTAAAGATGAAAGAGGAATTTAGAGACTAATAAGTTTAAAGATGAAAGATGAATTGAGAGACTAATAAGTTTAAAGATGAAAGAGGGGTTGAGAGAATAATAAGTTTAAAGATGAAAGAGGAATTGAGAGACTAATAAGTTTAAAGATGAAAGAGGAATTGAGAGACTAATAAGTTTAAAGATGAAAGATGAATTGAGAGACTAATAAGTTTAAAGATGAAAGATGAATTGAGAGACTAATAAGTTTAAAGATGAAAGAGGGGTTGAGAGAATAATAAGTTTAAGGATGAAAGAGGAATTGAGAGACTAATAAGTTTAAAGATGAAAGATGAATTGAGAGACTAATACGTTTAAAGATGAAAGAGGAATTGAGAGACTAATAAGTTTAAAGATGAAAGATGAATTGAAAGACTAATAAGTTTAAAGATGAAAGAGGAATTGAGAGACTAATAAGTTTAAAGATGAACGATGAATTGAGAGACTAATAAGTTTAAAGATAAAAGATGAATTGAGAGACTAATAAGTTTAAAGATAAAAGATGAATTGAGAGACTAATAAGTTTAAAGATAAAAGATGAATTGAGAGACTAATAAGTTTAAAGATGAAAGATGAATTGAGAGACTAATAAGTTTAAAGATAAAAGATGAATTGAGAGACTAATAAGTTTAAAGATAAAAGATGAATTGAGAGACTAATAAGTTTAAAGATAAAAGATGAATTGAGAGACTAATAAGTTTAAAGATGAAAGAGGGATTGAGAGACTAATAAGTTTAAAGATGAAAGATGAATTGAGAGACTAATAAGTCGAAGGATGAAAGAGGGATTGAGAGACTAATAAGTTTAAAGATGAAAGAGGGAGACTAATAAGTTGAAGGATGAAAGAGGGATTGAGAGACTAATAAGTTGAAGGATGAAAGAGGGATTGAGAGACTAATAAGTTGAAGGATGAAAGAGGGATTGAGAGACTAATAAGTTGAAGGATGAAAGAGGGATTGAGAGACGAATAAGTTGAAGGATGAAAGAGGCGTTTGGTCAGTTTTGTATGCTGACCAAGAGAATGCTTGTCAACAATCAACGAAAGACAAGGACAATCAGTCTAAACAAGCTTCTAGAAGTGCTGAAACGAGTGGTTGGAATAGATGTGGACATGTCACAACTGCAATAAACTGGTAGATGAGTAAAGACATCAAAGGCATCAAGATGCATAGAGAGATGCGAAGCTGATGGTGAAAAATAAAACAAAAATTGATGTTTCGACCAAGTAGGCCTTCACCTTGAACAACAAAGACAATTTAAATTATATATCCTTATATATATATATATATATATATATATTTGTGTTGTTATTTGTTGTTCCTGTTAAAGGCCTACTTGGCCGTAACGTCGATTTTTGTTTTGTTACTCATCTACGTAAATCTGTTACCATACCAATTGTTTCTCTCTTTAAAAAAAAAAAAAAAAAAAAATTGTCATTGCAATGAAACTAATTCCACGGATGGTTGGATCGACAGACACAGGTGTGTAGTTATGGTTATTGAAAGCCCCGGTATCACTGCAAACGAATTAAAATCCATAATTGCTCAACCGCCCGTGCCAGTGGAATCATCCGAATTACTATCTCATCTCCCAAACATTGGAAGGTAGATGTAGTCCCCCATCATAGCAGTCTCAGCACACGCCAAAAGACATAAGGCGAAACCGCACAGAAAGTGAACACATATATATATATATATATATATATATATATATCAAGCGGAATAGACAAGCAGATGAGCAGACAGACGTGTCAAACAGTTCTTGTTTCATTTTACAATTGCTTTAAAACCTTATTTGTCTTGTGCTTGTACAACACAATTCTCATTTTTGTTTAGTGTATACCTGTTGCCCACAAGGGTAAATCAAACTCCAGTGTTCGTTCAGATGTGACCAAGGACACCACTGTACTGGTTGTTGTACCAAAGGCCATGGCGTAGGCTGTTCTGTTTTCATAGCCATCCAAAAAGCTAAAAGGACTGCAAGAAATATTTAGATTCATCATTATGTGCTTATTGTTAATGTTTGCTGAATAACAAATTATCACTCTCAAGAACCCTGATTTATATCAAAATGTGTGAAATTTTCACAGATTGTAGCTGAAAATCCCTTGACACTACCTATTTGTCAACATAATCTCCGCCCAAGCGTATTGCCTTACGCCAACGCGAAACTAGGTCATGAATGCCTCGTTTGTACCAAGTTTTGTCCTGCTCGCGTAGCCATTTTTTAACTGCACGGATCACATCCTCATCATTGTCAAAGTGTGTCCCACGCAGGAATTTTTTGAGTGGTCCAAACAGATGGAAATCTGAAGGAGCCAGATCAGGGCAGTAAGGAGGATGGGGCAGTATAGTCCAACCAAATTTGTTGATTGCTTCCCGTGTTACCAGACTTGTGTGAGGGCGTGCATTGTCATGTTGAAGCAACAAATCTGCAGATGGCTTATTAGGCCGAACTCTGTGGAACCGATTTTTGAGTTTTGTCAGTGTATTGATGTAAGCTGTCGAGTTGATTGTCTCACCTCTTGTCATTACATCAACAAGAATCACACCATCAATGTCCCAGAAGACAGTGATCATCACCTTTCCGGCTGATGGAGATGTTTTGAATTTTTTTCTTTTTGGTGACTGCGGATGATGCCATTCCATTGACTGCATTTTTGTTTCAGGCTCATAATAATGTGCCCACGTTTCGTCACCGGTAACAATTTTTGACAAAACCATTTCTCCTTCAACACCGAAACGCTCCAACAATTCAGAACAGAATGTTTTCCTTTGAACTCTGTGATCATTTGTTAGGCACCGAGGAACCCATCGAGCGCAAATCTTTGAATATCCGAGAGTTTTAAAAATTGCGATTGCACTTCTCTTGCTGACTGTAAGCTGCAATGCCAATTGCTGACTAGTGATACGCCTATCCTTACGAATAATGGCATCAGCCCGGTTTAACATGTCTGTGCTGGTAGCCGAGGCAACACGCCCAGAACGCGGTAAATCATGCAGCTCCACTCGTACACTTTCTGCAGCTTTAATTCTCTGAACCCAGCGACTAACTGTGCTCCTATCGACTGCAGAACATTTGTACACTGCACACAGTCGTTTATGAATATTTGCCACAGTTTCTTTTTCCGCAACCAGAAATTCTATGACAATTCGCTGTTTGTAACGGACATTGTTGACAAGCTCCATGTTAACGGTTCATAGATTGCGTAATATTTATCAAAATGCTGTGCAATTTGGTACACATAATTGGAACATGTCATATTCCAAGTGTGCAAAATTTCATATTCCTATATTTATTATTAGCCGAGAAAAAAATTGGTGTGCATTACTTTTTGACCTCCCTTTAGTATATTCATGATCTTAGAGGAATTGACAGACGTTTGGTAGTAGACAGTCATAGTCTAATAATATATTAGTGTGTTAGGCTTGGTGTTGTTTTACTGAGCAGCCACTTACATGGCAGATTATGTCAACAAACAAATAACATTGACACCCTTTCACAGCCGACAATTGAAGTAAAAAATAAGTGGTAAAATCACTTTGCATCAAAAGCAATTGTAATTAAACATAATCTTAGCAACCCTCAAGAGAAACCATTGGAGGATTAGTGACCCTCCAGAGAAACCATTGGAAGATTAGTGACCATCCAGAGAAATCATTGGAAGATTAGTGACCCTCCAGCAGAGAAATCATTGGAAGATTAGTGACCCACCAGAGAAACCATTGGAAGAGTAGTGACCTTCCAGAGAAATCATTGGAAGATTAGTGAGCCACCAGAGAAATCATTGGAAGACTAGTGACCATCCAGAGAAATCATTGGAATATTAGTGACCATCGAGAGAAATTATTGGAAGATAATGTGACCATCAAGAGAAATAATTGGAAGATTAGTGACCCTCCAGAGAAATCATTTGAAGATTAGTGATCATCGACAGAAATTATTTGAAGATAATGTGACCATCAAGAGAAATAATTGGAAGAGTAGTGACCCTCCAGAGAAATCATTGGAATATTAGTGACCATCGAGAGAAATTAGTGGAAGATAATGTGACCATCAAGAGAAATAATTGGAAAATTAGTGACCCTCCAGAGAAATCATTGGAAGATTAGTGACCATTCAGAGAAATAATTGGAAGATTAGTGACCCTCCAGAGAAATCATTGGAAGATTAGTGACCCTCCAGAGAAATCATTGGAAGATTAGTGACCCTCCAGAGAAATCAATGAAGATTAGTGACCATTCAGAGAAATAATTGGAAGATTAGTGACCCTCCAGAGAAATCATTGGAAGATTAGTGACGATTCAGAGAAATCATTGGAAGATAATGTGACCATCAAGAGAAATAATTGGAAGATTAGTGACCCTCCAGAGAAATCATTGAAAGATTAGTGACCATTCAGAGAAATCATTGGAAGATAATGTGACCCTCCAAAGAAATCATTGTGAGATTGGTGACCATCCATAGAAATCATTGGAAGATTAGTGACCCTCCAGAGAAATCATTTGATGATTAGTGACCCTAGATTGGAAATCGTAGTCATTTAACTTGAAAGACAATCATCCAAGTTGTAGTCATCCACTGAATCCTGCATGATCTCCGGTAGCCCTGATATTGATTTCCAATTAGTTTTTATAAATTGGACAAGAGAACGAGGATGCCAAAACATGACAACACTTCCACACAAAATTCCAAGCACATGTTACAACAGACACGTAGTCGCAAGTTGTTTTAATCATCACTGTGTGTATATGTGTGTTCTAGTAACCTTTTAAGGTTGTAACTGTTCCAAGACATATGTTTTTTTAAATGTATCTGTAAATGCAGATCGCCAGACTCACATTTGTGACTAAACAAACGCAATTATCTATCTATCTATCCATCCATCCATCCATCCATCCATCCATCCATCCATCCATCCATCCATCCATCCATCCATCCATCCATCCATCCATCCATCCATCCATCCATCCATCCATCCATCCATCCATCCATCCATCCATCCATCCATCCATCCATCCATCCATCCATCCATCCATCCATCTATCATCCATCTATCTATCTATCTATCTATCTATCTATCTATCTATCTATCTATCTATCTATCTATCTATCTATCTATCTATCTATCTATCTATCTATCTATCTATCTATCTATCTATCTATCTATCTATCTATCTATCTATCTATCTATCTATCTATCTATCTATCTAATCTATCTATATATCTATATGACCTTTCGAGCCGTAGCCGGCCCATAGGGCGTAGACCATGATACTCCTTCTCTTATCTGAATTTTTGTTCTAGTAGTTTTTAATTTTTTAAAAATATATTTTATCAAATCTCGGCATTTGTCTCTGTTCTGTGCAAGCAGCTCTATCTCACTGAGGGAGCCGATTCCTGCTGCTCTTGCCTCTCTCATCAATGTTCTTCTCAGTGTCTCTGTGGGTCTTTCTCTTTTCCTCTTACCTATTGTTTCCCACATGAGGGATTGCTTTGTTATTCGGTTATTATCTCTTCTCATCACATGTCCAACATATGACCATCGTCTTTTCTTGATTACTGAAGATTTTAGTGGTTGATTGGCGATTTCTCTAATTTCCTCGTTTGTTTTGAATTCGTTCCACGCTTTACCAAGTATTTTCCTTAGACATTTATTTTCAGATGCGTTCAACTTAATTTCTACGTCTCTTGTTGTTTTCCAGCTTTCACACGCATACGTAAGGGTTGATAGTACATTTGATTTGAATAGTTGAAATGCAACTACCAACTGGTATTTGCGCAAAATAAAGAGAAGTTTATTGTGCTTAACGATCAACGCTCCTTGGATCCCGACCATGCCTTTTCAAAAGTACCTACCGTTCATATACATTTCCCCATACTGATGCTAGAGACATTTCAATATCACTCTTATGATCTTGTAGAATTTTATCAAAGACACCGCTATGTGGCTATCATCATCATCATCAACAAGTACCGGGCCTGCTGGCGTAGGTGTCATGTCTCTCCACAATTTTCTATCTCGACTGTTATTTATCAGTTGTGTTGTTGACCTTCTGCCAAGCCATTCTCTTAAGCTGTCTGGTATTTTTTCTCTTTGCTTTCCTCTATCTCTTCGTCCCTAAATTTTCCCAGTTGTTACAATATATTCCAGTTGCTCTCTTCTCATTACATGGCCAAAAAATGATGATTGTTTCTCCCTAATATTGGAAATTAGCTCTCTTTTTACTTTGGCATCTTTCAGAATGTGGCTATATTTAACAGGAAACTGAACAGTGGACTTTTTTTCATTATGATGCTGTAGGATAGTTGACAATGTCAACTTGACAGAAGTGAACTTGGAGAAGAGGGCAGGCAATTGTTCAACAAATGTGGCTCGGTCTTTTCACTCGTCTCTTAAAAGATGCAAGTTTACCGGAATGTCAGAAAACTGTTGTATTAAGATCTTCTCGTTTTATGGGATTGGCTAATAAAGTTTCCGCAAAACATTTTTCCATTAAAAAAAACCATGAGATGTACGATATATATATATAAAGATTAAACAACTTTCATGAACGTTGGTTTTTGCAAAATAATAAACATCAAATGGCAGAAGAAAGTAATTAATTGAAACACCCTGTAACTACCTAAACCTCCATCCAAAGTGACTATACTTAGTCAAGTACAAGAGGGCTTGGTCATGTGACAAAATGGATAACAATAGTATTCCTAAACAATTATTATATTGTGGACTTAAGGACAGGAAGAGACGAGAGTGCTGATATATAAGGATGTTATTTGGTTATGGAAGGCCCCGGTATCACTGCAAACGAATTTAAATCCATAATTGCTCAACCGCCCATGCCAGTGGAATCATCCGAATTACTAACTCATCTCCCAAACAAAGAAAGGTAGCTGTAGTCTCCATCATAGCAGTCTCAGCACATGCCAAAAGACATAAGGCGAAACCGCATAGAAAGTGAACACGGCCAAGTGTTCCCTGTCATACGATATCAGCATTCATCGTAAACAATTGGAATATCGGAACATGATCAGAACGGATGAAACACACAGCTCACAGTGTGCACAGAGCACTTGACTCAGTAGCTCCTGCAACAAGCCGGACTTGGAATATGAGGAAACTGCAACAAGGAACACTTTTCAGACTTAGCCTTCAATGGTTCCTGCCGCCTATCCACCATATTGCCCGGAAGTTCACGTCCTCCTGAAAATGATGATCGTCATAGTATTTAAATGTATAGCGCTTGATGATGTTAGGACATCGTGTTTGACTCCAACTCCGAACATACAAAACACAATCCGTCGTCAGATTATCCCCGTTGCACACCAAACAACAGATCGCAAGATTAGCGCATGGTCGGTCTTGGGACACACGATGAGCCATTATGATGATGTAGCACGCACAAAATGGCTGCGCCCATGTATTCATGATATAAGGATGTGTTCTGGGCTACGCAGAGAATTGGTTTCTATCAGCGAAAGGGATTGGGAGAAAATGACAGATCGTGGCACATTGGAGGAAGAGGCAATGTTAAAATCAAAAGATAGAAGTGCAAAATAAAGGAGATAGACCAGACATCACAAATGAACCTTGCTCATTCTGATGTCACTCCGGTCAGATTCATCAATACATACAAAACTGACAGATTCATCAATACATACAAAACTGACAGATTCATCAATACATATAAAACTGACAGATTCATCAATATATACAAAACTGACAGATTAATCAATACATACAAAACTGACAGATTCATCAATACATACAAAACTGACAGATTCATCAATACATACAAAACTGACAGATTCATCAATACATACAAAACTGACAGATTCATCAATACATATAAAACTGACAGATTCATCAATACATACAAAACTGACAGATTCATCAATACATACAAAACTGACAGATTCATCAATACATAAAAAAACTGACAGATTCATCAATACATATAAAACTGACATATTCATCAATACATATAAAACTAACAGATTCATCAATACATACAAAACTAACAGATTCATCAATACATACAAAACTGACAGATTCATCAATACATATAAAACTGACATATTCATCAATACATACAAAACTGACAGATTCATCAATACATACAAAACTGACAGATTCATCAATACATACAAAACTGACAGATTCATCAATACATATAAAACTGACAGATTCATCAATACATACAAAATTGACAGATTCATCAATACATACAAAACTGACAGATTCATCAATACATACAAAGCTGACAGATTCATCAATACATACAAAACTGACAGATTCATCAATACATATAAAACTGACAGATTCATCAATACATACAAAACTGACAGATTCATCAATACATACAAAACTAACAGATTCATCAATACATACTAAACTAACAGATTCATCAATACATACAAAACTGACAGATTCATCAATACATACAAAACTGACATATTCATCAATACATACAAAACTAACAGATTCATCAATACATAAAAAACTGGCAGATTCATCAATACATACAAAACTGACATATTCATCAATACATACAAAACTAACAGATTCATCAATACATAAAAAAACTGACATATTCATCAATACATACAAAACTAACAGATTCATCAATACATACAAAACTGACAGATTCATCAATACATACAAAACTGACATATTCATCAATACATACAAAACTAACAGATTCATCAATACATACAAAACTAACAGATTCATCAATACATACAAAACTAACAGATTCATCAATACATACAAAACTAACAGATTCATCAATACATACAAAACTGACATATTCATCAATACATACAAAACTGACAGATTCATCAATACATAAAAAACTGACATATTCATCAATACATATAAAACTGACAGATTCATCAATACATACAAAACTGACAGATTCATCAATACATATAAAACTGACAGATTCATCAATACATACAAAACTAACAGATTCATCAATACATACAAAAGTGACATATTCATCAATACATACAAAACTGACAGATTCATCAATACATAAAAAACTGACATATTCATCAATACATTT
Source organism: Megaustenia siamemsis (assembly GCA_032433765.1). Lineage (NCBI taxonomy): Eukaryota > Metazoa > Mollusca > Gastropoda > Stylommatophora > Ariophantidae > Megaustenia > Megaustenia siamemsis. The sequence continues at coordinate 149,878,122 of JAVIAB010000051.1, read as the reverse complement.
AAAACTGACAGATTCATCAATACATAAAAAACTGACATATTCATCAATACATATAAAACTGACAGATTCATCAATACATACAAAACTGACAGATTCATCAATACATACAAAACTGACAGATTCATCAATACATACAAAACTGACAGATTCATCAATACATACAAAACTGACAGATTCATCCATGGTTTTGATTTCCCAACTTACAAAAGTAGTTCGTAGTAACGTAATATCCATCATAATGCATGAATATATGACTAAACTGCTATTAAACTGTGGTTTATTACAGTGGTCTAGAGATAAGACGTAGACTCTAGACAAGTAGGTCACAAGTTCGATTCTCACCTCATGCGGGGACAATTTTTAAAAAATCGAATACTTGGCTTCTTCGTGACTTCATTCTCCCTGATCTCTAGGTAGTGAGATCCAATGTCTAGCCCCCTCGGGGAATAGCAGACACTAGAAAGTCCCTTGTGGGCTCAGCGCACGTCAAAGAACCATAGCAGCTTGAAATCATAAATAGAGGGCCAAATATGGTCACTGTCCGAAAATAATTGATGGCAAACAACTCTACAAAAATAAAAAAAACACATTAAAACTCTCGACGATAAAAAAGAGTATCTCTAAAGTTAGAGAATGTCTGCCTGTATGGCGAAGGACACCTGGGCATACAGTTGCCGGTGTGACAAAAAATAAACTAGGAAAATTATATTTCAGCAAAATTCAGTCCCTCGGGCTTTCATCATCATCATCATCATCATCATCATCATCATCATCATCATCATCATCATCATCATCATCATCATCATCATCATCATCATCATCATCATTGAGTGTCGTCTCCGTATCGAAGATTGGCTTACCATGGGGCGCCATTCCGCTCTGTCTCTTGCTTTGATGGTGCAGGTTCTTATAGGCTGACTTGTCCATCTTTTTATGTTACGCGTCCATGTTAGCCTTCGTCTACCTCTACCTATTTTACCTTGTATTTTCCCTACTACTATTACTTTTAACATGCCACCAAATCGCATTCATATTTTATGAATTGTGTTTCTGCTTTCGCAAGAAATTTAAAACTGGCACATGCAAACAAACAAACAAACAAACAAACAAACAAACAAACAAACAAACAAACAAACAAACAAACAAACAAACAAACAAACAAACAAACAAACAAACAAACGAAACTGACAAATTGTTGGCAATAAACCTATTATAATATATACACACGCACACACACACACACACACATATGTGTGTGTGTGTGTGTGTGTGTGTGTGTTACTTAATTATGTGGTTATATTGTAATATTATATTAATAGCTAACAACATGAATGTTAAATTAAAATTGAAATTAAAAATGCATACATGACTAATGCTGGACGTCCATTGCACACATCTCGTTGATTTTTTCTCTTTTCCAGAAAAGACAAAATTACGATGATAACAACCTGCATGATACAAATTGATACAAAAAATAAAGTAACGTCTTTAAATGAGATATGCGTATATTTATGTAGATAAGCACCCATGTCAAATATACACAATATTGAATAATATGCCAACATACACTTGACCAACACACTTGATCTGACAGCTGACTTCATGTGAGAGTCTGGAATCCTACTCTGATTGAGTCCTGATCGCAGAGAGAGAGAGAGAGAGAGAGAGAGAGAGAGAGAGAGAATACTATGCGGGGACCACAGTATTGTAGTAGTTCTTGTGGACCCGCATAGTATTCATTTTTCACTTTTTGGCTCATTTTGGTCCATTTAAATGCTACATGCCCTTCTTCCTCTTTTCTCTTTTCACTGATACCTAAAAGGTGTCGTGGTTTATATCATTTGTCGTTCTTGAGCTGCTCGAACTGAATTAGTGATTTTCCTTTGTTGTTACATGTCTCTGTCACTGCATCTATCCATCTTCTTCTGGGTCTTCCTCTTGGTCTTTTTCCATGCATTCTCGAGAAGAACGCCCTTGATGGTGATTGGTAGGGATTCATTCTGACCAGGTGGCCAAACCATTTAAGTTGCTGTTGTTCCATATATTCATGGCAGGGTTTTGTTCCTACCATTTTTCTTATCGTTTCATTTGGTATGCTATCTCTTCTTGTGTTGTTTGTTACTTTTATCAAGCATCGCATCGCATCACACATGTATTGATATTTCTTATATGGGATTTAGAAAGGGTCCATGTTTGACATTCATAGCACAAAGTTGGTATGAAAATGCTATTTATTATTTGTTGTTTAGCTGGCATAGAAATGTTTGGATGTCTTAGCAATGGTGAAAGCTGATATGTGACAGCAATTGCTTTTTGTATTCTCATGTCAATTTCTCTGTCTAGTTTTCCATTTTCTGTGAACATTGTGCCTAAATACTTGAATTTGAGGGCTACCTGCCCTATTGTCTATTAATCTTATAACCAACCTCTACGTAAATCCTGATCACCGTCTCTTTCTGCCATTTTTCTCCAACGTTTTTTTTAAAGTGTAGTGTTGTCTGGCTTGGATTTTTTTGTTTAAAGGGAATAGTTTGTTGTACCTGATGTATGCTTTTGTGGAAACGTTGTAGTTTGTCATGTTTTTCTATTATCTTAGGTGTTCCAAACCATTCTATGCTTACTTGACATGCGTGTATTTAACATTTATAACGTTATATAAATGTTAAAAAATATTTATATAATATAAAATGGGAATGTTTCAAGAAATAAAACTGGATGTTAGGCATGGTTGTCTTCTGTCAACAGATTTGTTTAATATTTATAGTGAGATTATTTTAAGATCCATAAGGGGCATGCCTGAAATAACAATCGGAGGTCATAATATAAATAATATAAGGTATGCTGATGACACAGTCTTAATCGCTAAGAGTGAAAATGAGTTACAAGAAATGTTAGACATTATAGTGAAAGAAAGCAAAAATAAAGGACTAAGCCAGAAAGACAGAGGAAATGGTAACAACAAAGAAAAAGACATCACCTCTGTGCAAAATAAAGACAAGTGGAACAATATTAAAACAGGTAAATGAGTTTAAATATTTGGGAACTTTGTTAACCTCAGACGGAAGATGTACAGCAAATCTGAGATGCAGAATGGCTCAGGCAAAAGCAGCTTTCCAGTAAAAAAAAAATGAGGAAGATACAATGCATTCAATTTTGACAATAGAAACAAGAAAAAGAGTTCTTAAATGTTATGTAGAGCCAGTCTTACCATATGGATGTGAATCATGGATAATAGGACAACAGACAAGAAAATCACTGGAGTCTGTAGAAATGTGATTTTACAGAAGAATGTTGAGAATACCATGGACATCTAAGAAGAGTAATGAAAACGTTCTGAAAGAGGCCAATTTAAAAAGAGAGCTAATTTCCAATATTAGGAAGAAATAATCATCATTTTTTGTGCCATGTAATGAGAAGAGAAATCTGGAATAATATGTAACAACTGGGAAACTTGAGGGACGAAAAGATAGAAGGAGGCAAAGAGATAAAGATACCAGTCAGCTTAAGAGAATGGCTTGATAGAAGGTCAACAACAGAAATGATAAATAACTGTCGTGATCGAAAGTTGTGGAGAGACATGATCTCCTACGCCAGCGGGCCCGGTATTTGATGATGATGATAATATAAAATATCCACAAGAGATCTATCCATCCATCCATCCATCCGTCCGTCCGTCCGTCCGTCCGTCCGTCTGTCCGTCTGGTGTCTCTTTGAGCCGAAATCGTCACATAAGACAGAAAATCTAGACCCTTGTGTCCGACAATCTTTCAAGTGTCAGACCTTGCACAAGATATGCAGTGTGTTTCGCCACACATCCCTGTTCTGGGCGAGTTGTTCATTCTGGGCTAAGGAGGTGAAGCCTGCTATTGTTGCCATCTCGCTTTACTGTTCTTTTAAGTGTTTCTCTATGTCGGCCTCTTTTTCTTTTACCCTCTTGGTTCCCATTTGAGGGTCTGCTTTAAAATTATTTTTGTTATTGAGTTATTAGCGGGTCATCATCATTGTGCACTCCAAACATCTCCATAGGTGCTCAGATCCCCTCAACAAGTCTTGAAGTGTCCAACGACTGACGACTCCAAAAATTCTTTTGTTGTCTCTTTGTATCACATGACTGACATGACCACCTTCTTCTCTTTTTTGTAGATGATATATTTGGATGCATTGTCATTTCTCTAAATTTTTGCCCTAGTCTTGAACTCATTCCATGGTATATAAAGTAGCTTTCTCAGGAATTTCTTTTCAAATTCATCCAATTTATTTTCAGTTTGTTTTGTTGTTTTCCAGCTCTCACACGCAGAAATAAGGATAGGTACGAGATATTGCGCCACCACAAACTGCTCGATCACCATATCCCCTATGCGGGGTATTTGTAAGGAGCCGTTTGTGTCCTGAACTATATTTTTTTTCTTATTATGGATATTTTCCTATTAATTTTATAATTAAATATCTATATCATTATTCATAGGTCGCACCAACAAAACTGGCCGACGTTGTGGATAAACTTCTTTCCCTTCTCATTTGTCTTTCGGCGTCGAGGGGAGGTATAGATTAAGGTTTTTTGCTCTTTTGTTGTTCTTAGATTTCATAATCTGTACGACGGCTTCTCTTGTTTTGCCAGCTTTTTCTCTTCATCAGTCATCAGCTATGCTATTAGACGTTTAGATCAGCCTAGGTCCATTAATATTGAGTGGGTTCATTTGGAAAAAGTACTTTTTGTACTCACAGTATGGGATGTTAGAGTAGGAGTGGAGTACTGCTGTGTACTCACGGTATGGGATGTTAGAGTAGGAGTGGAGTACTGCTGTGTACTCACGGTATGGGATGTTAGAGTAGGAGTGGAGTGTTTCTGTGTACTCACGGTATGGGATGTTAGAGTAGGAGTGGAGTGTTTCTGTGTACTCACGGTATGGGATGTTAGAGTAGGAGTGGAGTGTTTCTGTGTACTCACGGTATGGGATGTTAGAGTAGGAGTGGAGTGTTTCTGTGTACTCACGGTATGGGATGTTAGAGTAGGAGTGGAGTGTTTCTGTTTACTCACGGTATGGGATGTTAGAGTAGGAGTGGAGTATTTCTGTGTACTCACGGTATGGGATGTTAGAGTAGGAGTGGAGTATTTTTGTGTACTCGCGGTATGGGATGTTAAGAGTAGGAGTGGAGTGTTTCTGTGTACTCACGGTATGGGATGTTAGAGTAGGAGTGGAGTGTTTCTGTGTACTCACGGTATGGGATGTTAGAGTAGGAGTGGAGTGTTTCTGTTTACTCACGGTATGGGATGTTAGAGTAGGAGTGGAGTGTTTTTGTTTACTCACGGTATGGGATGTTAGAGTAGGAGTGGAGTATTTCTGTGTACTCACGGTATGGGATGTTAGAGTAGGAGTGGAGTATTTTTGTGTACTCGCGGTATGGGATGTTAGAGTAGGAGTTGAGTGTTTCTGTGTACTCACGGTATGGAATGTTAGAGTTGGAGTGGAGTACTTCTGTGTACTCACTGTATGAATATTTTAGAGTAAGAGTGGAGTATTTCTTTATACTCACGGTATGGAATATTAGAGTAGGAGTGTAGTATTTATGTGTACTCGCAGTATGGACTATTAGAGTAGGAGTGGAGTACTTCTGTGTATTGACGGTATGGACTATTAGAGTAGGAGTGGAGTATATCTTTGTACTCACGGTATATAACGTTAGGGTAGGAGTGGAGTATTTCTGTGTACTCGCGGTATGGAATGTTAGAGTAGGAGTGTAGTATTTATGTGTACTCGCGGTATGGAATGTTAGAGGAGGAGTGGAGTATTTAGTGAATGAAAGATGTTATTGTTTTGTTTTCAGATTTTAAGTCATGAGGAACAATTGTTTTACATCAATTTATATAGATCATTCACTGGGAAGGTAAACAAATCACAAGTATTGTCTTGCAGTGGATTCTGGATAAAATGTGAACGAGAGACCAAAACTGCTTGATGAAGAAATGTAGAGAGGAAAAAAAGAACGATGTGAGCTAGACTTGACACACACCTTACAAGATGGCTACTTCCTGGGCAGAATGAGATATTTGTGCAATATTAAGGCAAGTTGGTAGCGTTGTTCACATTGCGTGGCCAAGAATTAAAAAAAGACGATATCAACCACAAACTGCATACTTACATTTCTTTCAGTATGATATACATGACGTGTAACAAGATCAACAAAGGCTATTTTTTCATGAAATAGTTTTTGATATATTTTCGTGCTAGCTGAATCAATTTTAACATTTTTTAAAAGATACAATTATTTTTTTTGTTTCTGCGTATATGAAGACAAAAATGATGGATTACACAAATTTAAAAATGAATAAATACATCTTTTTCTTCGTAAAATTGTACTTTATCACCATTCGCATTCCATAATTAAAGACTAACAAATGTTTGTTAAAAATTAAACACAAACCCGTTGAAATTTACGATCTAACAAAGAAATAGTTGGTAATTTTTTGGGTCTTTTTTTTCTTGGAAGATAAAAAGAATCATCACTTTCACTTTCAAACTTACAAATAAAACATTGACATATGTCAACTTACCACAGGTATAAGCACCCAGTAATTGATGATATAGATATTGAAGGACTGAGATACGATCATGATGATAACATCCAAGTGGGAACCATCTACATGCTAGTTTGGAGATTGTGTTTCCACTGACCTCTCTAGCTTGTGATGAAGAAATGACACGAACATAAAATGACTCTTTGACTTCAATACAATGTTCACAAATGATTAGTCTTGCTAGACAATGAGACGTAATTGTGAAACAACTAATAAGAGGTTCGAACTTCGTGCACTTAAAGTGAGTTATTTATTGACTAAATTACTTGCATTTTAAGGTAATTAAAGTCAGTTATTTATTGACTAAATTACTTGCATTTTTGTGGTAATTAAAGTGGGCTAATTATTGACTAAATTACTTGCATGTTTAGGTAATTATAGTGAGTTATTTATTGACTAAATTATTTGCAATTTTGAGTAATTAAAGTTAGTTATTTTTTGACTAAATTACTTGCATTTTTAGGTAATTAAAGTGAGTTATTGCTTCATTGAATTATTTGTGAATTGAATTATTTATGGCACAGTGAAATATTTGTAGTTCATTTGTTAGGTCTTTGACACGGTGAACTATATGTAGTTAATTCGCTAGGTCTTTGACACAGTGAACTATTTGCAGTTCATTTGTTAGATCTTTGACACAGTGAACTATTTGTAGTTCATTTGCTAGGTCTTTGACACAGTGAACTATTTGTAGTTCTTTGTTAGGTCTTTGACACAGTGAACTATTTGTAGTTCATTTGCTAGGTCTTTGAAACAGTGAACTATTTGTAGTTCTTTGTTAGGTCTTTGACACAGTGAACTATTTGTAGTTCATTTGCTAGGTCTTTGACACAGTGAACTATTTGTAGTTCTTTGTTAGGTCTTTGATACAGTGAACTATATGTAGTTAATTTGTTAGGTCTTTGACACAGTGAACTATTTGTAATTCATTTGCTAGGTCTTTGACACAGTGAACTATTTGTAGTTCGTTTGCTAGGTCTTTGATACAATGAACTATTTGTAGTTCATTTGCTAGGTCTTTGACATAGTGAACTACTTGTAGTTCATTTGTTAGATCTTTGACATAGTGAACTATTTGTAGTTCATTTGCTAGGTCTTTGACATAGTGAACTACTTGTAGTTCATTTGCCAGATCTTTGACACAGTGAACTATTTGTAGTTCATTTGCTAGACCTTTGACACAGTGAAGACTTTAATTGCAAAGTCTTTGATGGGATCCTCTAAACGAATCATTTGTAAAACATCTGTTTCTGTACTTAAGAAGATATAATCATAGAGATAAGGCATCCAACCTGTTTTGTTCGATTTCGTGAGCCTTGGCGGAGGTCTGCCTGCGCTCACTGAGTGCTCATGTTACTATCGTATTTGTCTGTATGTAAGTTTTTTCATTTAATGTGGGGCCCTCTCTACTACTACTACTACTACTACTACTACTACTACTACTACTACTACTACTACTACTACTACTACTACTACTACCACTACTACTACTATTAATATTACTACTACTACTACTACTGCTACTACTGCTATTATTACTACTACCACAACTACTACTATTACTAATACTACAGCTACTACTACTACTACTATTCCTGCTACTACTGCTACTACTACTACTGCTACTACTACTAGTGCTACTACTACTGCTACTACTAGTACTACTACTACTAGTGCTACTACTACTACTATTTTTACTACTACTACTACTACTACCACCACCACCACTACTACTACTACTACTACTACTACTACTACTACTATTATTATTACTACTACTACTGCTGCTACTACTGCTATTACTACTACTATTACTACTACTACTACTGTTATTAATACTACTACTACTACTACTACTACTACTACTACTACTACTAGTCCTGCTACTACTGCTACTACTACTAGTGCTACTACTATAGCTTGTTTCATAACTCGTGCCCAACTTTTAAAATCGATAGCTTTTTAACCGCTTGTTGTAAGTTGTTCAAAATTTGCATGTAAAGTTATAATGATTAGAACCCAACAGGGAATTAATTTCATTAAAAAAAAACATTTGGTTATTATTGTTGCTTATTTGATTTATATAAATTTATAACGACCCATTGATGTAGTCAAAACTTAATGTTTAAAGTATTTTAAGTTAAAAATAGCGAGTAAAAATCCATACACGGTAAAATTGACGTGTTTGCACGCTTTTACCGTGGTTTTTTGACACAATTAGACACTTGTAAAAAACACGAGAAATTGTGTGTTCCATTTCCGTTCATTCATAGGTGGAGACGTGGAACGTTAACATTTATCATGAGTCTTAAAATGAAATTCTGCAGTTTACAAAACATCGCAATAAAAATGTATAACTATTTTTGCAAAGAGGCTAAACGAGGAAGATTATTTCATTCTTTAGAAAATCCTGAGAATAGGACAAGACACATTTTGGATTTATCTAAGCGGTCATTTAATCGCTGGATTCAAGCACGTGACCGTCAATGTTCAAAATATACAAAATCACAAGGAAGAGCAAAAATGTTGGATAATTTCGACAGTGAACTTATTAGAAGTGAAATTCGCAAAATGTTGGGTATGAATGAAACTGTTACAATGAGAAAATTAAAAGTATCGCTGAAAAAGAACAACAGTATTGAAATATCAAAGTCTACATTATGGAGGAATGTGAGAGCTGCAGGCTTTACATTCAGAAAGTATTCCAATGGACGAAACATCATCTGTGAGAAGCCACATATAGTAGTCATGAGAAGCAAGTACTTACGTGAAGTAAAAGAGGTGCGCAAGTAAGGTTATGATATTGTGTACTTGGATGAAACATGGATCAATGCTCACCACACTAACCAAAGGGAATGGCAGTCATCAGATGGAAAGATTACGAGATTAATACCTAGCAGCAAAGGACAGCGCTTGATAATTGCTCATGCAGGTAGTCGACAACATGGACTAATACAAAATGCAGAGCTCATTTTTCTTTCAAAATCCATAGACAATCGGGATTATCACTCTGAGATGAATGGTCACATATTTAGACATTGGATTGAAAATTCTGTTCTCCCATCACTAGATCGACCATCTTGCCTAATAATGGACAATGCAGCGTACCACAACATTGTTGCACTTGAAGATAAAGTCCCGACGTCATCCAGTACAAAAGATGCTATTAAGATATGGCTCACAAAGGAGCACATACAATTTAATAACATGTACTTAAAACCTGAATTACTATCTCTAGTAAAGCAAAAACAAAGGACTAAGATTTTTCAAATAGATAAGATTATCCAAGAGCACGGTCATATAAGTTTGAGGCTGCCACCTTACCATGCTCATTTAAATCTAATAGAACTAATCTGGGCAAAATTAAAAGGACAAGTGGCAGATGAAAATACAACATTCAAAATATGCGATGTAAAGACTCTTGCTAATCTCGCTTTATTAAATATAGACAAAGATTAATGGGCTAAATGTGAAGACCACGTCTTAAAACAGGAAAAGGAATATTGGAAAAATGATGGTTTGTGGAATGTTCAACTCCAAACAGTTATTAATCTTTTAGACTCGTCTGATTCAGAATGAAAGTATATAGCCCCCCAATCTTGGCCCCTATATTACCTTAAATTAGTTCAACAAACGGTCCTTATCAGGACCACACAACTATGAAAATTGGACATACAGGTATACCTTGATATTATCGTCCGTCCTCGAACTGAGAAGACAATAATTCTCCTGGTGTTTTGTCTTATTAGGTTATTTCCCCATTATGGCCACACCTTTACCTAGTGAAAATTAATCATAGACCAGCAACTACGGTAATTTCTATTATTTAGGGGTTCACAATTTACAATTTTGACAAACATCAAAGAAATTCGCCGCTTTAAGAAAACTGCCGCTGCAAGATATTTGTTAAATATACATTTAAAGGGTCTTTTGCATTCTAATAACATTTGGAAAATTTCAACAGTTTTTAACAAACGGTTACTGAGTAATAGCGTTTTGAAGTTGGGCACGTGATTTGAAACGAGCTATAGTGCTACTACTAGTACTACTACTACTAGTGCTACTAGTGCTACTACTACTATTTTTACTACTACTACTACCACTACTACTACTACTACTACTACTACTACTACTACTACTGCTACTACTACTACTACTACTACTACTACTACTACTACTACTAGCTTTACCACTACTCACAACACATTCCTTTCAAACAGACACTGGTTGTTGTAATGTGATGTCTTTGTCATATTTCTTTGCCATTATTTACTATCTAGTAATCTTTTGCTCACAAGTCATGGTTTCATTTCATCAACACGTTTCATTATAAAGTTAAACACTGATATTTCAGTTTAATTTATTATAAAAAATACTATAACCTACTGCCTATTTAATACCAACCAAATTACCCCAAAAATCATGCACTGAAGGTCTATAAAAATGATGGTCACTAACATCATATTTCCTATACACCACTTGGCGTGACGAGGTTCTTTACTTCACTTTTACTGCCTACTTAAAGTTCTGTTGAAGTGTCAAGCCCACTTGAGTTATATTTAACAAAGAAAGATAAAGTAAATGCCACGTTTCGTGTATTACATATAGAGAGCTGCTCCTCATTTTCTAATCTTATAATTTTATATATCTCTACACCCATTCTACTTCCCCTCATGTAGCACATATCTCTACACGCATCCTACCTCCCCTCATGTAGCACATATCTCTACACGCATCCTACCTCCCCTCATGTAGCACATATCTCTACTCCCATCCTACCTCCCCTCATGTATCACATATCTCTACTCCCATTCTACCTCCCCTCATGTATCACATATCTCTACACCCATTCTACCTCCCCTCATGTAGCACATATCTCTACACCCATTCTACCTCCCCTCATGTAGCACATATCTCTACACCCATTCTACCTCCCCTCATGTAGCACATATCTCTACACCCATCCTACCTCCCCTCATGTATCACATATCTCTACACCCATTCTACCTCCCCTCATGTAGCACATATCTCTACACCCATTCTACCTCCCCTCATGTATCACATATTTCTACAACCATCCTACCTCCCCTCATGTATCACATATCTCTACACCCATTCTACCTCCCTTCATGTATCACATATCTCTACACCCATTCTACCTCCCCTCATGTATCACATATCTCTACACCCATTCTACCTCCCCTCATGTATCACATATCTCTACACCCATTCTACCTCCCTCATGTATCACATATCTCTACACCCATTCTACCTCCCTTCATGTAGCACATATCTCTACACCCATCCTACCTCCCCTCATGTAGCACATATCTCTACACCCATCCTACATCCTCTCATGTAGCACATATCTCTACACCCATCCTACCTCCCCTCATGTAGCACATATCTCTACACCCATCCTACCTCCCCTCATGTAGCACATATCTCTACACCCATCCTACCTCCCCTCATGTAGCACATATCTCTACACCCATCCTACCTCCCCTCATGTAGCACATATCTCTACACCCATCCTACCTCCTCTCATGTAGCACATATCTCTACACCCATCCTACCTCCCCTCATGTAGCACATATCTCTACACCCATCCTACCTCCTCTCATGTAGCACATATCTCTACACCCATCCTACCTCCTCTCATGTAGCACATATCTCTACACCCATCCTACCTCCCCTCATGTAGCACATATCTCTACACCCATCCTACCTCCCCTCATGTAGCACATATCTCTACACCCATCCTACCTCCCCTCATGTAGCACATCTCTCTACACCCATCCTACCTCCCCTCATGTAGCACATATCTCTACACCCATCCTACCTCCCCTCATGTAGCACATCTCTCTCTCTCTTTTCTTTCTTATCTTACCATCTGACTTCTCTCTCTGTCCACCTCTCCCTATACTTGATCATCCGACATGTAGTTATAGATAAATGTACTTTGTCGTTGTCCTTGTATTCTGAAGAATGCCACAGGCCGAAACGTCAGTATTGTGTTGTGTTCCTTCCTTGTAAAGCTGTAACCATTATTGGAGTGTTTACCACACCCCACTACCGGCTACTTGCTACCAGCTTTACCGCAGCATTGCAATTATTTGCCTGTTCCTTATTAAATGTAGACCTACATAACATAAGCTCCAGCCTTGGCCTTAACCGTGTCGTTATTTAGTGCTGTCTCCGCATCGAAGGTTGGCTACCATGGAGCGCCATTCCACTCTGTCTCTTGCTTTGATGGTGCAGATCGTCATAGGCTGACTTGTCCATCTTTTGATGTTACTCGTCCATGTTAGTCTTGGTCTGCCTCTGCCTCTTTTACCTTGTATTTTCCCTTCTAATATCACTTTTATTAGACTGTTGTGTCTTTTAACATGACAAAAAAATTTCATTTGTCTTGCTCTAATTGTGTTTAATAGTTCTTTCTTCATTTTTAGTTGTTTTAAAACTTCCTCGTTTGTTTTCTTTTCTTTCCATCCAATTCTACCTATTCTTCTATAAATCCACATTTCAAAGGCCTCAATTTTCTGTTCTGTTTTCTGGTCTTATGTCCCTGTTTCTGCACCATACAGGAATATTGAGAAGATATACCATTTTGCTATTCTTAGTTTTAGCCCTGGTGTTATTTGTTTTGATGTTAGTATATTTTTCATGGCATTGAAATTACTTTTTGTCATTCCTATTCTTTTATTTATTTCAGTTGTACATTTTCTATCATTGGTTATAGTATGTCCCAGGTAGTTGTTGCTCTGGACTGTCTCCAGATGTATTCCATCAACTTTGATATTTAATTGTAGGTCTTGTAAATTTTCTTTGTTTATGATAATAGATTTAGTCTTTTTGATATTCATACCTAGTCCATATTTTTTGCTTGTCATGTTTACCACATTAAGCAATTGTTGTAGATCTTTAGGATTTTCTGCTAGTAGTACAGTATCATCAGCATATCTTAGGTTATTGATTATCTTTCCATTAATGTTAAGGCCTGGCATCTTTATGATGTTTTTAAAGATTTGTTCAGTGTATAAATTGAACAAGCTTGGTGATAGGATGCATCCTTGTCTTACTCCTCTTGTTATATCAATGGGTGTAGAGTTCTCCTTGTTATATCTTATTATTGCTGTTTGCTCCCAGTACAAATTACATATCAGTCGTATGTCTGTGTCATCCAGATTTATATCTTTTAGGCAGTCTATAAGTTGATTATGGTGTATTCTATCAAATGCTTTGGTGTAGTCTATGAAGCAGGCATATATTGGTTTGTTTACTTCTGTGTACTTTTCAATCAAAGTCCTCATGCTGAATATGGCTTCTTTTGTTCCACTGTTTTTCCTGAATCCGAATTGCTGCTCATCTAATTCAGTATTAATTTTATTCTGAATCCTTCCTTGTATAACTTTTAGTAAAATTTTGGTTACCTGGCTAATTAGGCTTATTGTTCTAAAATCGCTGCATTCAAATGCACCATTCTTTTTAGGCAATGCTATAAAAGTTGATATTTTTAGTTCCTTTGGTATGTATCCTGTACGGTATATGTCAACATGCCATTAACCGTGTGCTATATTTATATCATCATCGAGTGCCATCTCTGCAACAAAGGTTGGCTACCATGGATCGCCATTCTGCTCTGTCTCTTGCTTTGAAGGTGCAGGTTGTCATAGGCTGGTTTGTCCATCTTTTGATGTTACTCGTCCGCGTTAGTCTTGGTCTGCCTCTGCCTCTTTTACCTTGTATTTTCCTCTCCAGGATTACTTTTAGTAGGCTGTTGTGTCTTTTACCATGGCCCAGAAATCGCATTTTTCTTGTTTGAATTGTGTTTAGTAGTTCTCTTTTAATTTTTAGTTGTTTTAAGACTTGATCGTTTGTTTTCTTTTCCTTCCATCCAATTCTACCTATTCTTCTATATATCCACATTTCAAAGACTTCAATTCTCTGTTATGTTTTCTTGTCTAATGTCCATGTTTCTGCACCATGCTATATTTATATACATATCATTATTTTGTAATATGCACATTAGACTTCTCACAATTACACTTATATGTTTTTTATTGTATAGGTTTATGTTAACATTTAATTCTTTCTCTAGAGCACGACCTACTTGTTGTTAGTGAGCCTCGCTTCAATGTCTGAAAACACTTGAAAGTAAACACATCCGGAGCTGGACCTGTAGTTTATTTGTATCCCCACGTCTTCCCTTCAGTCAGCGCAGCACAAAGACTGTTTCCACTTTCCTAATCTGCAACTTGAACGATAACTGTCTAGCTCATTGTATCACGTTTCAACAAGCGATGCTGACACAATCGTAGCTAGCGTATGTATCAACAAAAGCGTCTACATTATTTTGTTGCGCTTTGTTTTTCAACTTGGAACAGAGCGCATTCATTGTTGGGCGGAATTAATAGAAAATATGGACTCATTTTTGCAACGACGGAAATGTTAACTAACGTTTACTTTCCTTTTGAGAATTATCTTTTGTCATTAGACTTCCTAGGTATTTGAATTCCTCTACTTGTTTTAGTTGTCTGCCTTCTATAGTTATGTTGATATTCTGTTTATTTTTGGCGACTTTCATGACTTCTGTTTTGTTGATGTTGATTTTCATGTTGTATTTTGTGCCTGGGATGTTGAGTTTTATAGAAACTTTGTTGCCTTTCCTCTATCTTCGTTGCCTGTCCTCTATATTCTTTGCCTGTCCTCTAACTTTGTTGCCTTTCCTCTATCTTCGTTGCCTGTCCTCTATCTTCGTTGCCTTTCCTCTATCTTCTTTGCCTGTCCTCTATCTTCTTTGCCTGTCCTCTATCTTCGTTGCCTGTCCTCTATCTTCGTTGCCTTTCCTCTATCTTCGTTGCCTTTCCTCTATCTTCGTTGCCTTTCCTCTATCTTCTTTGCCTGTCCTCTATCTTCGTTGCCTTTCCTCTATCTTCGTTGCCTTTCCTCTATCTTCGTTGCCTTTCCTCTATCTTCTTTGCCTGTCCTCTATCTTCGTTGCCTTTCCTCTATCTTCGTTGCCTTTCCTCTATCTTCGTTGCCTTTCCTCTATCTTCTTTGCCTGTCCTCTATCTTCGTTGCCTGTCTTCTATCTTCGTTGCCTTTCCTCTATCTTCGTTGCCTTTCCTCTATCTTCGTTGCCTGTCCTCTATCTTCGTTGCCTTTCCTCTATCTTCGTTGCCTTTCCTCTATCTTCTTTGCCTGTCCTCTATCTCTGTTGCCTTTCCTCTATCTTCTTTGCCTGTCCTCTATTTTCGTTGCCTGTCCTCTATCTTCGTTGCCTGTCCTCTATCTTCGTTGCCTGTCCTCTATCTTCGTTGCCTTTCCTCTATCTTCGTTGCCTTTCCTCTATCTTCGTTGCCTTTCCTCTATCTTCGTTGCCTGTCCTCTATCTTCGTTGCCTTTCCTCTATCTTCGTTGCCTTTCCTCTATCTTCTTTGCCTTTCCTCTATCTTCGTTGCCTGTCCTCTATCTTCGTTGCCTTTCCTCTATCTTCGTTGCCTTTCCTCTATCTTCTTTGCCTTTCCTCTATCTTCGTTGCCTGTCCTCTATCTTCTTTGCCTGTCCTCTATCTTCGTTGCCTGTCCTCTATCTTCTTTGCCTGTCCTCTATCTTCGTTACCTTTCCTCTATCTTCGTTGCCTGTCCTCTAACTTTGTTGCCTTTCCTCTATCTTCGTTGCCTTTCCTCTAACTTTGTTGCCTTTCCTCTATCTTCGTTGCCTGTCCTCTATCTTCGTTGCCTGTCCTCTATCTTCTTTGCCTGTCCTCTATCTTCGTTGCCTGTCCTCTATCTTCTTTGCCTGTCCTCTATCTTCGTTGCCTTTCCTCTATCTTCGTTGCCTGTCCTCTAACTTTGTTGCCTTTCCTCTATCTTCGTTGCCTTTCCTCTATCTTCGTTGCCTTTCCTCTAACTTTGTTGCCTTTCCTCTATCTTCGTTGCCTGTCCTCTATCTTCTTTGCCTGTCCTCTATCTTTGTTCTATGCTCTCTATCTTTCTTGCATTTCCTATATCATCGTTGCCTTCTTCTCCTGCAGTCAATGATTGACAATCTAGCTCGGTCATGTGATTTATTCTCCCTGTCAGTAAGTATGTAGAAGACTGCGTGCTTCAAAAAAGTGTAGTGTGTCAATGAATCTGTGAAAAAATTCACCTTAATCCGGTTCTTTGATCACTACCACTGTCTCCCTTGAAGAAGAAATAAATTCCCGGATCGGAAAGGCAGCTTCCACATTTGGTAAAATTAAAGATAGAGCATGGATCAACATTAAATTAACACTCAGGACTAAGATTCAAATTCATCAAAGTTGTGTGATTGGTACACTTTTATACGGTTCAGAAAAGTGGACTACCCATGCAGGCAGGAGAAAGGGTTAACAGCTTTCATGGGCTCTGCCTCGAAAGATTATGAACATCAAATGATAGGACAAATTAACGAACTCTAATGTCTTACAACGAGCCAGATTCCTACCCATCATGGCAACACTTAGAAGTTGTAGACTAAGGTGGCTGGGTCACGTGAGAAGTGTGGCAAACTTTCGTATTCCCAAACAAATATTGTATAGTGAACTTAAGGATGGAAAGAGGCCAAAGGGCAGATCGATGCTGAGATATAAGGATGTTTGCAGGGCTTCCTTGAGGGAATTCTTTATCAGTTAAAGAAACTGTGTAAATCTGGCATCAGATAATAGCACATGGAGAACAAAATTAAAAAATGGCACATCTTTCGAGGCAGTGCTGATATCAAATTCAAAAGATAAAAGACACCGGAGAAAGGAGACGAGGCCTGGCACCATGAACACATCTTGTTTGTTCTGCGGATGGATCTGTCTACCCATATTGGCAATACTAGAAAAAAGGAAGAAAAAAGTGGTATGGTCACAGCTGTCACCATTTTTTAGCTGTCACCATACCACTTTTTTCTCCCTTTTTTCTAGTAATGCTATTATCATCAGCTTTACAGCAGCTTCGCATCTCTACGCATCTTGGTGCATCTTGATGCCTTTACCTCTATCCATATTGGCAGATTCAGTCACGAGAGAAGCTGTTCAGCGAAGCCGCATCCAGCACAAGACACTAATATTTTTACCAAACTACCGACTTATCATGATAGCTTGCTACCAACCGTCTTTCAAGACGCAAAATGCCATATATAATCTCCCATCTTAATGTCCCTGCAATTTTAAATAAGTTTCTTCTTTCCTTTTATTGTTTCTCTGGTTGCATCGTTCCACCACTTGATCTCTTTTTCCCTTCTTTTGTCCTTAGTTTCGTTCCACATACTGTTTTTGATATGTTTATGACTGTTTTCTTAAACTGTTTCCTCTATTCTTCTACTGTGCTTACTTCGATGGGGAGTTTGTTGAATTACTCTGTTAATTATTCTTCTGGTTTTTCCTTAATTCTTGATCTTATAATTGTTTAATTTTTTATTGTCTATATCTTTGTTAGTTTGCGTATCTTCTCTATGTTTTGACTGTCTGAGTGTGATCATTACCATTGTATGGTCCATGTCGTCTGTGATATTAGGGACAGCTTTGCTGTCGTTTACTCTTTTCTTGTTCTGTTTTCTAGTTAGCATAAAATCTATCTGGCTTCTGCATGTTGTGTCATTCCATTTGTACCAGGTGTATACTTGCGACTCTCTGTGTTTGAAGAATGTGTTGGTGATAAACGAATCATTTTGATTACATAATTTCAGCAGTTTAAGTAAGTAGTACCCCCCGTCACGCCAAGTGGCGTATAGGGAAATATGGTGTTAGTGACCCTATATTTTACAGACCTTCAGCAAATGATTTTTGGGGTAATGTGGTCGGTATTACGCCCGTGCTGCTTTACTTTTCCAGAAAAAATCCGGTACCCATTTAAGGCTGGGTGAACCCGGAGCCGTCGGTTGGGATCGAACCCTACCCCTTGTCCGTAGTAGTCCAGTTCACTAACCACTGAGCTATCGCGGCTCCCACTAATTTTTAGGGAATTAGTAAAACCCAGGTGTCCTCGCCAGGGAACGAACCCCGGCTGTTGCCGTGGTAAGCCAACCGCCTATCGATTGCGCTAACCGGACACCCCATTTTCAGCAGTTTGCTTCCATTTTTTCTTTATTTCAGCTGTCTTATCACATAAGAGTCCTAGAATGTCTCTGTTCTCACTGTTGTGTTTCCCAAGCCTTCCATCGAAATCTCCCATCACTAACATTTTGTCGCTTTCATCAGTCTTGCTGACAATTTCATTTAGTGTCTCACAGAATTCTTAGCAGTCTTTTTCGTTGTTGTTACATGGTGTGTAAATCTGTATGTAAGTTGTTTCTCGACCGTCTTGTAGTAGTCTGGTTGTGATTATTCTTTCTCGGTAGTATTTTATTTCTAGAGTGTTCTTTGCGTGCTCTGGATCGATGTTAAATGCATACTCCGTCTTTAGCTCTTTCTGTGTTGTCGACTCATGAGATTATTATCGTTTAGTTCATGTGTGCGGTTAGCGGGGTAGAGTTCTGCCCTACCAAAGGAGGAGTAAGACGTCTCCTTTCCTCCGCTAGTCTTCGGGACACCCCTGGGCAAGGTGGAGCTCCCGTTTAGTCCCCCCTATCAGGGTTATGTGAAACCATTGGAGCAGTCACCACCATCATGCAGCATAAAAATAAACGAGACAAATCAGAAACAAGTGCAACGTTTCAAATACTTGGGCATAATAATAACATCAGATGGGAGATGCACCACAGAAATAAAAAGCAGAATAGCTCAGGCCAAAATAGCATTTCAGAAAATTAAAAATATCTTATGCAACAAATCTGTCAATAGAAATGAGAAAGAGAGTTCATCGGTGCTATATAGAACCAATTGTGACCTATGGAAGCGAATCATGGACAGTAGACAAACAGATGAAAAGACGATTAGAGGCTACAGAGATGGAATTTCTCAGAAGAATGTTGAAAGTTCCCTGGACAGCTAAAAAGACCAATGAGGAAGCTCTCAAAGAGGCCAACACAAAAATGGAGCTCTTAAAAAACATCACAAAGAAGCAATCAACATTTTTCGGGCACATCATGAGAAAGAGGACAGTTGGAATACTTGGTTACAACTGGCAAAATAAAAGGAAAGAGAGATCGCGGACGACAAGAGAGAAAATACTGGATAGCTTGATGTCATGGCATGGAAAACAGTCAACAACAGAACTGATATGATGTACTGTATATAGAAGATTGTGGAGGGACATGATCACCTACGCCAACCGGTATGGCACATGATGATGAGTTCATGTGTGCTTTCTTTATCCGTTGTCTTTTTACTCATGTGTCCGCTAATCCTTGTATTTTAATTTTCATTTTTGTAATTTCTTCTATAAAGTCAGCTTTTTTGTAGTTTATTCCGCATATATTGATGGCTGCTACTTTATATTTGTGGTACATCTCCATCTTTCTGTGATTTCTTTGAGCACAAAACATACATCCCTTACCGATCTGCTAAGTCAGTTGTAAGTCAAGGGCTTAACTTAAAAACCACACGTTAGGGATATCCCGTTTGTTACCCACGTGTTAGATAGTTAGTTGTCACATGGAATCATTTACTATCTAACTGTACATTTGTAGATGGGTACATTTTAAAAGTATTTATCTGATCTTGTCCTCCTTCTTGTATAGAACACTTTACACAATTTTTAAAATCCCATATATCCGTTAGAAACACCTTTTCGGTCATTTTTATCACATAATCCACACTCCGAAATTAAAACAAACCCCCAGCTTGTATAAACGGAAAACATCTTCTTTGTCTATATTACATCCACGATATATGTAAGATTGTACGTCTAGTAGAGGTATTTCCCTTATTATTATTTGGTTATTGCCAACTGTATTAATTCCAATAATTTTGGTCTTATCTCTATTATTTTCAGTGCCAGCTCTTGTGATCTGTAATCAAGTATGTTAATTTTATCCAGACTAACATTAACGAGCAATATCAAAAGATGGACAAATCAACCTATGACAACCTGCAAAGCAAGAGTGGACGGAATGGCGCTCCCTGTTAGCCAACCTTTGATGTGGAGACGACACTCGGTGATGATGATGAAAACAAATATATATTGTGTCACATTTCCGAAGTGCAGCTTTCAATATTAATTGTTTTCCTTCTTTTTTATTTTCTCATATATTAATTTAGTTGACAAGGGCGATAATAACAAAAAAAAGTCTGGCCTTTCTTTAGACAACCTCAGTTATCGTGAAATGGTTCTGCTGTTGAGTTCCCTTGATATTGGATGGTATAACATCTCATTCTCTCTCTTGTGAAACCGGTAAATAATTAACGTTATAATGCGGTGGAGCTATTCATGTTAAAGGTGTATCCAGTTATTATTGTAGTATAATGTTGGCTTCTAATAATTGCCATTTATATCATCATCATCATGAGTTTGAAATGCAAATCTATAACTATGCCGAAGGTTACTGTTTTACTATATCAGCACTTCAGGTACTTCCGTTGTAAAGATGATGGATCTAGGTCATGTTCTCTCAATCGCTGCAGAAAGTGCATTCGGGATCTGATTAATTTCGGTTCTCCATTGCACTTTTCTGCGTTACAGTAAAAATGATGATCTACTTATTACATCTGCGCCGCTAAAGCGATGTCGTACGCCGGCAACAGTCTCTTTTTGACAAATCAAGTGTTGTGAATGAGACCTTCCAACGTCTAGACTTGATCTGCGCTTTAGGTCACATTGGTGCTGTTCATGACCGTTGTTGGAATTCCTTAACGCTAGTTATTTCCAAGTTACTCATTAATGTAAACTACGTCATCAGTCGCAGTTTTATCTCTTTAGGGAATTTGCGCCGTGTTTTATTCGTCGTAAGCTGCTTTCACTAGAGTAATCAGAAATCTAAAGGGAGCGAAATTGTGTGTACGACATTGGTGTGTGCTACGTCATCGTAATGGCTCATCGTACGTCCCTAGACCGGCCGTACGCTAATCTTATGGCCTGTTGTTTGATGTGCGACAAGGATAATCTGACGACTAACTGTGTGTCTGTATGTTCGGAATTGGAGTCAACAACGATGACCTAACATCATCAAGCGCTATACATTTTTAAAAAATACGACGATCATTATTTTCAAGAGGACGCGAACTCCCGGTATATAATGGATAGGCGGCGGGAACATTGAAGGCTATGCATGAAAAGTGTTCCTTGTTGCAGTTTCCTCATATTCCAAGTCTGGCTTGTTGCTGGAGCTACTGAGTTAAGTGCTCTGTGCACACCGTGAGCTGTGTGTCTCATCCGTTTTGATCATGTTTCAATATTCCAATTGTTTGCGATGAATTATGATATCGTATGACAGGGAACAGTTGGCTGTGTTCACTTTCTGCGCAGTTTCGCCTTATGTCTTTTGGCGTGTGCTGAGACTGCTACGATGGGGACTACAGTTACCTTTCTTTGTTTGGGAGATGAGATTCGGATGATTACGCTGGCACGGGCGGTTGAGCAATTATGGATTTTAATTCGTTTGCAGTGATACCGGGGCCTTCCATAACCAAATAACCAAATTCTCCCTCTTGGTGGTCGAACAACTTCTTATTTCTGTAGAGCTTGATTCTGTTTTTATTTCGTAATTCTGCAACTGAATCGTTCACTTCCTTGTGTTAACGCCATGTCTTAAGTAATACACCCCTTCATCACCCGCCCTTAAAAGGAAGGATTAATGGGCGTGGATGCGTTGTGTTGTGAATTGCAGTAGAACTGTGATATTTGCTCGACACATCCGACTTCAGCATGACATCCTTTTAGTACCGGATTGCCTTCCCTATCGATCAGTATTCACTCTGCCAGATTAAGCTGATTAATTTGTTACTAGAGGCACCACGAAGAGGTGGAGTAGAACTTGGATGGTTCTGCTTCACCGATCCTGGTGTAAACGATCAGCTATGATTCGCTAGTAACTTCAGTTTTCCTGCTGTCAACCTTACTGGCCTCCTGTAACATACAATTGTAAGTGTTTCACCAATTATACCGTCCAGCTTTAACATATGACCATATATTTGTATGCCTATTCCTTGTCTAACAGTTCTTTCTTTTACTGTCCTCTTCTTTATTGTGTTTATTCTAGTCACTCCGCTGAACTCCTAAAATATCATACTTTAAAAAAAAAATTCTAAAATGGTGGTGGGGGATGGGGTAGAGACATGAAAGAGCGGAGCTGCTGCAAAACTGATCATAAGAATGAAGGAATAAAATGGGTATGTGTGTGTGTATTGGTAGGTATGTGGATGTAGCATTGCATACAATTTTCTCACAGTTATACATATTTTTGATAATACACTTACATTTTAGCATTACTTGTAGTGGTATAATCGAGGAAATCAGTACCCAATACCACATTTTTAGAACCATTGGGAGTTTTTTTTTTCACCTGTCCATTCTGGGTGTCCGCCATTATTATTTTTTTTTCCAGTTGGTAGTCAGTCAACCACGTCTCGGACACAAAGGTTTATTGAAGTCAATTGAGTTGTTTCCCCTCTCAGAAAGTCTAATACAACGTTTCTCAAACTGTAGTTCACGGGCCCTCAGGGTCAGCGACTACAAAACGTATTTAAAAGGGGGCCCCCTGTTTAGGAAAATTTTGTACTTGCATATTATTGCTATGTAGTTTTATTTGCTTATTTATCTCTATATATTTGTTTTGTGTCCATTGTTGTGTTTTTGTGTTGTCCCTTACATATGTAAATGTAAATCCGCAAACATACCCTTTTCTTTCTCTTTATTCAAAGTCTAAATTGCAAAGTTTTGCAACATAAAAGGTAGAAATTACAACCACCAGAAAACATGACACAGATCTTGTCACCGCACAAATTGTACTTATTCCGGAAAAAAAGATTACATTTTTTTTTATTTCACAAAGTCTTTGTAAAAGAAACACAAACAGAATACAGTTCCTAGTTTAACATTCATATTATGATGTTCAAAATGTTTTACAACATCACAAAATAATGAACATACAAATTATTTGTCCACGTTATTTGTTCTTCACTTTTATAATACAATTATATACAACCGATAGAAAGCAATCACTATAACTGTTATGCAGTAGATTTTGAAGGAAGCTCAAAAAAGAAGAAGAAATAGGTGGACATAGTAGGAACTAAAGATGTAGGCAGAGATGCTCACTGCATGCCAGACTTAGGGCACCCTATGAAAGATGCGGTTTGATACGTCAATTACTCATCGACGGAAAAAAAATATAAGTATCTGCCCTTGCGACGAGGGACCCCTGTGCACATGGCTGCCAGGGAAAAACAGATTAACGCCCAAAAATCAGTTCCTAGTCTCTAGGGACTTCGCCAGAGGTAGAAGCTGATGAACGCAAACAAAAAGTTAAATCTCGAACGAAGAAGAGATACAGGATCAACATTTTCGCAGTTTTGTTATGGATATAAAATGACAGAAATTAACAATAATTTGGTGAAACTTAAGATATTGTTCATCACCTCTATCTCCCACATTCCCTTTAACAATTGCACGTATACCCTATGAGTTGTCATCTGCCTATGTTTGTTACAATAGTAATCTCCCATGATCCCCAACATCTCTACTCTTCCATACAGATATTGTAACAATTCACATCGTTTTATTACTATTTTCTCAATTATCGAATAATACAAATGTGGAACTAATCACTATCATGAGCTGAGCAAAGCTGACAGAAAATGAACGTTTTATAAACATGTACACAAATGATATCTGCTAAAACACAAAGTTTCATTCATTTTCTTGTTACTAAACTTTAAATCAGTTTAATGTATATATGATATGTGTATAAATATATATAAGCATTAAACTCTTAATGAATTTAGGAAAATTAAAGCCATTCGTTAATTGTGTTTGCATTCAGTATAGTTTCTTGTTGTCAGATTGTGCATTGCTATTTCTGAAAGGTATAAGAAAAACAAAAATGCTGAAATATTTGATAAGAAACCAAAAATAACTGGTGATAAATGTACTGTACCCTGTTATTTGTTGTCCCCAATGGACTTGACAAATAAATCAAATGATGTTGATCAATACGGAGGTGAAATAACAAAAATGGGGTGGTAGTGATTGTTCATGAACACAATTCAGTATTAAATAAATCAAAATGACGTTTTCAGAATTTGT
Source organism: Megaustenia siamemsis (assembly GCA_032433765.1). Lineage (NCBI taxonomy): Eukaryota > Metazoa > Mollusca > Gastropoda > Stylommatophora > Ariophantidae > Megaustenia > Megaustenia siamemsis. The sequence continues at coordinate 149,853,408 of JAVIAB010000051.1, read as the reverse complement.
GAGAGAGATCGTGTGAAAATGTTTTAAGTTTTTGAATACTAAAGAAACATTAAAAATATATATATTATTTGTTTTCTACTCAATGTTTAGAAGGAAGGTATGAGGTAGCAAGAGAATAACAATAATGGGAAATGATAATTCCCTTTAAAAAATGTTTTTAAAAATAAATAAATAATTGAATGAGTAAGATTAAGAATAGGTAAAATGACTGAATTAGATCATGTTAATAATATAAAATACTACGTTTGGTTGGTGAAAATCCGTCAACTCTTTAATGAAAAAATACTTGACATATAAAACATTTTTTTATTATATGACAGACGATTATATGTTAATGTCACGTGATGCCTGAAAAATATTCAACGTTTAGCTAAATTCAGTAAAAATCATATTAAAAAGTTAAAAAAAAAAACTATGAAACCTAAACCAAAAAATAACAGAAAATTACATAGAAATAAGTATTTAAAAGACGTTGGTAATTTGGTTTTAATAAGCTTTCTACCTTGTTTTTTTTTCTGTGTATTTTTTCTTAGTTTCCAGGCAATAGATAACCGATGATAGGGTCTCATCAGTGGCTGGAGTAGTCGTCCCTTCCTGTATGTAAAATAAGCATAAAATGGTATTAAACAGTAAAACTTGCAGAGAGGCGAGATAAACTGCGACGTTTCGGCAAAATCCTTCATCAGGCACAGAACAAATATAAAAAAACAAACCAAAAAAGCTAGTAATAATCTCAAAATAGCAGAAAGGGATGAAATCAGTACATGCTTGTCTTGTTTATTATTGTATCAATATATTTGCTTGTCGTGTTTATTATTGTATCAATATATTTGCTTGTCTTGTTTATTATTGTATCAATATATTTGCTTGTCTTGTTTATTATTGTATCAATATATTTGCTTGTCTTGTTTATTATTGTTTCAATATTTGTTTTATACTCGATGAAGGCTTTTAACGATATGTCGTAGTTTGTCTCGCCTCTCTACACGTTTAGTTGCTTAATACAATTTAATGTTTATTTTACATGCGTCTTGTTGGCAGCTCTAATCGAAGCCACGTATGGTATATAATAGACATTTTATTCTTGTGCCAACCATCTACACCCAATGTGCAACGCTGGTGTAATAATTAAATGAATAATTGTCCCAATTGGTTAAAGCATGCATCCATATTTTTAACCTCTATAGCGCTGGCATATATGATGAATGTGTCTACCGAGTCTATAAAAAATGATTCATGTTTTAATCTATAGCATAAACAGTAAAAAAAATTAAAGATTACCGTAGGACCAAGTGCCGTATAGGGAATATGGTGGACCATAATTTGTATAGATCTTCGGCACATGATTTTTGGGATAATGTGGTCGGTATTACACCCGTGCCACTTTACATTTCCAGAAAAAAAAAATAATACGATACCCATATAGTGCTGGGTGAACTTGGAGGCCGTCGACCTCTTATCCTTTGTAGTCCAGTTCACTAACTACTGAGATATCGCGGCTCCCAATCTATTATCTATAATATAACAGCGGATTAAATTGCCATTTTTTTTTAAGCTTTCCTGCAATATTGCATTAAATAAACATTTGTTGGAACAGAGCTATAGTGTTAGACTATAGGAATAATTTGTTGGAACAGAGCTATAGTGTTAGACTATAGGAATAATTTGTTGGAACAGAGCTATAGTGTTAGACTATAGGAATACTATTTCTGTGGGCACTACAATCTTGGAATGATTCTAGAATGTTTCTACCTCTACAATGATGTTAGAACAAATGACTCTTTTCCTTCTTACATTCACCAGACGTCGGCACTATTCGTCAGTCGCCATCGAAAGAACGTTCAGTGGGAATAGATATAATGTGCTGTGGTTTGCAATAGAACTGTGATATTTGCGTTTTTTGGCACAACATATCCGACTTCAGGAAGCCGTTTTGAGTACTGGCTTGCCTTCCTTAATGGTCTACTCATTTGGCCATATTGATTAGTCTGTTTCTAGGGGCACCACGCAGAGGTTGAGTAGGATCTGGATAATTCTGATTCACTGATCCTGTCGCAGGAATTCATCTATGAGTCAACAACTGATTTAAGTTCTGGTGTTGGTAGGCGTCTTTTCCGCTAATTTTTTAGAGTCGTGTAGTTGTTGTGTACTAACAGCTTCAGTAATCAAGTGTGATGAGGAGAGATAATAACCGAATAGCAAAGCAAGAAATCATGTGGGAAACAACAGGTAAGAGGAAAAGAAGCCGACCCAGAGAGACACTGAGAAGAACATTGATCAGAGAGGCAAGGTTAGCAGGAATCGGCTCCCGCAATGAGATAGAGTTGCTAGCACAGTGCAGAGACAAAGAACGAGATTTGATAAAAGATCTTTACAAGGACTGAAAACTGCTAGAATAAAAATTTAGATAAGTGAAAGTGTATCTGGGTCTATGCCCTATGGGCCGGCTACGGCTCGAAAGGTCAATAGATAGATAGATGTGTATTTTAACTCGGAATTGTGTGTTTAATGTGTATTGTTTGTTTGTTAGGCTTGATACAGGTTTTTTCCGAAACGTTTTAGCTTGTCATGTCTTTTTGTTAGTTTAGCTGCACAACACCATTTTATATGTATTTTCTTTGTTTTCTGCAGCTATATACGTGAACCCACGTAACATTTGTTATATATGATATATGTGCTTATCTCTGTCTTTCGAATAAAGGATTCATAATCCTACCTATACTAATGTTGGAATATGTTTCTGTAACTCTGATTATTTATGAATAGGATTCTGGATTCTCTTACAAAGTTTGCTGTCTCTCAGACAGAGCTGTCTCACAGACAGAGCTTTCACAGAGCTTCTCTTCCAAGGTACTTGCATGGGCCACATTTTAGTCTTCAAGTCTGTATACTGGGGGGAGGAGGGGGGTAGTCTCGTAAAATGTGTTTTGCTGTTATATTAGATATAGTACAGTGGCATAGACTGGTGGTACCTATCTTGAGTTTATTTAGAAGCAAATGAACAATACCAATGCTCTCATCAGTTAGCCTACATATTTGAAGCAAATCGTCTAAACTTCTATTAAAGACGGCCTGATGTAATACCGACCACATCACCCAAAAATGTGCCAGGGTCATAGAAAAATATTGTCATGAACACCATATTCATCATACGCCTAGCAAAGCAGGGAACGGAACCTGCATTTGTTTTAATTCAAGACTAAAATATAATGTATAATAAATTACAAGCGTTTTAAAATGAGAGCAAAATTCACTCCCAGCTCTGTTTTATCCACGTAGATTATATTATTACAAGAACACAAATGAGTATTATTAACCTCAGACAAACATGTGCCATAATATATAAATGAATTCATGTATATTACAGTAGCGTATTCTCTATGTTGTCGCAGCTACCGCCGGTAGATTTGAACACATTAACGAATTACAAAAGGAAATGATAATTTATTATATTTTTAAAATAATTATATTACACATTTTCGAATATTCTATTACACATTTCGTAGGCCAATATGATTTATTTGCTTTGGTTTCCATTTTTTAAAGCAAGGTTTTCCTCTGGCCACTGTAACGTTTGTGAATGAAACCGAAACTACTCTACGATAGTAGATTGAAACCGCTAGTGACTACAGTTACATTCCTCATCTATAGGCACTAGTAAATTAACGACCTTGACATTCAAAAAGGCATCGAAAAGAATACGGCTGAAGCTACCTATACAGAATGCGATTTCATGGGTTATTTTTACCTCTAGCCAATCAGAAGCGTTACAAAGTGAAAGTGAAACTGTGTCTGATTACTGGAACTTCCTTACGTATTTATAACTAGTTATGCGCCATTTTTTAAAATTTCGAGACATTTTCGTCCCAAACAAGAGCGATAGAATATACATATAAATAAGTAATTTAAAATGTAGTGATGTCATTAGCAAATGTTACTTCATGTTAGCCTAATGAATATAATGTATGTGTTTATTTATTATGTCAGCGGCAGCCCAGACCCCAAAACCAGTATAGGCCACTGGTGTATTAACACATGCAGTTTTTTTAAATAAGCCCATAGATATAGTACATTTAAGTGACAAACACATTACACCCCATATGCATTCATGAATATTCAAAAATACGTTAATGGACACAAAATCACACACATGCATGTATTACATTTATTATTACACACATGTAGGCAGGTATCGCTTACACTTTCTCATAGAGGTAAAGTGCTCAATTATAGAATCGAACAAATGCACAGTAGATATGTACATCCACACACAAAAGTAAGAATGCTCAAAAGTTTCGCATCAACTTTAACTTTTAAATAATTGATTGATTAATAATTGATTCATTAATAATTTATTAATTTGGAAGAATCAGAACACTGCACTTCAGGCTAACCCATTAGTGTTGAGTTCACCTCAGCAATTAATGGCAGGTATTCTCACTGGTGGGAGCAGCGATAGCTCACTGGTTAGTGAACTGGATTACAAAGGACAAGAGATCGGGTTTGATCCTGATCGGCGGCTTCTGGCTTCACCCAACCTTAAATGTGCACAGGATTTTTTTTTTCTGGGAAAGTAAAGCAGCACGGGCGTAATACCGGCCACATTACCCCAAAAATCACGTGCTGAAGATCTGTAAAAAATTATTGTCACTAACACCATATTCCCTATATGCCACTTGGTGTGACCAGGCTCTTTACTTTTACTTTTTTTTATGCACACTGGTTATTCCAATGCTGCACTAGTTGTATGTCTCAGATTTCAGTTACTGGATCAATTTTACAATTCTCGCCGTCTGTAAAGGGGGACAATTCATGTATTGTTACATTCTCATATAGAAAGGCAATCAATGCTCTCCTCTGTTTATGCTTAACGTCCCTACCACATTCAGTACAAATAATAATACATAAATATTATTATATGGGGAACTTCCGAGGCGATAATAGGGAATAATAGAACAAAGAAGTATGTGTTAGCACTCGGAGAAATTGACAGACAAACAACAATAGACTTTGAGACCAACGAATTCGCTTTCTTATTGTCACGAACCCACTTAGAAAAAGGGCAATAAATCCCCACTAGTTAGAAAATCGTCTTGTGCAAGTCTATATCAATAGAGGTGAGAAAGAGAGTTTAGCGGTGCTATATAGAGCCAATTCTGACCTGCAGTGAAGTGAATCATGGACAGTTGACAAACAAATGAAAAGTCGATTAGAGGCCATAGCGATGAAATTTCTCAGAAGAATGTTAAAAGCTCCCTGCACAGCTGAAAAGACCAACGAGGACATTCTCTAAGAGGCCAACGCAAAAAGGGAGGTCCTAAAAAACATCAGAAAGATACAATGTACATTTCGCAGTCACATTATCAGAAGAGGAAAGTTGAAAAACTTGGTTACAACTGACAAAATACAGGAGAAAAGAGATCACGGACAATCAAGAGATAAGATACTAGATAGCTTGGTGTCATGGCACGAAAAACAGTCAACAAAGAATTGATGCCTATGCCAACCGCTATGGCATATAATGATGATAATGATGACGTGATCTAGGTTTGTACCGACCAATCATCTTGCAGCCATCAGTTGAACCTTCCTCATCAGCAACAAGGAATCATCGTTACAGTCCCTTATTGAAGTGTCAGCTAACCATCTTAAGCTGCGGTCAGTCTTCATTCTCATAACTTAAAAGGGTCAAAGCAAAGAAATGCATATAATTGTATGTTTGCTCCTGCTGAAGGTCTATTGGTCCGAAACGTTGTACTCATTTATGTCGTCTATTTATTACGTAAGGCTTTAACCATAGCGTTTTTTTCTATTTGTTCTCTATACTTTTTGTCATTTCTCCTCATAACTTAAAAACCTACTAAGATAACCCACACAGATAAAGCAAATAAAATTAATAGATTCATTTTTGAAAATCATTAACTAAATAGCACAGGACCAAGGGATGATTCGAAGAGAATGATAAATGACGACCAAACAAAATGTTTTTGAATGAAACTGGTATTCAGTTGTGGAAAAAGGCAAAAGCCATATCAAGACGTTATTATAACACTGCAGAACAATGAATCAATAATTCATGGTCAGGAGTCAAGTACTTTTATCTTCACACTATAACTTCTCTTTACACTATCTGTGGAGTAGTGTACACATTTTTACAGCTGGGTTGAACATATTTAATCAAAATGAATCCAAAACTGTTTGGTTATGAAGAGAGATGTAATTCCCAGCCTGCACAGTGATATGACCACTACCACAATTCCCCTAGTTAAGCTTGTCAACAGTTCAGTTATAGCTGAATAACCTCTTCCCTGTCTGCCTTTCAGCTTCAAATAAAGAATTAGCTTGCTGTTTTTATGGCTACTCCTGCTGTTGAGCTTGTTTCTTGTATTATTGTATCTACTATTAAAGATGATAGTTTCTATTACTATTATGTTATTTATAGTATACATAGTTTCAGGTACTGTTCTTTTAAAGTGTTCTTTTTTGTAGCCCTTGATCATAACATAAGGATTGTGATTAGCTTTTTCTGTTTTAATTTTTGCTGAATTCAGCCAGCCCATTAAATGTGTTATTTATTTATTATTCCACAGTGATTAATTCATTGAGTGACATCTCCACTTCGAAGATTGGCTACCGCGGGGCGTCATTTTACTTTGTTTCGCTCCTTGATCGTGCACTGTCATAGATTTACCCGTCTATCTTTTGATGTTATCATCCCACTTTTGAGTCTTGGTTTGTTGTGATCATCATCATCATCATCATCATTGAGTGCCTTCTCCGCAACGAAGGTTGGCTACCATGGAGCGTCATTCTAATCTGTTTCTTGCTTTGATGGTGCAGGCTGTCATAGATTGACTTGTCCATCTTTTGATGTTACTCGTCCATGTTAGTCTTGGTCTGCCTCTGCCTCTTTTACCTTGTATTTTCCCTTCCAATATTAATTATACTAGGCTGTTGTGTCTTTTAACATGCACCAAAAATTTCATTTGTCTTGTCTTAATTGTATTTAGTAGTTCTCTATTTATTTTCAGTTGTTTTAAAACTTCATCGTTTGTTATATTTTCTTTCCATCCAATTCTACCTATTCTTCTATAAATCCACATTTCAAAGGCTTCAATTTTCTGTTCTGTTTTCTTGTCTAATGTCCATGTTTCTGCACCATACAGGAATATTGAGAAGATGTAACATTTTGTCATTCTTAGTTTCAGCCATGTTGATATTTGTTTTGTTGTTAGTATATTTTTCGTGACATTAAAATTACTTTTTGCCATACCTATTCTTTTGTTTATTTCAATTTTAGATTTTCCATCATTGGTTATAGTATGTCCCAGATAGTTGTAGCTCTGGACTGTCTCCAGATGTATTCCCTCAACTGTGATATTTAATTGTAGGTCTTGAGAATTTGTTGTGATAATGATCCCTAAACGTATTTTTAGTTCTTGACTTTTAAGTTAAGCTCACAAGTTGACTTCCTTCACGTATCTGGCATATTGTATTTGGAGCTAAGAACCTCATTCTGTGGTGCCAGGGCTTTCCAAGAATGAGGGTGATTTTAAATTGATCTGTCCCTGTGGTATAAGAGTGATTCAAATATTAATGATTAAATTTTTGAGTTTTTACAATTATGGATTTGATCACAGACTGTGAGCACTATAGTTTTTGGTAGCTGGATTATCAGATTACTATAAGTGTGCATCTATAAAAGAAAATATCAGAGTGTGTGCTTGAGGTCAAATCAGCTAGAGTCTGCTTAGAGAAGACTGGCCATTATTATTATATAAATACGTCCTAGACCTGCGGAAGATTTATTTAATTAACAGAGAGTACAACATTGCACAGAGAAATCAAGAAAATATTCTCTGTAATTTTTATTTTCAAATACTGAATGTGACAGATCGTGTATCTCTGACAATAACTAGCATAACTCACACACAGATCATGCATCTCGGACTACAACTAGCATAACTCACAGTTCGTGCATCTCATACAAAAACTAGCATAACTCACAGGTCATGCGTCTCGGAATACAAATAGCATAACTCACAGATCGTGCATCTCGGACAACAACTAGCATAACTCACAGATCGCGTATCTCGGACACAACTAGCATTACTCACAGATCACACATCTCGGACAACAACTAGCATTACTCACAGATCGCGTATCTCGGACACAACTAGCATAACTCACAGATCACACATCTCGGACAACTAGCATTACTCACAGATCGCGTATCTCGGACACAACTAGCATAACTCACAGATCACACATCTTTGACAACAACTAGCATAACTCACAGATCACACATCTCGGACAACAATTAGTATAACTCACAGATCGCGTATCTAAGACACAACTAGCATAACTCACAGATCACACATCTCGGACAACAACTAGCATTACTCACAGATCGCGTGTCTCGGACAACAACTAGCATTACTCACAGATCGCGTATCTCGGACAACAACTAGCATTACTCACAGATCAGACATCTCGGACAACAACTAGCATTACTCATAGATCACACATCTCGGACAACAACTAGCATAACTCACAGATCACACATCTCGGACAACAACTAGCATTACTCACAGATCACACATCTCGGACAACAACTAGCATAACGAACAGATCACACACCTTTGACAACAACTAGCATAACTCACAGATCACACATCTCGGACAACAACTAGCATAACTCACAGATCACACATCTCGGACACAACTAGCATAACTCACAGATCACACATCTCGGACACATCTAGCATAACTCACAGATCACACATCTCGGACACAACTAGCATAACTCACAGATCACACATCTCGGACAACAACTAGCATAACTCACAGATCACACATCTCGGACACAACTAGCATAACTCACAGATCACACATCTCGGACAACAACTAGCATTACTCACAGATCGTGCATCTCGGACAACAACTAGCATTACTCACAGATCGTGCATCTCAGACACAACTAGCATAACTCACAGATCGTGCATCTCAGACACAACTAGCATAACTCACAGATCGTGCATCTCAGACACAACTAGCATAACTCACAGATCACACATCTCGGACACAACTAGCATAACTCACAGATCGTGCATCTCAGACACAACTAGCATAACTCACAGATCACACATCTAGGACACAACTAGCATAACTCACAGATGGTGCATCTCGGACAACAACTAGCATTACTCACAGATCGTGCATCTCAGACACAACTAGCATAACTCTATCATATCATAACATAAATATCTATCACATAATCATCAACAGATGCAAGATAAAATGAGCATACTTGAAGACAAATCACAACAGATGGGACTGAAAATAAATATAGATAAGACCAAAATTATGAGAATTAATGCACACAATTACTGTTGGCAATAACCAAAGAACTTTAGAGGAAATACCTCTACAAGACGTACAATCTTACATATATCTTGGCAATAATAAAGATCAAGAGGGAGGATTAGAGAATGATACAAAAACAAGAATAGCAAAAGCAAGAGGAGCATTCGTTGCACTGGGAAACATGGAAATCCAAAGAAATTAGGTTAAATACAAAAATAAAAATGTTCAGCTCCAATGTTAAGTCAATCCTATTATATGGTTGTGAAACATGGAGAGCAACAAAAATTACGATATAAAGATAGAGACCTTCATTAGTGGATGCTTATACGGAATAAAAGGATGGAAATAGCAGAACAAAATCACTAACATAGAATTATGGAAATGTGCCAGTCAAATACCAGTGGATAAAGAGATACAGCGAAGACGATGGCGCCGTATAGGACACACAGTGCGGAAGCCTAGTGAGAGTATTACAGAACACTCTCTTTTTTAGAATTCCCAAGGAAAAAGACAAAGAGAAAGACCAAAATATTCTTGGAAAAGACAGATGGAAGCAGAGATGAAGATGATGGGGAAGATATTGAAGGATTTTGCAAGAATGGTAAGAAACAGAACGGCTTGGAAAATGTTTGTTAAAGACCGATGCTCCATGTGGAGCTGAAAGTGTTTATTGAAAACGTATACTTCACAGGGGTTTGAAAGGTAGAAGAAGAAGAAGACCACCATCTTTGCTCTCAAAGCTGAAACGTCACGCTAGTTGGTGGTTTTCCGAGTATTCTCTCTCAGCCCGCAGGCCTAAACAAATCTGTAGCTGGCTATGGTTACTTAGTTTATGCTGAAATCTGGATTTGACCCAGAAACGGGCCAAGTCTGCATTTTCTGGTACTTACTGCCCTCGTTTAAACATATTTATGGTGTTTGTTAAATCTTTAGAGACAACATGACGTAGTGTATGATTCTAGGCCAGGTGCTGGTGAGAGTGTGAGCTTTATTACCAATTTGAGATTCAATGTGGTCGCATAGTTTCTTTTCCCAGATCAAATAGTTAGTGAGTTTGAATACTTAGAAAGCTACCATTTTTTTTTTCTGGGAGATGAGTTAGTAATTCGGATGATTCCTCTGGCACGGGCGGTTGAGCAATTATGGATTTTAATTCGTTTGTAGTGATGCCATGACCTTCCATAACCAAATAACTTAGTGTTTGTGAACTTTACTTTTGTGCAATAATAACTTGTGTCATTCAAAACAATGAGATTTGTCATTCAAAACAATGATATTTGTCATTCAAAACAAATACATTTGTCATTCAAAAAAATTACATTTGTCATTCAAAACAATAACATTTATCATTCAAACTGAAGATATTTGTCATTCAAAAAAATGACATTTGTTATTCAAAAGAATAATATTTGTCATTCAAACCAATTACATTTGTCATTCAAAACAATAACATTTATCATTCAAACCAAAGACAGTTGTCATTCAAAACCATGACATTTGTCATTCAAACCAAAGACAATGTCATTCAAACAAATGGCATTTGTCACTCAAAACAATTAGATTTATCAATCAAGTCATTCACATTGAAACATCATTGAACATACCGATACTATACCAAAAATACCGGTCAACTACTATATGTATTTACATTCATTACCGAAATAACTCACTGTATAACTAAAGCATGAAATAATATTATACATTATCAACCACACACTGAATGAATTAATTGAAAATTCATTCAAATTGGTCTTTTATTTAACACATCACACGCACACTGGAAAACAGTGTGTTAAATATAATGATATAAGACTAACATGCAAACAAGGTGACCAATACAAATTGGTCACAAACAATGCAATACTGGTTACCTTGAACATAAAATAAAGTCATCGATGATTTTTCTTTCAGAATATATTTAAAAATTATTATTGCGGTTTGACTAGAATTATGTTTGTAGTTAAAACATACTGCAACAATTTGTGTGTCACTCTCTGTGAGAATATCTATTTTCCATATGGGTTGTTATTTGCCAGCCATATCTGCATGTTGTATATATCTTCCAGTAGCGCAGCGTGGAAGAATCTGTTGAGCGTAGCCGCCCCTGACACACAATTGTTTGGGGCGCAACATTTCAATAGAAAAAAAAAGTTCATCGTCATCAGGTCGCATGTTCTTTGCAGAACATTGCTTTCAACACAGTCTGTCTGACAGAATCTCTGTCTCTAGCCAGATCTCCCACAGAACATTGCTTTCAACACAGTCTTTCTGACAGAATCTCTGTCTCTAGCCAGATGTCCCACAGAACATTGCTTTCAACACAGTCTGTCTGACAGAATCTCTGTCTCTAGCCAGATCTCCCACAGAACATTGCTTTCAACACAGTCTGTCTGACAGAATCTCTGTCTCTAGCCAGATCTCCCACAGAACATTGCTTTCAACACAGTCTGTCTGACAGAATCTCTGTCTCTAGCCAGATGTCCCACAGAACATTGCTTTCAACACAGTCTGTCTGACAGAATCTCTGTCTCTAGCCAGATCTCCCACAGAACATTGCTTTCAACACAGTCTGTCTGACAGAATCTATGTCTCTAGCCAGATCTCCCACAGAACATTGCTTTCAACACGGTCTGTCTGACAGAATCTCTGTCTCTAGCCAGATCTCCCACAGAACATTGCTTTCAACACAGTCTGTCTGACAGAATCTCTGTCTCTAGCCAGATCTCCCTCTTCTTCTGTTACGCTGAAGATCTCCTTGATGTCTTGAAACCAGTTTCTTATTGTTCTGTCCCTGATTCATCGTCCAGCTACCATGCCTTCCATTATTGTTCTGTCCCTGATTCATCGTCCAGCTACCATGCCTTCCATTATTGTTCTGTCCCTGATTCATCGTCCAGCTACCATGCCTTCCATTATTGTTCTGTCCCTGATTCATCGTCCAGCTACCATGCCTTCCATTATTGTTCTGTCCCTGATTCATCGTCCAGCTACCACGCCTTCCATTATTGTTCTGTCCCTGATTCATCGTCCAGCTACCATGCCTTCCATTATTGTTCTGTCCCTGATTCATCGTCCAGCTACCATGCCTTCCATTATTGTTCTGTCCCTGATTCATCGTCCAGCTACCATGTCTTCCATTATTGTTCTGTCCCTGATTCATCGTCCAGCTACCACGCCTTCCATTATTGTTCTGTCCCTGATTCATCGTCCAGCTACCATGTCTTCCATTATTGTTCTGTCCCTGATTCATCGTCCAGCTACCATGCCTTCCATTATTGTTCTGTCCCTGATTCATCGTCCAGCTACCACGCCTTCCATTATTGTTCTGTCCCTGATTCATCGTCCAGCTACCATGCCTTCCATTATTGTTCTTTCCAGCCTCCTGTGTCTTTTGACGTGGCCGTAATATTTTTATTTCCTCTGTAAAATTGTGTTTATAAGCCAGTTCTTTTTAATGTTTACATCTTACACTTAAAAATAGCAGGTTATGGAGTGCAATACCTGCCTTGCTCTTGCAGCTGGTAACCCCCAATGTCTTCGTAGTTCATTATCAGCACATAAACACGTCATTAATGCAGTCTTAACCTTCTTCACTACAACCAATTAACAATAACTGAACACACACAAATGTTGCAATATGTTGTGAGGTGTGTGCTCAGTGTGGAACATAACATGTTCAGGTTGAATAACGGAAGCTTTCTAAAATGAAGTTTAGGAAATCAAGCCCGGAAGTGGATGGAAAATAAATAATGAAATGTTTAATCTGGTCACTACTGGAACCAGACAGCAGCATGAGTCTTCTATACCTGAGCATCCCAACAAAAGGCACATAGATGCCCTAAATAATGTGGACTTGAGATTACTGGAAACATGCAAGTAGGATATCAGCTTAAAGATCACGTGATCTTCCCTCGAAGTAATCCTGTCCTTCACTTGTAATATAAACATTGACTACAAAGTGTGAATGATTTCAATTTAAATACATGAAAATAATAAGAGACAAAATACAGTCTTGAGACTCGACCAACAAGGAGTGATGTTAAATTGTTGTAGAAGCTGAGAAAAGATTTAAGAGACATGCCATTGAAATGATATATTTGCGAAGTTGACAAAATTGATATGGGAGAGTTTAGACTGGAGTTGACTTGTAGACACCGCCCTCCTCTTTCCTACAGCACAAAGTAAGAGTAATTGCCACAAGTCCAATGAGAAGAATGACACCTCCTATTGCACCAACTATTGTGTAAATAGTCCACAAACTGATGCTTCCTTCCAAATATTCGTCTTGCTCCGACTTGCTTGTGTTTTCAGCAAAAATGTCCTCATCTTTATCGGTTGTAGTGACTGCTCCTGGGTTGTAGCGAAGGACTGGGTTGTAGCGACTATCACTAACTTCATCATAACTGTCTTGTTTATCTTCAAAGTTCCAAATTTCAGCATAGGTTGTCTTGCGAGGGTTGTCCACAGCAACAGTTGATGACAGCCTCAGTGATGGCGTTGATGTGTTTACAAAGTCATCTTCTTCCATTGAGGTTTTATCTTTTCCCTTTCTGTCCTTTTTGCGAGAATTTTTCTTGCGATTATTGCGATTTTTGGGTTGTTTTGTTGAAGTAAAGTACAAGTCTGGGCCGTAATCGAATGGATTACTACCATCAGGATTGTATCCGCCATCATACATAGAGTTATCCTCCCCCTCCGGTTCGTTTGGATCGAACGAATTCTCCTTTTCTGGCACCTCAGATTGCACAACATTGTTGGAGTTGATGTTGTTCTTGTCTTTCTTTCTACCAAACTCATGACGTCGCGGTACTGAAAATGTAAGAAATGATAACTGTTGTCAGTGTCAATAATTATTAAATGTTTTACGTAAACTGAAAGCGCATAATTAGGAAGATTTTGCCAGTAGGGCATATTAAAATAAATAACGCAGTAGCCAATCAAATAAAAAACCCAGCCGGCAATAAGAAACATGTCATAACTTGCATTCATTAGCGCTCTTCCTGTTTCTACTACCAGTGTTTTTGTTCTTATATGTCGATAAATAACTCTCTGACCAACAAAATAAATAAAACATACCAAATTGCACGAATAATGACTAAAATACTTTGTCAGAACTTTCGGTACTTCGTGTTGTTCGTTTTTGTGATTGCTTTATATTTGAATTTGCTAATGTAGAGCCAGTCTTAGCATATGGACGCAAATCAGGGACAATAGAACAATCGACAAAAAAAAATTACTGGAGGCTGTAGAATTGTGGTTTTAAAGAAGAATGTTGAGAATACCATGAACAGCTAACAAGAGTAATGAAAACGTTCTAAAAGAGGTCGATGCAAAGAAAGAGAATTAATTTCCAATATTAGGAAGAAACAATCATCATTATTTTTACCATGTAATGAGGGGGGAACAGCTAGAGTATATTGTAACAACTGGGAAACCTTAGGGATGAAGAGATAGAGGGAAGCAAAGAGAAAAGATACCAGACAGCTTAAGGGAATTGCTTGGCAGAAGGTCAACAACAGAAATGATAAATAACTGCCGAGATCGAAATTTGTAGAGAGACATGCTCACCTACGCCAGCAGGCATGGCGTTTGATTAGGATGATGATGTTCTCCTACGCAGAAGCATCATTACTTGTCATTAATAGTGTCTATTATAACTCTATTCCGTACCCTGATTACACAGGGATGTCCTGGCAGGTCTATGCTATAACTCTGTAGCATCAGTAAAGCGCCATGCGCTATTTATAGAAAGTTGAGTAATATCGTTCAAGTCACAATAGAAATACTCACTTTTTAAACTTAGCCCGCACTATGTACAAGGGTTCCATTACGTGGTTAATGTGAAACCACCAGGACCGATATTTGTAATGTTGGGTTCTTATGGAACTAGGCTCTCACTCTCATCCATCATATATATCAACTTTGTGCGACGGGTTATCTACCTTTCTTCAGGTGTTGCGTGCAGTATTAATCAACTATGTGCGAGGGGTTATCTACCTTTCTTCAGACGTGGTGTGTAATATGTATCAACCATGTGTGATTTGTTATCTACCTTTCTTCAGACGTGGTGTGCTATATGGATCAACTTTGTGCGAGTGGTTATAACAAATTTGTTGTAAATTGATATTTCGCAAACAAAATGTATCTCTAATGACCCATTTACGTTGTCGATAAATCATTTCTGGGCGAGCTAGTCTCAACAGCTTTTCCAAAGGTCAACACCAGTAGCAACAGTTTGATAACTCCCAGGTCATTGTATCAACATTCTTTATCTAGCCAGCGGTTTTTGGCTACCTTTTATCCTTATCTTCATGTTGCCAAGTTCAGAGAGACCCAGATATCAGTCTCGTATTTTTCTGTTTTAAAATAAATAATCACTTGTATTTTCCACCATCACTAATAATGTATCTGCACACAGCTTAGATGTATGAATCTTGTTGAAAAAAACAACATAGGCAAGACAAGCTATAAAGCGTGCGACATCGAGACTGTGTCTTGTGTTATCATTCCATGTCAATAATTTCCAACCTGGGTTATAGAGCGATACGAGTCAGAACGGTTACGGTTTCACAAATTAGTATAATAAGATTCATAATAAGATGTATAATAAGATATATCATAATCATCATCAAGTACCAAGCCTGCTGGCGTAGGTGATCATGTGTTTCCACAACTCTCGATCTCGACAGTTATTTATCATTTCTCTTGTTGACCTTCTGCCAAGCCATTCTCTTAAGCTGCCTGGTATCTTTTCTCTTTGCCTTCCTCTATCGCTTCATCCCTAAATTTTCCTAGTTGTTACAATATATTCCAGCTGTTCCTTTCTCATTACATGGCCAAAATGATGATTGTTTCTTCCTAATATTGGAAATTAGTTCTCTTTTTTGTTTGTTTTGGCCTCTTACAGAACGTTTTCCTTCCTCTTCTTAGTTGTCCGTGGTATTCTCAATATTCTTCTGCAAAACCATATTTCTACAGCCTTCAATGATTTTCTTGTCTGTTGTCCCATTGTCCATGATCTACACCCATATTTTAAGACTGGCTTTACATAACATTTAAGAGTTCTTTTCTTGTTTCTATTGTCAAAAATAGATTCCACAGTATCTTTCTCATTTTTGAAATAAATTGCTTTTGCCTCAGCCATCCTGCATCTCACCTCTGTTGTACATCTACCATCTGAGGTTAACATTGTTTCTAGATATTTAAATTCGTTTACCTGTTTTAATATTGTTCCACTTGCCTTTATTGTGCATTGCGGTGATGTCTGTATTCTTTGTTGCTACCATTACTTCTGTCTTTTTTATATTAAGGCAGAGTCCTTTATTTTTGCTTTCTTTCACTATAATATCTAACATTTCTTGTAACTCATGTTCGCTCTCAGCGATTAAGACTGTATCATCAGCATACCTTAGATTATTTATATTATGACTTCCTATTGTTATTCCAGGCATGCCCCTGATGGATCTTAAAATAATCTCACTATAAATATTAAATAAATGTGGTGACAGCACACAGCCTGCCTAACTCCCTGTTTTATTTGTTGAAACATTCCCAATTGATTTCCAGTTCTTATGGCCAATGTTTGTTGCCAGTATATGTTCTTTATAGTTCTTAGATCTTTGCTGTCTACGTTTATGCTTTCTAAAAATTTTGATTATTTCTTGGTGCTTACCTTTGTCAAATGCTTTGGTATAATCTATGAAACAGTTATAGGTCTCTTTTCACCTCTATGGTTCTTTCTACTAAAGATCTTATAATGTATATGGCATTGTTCGTTCGATTACCTCCAATAATACCTTTCTGTTCATCACTATGGTATAATAAGATATATATATATATATAAGTTTTGTTAATATGATATGCATTTCTTCTTCTACTTTCCTTCCTTCCTCATTTGCCTTTCGCTGTCGATGGGAGTTATAATTTGCTGTTCGCTTCTGCTGCTGTTGTTTCCTAGTGCTTCTAATATTCCATCGATCCATCTTTTTCGTGGTCGACCCTTAGGTATGGTGTTCTCGAATCGATCATTGAGGGCTCGTTGTGTTGTTTTTTGATCACTCTGCCTTGTCCCGTGTCCAAACCATTTTATCTATTGTTTATATATATATATATATATATATTCTATGGCGGGGGTTATTCCTAGCTTTTTCTCTTTTCTTTTTTCTTTCGTCATTTCTGATCTTGTCTCTCAGACTATTTCTT
This sequence comes from Megaustenia siamemsis, assembly GCA_032433765.1. NCBI lineage: Eukaryota > Metazoa > Mollusca > Gastropoda > Stylommatophora > Ariophantidae > Megaustenia > Megaustenia siamemsis. The sequence continues at coordinate 149,835,840 of JAVIAB010000051.1, read as the reverse complement.
GTCATTCGTCTAACACATATCATCTCAGTAGCGGTTATTTTGTATGACGTGGAATTTGTGGAAATGAGCTGTCGTGGTGTATGCCAGAAAAGGAATGTTGGAACAAAACTCTTCTACGTCACTTCCTATGTAAGTCACCTACTGTTACTTTCAATCTTTCTCTTGTATTTTCCCTTAGCAGTTCTTCCTGCTGCTCACATTATGCTTATGTCTACTTTTCTTATTGCAAGCTCTTGGCGCTTTTCTTGCTGCAGTATGGGATTTATATGTGGAAAATGCAAATTGACCAGGAACAAGATTGTATATGTTGTTTGTGTGCAAAGTGAGCTAAATTACGATTAGTTAGTGATGGGGCCGCTTTTATATGAGATGGTGTCTCTGATTGGTTGATTATTAGCCTAATGATGGTGTCCACCCATATCATCATCACCGAGTGCCGTCTCCGCAACGAAGGTTGGCTACCATGGAGCGCCATTCTGCTATCTCCTGGTTTAATGGTGCAGGTTCTCATAGGCTGACTTGTTCATCTTTTGATGTTACTCGTCCACGTTAGTATTGGTCTGCCTCTGTCTCTTTTACCTTGTATTGTCTCGCATTTGTCTTGTTTGAATTGTATTTAGTAGTTCTCTTTTAATTTTTAGTTGTTCTTCATTGTTTTTTTTTCTTTCCATCCATTTCTACTAATTCTTCTATATATCCACATTTCAAAGGTTTCATTTTCTGTTCTGCTTTCTTGTCTAATGTCCATGTTTTTGCACCTTACAGGAATGTTGAGAATATATAACATTTTGCTATTCTTAGTTTTAGCCCTGGTGTTATTTGTTTTGATATTAGTATAATTTTCATGACATTAAAATTACTTTTTGCCATTCCTATTCTTTTTTTTTATTTCAGTTGTACATTTTCCATCACTGGTTATAGTATGTCCAAGGTAGTTGTAGTTCAGAACTGTCTCCAGGTCTAATCCTTCAATTTTGATACCCACTTGTGGGTTTTGAGTATTTTGATATTCATATCTAATCCATATTTTTTGCTTGTCATGTTTATTTCATTTAGTAATTGTTGTAGATCTTTAGGATTTTCTACCAGTAATACAGTAAGTAAAAGTGTTGACAACTATGAATTTTTGTTTTTAAAACTGGAGTATAATTCTTCAGTCATATTGCATTAACACCAAATAAGTGTTTTCATGTGCGACATCAGGCAGTGATTTTTTTTTTTTTGTGTGCAACAATAATAATTATGGAATACCAAAGCGGTTTAAGTGAACAACCAAACAAAATATTATTTGCCACACGTACAATCTGGTATTAATATTGGCTCTATAACAGTCAGCCTGGCAGAGCTGTGCTTAAGTCCCCAGATATTTCCAGCCGTACAGCGGTACTCGCCCTCGTCTTTCTTCTGTATATTGTCCAGCATCAGTACGTGCGAGTCTTCGCCTTCGGGAAGGTACTGGAAGATGTAACATTGAAAATAAATATTAAATCGTAATAATGGAAGACCTGATATTTATAATAAATATTAAAATATACAAAAAGTACTCAGTTCAACTGCCATATTTTCTCTCTGGTGGTCGACACAGCAGGATCGGCAGCCCATAGCTGATCAAAACCTCACTCCAATTTCCAGTTGGTTTCACGCTACTAGTCTCCGTCAAAAAAGATTCTCAAACAAAGAGATGATCGTCGTAATGCCCGCAGTGGTTGGCCGCAGTGGTTGGGTCTGCTAATATATAACACCCATTTTCGCAGCACCTTTAGGATAGACAAGCTACAACTTCCCAGCAGAACCCAGAAAATAAGAAAAGCCACATTAATAGCAACAACCTCCAAGGACATAAAGTCAATGCTCGTGTCGACACATCAGATCACGCTGTCAAACGCGGCGCCTGCAGGTGCCATGGCGACCTCTGCTTTTTGTTCCTGGCGCCCCCGAATTACTTTCCTATCGCTAACTTTTAGTCAGCCAACTTTAAGGTTAATTATCATTTTAATATTTAGTTATAATTTTAATATTTAGTTATAATTTTAATATTTAGTTATAATTTTAATATTTAGTTATAATTTTAATATTTAGTTATAATTTTAATATTTAGTTATAATTTTAATATTTAGTTATAATTTTAATATTTAGTTATAATTTTAATATTTAGTTATAAGTAAAGACACGACCTTTTTCATGTCTAAGTTTTCATTCCTTAATTTTAACTACTGTTACATTACTACAACTGTTACTTTGATTATTTTGATCGCAATAGTAACTTGGCGTCCACTTCTCCTTGACCATCAAGTAGATGCGCCCCAATATGTAAACACATTGCATAGCAGTTCCTTCGATTAGCATCGTCAAGATCATCATAGCAGTTCCTTAGATTAACATCGTCAAGATCATCATAGCAGTTCCTTAGATTAGCATCGTCAAGATCATCATAGCTGTTCCTTAGATTAACATCGTCAAGATCATCATAGCAGTTCCTTAGATTAACATCGTCAAGATCATCATAGCAGTTCCTTAGATTAGCATCGTCAAGATCATCATAGCGGTTCCTTAGATTAACATCGTCAAGATCATCATAGCAGTTCCTTAGACTAGCATCGTCAAGATCATCATAGCGGTTCCTTAGATTAGCATCGTCAAGATCATCATAGCAGTTCCTTAGATTAGCATCGCCAAGATCATCATAGCAGTTCCTTAGATTAGCATCGTCAAGATCATCATAGCGGTTCCTTAGATTAACATCGTCAAGATCATCATAGCAGTTCCTTAGATTAGCATCGCCAAGATCATCATAGCGGTTCCTTAGATTAACATCGTCAAGATCATCATAGCGGTTCTTTAGACTAGCATCGTCAAGATCATCATAGCGGTTCCTTAGATTAACATCGTCAAGATCATCATAGCGGTTCTTTAGACTAGCATCGTCAAGATCATCATAGCAGTTCCTTAGATTAGCATCGTCAAGATCATCATAGCGGTTCCTTAGATTAACATCGTCAAGATCATCATAGCGGTTCTTTAGACTAGCATCGTCAAGATCATCATAGCGGTTCCTTAGATTAACATCGTCAAGATCATCATAGCGGTTCTTTAGACTAGCATCGTCAAGATCATCATAGCAGTTCCTTAGATTAGCATCGTCAAGATCATCATAGCGGTTCCTTAGATTAGCATCGTCAAGATCATCATAGCAGTTCCTTAGATTAGCATCGTCAAGATCATCATAGCAGTTCCTTAGATTAGCATTGTCAAGATCATCATAGCAGTTCCTTAGATTAGCATCGTCAAGATCATCATAGCAGTTCCTTAGATTAGCATCGTCAAGATCATCATAGCAGTTCCTTAGATTAGCATCGTCAAGATCATCATAGCAGTTCCTTAGATTAGCATCGCCAAGATCATCATAGCAGTTCCTTAGATTAGCATCGTCAAGATCATCATAGCAGTTCCTTAGATTAGCATCGTCAAGATCATCATAGCGGTTCCTTAGATTAACATCGTCAAGATCATCATAGCAGTTCCTTAGATTAACATCGTCAAGATCATCATAGCGGTTCTTTAGACTAGCATCGTCAAGATCATCATAGCAGTTCCTTAGATTAGCATCGTCAAGATCATCATAGCGGTTCCTTAGATTAACATCGTCAAGATCATCATAGCGGTTCTTTAGACTAGCATCGTCAAGATCATCATAGCGGTTCCTTAGATTAACATCGTCAAGATCATCATAGCAGTTCCTTAGATTAGCATCGTCAAGATCATCATAGCAGTTCCTTAGATTAACATCGTCAAGATCATCATAGCAGTTCCTTAGATTAACATCGTCAAGATCATCATAGCAGTTCCTTAGATTAACATCGTCAAGATCATCATAGCAGTTCCTTAGATTAGCATCGTCAAGATCATCATAGCGGTTCCTTAGATTAACATCGTCAAGATCATCATAGCGGTTCCTTAGATTAACATCGTCAAGATCATCATAGCAGTTCCTTAGATTAGCATCGTCAAGATCATCATAGCAGTTCCTTAGATTAGCATCGTCAAGATCATCATAGCAGTTCCTTAGATTAGCATCGTCAAGATCATCATAGCAGTCCTTAGATTAGCATCGTCAAGATCATCATAGCAGTTCCTTAGACTAGCATCGTCAAGATCATCATAGCAGTTCCTTAGATTAGCATCGTCAAGATCATCATAGCAGTTCCTTAGATTAACATCGTCAAGATCATCATAGCAGTTCCTTAGATTAACATCGTCAAGATCATCATAGCAGTTCCTTAGATTAGCATCGTCAAGATCATCATAGCAGTTCCTTAGATTAACATCGTCAAGATCATCAACTTCGCTACGTCAATTATATTAGAAGAAACAACCATCAACATTTTACAGGGGAATGGTTGGTGTTAAGGATAAGACGACGGTCTCGAGATAGAGAGGTTGTGAGTTCAAATTTAGCTGCGCAAGTTATATATATATATATATATATATATATATATATATATATATATATATATATATACATACATACATACATACATACATATATACTTTTAAAAAGAATAAATATATATATATATAAACATACTTTCTACATATTTTATTGTGTGATTTGTTATTGCTGCTGAACGCCTTTTGGTCGAAATGTCGTTCAACTTCTGTTTTTTTCTCTCCTACTGAAGCTGTTACCGTACTACTTTTTTTTTTTTTAAGCTATCATTATTATCAGCAGCTTTACAGCAGCTTGACATTTCTGTATCTGTGGATGCCTTTACCAGTCGTGGTGTAAGGCAGAGAGAGAGAGAAGAACACTTCTTCTGTTGGGTCCACATTTATGTCCTCGTCTTAATTTGTTCAAAGAGAGTTCACTATTGATGGCATCTCATGCAATCAGCAATGTCCTCCGTTGTCTTCTCTATTCGTCATAGAAACATTTGTAGCGGTGTCTTTTATAGAAACTTGAGAACCTTCCAGAAAGAAAAATAATAAAATCACACACCCTGCCAGACTATTTGTAGCGGTGTCTGTTATAGAAACTTGAGAACCTTCCAGAAAGAAAAATAATAAAATCACACACCCTGCCAGACTATTTGTAGCGGTGTCTGTTATAGAAACTTGAGAACCTTCCAGAAAGAAAAATAATAAAATCACACACCCTGCCAGACTGTGTCCGGTTAGCGCAATCGATAGGCGGTTGGCTTACCACGGCAACAGCCGGGGTTCGTTCCCTGGCGAGGACACCTGGGTTTTACTAATTCCCTAAAAATTAGTAGGAGCCGCGATAGCTCAGTGGTTAGTGAACTGGACTACTACGGACAAGGGGTAGGGTTCGATCCCAACCGACGGCTCCGGGTTCACCCAGCCTTAAATGGGTACCGGATTTTTTCTGGGAAAGTAAAAGCAGCACGGGCGTAATACCGACCACATTACCCCAAAAAATCATGTGCTGAAGGTCTGTAAAATATAGGGTCACTAACACCATATTTCCCTATACGCCACTTGGCGTGACGGGGGTACTTTACTTTTTTACTTACCCTGCCAGACTATTTGTTGCAGATTTTGTTATGTAATTTGTAAGATTGAGAATCTACGCCAAGAAAGAGTGTCGTGCTTCACGTTTGCTAGTGTAAATTACATTTTACTTAAAAACACAGAAATAAATTAAAAAAAACATTGGGTCACATATAATTGTATTTCGACTATTACTATTATTTAATATTAGGAAGAAACAATCATCATTTTTTTGGCCATGTAATGAGAAGGGAACAGGTGGAATATATTGTAACAAGTGAGACAATTGAGGGACGAAGAGATAGAGGGAAGCAAAGAGAAGAGATACCATGCAGCTTAAGAGAATGCTTGATAGAAGGTCAACAACAGAAATGATAAATAACTGTCGAGATTGAAAGTTGTGAAACATGATTACCTACACCAGCAGGCACGGTACTTGATGATGATTACTGAAATGTTCATAAATGACCAAAAAAATCCTTTAATGATATAGTAAAGACAAAACTTGGTACTGGTTCATGGGGAATAATAGAACAAAGAAGTATGTGTTAGCACTCGGAGGGGCGCGGTGCCAGGGAGTACGGGTTCGATCCCGCTTCGGACCATATATTTTTCTTCGTTTTTTTCTGTTGTTGTTTGTCTGTCAATTTTTCCGAGTGCTAACACGTACTTCTTTGTTCTATTATTCCCTATTATCGCCTCGGAAGTTCCCTATATAATAATATTTATTTATTATTATTTGTATACTGGTTAATGACTACTTTAGATAAATATTGACACTAATGCAGACTTACTTCAACTGGTGCGGTATTTTCATCACTATTTTTATTGCTGTTTGTTTTCTGCCATCTAATCGTGGCTTTTGGATCATTGATGACTCTACACCTGAAAGCCACATTTGAGCCCACCATCTGTGTTATGTTGTTTGGGCCTTCAATTATCAGCGGCCAGACTTTTACTGAAATGTGTCAAAGGTTAACAATTATAAAAAAAAAAAAAATAAAGAAACGAGCACATAAAAAATTCTTAGCATATGACTCACTCTGACGCTGTTATTTAGGTACGTGTCGCTGACTCTTGTTGTTCGTGATTTTTTGTTACTCATTGTCCCATAAGGGAGCCGCGAAGCTTAGTGGTTAGTGAACTGGACTACAAAGGACAAGGGGTAGGGTTCGACCCAACCGACGGCTTCCTGGTTCACCCAGCATTAAATGGGTACCAGATTTTTTTCTGGGAAAATAAAGCAGCACGGGCGTAATACCGACCACATTACCCAAAAATCATCTGCTGAAGGTCTGTAAAATATAGGGTCACTAACACCATATTTCCCTATACGCCACTTGGCGTGACGGGGGTACTTTACTTTTTTTTACTTTTATTGTCCCACAAACCATTTAAAACTTCTGGTCCATAGCTTAGAAGTTGTAGCACTTTTTAGAGTCACGAAGTCACAAGATGCTATGTAAAAAAAAAAAAAGTAAAGTACCCCCCGTCACGCCAAGTGGCGTATAGGGAAATATGGTGTTAGTGACCCTATATTTTACAGACCTTCAGCACATGATTTTTGGGGTAATGTGGTCGGTATTACGCCCGTGCTGCTTTACTTTCCCAGAAAAAATCCGGTACCCATTTAAGGCTGGGTGAACCCGGAGCCGTCGGTTGGGATCGAACCCTACCCCTTGTCCGTAGTAGTCCAGTTCACTAACCACTGAGCTATCGCGGCTCCCACTAATTTTTAGGGAATTAGTAAAACCCAGGTGTCCTCGCCAGGGAACGAACCCCGGCTGTTGCCGTGGTAAGCCAACCGCCTATCGATTGCGCTAACCGGACACCCCAAGATGCTATGTGACTACATTTATTTACTTTATCAATGAAAAGAAAATGCAATACCACAGCACATGACCATGAGGATAGCATCCACTCTAAAAAACTAGAATATAACTGAAAATGAAACAAATATAAAATAGTATTGAGCAGCCAAACCAACAGAAAGATAAGACAAACTACGTTTCGGCAAGTCTTTAGTTTGTCTTGTCTTTCTGTTAATCTGTTCAATACCATTGTATGTTTGTTTCCTTTGTTTTCTGCAGCTAAACATGCGGCCTCGTAGTATTTCATATTTTGTTATATTTTATTTCTGTGCTGATTTCCTTATGTAACTCGATATAACCATGCTTAATTTAATTTAGTGTACAGATCATTTTCACTTCACAACCGGCAACTCTTTAGTGCCCATATTCCCCAGTATGAAGCACGCTCACCACAGCACTTTCCCCAGTACGCTCACCACAGCAGTTTCCCCAGTATGCTCACCACAGCAGTTTCCCTAGTACGCTCACCACAGCAGTTTCCCCAGTATGCTCACCACAGCAGTTTCCCCAGTATGCTCACCACAGCAGTTTCCCTAGTACGCTCACCACAGCAGTTTCCCAAGTACGCTCACCACACATTTACGAACGCACTGAAGATGGCTTCACCTCAAATGCACAAACCGTGTAGCACCCCAGAAAATCATTCCTTAACCCAGTGGCGTATTCTCTATAGTATCGCAGCTACCGCCGGTAGTCGGAACACATTAACGAATTACAAAAGGAAATGATAATTTATTATATTTTTAAAAAATAATTATATTACACATTTTCGAATATTCTATTACACATTTCGTTGGCCAATATGATTTATTTGCTTTGACTTGCATTTATTAAAGCAAGGTTTTCCTCTGGCCACTATAACGTTTGTGAATGTTATGACTATTCTACATTGAAACCTCTAGGAGCCAGCGGTACATTTTTCCTTTATCCGAATCTAGTTTAACGACCTTGACATTCAAAAATTCCCGTCAAAATAATGTACCGGTTGTTACCTCTACACTAATGCGGTTTCATGGGTTATTTTTAGCTCTAGCCAATCAGAATCATCACAAAGTGAAAGTGAAACTGTATGATTACCGGAACTTCCTTAGCTATTTATAACTACGTTTTGCGCATCAGCACCTGTAGAAAGAACTTTTTCTGCTCTCAAGAGAATCAAATCTTATTGTCGTTCAACTCAGACACAAGAACGCTTATCTGGTTTAGCATTTATGTCCATTGAGAAATCATTCCCTCAGAAACTTAGAAACCAACCCAACAGTACTTTCAATGACAAAGTCATCGATACATTTTCGTTCCAAAAAGACGGATAAAGTTTACATATAAATAAGTAAGTAATTAAACATGTAGTGAAGTCGTTAGAAAATATTATTTTATGTTAGCCTACTGAATATAATGTATGTTTCTATTTATTATGTCAGCGGTAGCCCAGACCCCAAAACGCCACTGCCTCAAACTCCATAGTCACCTCTTACGACACACATATGACATGTGAAAATGGCTCTCTCCTTTTCTCCCCTGACCCTGGTTAGAACCCCGGTAGCCACACGGAAACAGCCATGGAACTACATCATCTTAATCTTTAAGTTTATGAAAGAAAAGAAAGTATCACCATTTAACCATATGGTTATCATTACTTTATCCTCAAGTTCTTGAGAGAGAGAGAGAGAGAGAGAGAGAGAGAGAGAGAGAGAGAAGGAATAGTACCACTATACATCTTTGAAGTCATCAAAATGAGCATTATGCGTGCAGTTGCAACTTAGCAACGAGTTCAAAGAAACACAACTCTGTCATAAAATAATATGTTCACATACTTCTTAAAAGATTAACGATTTTTCCAATGGTTGTCCGATCTTTCTTGAAAAGCGTGAGAACAGAAATAGACTTATATGCTGATTCGGCTATTGATCATCAAATGTTCGTGTAATCAATAATATTCTGGCATGAAAACATCACATAAGAACTTGATAAAATCAAGTCTATTTGATGAGATTGTTATTTATTACAAATCTAGAGCTACTACACTGTACATAGAACTATCTGTTTTGTACTTAATGTTCATTAGGACCGTAAACTATTCTCTGAGTACACATAAAGATCTAGACACAGTGTACAAAGTCTAGCTGGGTTCGCTGTCCCCACAAGGCATGAACATATATCGCTCTTATACACATAACACATTCCTGCTACACATTACTTACCCTCATAGGCGCATCGACATATATATTTTATATATATATTTGTCTGTTTATGTAAATTGGGGTAGGTACGTGTGTGTACGCATGTGTTTCGTACACATCTTTTTCGATGTGCACATCCGTAGTTGCAGATATACACATATTTATATGTCCACTTTTTCCACGTGCATTTACTTTTTGTCCCTGTGTGTTACCGGGGCCTCATTATGAGGGAAGTAAAGAATAGTGACACTGTGACCTTCCAGGCATGTCGTAAGAGGCGACTAAGGAGATTGATCGATGGCTTGACAAGCTGTCATTGTAAAAAGTATTGTTGTGGAAACAGCGCCATATATTTTAGAGCAGTGATCTCTGCAATATGTGCCACTTTGGCACGCAAGGTTTCTGTTTTTGAGATTGTGGTTCTGCCCTATGTGCCGTCTTCGGCTCGAAAGGACAATAGATAGATAGATAGATTTACTTTTTGGGAATGAACTCATGGAATCGGTTCCAGTGTCAAATACCAGATTATAAAATAGTGTCAAATAAAATAATATAAAATCATGTCAAATCATCATCATCATCTTTAAGTACAGTGCCTGCTGGCATGGGTGATCATGTCACTCCACAACTTTCGATCTCGACAGTTATTTATCATTTCTGTTGTTGACTTTCTGCCAAGCCATTCTTTTAAGCTGACTGGTAACTTTTCTCTTTATTTCCCTCTATCTGAAGCAGTGAGTATCAGGTGGGGGACAAATGAGACTGTATGGGAGAAGTTGAGGGGTGAGTGAGAAGGTGTTAGCTACAAAGAGAATCAATGAGTCCACGGGAAAAGGTGAGTAGTAATAAAGAGAATAGAGAAACATCGAATAACATGGGAAAGAATAAGACGCAATTAGGAGTGAGGTTGAAATGTAAAATAGGGTATGATTGGTAGAAAGGTGGGAAGTGAGGAAGAATGATAGGTTGGGAAGTCAGTTGAACTAAAACGAGTGCTCAGTGCGGACGGTTTTGTTGTTGTTTGGCAAACCGGAACCGTGATCATAGTGAGTTGTGGTGCCCATTAGGGATTATAGTTAGCCAGTTGTGGTACGGCGGTCGAGTAACACGGACTGTGCTGCAGATTCATAGACAGTCAGAATTGTCTTAGAATAAGGAGTTCTGAAACTCGAAACCAACGACCAAGGTAGGGATAGAGAGCTAGATAGAGTTCACAGATTCATGGACAGTTAGACTTGTGTTAGAATAAGGAGTTATGAAACTCTAAGCCAACGAACAGTGTAGGGTTAGTGAGCTAGAGAGAGTTCACAGATTCATGGACAGTCAGATTGTGTTAGTGTAAGGATATATAGAGTTCGCAGATTTGCGTGTAATCAGAATTGTGTTAGTGTCAGGAGTTATGAAACTCTAAGACAACAAACAATTTACGTGACAGGAAGCCAGACAGCTTTCACATATTCAGGCTCACTGATGAATACCATGTTATAATGTAGTTGCTGCATCCAGAAGCTACGAACAAAGTAGGTGGCAGGAAGATAGACAGCTTTAGTAGAAGTTCAGGCTCAGTGATGAATACCATGTTATAATGTAGTTGCTGCATCCAGAAGCTACGAACAAAGTAGGTGGCAGGAAGATAGACAGCTTTCACAAAGTCATGCTCAATGATGAATACAATGTTATAATGTAGTTGCTGCATCCAGAAGCTACGAACAAAGTAGGTGGCAGGAAGAGAGACAGCTTTCACAAAGTCATGCTCAATGATGAATACAATGTTATAATGTAGTTGCTGCATCCAGAAGCTACGAACAAGGTAGGTGGCAGGAAGAGAGACAGCTTTAGTAGAAGTTCAGGCTCAGTGATGAGTGTGAGCTTAGAATGTAGTTGTGAAACACAGTAGCAATGAACAATTTACTTGACAGGGAGCTAGACAGCTTCTCAAATTCATGCTCAATGATGAATACAATGTGGTAATGTAGTTGTGGCATCCAGACGCAGCGAACAAAGTAGGTGACAAGAAGAGAGACAACTTGAGCTAGTTCAGGCTCATTGATGAGTACAACATTAAAGTGTAGTTGTAGGTTCCGAACCAACATGGGTGCTGGCAAAGGCACGAGTAGACAACAGTGGGAGAGTCAGCAGCATCGACCAGTGGCCTCCCAAGTTAAGGGTCATTTGGACTTTATTGAGGGGAGTCAGAGGCGGGGCATTCGGGCGCCTTGTGGTTGCCATACAATGTGAGAAGGGCTTCTGAGACACATGCTGTGGGTGTGTTTGTGTATTTGTGATGCGATGTGGAAATTCTTGCAAATAAACCTCGAGTGTATCTGTTACCTGGTGTTCATTAACTATTTCCTAGCATGCAATATGTGTACGTCTGTGCCTAGTGAAGAACGAAACTGGGTGGGCCACCAAACACAGGCCCGTTTAGCAGAAGCAGTCGTCACATCGAACAGCGCGAAGTACCAGAGTATACAACCACATCGATCAAGGGGGGCCAAGCAGCATCCAGCTCTTAGCCGAGCTGATGGGTACCAGTACCGAGAGGGCAGTGCAGTGCCAGTGCAGTGTCCAGGCAAGGCGAGCTTCAAGATTAACTAACATCGAGTCCACGAATAGGTCAACCCGTACGGAACGGGGACCGGCCTGTATCAAGTGGGCTGTTACGGGGTCAAGACGAGCTGTCCGGGTCAAGACGAGCTGTCCGGGTCAAGACGAGATGTCCGGGGCAAGACGAGCTGTCCGGGGCAAGACGAGCTGTCCGGGTCAAGACGAGCTGTCCGGGTCAAGACGAGCTGTCCGGGTCAAGACGAGCTGTCCGGGGCAAGACGCCACCGGCAATCTACGTGCCTGCAACGCCACAACAAGCGTTGAGGTCAAGGGTGTTCAATCCGATCATAATTTCTAGTTGAGGTCAGCAGGCCACAGAATGCTGTGTGATTTAAGAGCGCTTACTGTATAAGAGTGCTTAATGGTATATATCTCTTCATCCCTCGATTTTCCCAGTTGTTACAATATATTCCATCTGTTCCCTTCTCATTACATGGCCAAAAAATGATGATTGTTTCTTCCTAATATTAGATATCAGCCCTCATTTTGCTTTGGCCTCTTTCAGAATGTTTTCATTACTCTTCTTAGTTGTCCATGATATTCTCAACATTCTGTAAATACCAGAATATAAATTTCTATCAAAAAGCAGAATATAAAATATTGTCAAATACCAGGATACAAAATAGTGTCAAATACCAGGACAAAATAATTGTGTCAAGTAGCAAAATATAAAATAGTGTCAAATATCTGCACACGGAGTCGTTTCAAAATCTTGGATATACAATTGTGTTAAATACCTGGAAAGCTTTCTAATTCTCACCTTGAACATCAAGGTGAAAGGTCCAATCCTTTTGTCCATGCTTGTTGCTCACCACACAGGTATAGTTACCGCTCATAACGGTAGTCACATTTTTCAATGCGAGATTGAACTTCTTCACCTGAAACGACGAACATCATTTGAAAGTTTCTTCAACAAAGAGTAGGGTGACCATTTTTTCCCATGGTTTCCGGGGACATTTGTCATATTTTTTACATTTCAGAGGATTTTTTTGCTTATTTCTGAGACTGTCCCACAAAATCGGGGACGAACGATATATATATATATATATATATATATATATATGTGTGTGTGTGTGTGTGTGTGTGTGTGTACATATATACATTTATTTATATATATATATTTATAATATGTGTGGGTGGGTGTGTGACTGTGTGTGCGCAAGAAATTTTGTAGATGCAAAAAAAAAGATAACTTTAAATTTCATAATAACTGTGTTTATTTGCTGTTTGATTTTATTTGTGTTAATATTCACGGTACTTATGCGATACACGCACTTAATGACATTACAATAGCTAGTTGTGTTTCTCAATTAAAAAAAATATTTAAAATAAAAAAGACTTAAACAACATATAGATATCAATTGCAGTATTAAAGTAATGTTTACAGTACCTTATTTATACTGAAGAGATTGTTGCCTCGGCGTGGTACTTGTTTTTTTGAGTGTATCTTTCTCAAGATCTCATGATTTGAAGCAAGTTTTTCACTGAAGCTTTCACACCATAAATTAATGTTAGTTTTTACTGTTGGCGACTTTGGCGAGATACTCTGGCGGGAGATGTCCGGAAAGGCAGGGGTGGGGGGGGGAGGGAGAGAGTGTCTGCTTTTTTTAAAAATTAAACCCATCCCAATAGAAGTGAGTGGTGGGAATAGAAGTGACGTAGCACCGCGCTTCAAGAGTTCAAAGAGCTATCTCCGACACAACGCGTCCAAGTCTTCTCTTTTATCTTCCTGCTAATGCCGCTCAGTCTGGGATAAAGAAACACAACTCAGTAACGTCCTAGTGATTACTTTAAAAGAGGGCCGAGTCCGTGTATGAACATTTATTTATTCACTGAAATCGGGGACAAATTTATTTCGGGGACAACTTCTACATTCCGGGGACTGTCCCCGGAAATCGGGGACGAATGGTCACCCTAACAAAGAGCTTCAATTACAAACTTAAAGTAAAATAAAAAATTTAGAAGCGTTGTTTGAAAAGCGTATAGTCCGTGCTGCGATCAATAAAACTCAAACTGTGATCATTAGTCTCAGACAAAATTGAATAGAAAACGTCAATTCTATTGTTCAGACATTAAGCAATCCATATTTGGCAATGGAACCAAGAAAAAGATTTCTTAAATGTTATGTAGAACCAGTCTTAACATATGGATGTGAATCATGGACAATAGGACAATAGATAAGAAAATCACTGAAAGCCGTAGAATTGTGGTTTTAAAGAAGAATGTTGAGAATACCACGGACAGCTAAGAAGAGTAAGGAAAACGTTCTGAGAGAGGCCAAAGCAAAAGGAGAGCTGACTTTCAATATTATGAAGAAACGATCATACTTTATTGGCCATGTAATGAGAAGGGAACAGTGGGAGTATATTCTGAAAAACGGGAACATTGAGTGGCGAAGAGATAGAGGGAAGAAAAGATAAAAGATATCAGACAGCTTAAGAGACAGGTTCGGCAGAAGGTAAACAACACAAATGATAAATAACTGTCGAGATTGAATGCTGTGAAGAGGCACGATCACCTACGTCAGTAGGCATGATACTTGATGCTAATTGTTTATACAAAGAATGTAACACAAGTAATGTAACACAAGGAAACACTCCTTCAGTTATCACTGACTGGCAGCTTCCTGATATTGAAACTTCAGGTTTGAGTGTGATCATTATCTCAATAAAGAAATGTTGTTTCACGTTTCTTATTTTCCTTTTCTTCAACGCTCCAGTCTTGGGATCATGCGTACTGGGCTCTTTGTTCTGTTTCATGATCAAGGGGTAAGGAATTGATCATAACACATGATCAAGGGGTAAGGAATTGATCATAACACATGATCAAGGGGTAAGGAATTGATCATAACACATGATCAGCTGGTCGTAAAGTCTGTACTCATATATGAGTGTTTGTCCTAATTTTTCCCCAAAGTCTCGACAGGCTGGATCTTGGTCTGACGTAGAAGTCTTGGAAGTTTCAATTTCATGAATTTTCACTACACACAAATTTTACTTCCAATTTGTAAAATATGCATATCAGAAAAGGAAAAAAAAATCCCTCATTTCCAAGTTTTCATTTTCTGACATTGTTCTTAAAAGAAACTTCACTTCCCAGCTTCAGCTTTATCAGCATTATCACAACATACTTCACTTCTAATTTTTAATTTCAAGCATTATCACAATATAGAAACTTCACTTCCAAGCTTTAATTACATATCTTATTTATAATAATTAATAATAAAGATAACTTCTCTTCTATGTTTTAAATTACGCACAATATCACATTAATGAAACTTCACTTTAATTACACAAAGTATTATATTCAAGAAACATCAGTTTCAAGCTTCGTTACAAAGTTGAGAAAAACAAAACATTCAATGGACTCTTACCTCCACATTGCTGCCGGACTTAAGTTCGACCCCGTCTTTCAGCCACTTGACACTGGGCTTGGGATGGGCCTGGACCCTGCAGTCAAATGTGAGATCTTTGCCCTCGTAGACAGACTCGAATCTCTTATTTAATGCAGGCATGGACGACGATTTCCACTGCAGGGAGCTTTCTGGAAACAAGCACAAGCAGGATTGTTGCAAATGTGATCTTATCTTCTATCTACGTGAACGCATGAGCCGCGATAGCTCAGTGGGTAGTGATCTGGAGTATAAAGGACAAGAGATCGAGTTCTATCCTGATGGACGTCTTCCGGGTTCACCCAGCCTTAAATTGAGTACCGCATTTTTTCTGGGAAAGTAAAGCGGCACGGGCGTAATACCGACCACATTACCCCAAAAATCATGTGCCGAAGGTCTATAAAAGTTATTTGTCACTACCGCCATTTTCT
Source organism: Megaustenia siamemsis (assembly GCA_032433765.1). Lineage (NCBI taxonomy): Eukaryota > Metazoa > Mollusca > Gastropoda > Stylommatophora > Ariophantidae > Megaustenia > Megaustenia siamemsis. The sequence continues at coordinate 149,819,852 of JAVIAB010000051.1, read as the reverse complement.
CTACACGCCGCTTGACGTGACGGGGCTCTTAACTTTAGTGTTTACGTAAACGAACTGGTGGTCGTGACAGGCATTATGTTGAGCGAAGGACTGGGCATCGTGAAAGGGATAGGCAGAAACAACGAGTACACAGTAAATTAAAGAGCCCCGTCACGCCAAGCGGCGTATAGAGAACATGGCGTTAGTGACCATCCTTTTTATAGACCTTCGGCACCTGATTATGTTAGGTAATGTGGTCGGTATTACGCCCGTGCCGCTTTAATTTCACAGAAAAAAATTCGGTACCCATTAAAGGCTGGGTGAACCAGGAAGCCGTCAATCAGGATCGAACCCGACCTCTTGACCTTTGTAAGTGCAGTTCACTAACCACTGAGCTGTCGTGGATCGCAGAAACAACGAGTAAACACACACACACTTGTGTTTGCTATAGAGTTGCAAGAAAAAAATAAAGGGAATAATAATAATAAAAGAAGAGATAGCGAAAACATGGTAAATATAGTGAGAAATAGAGAATACAATGATACTATAATGAGAAATAGAGAATACAATGATACTATAATGAGGAATAGAGAATACAATGATACTATAATGAGAAATAGAGAACACAATGATACTATAATGAGAAATAGAGAATACAATGATACTATAATGAGAAATAGAGAATACAATGATAATATAATGAGATATAGAGAACGCATATATATAAAGAGAATATAGATATAAAGAGAATATTCACTTATTTGCGGGTCATCATCACAGCACTCCGAACATGTCCATAGGTGCTCAGATCCCCTCCTCAGCAAGTCCCGCAGTGTCCAGCGACTGACATCTTAACTCCCATCTTAACTCCCATCTTAACTCCCATCTCTTTCATCCGAAGGAGTGAAGTGGACTCATGGTTGTCGAAGTTCTGTGCTCTTCCCGCATATCGGATGGCTTTGATGAAGTCCGTCCGATCCATTGGTTGACCGTCTTCAACGACAGCACAGCTAGCCAACCTGTCCGCTCATTCATTCCCCGTACTCCCGCATGTCCAGGGACGTAGACAAAGGTGACCTTACGTATTTCTGAATTGTGCAATGACTCTACCCATTACTTGCTTACAGAGCCCGCCTCTACTTTTCTTATCATGCTCATCGAATCACTTAATATGCAGGCGTGGGTGTAGTCTTGTGACTCTAACCAGATGAATACCCTGGTCACTGCCATCACCTCCATCGTCATACTACTCGTGGTCATAACGTATACATCACTGTCTTCTTTGACTGTTCTGCCTGCCGACCGTGCTGTGAACGCCCATGCATCCCTTTGGTGTCGTAGTACAGATTCGTCTGTATAGATGACCGCATATTCCTCCTCTGTGTTATCCCAGATGAGACCGTTGACTTCTGCATTGACCACGACTGAGTTCTGCTCCCTACATTTCCTTTTCAAATATGACAATACACGAGAATGTGCCCCTGAAAGATGCAGGAATCGGTATCCACTCCTCGCCATTGTTGATATTGGTAAGCCCACAGACCTGTTTGATGACATTTTCTGCTCGGCCCACCCATGATTTGCCCTTTTAGCATGTCACCTTTCCCTCTGTTAAGCTCTTGGTGCAATGGATGCTCTTTATCTGCACTTATCTTCTGGTATGTTCACGCCCTCCTGATCTTGACCCTGCCATCCATGGTTGAAGAGTATAGAAGATACCTCAATGCTACACAGGGAGTGTCCCTAATACACCCACAGACAATGCGCGTGGCTTCATTCTGTACTTTCTCCAGCCAGTCAATTTGAGTCCGACTGACAGTAAGAATTGCTAGGGCATACTCAATGGATGGGAGGACCAGTCCCTGGAATAGAAAGGTAAGTAGCCTCTACTCGATGTTGCCAGCTGCCAAGACTTTCAAGGCGACTAATCCTTTGCGGGCTTTTGCTATTACATGATCGATGCGGTCCCTAAAACACGCGCAAAATAATACACAAATATAAAGATAATAAAACAGTATCATCATCATCATCATCATCATGTGCCATACCGGTTGGCGTAGGTGATCATGTCCCTCCACAATCTTATATCCACAGTGCATCGTATCAGTTCTGTTGTTGACTGTTTTCCATGCCATGACACCAAGCTATCCAGTATTTTCTCTCTTTGTCGCCCGCGATCTCTCTTTCCTTTTATTTTGCCAGTTGTAACCAAGTATTCCAACTTTCCTCTTCTCATGATGTGCCCGAAAAATGTTGATTGCTTCTTTCTGATGTTTTTTAAGACTACCCTTTTTGTGTTGGCCTCTTTGAGAACTTCCTCATTGGTCTTTTTAGCTGTCCAGGGAACTTTCAACATTCTTCTGAGAAATCCCATCTCTGTGGCCTCTAATCGTCTTTTCATTTGTTTGTCTACTGTCCATGATTCGCTTCCATAGGTCAGAATTGGTTCTATATAGTACCGATGAACTCTCATTCTCATTTTTATTGACATAGATTTATTGCATAAGATATTTTTCATTTTCTGAAACAGTATAAGGAGAATATATAGATATAAAGGAATATAAATATATATAAAGTGAATATACAGATGTAAAGAGAATACAAAGATATAAGAGAAAAACTAAGTTATAAATAGAATGTATAGAATATATAGATATAAAAAGAATACAGAGATTTGTTGTTGTTGTTGCATTCTCCAGCTTTCAACTCTGACGAAGTCCCTAGAGACTAGGAACTGAATTTTGCGTGTAAATCCACTTTTCCCTGGCAGCCGTTTGCACAGGGGTCCCTCGCCGCACAGACAGATAACTCCGACTTCGGAGGTACTACGATATAAAGAGAATATATAGGGAAAATGTAAAGGAAATCCCAAAGCAAGTGCCATAGTAAGTGATAGAAGCTTTATTTATGAAATCTTAGCTTCACAAAGTGAGATGGCAAGTTCCTTCCTTTCCCAGAGAGTGTCTCTTCTACTCATTTAAGGCGGCTTGGTGGATCACGAGAGCGTTACAAATCGGAAAGATGTTGCCACAACATTTTTTTGAACTTCGAACTTTCAGGTCAGGAGGCGAATGCGCTAAGCACAACGGAATTTATATAGAAATAAAAGGAAACAATAACAGCAGAGAACATGAAAAATAATGAAATAAAAGGAAACAATAACAGCAGAGAACATGAAAAATAATGAAATAAAAGATGCACTGTAAGAGAGAGATAGAGAGAGGAGAGAGGGGGGATTTTAATTTAAAAAAAACATAATAAAACTAGAGAGAGAGAGAGAGAGAGAGCAATATAGTTGTAAAAATACAAATAAATAGATATATTGACAAAAAGTGGGAAAGTTTTAGGAGAATAAATGTACCGCCAATAAATTTATTAAGGACAACTTTCTCAAGGTGAACAATGAAGTAGGTGCACATTGAAGTAGGACTTACGTTCGTTGAAAGATGAAAAATCCAAATTCAGCGTACCAAACATATCTCCAGACTACATAGCAGTTAGTCTACGAGTGAGGACATTGAGTGAGCATATACATGGACGTTTTTAATTATAGCCGATAATCGTGTTAGTGTAACCGTTTCCTCTTGTCAATCTTTGGCGTGTAACTTTGTCTACTTCTGTCGACGTTATTTTATTGAATCATAGACGTAAACCCTAGATGCAAGAACAATAAGAAAAATAACCTTTACTGAGATTAGATGTGTCAGACGAATGACAGGAAACAGTCTGAGAGATAAGATCAGAGATGAAGAACTGAGAAAAAAAGCTAGGAATAGCCCCCTCCATAGAATATATAAGGAAACAACAGATAAAATGGTTTGGCCACGTGACAAGGCAGAAAGATTAAAACACAACACAACAAGCCTTCAACAAACGTTGTGAGAACACCAGACCCAAGGGTCGACCCCGAAAAAGATGGATCGATGGAATATTAGAAGCACTAGGAAACATAACAGCAGCAGAGGCGAACAGAAGAGCAAAAGATCCCAAATTATATCTCCCCTCGACGCTGAAAGGCAGATGAGAAAGGAAAGAAGAGGAAGATGAGGAAGAATAGACGTAAACTTGTCAACGAAAAGTCTTCTTTGCTTTTTATTCTTCATTTGCCTCCTATTATTTATATGTCTCTTCTTTGTTACCTTCTAGTTATTTGACTTCCCCCATCTCCCACTTCCTTATTGTCATTGTACTGCCAGAACAGCCAGGGATCATCATGCTTCAGTCAATCTGATATTTCGTTGTTCGTTCTTTTGTTGGGGTTTTTAAATACCAGTGACGATTAAAGAAATCTAATCAATGTTGACAACAGATAGCCCGTGCAAGGAGCCACAGATCTTGTCCTTCAGAAATGTCCTAGAAGTGTAGCAGAATTTGTCTCGCATCGACTTGCACATGTTGAACAACTGAAGAATGTTTTCTTGAAAATAGGCGCAGATCACAATAACGTTATAGAATTATGTTGAGCATGTAAGGGGCACTGAGATCACAATAACGTTATAGAATTATGTTGAGCATGTAAGGGGCACTGAGATCACAATAACGTTATAGAATTATGTTGAGCATGTAAGGGGCACTGAGATCACAATAACGTTATAGAATTATGCTGGGCATGTAAGGGGCACTAAGATCACAATAACGTTATAGAATTATGTTGGGCATGTAAGGGGCACTGAGATCACAATTACGTTATAGAATTATGTTGAGCATGTAAGGGGAACTGAGATCACAATAACGTTATAGAATTATGTTGAGCATGTAGGGGCATTGAGATCACAATAACGTTATAGAATTATGTTGAGCATGTAGAGGGCATTGAGATCACAATAACGTTATAGAATTATGTTGAGCATGTAAGGGGCACTAAGATCACAATAACGTTATAGAATTATGTTGAGCATGTAAGGGGCACTGAGATCACAATAACGTTATAGAATTATGTTGAGCATGTAAGGGGCACTGAGATCACAATAACGTTATAGAATTATGTTGAGCATGTAGAGGGCATTGAGATCACAATAACGTTATAGAATTATGTTGAGCATGTAAGGGGCACTAAGATCACAATAACGTTATAGAATTATGTTGAGCATGTAAGGGGCACTGAGATCACAATAACGTTATAGAATTATGTTGAGCATGTAAGGGGAACTGAGATCACAATAACGTTATAGAATTATGTTGAGCATGTAAGGGGCACTGAGATCACAATAACGTTATAGAATTATGTTGAGCATGTAAGGGGCACTAAGATCACAATAACGTTATAGAATTATGTTGGGCATGTAAGGGGCACTGAGATCACAATAACGTTATAGAATTATGTTGAGCATGTAAGGGGAACTGAGATCACAATAACGTTATAGAATTATGTTGAGCATGTAAGGGGCACTGAGATCACAATAACGTTATAGAATTATGTTGAGCATGTAGAGGGCATTGAGATCACAATAACGTTATAGAATTATGTTGAGCATGTAAGGGGCACTAAGATCACAATAACGTTATAGAATTATGTTGAGCATGTAAGGGGCACTGAGATCACAATAACGTTATAGAATTATGTTGAGCATGTAAGGGGAACTGAGATCACAATAACGTTATAGAATTATGTTGAGCATGTAAGGGGCACTGAGATCACAATAACGTTATAGAATTATGTTGAGCATGTAGAGGGCATTGAGATCACAATAACGTTACAGAATTATGTTGATGGGACGCACCAAGATGGACGCTTGTTTGCGTTCGAGCCATGATGTAAACAATGTTGACTTTGCTTGTCTCCAACGGTTTGTCTCATTCTATTAGAGAACATCACGCTATCTGTTATCACAGCGATGTGGCGGACTTTTAGAAATGTAATCACGGATTTGATAATAAATGTATGTACGCAGTTCGTTAACCATCGTTGTAGATCAAGTCTTTATTCTGCTGGCTTCGTTCGCGGCCTTGGAAGCTAATGACCTAACTTGTGCAGACGGTTGGTTTGGGGCAAATTGTACGTTACAATGTCACTGCTATAATGACTCAGTTTGTGACAAAACTACAGGGACATGCCCAAACAATGACAGTTGTCAGCACGAATATTTCGGACCCCAGTGTCAGTACTTGGATCTCGTGTACAAATACGCCCAAAAATCTGAACCTACTTTCCTGTTTGATAACAACGACACCACATGTAATCCGGACACAGATTCTACATCAGTTGAGGCAACTCTCAATCAATCTTTGCCGTTCTCCTGGTTTAGTATTTATGTGAATGACTTAACAGATCCGTACAGTTTCACGGTAAAACTAAATAGTTCTGCCTCATGTAACAATTAATCAAGGTTTGTTGTTAGTCAACACGAGATTGATGTCTTTTGCTCTGGGGCTGGTCTGATCAACAAGTTACGGATTGAAAGGGCGATAGTTGCAAATATCTGCTCCATCTACATTGGCGGGGGTCGGAATGTGGCTCTCAAACAGAACACAAACCAGACCGACACATTTAATGCTTGTTATACAGGAGACGGATGTGGACCAGAGGCCGCAGTTAATGGCAAAACAAAGACCAATCTCTATGACAATGACTGCACATACACGAAATTGAGAAGTGGATCCAATCATGTTTACTGGTATCTGAACTTTGGCACGCCCCAGAAGATTCACACCATTCGAATCTATCATCGAGCAAACACTATGATTATGGTAAAGAATCCACTCTTAAGGCTTTCTCTGACAGTAGCGGAGTAGTGTTCCATTATAAGGATATATCATACCCTAATGTTTCTGTGAACACTATTGTAGTCACCACACAAGCGACAATGACACACATTAAAATTGAGTTCTCACCGACCATTTCGCAGGCCGACAGTGTACTGATGCTGTGTGAGGTGCAAACATTTACAGACACCTATTGTCTGGACGGGCATTCTGAGTCGTTTTGTGAAGTGTGTTGTGGGTGTAGCAAAGGCTGCAACGTCATCATCGGTACGTGTCACGGCAACTGTTCACATGGGATCTATGGACATGACTGCTCCAGGTCTTGTCTCAGTGTCTGTCCTTTATGTGAGGAAAAATCGGGAAAATGCCTACAATGTAAACATCCTGGCTATACCTGTAATGACACTTGTCCCGATGGTAATTTTGGGCTACAGTGCGAACAGACGTGTTCTGATGGCTGTGACATCATATGTGACCCGGAAAGTGCAGACTGTACGTGCAAAGAAACGTACTACGGGTCAGACTGAACTCTCAAATGTCCAGACAACTGTTTCAACGACACCTGTGAACAGTTAACCGGGGCCTGCGTCTCGTATGTCGATGATTCCCACGTTAAGAAGAGCCTGCAGACTACAACAAACCCAAGCATATGGATACCTTTCGCGATTGCTGCTCTTCTACCTCCTCTTCTGCTTCTCTTGAATTGAGAAGCTCAATTCTCAGTGTATATCCGTGCTAGTCGTAGCTCATATCTTAGTGGGTGTCTGCGATAGCCATGGCTGATATCTTAGTGGGTGTATGTGCTGGGCATGGTTCATATCTTAGTGTGTTATCTGGGCTGGCCATGATTCATATCTAAGTGTGTAACTGTACTGGCCATGGTTCATATCTTAGTGTATATCCGTGCTAGCCATGGCTCAATTCTCAGTGTATATCCGTGCTAGTCGTAGCTCATATCTTAGTGGGTGTCTGCGATAGCCGTGGCTGATATCTTAGTGGGTGTATGTGCTGGCCATGGCTCATATCTTAGCGTATGTCTGGGCTGGCCATGATTCATATCTAAGTGTGTAACTGTGCTGGCCATGGTTCATATCTTAGTGTATATCCGTGCTAGCGATGGCTCATATCTTGGTGGGTGTCTGTGCTAGCCATGGTTCATATCTTAGTGTGTGGCTGTGCTGGCCATGGTTCATATCTTAGTGTATTTCCGTGTTAGCCATGGCTCATATCTTAATGTTTTTCTGTGCTAGACATGGTTTATATCTTGGTGTGTTTCCGTGAAGCCATGGCTCATATCTTAATGTGTTTCTGTTTTAGCCTTGGCTCATATCTTAGTGTGTTTCTGTGCTAGCCATGGCTCATATCTTAGCTTCTGTGTGTGTGTGTGTGTGTGTGTGCTAGCCATGGCTCATATCTTGGTGTGTGTCATGTTAGTCATATTTCATATCTTGGTGTGTCCGTGTTAATCATGTCTCATATCTTTATGTGTGTCTGTGTTTAGTCATATCTCATATCTTTATCTTAGTGTGTATCTGTGTTAGTCATGTGTCATATCTTTGTGTGTGCATGTCTGGGTTAGTGATATCTCATATCTTTGTGTGCATGCTTATGTTAGTCATATCTCATATCTTTGTGTGTGCATGTCTGTGTTTGTCACATCTCATATCCTTGTGTGTGCATGGCTATGTTAGTCACATCTCATATCTTTGTGTGTGCATGTCTATGTTAGTCATATCCCATATCTTTGTGTGCATGTCCATGTTAGGCATGTGTCATATCTTTGTGTGTGCATGTCTATGTCAGTCATATCTCATATCTTTGTATGCATGTCTATGTTAGGCAGGTGTCATATCTTTGTGTGTGCATATCTATGTTAGTCATATCTCATATCTTTGTGCGCATGTCTATGTTAGTCATGTGTCATATCTTTGCGTGTATGTCTGTGTTAGTCATATCTCATATCTTGATGTGTGTCAGTGTTAGTCATGCCTCGTATCGATGTGTGCATGTCTGTGTTAGTCACATCTCAAATCTGTGTGTGTGCATGTCTATGTTAGTCACCTCTAGTGACTCGGGCAGATGGTGCTCGTTAAACCTGGGAGGGCCGACCATCTAAGGGCAGAATCCCCCTACAGAAAAGACAATCTGATGCCTTGCAGGAAGATTGGGGACAATCAAAGGCTAAGGAAATTAAACCTGAATAAAATGCTGGCTGAAATCGGATGCACTGGGTCACTGGCGCAGAACACAGCGCAAAGTTGTAACGGGTGTTCAATCAGAGTGGATCTGGCAGACTCTAATTGTGATGTTCTGTCTGTGGGGGCGATCAACACACTTAACCTGACAGCTGACTTCATGTGAGAGTCTGGAATTCTACTCTGACTGAGTCCTGATAGCAGATAGATAGATAGATAGATAGATAGAGAGAGAGAGAGAGAGAGAGAGAGAGAGAGAAAGAGAGAGAGAGAGAATTATGTTGAGCATGTAGGGGGCATTGAGATCACAATAACGTTAAAGAACTATGTTGAGCATGAAAGGGGCATTACTCTTGTGATAATCATAAAGAAAAGAGGAAGTAAAAACGAGCTATATTTAAGAACGATAAACGTGTGTGAAGATACGAGGTTGGCGTTTTAATGACGTCTGACTGAGATAAAACAAGCTCAGAATAATGCTCAAGGAATGTCTCTATTTTTACAGATTATGATAATTTAACAGATGATGACAATTTAACAGATAAAAATGAAAATAAGCAACCACATTAATAATTGTCCTGATATGAAAGATAAATATAAAAATTAGCACACGTAGAAGTTGAAAGAAACAATGAGAGAAAAACATCCAACAAATATTTGAGTCAATGATTCAAGACCTAAAATTGCTCCAACATTCATTTTATTGGAAACATTTTCACAGAAAAATAGAGGACTCAAAAGATAGATTGTGACTAAATATGAGAAAGTATTCAAAGAATCATTTAAACTGTTCTGTTACTCAAATTTATAACCTAAAAAATTAACATGGTCACAATTTACAAGAAAAAAGAACGTCAAAAGATAATTATTTTATTTTTGTGATCTTCTGTTTATCAATGTCTGAATCTGCCCGTATGGGTCTACCAGGACTTTGACTATGGCCGGATGATGATGGATCCACTGTCACTGGTCACGCTTGTTGTAAGAGACAATTGAGGTCAATGTCTTCGTCGAGGTTACGGAGTTTGTATATACGATCTAAAGCCATCTTCAGTGCTTTCGCTAGTGTGTGGCGGGCGTAATGGCGAACGTGCTGAGGAAGGGTCTGAGCATTATGGAGTTGTCCGGGGAGTCATGAGGATGATGTAGCGACTACACTCAAGTCTGAGAATGAGACGAAAAGGGTGGGGGGGGGGGGTTGATCTGTATGATTGTAAGTGAGCTGAGATTCTTGTGAAACAAATATTTTCACTAAAATTAGAGAAATGAAGACATCAAAATGTGTTTAAAACACCAGGCAGTAAACGCCAGGCAATAAATACTGGGCATCAAACACCAGGCAGCAAACGCCAGGCGTTAAAGATCAAACATTAAACAACAGGCGTTAAACACCAGGCATTAAACACCAGGCATTAAACACCAGGCAGCAAACGCCAGGCGTTAAAGATCAAGCATTAATTAAACAACAGGCATTAAGCACCAGGCATTAAACACAAGGCATTAAATACTGGGCATCAAACACCAGGCATTAAACACCAGGCATCAAACACTGGGCATCAAACACTAGGCATTAAATACTGGGCATCAAATACCAAGCATGAAACAAACACCGGGTATTAAACACCAAGCATTAAACACCAGGCATTAAACACCAGACATTAAATACTGAGCATCAAACACCGGGCATTAAACACCAGGCATTAAACACCAAGCATTAAACACCACGCATTAAACACCAGGCATTAAACACCAGACATTAAATACTGAGCATCAAGTACCAAGCATCAAACACCGGGCAGTAAACACCAAACATTAAAGACATAATGGAAAGAAAGAATCCCTTAAGTATTTCATTGGGAATATATTGCTACGATAAAGTCCATATCTTTGGACCATCGGTACATATTTTGGTCAATGCAGTCACACAACGTCATATACCTCTTTCTTTAGTTTAAAAAAAAGTTACTAATTCAAGGCTGGGTGAACTAGAGGCAGCATACCAGAACCAAACCCAACCTCTAGTCCAAAGCAGGCGAGTTCACAAACCATAGCTCTACCTTGCTCCCCATCAAACAAAAACAGGAAGATAGAAGATCAACGGGTTCGATTACCTCATGCGACTGAAGCATACCACCAACAGTAGCTGTACGTCAGTCTTCAGTACACGAGAAGAAAAGAACCAGTGTTACCTACCACGCATGTAGTAAGAGGCGACTAAGAAAGGTTTTGAAGCGCCGCCTGTGCAGTCCAGCAGGATGTGCACGGAAAGACTTTGCCAACATAAATTTGCTTTTGCATTTTGGGAAATGCTGTGACAAGTAGATGAGCGGATATGGGTAATTCCTGACTGCAATTAAACTAGTTCTATGGATAGATAGATGATATACCTTATTATAAAAAAAAAAAACTTCAATATACAATAGAAGACAAATATAAAAGTTATAGGCTAACTCTGAAATAAACAATTGAGCGAGACAAACTCATCATAATCAAGTAGCGTGCCTGCTGGCTTAGTTAATCATGTCTCTCCACAACTTTCGATCTCGACAGTTATTTATCATTTCTGTTGTTGACCTTCTGCCAAGCCATTGTCTTAAGCTGTCTGGTATCTTCACTCTTTGTTTCCCTCTATCTCTTCGTCCCTTAGTTTTCCCAGTTGTCACAATATATTCCAGCTGTTCCCTTCTCATCACATGGTGAAAAATGATGATTGTTTTTTTCCTAATATTGGAAATGAACACTCTTTTTTTGCTTTGGCTTTTTTGAGAACGTTTTCATTACTCTTCTTAGTTGTCCGTGTTATTCTCTACATTCTTCGGTAAAACCATATTTTTACAGCCTCCAGTGATTTTCTTGTCTGTTGTCCCAGTGTCCATGATTTACAGCCATATGTTAAGACTGGCTCTACATAACATTTAAGAACTCTTTTTCTTGTTTCCATTGTCAAATATGGATTGCATAGTTTCCTTCTCATTTTTTGGAAAAAAATTGCTTTTGCCTGAGCCATTCTGCATCCCATCTCTGTTGTACATCTACCGTCTGAGGTTGACATGATATTTAGATTCATTGACCTGTTTTAATATTGTTGCACTTGCATTTGTTGTGAATTGCAGTGATATCTTTATTCTTTGTTGCCTTCATTACTTCTGTCTTTTTGCTATTAAGTCTGGGTCCTTTATTTTTGCTTTCCTTCACTAAAATCTCTAACATTTCTTGTAACTCATGTTCGTTCTCAGTGATTAAGACTGTATCATCAGCATACCTTAGATTATGCATATTATAACCTCCAATTGTTATTCCAAGCATGTCCCTTATGGATTGTAAAATAATCTCACTATACATATTACATAAATGTGGTGACGGCATACAACCTTGCCTAACACCCTGTTTATTTGTTGAAAAGAGACATACTCAAATTGAGTTATTAGCGGGTCATCATCATTGCAGTCCGAACATGTCCATAGGTGCTCAGATCCCCTCCTCAGCAAGTCCCAAAGTGTCCAGCGACTGACGACTCCAGTTTTGTGTTGGTTGATTGATGGTCTTCTTACATGCCCACTACGTTTCTCGTTTCTGGCTGTGTCCATCTTAACTCCCATCTCTTTCATCCGAAGGAATGACGTGGACTCATGGTTGTCGAAGTCCTGTGTCCTTCCTACTTCCTGGAGGGCATTGATGATGTCCGCCCTATCCATTGGTTGACGTTCTCAACAATAGCGCAGCTAGCCAACCTGTCCGCTCTTTCAATTCCTCGTACTTCCGGATGTCATGGGACGTAGACAAAGGTGACCTTACGTATTTTTGACTTCTGCAATGACTCTACCCATTGTATGCGTACAGAGCCCGCCTCCACTTTTCTTATCATGCTCATAGAATCACTCAGTATACAGGCGTGGGTGTAGTCTTGTGACTCTAACCATTTGAATGCCCTGGTGACTGCCATCACCTCCATCGTTATGCTACTCGTGGTCATAGCGTATGCACAACTGTCTTCCTTGACTATTCTGTCTGACATGCGCGCTGTAAATGCCCATGCACTTCTTTTGGTGTCGTATTACGGATCCGTCTGTATAGATGACTGCATCTTTCTTTCTCATCGGTGTTATCCCAGATGAGACCGTTGACCTCCGTATTGACCACGACTGAGTCATGTTCCCTACATTTCCTGTAGAGTGTGACAATAAACGGGAATGTCCCCCTGAATGACGTAGGCACAAGTACATACTAAAATACCAATAATAAGCAGATGTCTATTTATGGTGATTGTTTACTAGACGGTCACTACCAATTATTTTAAATCCTACAACAAGGCAACTCCGCCCAATGCACGATACGAGCTCCCCTCGAGTATAGCTCAATGAATGACCTATTTAATTAAATGCTGTGATCTAGGCAAAGTGCCGAGCCACTTAATGAACACCACAACAGATGTCCTGATGTAACGTGCTGCAGTTGGTAGACCAAGTGTAGCGTCGAGAGATTGAAACTACAAGAAAGATATCCCGAGTTAAAATCGCACGCAAGTTGTATCGGCACTGACTCAACAAGTACACACGCTGAAGTGCAATCGTGTTTAATAGGCAATGAAAGATGAATGAAGAGTTCCGTGTTGATGGCAACAACCTGCAGACAATATCGACGTTTCAACTAAAAATACCTCGCCAAAAGCATGACAAATTAATTGCTATTCGATTGACACTGCTCATGTTTCTTATCTACCATTAGTGTGGTCAGGATGCAGTCAGGTAGGGGAACATTAATGGCTTGAGAGCTCAATAAAGCTATGAAGTTTATGTTCATGACCACATGAATAGAACAATGATTGAAATATCGACCACGTTTCACGCTGGCGAGACACATAGGTAGCTAATCCTTCCCAACTAGATAAAACGTGCACGTTATTCTGTTGGTTATACGCATACCAGATCCATCTTCTGACTAGTCTCATCCTATTTTTACCATAAAATAAAACCGGAAAACAACCAACTATCGTGACGTGTTCAAATCTAGGAGAACGGCTGATTTCACTCTGCCCACAACCACCCCTGCTCGCAAAGCTGAAAACATCACGCTAGTTGGCTGTTTTCCATGAATTCGCTCTTAGCCCGCAGGCCTAAATAAATCTCTTGTTGGCTGTGGGTGGTCCCACACGTTCTGAACTGTACTCAGCGTGGACCTCATGACAGAATCAATGCAAATGTTTAAAATGTCAGCGAAATGCTGCTACATCTGCTTCTATGTGTTCCTTCCTTTTGGATAGCTAAGTTCAGAACGTCTTCATAGTTAAGCGATGGTTTAACTACTGACTCGAACAGAGAACAGTGATTCTAGTTAACACAGCACATTCAGCCTGCCCTATTACCACCAGCATCAACGTCAGTGACAGGTCGTGTCAGTGTTCGTGTCAATGAGATGACTGACAGGTTGGTGGGTCTGTCGTTGGTCAGGAAACCTTAAAATTGGACACAATTGGATATTGGGAGGGATTTAAAAGAACACCTCTCACAGTAAAAAAGTAAAGTACCCCCGTCACGCCAAGTGGCGTATAGGGAAATATGGTGTTAGTGACCATATATTTTACAGACCTTCAGCACATGATTTTTGGGGTAATGTGGTCGGTATTGCTCCCGTGCTGCTTTACTTTCGCAGAAAAAAATCCGGTACCCATTAAAGGCTGGGTAAACCCGGAAGCCGTCATTTGGAATCGAACCCTACCCCTTGTCCTTTGTAGTCCAGTTCACTAACCACTGAGCTATCGCGGCTCCCATAACACCTCTCACAGGATGACGACAAAGAAGCTGCGGCTAATCCACACGCCAAAAGAATGGTGGAACATGCCGCTATGAGGGACGAAATCAGGTAAAGCATCCTCAGTGGCAAAGAACGCAACACATTGACTCAATACAGGACAAGAACAATCAATAGAGGAACACTTCGATTGTTGCCGGAACGGGCGGCAGAGCGGATATTAGAATGCACCAACTGCAATGACGCCAGTCTGAATTAAAGACTAAAAGACTACAGACTAAAAGTCGTATCAAATTTGTTCTTCAGAAGCACACTTTTGTGCTTCCCATTCCAAGAGTAAGAAAGACGTTCTCAAAGCTCATCGTATCTCAGTTTAGTCATCCCTCCCAATTGATTACTGTATCAGCTAAACGTTACATTTGTTCATTCTAGTTATGGTTTATGTTTCTCCATTCATCATTAATACTGGGCTTGGATGTAAAAGTTGGTCCGATGACAGAGATACTGCTGGTATGTGATGTTCTGGATAGATAATGTTGCCGATGTTGTAGATAACTGGTAATGTCGATAACAGATACTGTGGATATATGATATTGCAGATAACTGATACTGTGGATATCTAATATTGTAGATATAAGGTGCTGTGGATATATGATGTTGTGAATATCTGATGTTGGATATATGAAGTTGAGGATATCTGAAATTGTGGATATCTGATGTTGCGAATAGCTATTGTTGCGGATATCTGATGTTGGATACACAAAGTTGTGGATATCTGATGTTCCGAATATATATATATATATATTGAGGCGGATATCTGATGTTGGATATATGAACTTGTGGATATGTGATGTTGCGCTATTATTGCGGATATCTGATGTTAGATATATGAAGTTGTGGATATGTGATGTTGCGCTATTGTTGCGGATATCTGATGTTGGATATATGAAGTTGTGGATATGTGATGTTAGATATATGAAGTTGTGGATATGTGATGTTGCGCTATTGTTGCGGATATCTGATGTTGGATATATGAAGTTGTGGATATGTGATGTTAGATATATGAAGTTGTGGATATCTGATGTTAGATATATGAAGTTGTGGATACGTGATGTTAGATATATGAAGTTGTGGATATGTGATGTTAGATATATGAAGTTGTGGATATGTGATGTTGCGCTATTGTTGCGGATATCTGATGTTGGATATATGAAGTTGTGGATATGTGATGTTAGATATATGAAGTTGTGGATATCTGATGTTAGATATATGAAGTTGTGGATATCTGATGTTAGATATATGAAGTTGTGGATATGTGATGTTAGATATATGAAGTTGTGGATATCTGATGTTAGATATATGAAGTTGCGGATATCTGATGTTAGATATATGAAGTTGTGGATATGTGATGTTGCGCTATTGTTGCGGATATCTGATGTTGGATATATGAAGTTGTGGATATGTGATGTTAGATATATGAAGTTGTGGATATGTGATGTTGCGCTATTGTTGCGGATATCTGATGTTGGATATATGAAGTTGTGGATATGTGATGTTAGATATATGAAGTTGTGGATATCTGATGTTAGATATATGAAGTTGTGGATATCTGATGTTGGATATATGAAGTTGTGGATATCAGATGTTAGATATATGAAGTTGTGGATATATCATAGTTGGAATTGTAGTTAGTCGAAGGCACCGGTATGACTGCAAAAGCGTTCAAATCCATAATAGGTCAATCGCCTGTGCCAGTGGAATCATCCGAATTAACATCTCTTCGCAATGAAGTATCCAAGCAAAGACGGGAAGCTGCAGTCCACATCATTGCAGCTACAGCACACGCCAAAAACCACAAGCCGTAACCGCACCGAAAGTGAACGCGGCCAAACATGAATATATCTTGTATATCAGGTGGATGCATAATGTTGTGGTTATCTGGATTTGAATGTCTGGGTCGTGGATATCTTTTCAGCCACTCCAACTATGTATCTCAACGTTATAACTAACGTGTGTTGAGTACACCAGCACAGTTCGTACTCTGCTCATTGTTCGACACCAATCTTTCACTCTCCTCCATGTTCAACACCAATCTTTCACTCTCCTCCATGTTCAACACCAATCTTTCACTCTCCTCCATGTTCAACACCAATCTTTCACTCTCCTCCATGTTCAACACCAATCTTTCACTCTCCTCCATGTTCAACACCAATCTTTCACTCTCCTCCATGTTCAACACCAATCTTTCACTCTCCTCCATGTTCAACACCAATCTTTCACTCTCCTCCATGTTCAACACCAATCTTTCACTCTCCTCCATGTTCGACACCAATCTTTCACTCTCCTCCATGTTCAACACCAATCTTTCACTCTCCTCCATGTTCGACACCAATCTTTCACTCTCCTCCATGTTCAACACCAATCTTTCACTCTCCTCCATGTTCGACACCAATCTTTCACTCTCCTCCATGTTCAACACCAATCTTTCACTCTCCTCCATGTTCAACACCAATCTTTCACTCTCCTCCATGTTCAACACCAATCTTTCACTCTCCTCCATGTTCAACACCAATCTTTCACTCTCCTCCATGTTCAACACCAATCTTTCACTCTCCTCCATGTTCAACACCAATCTTTCACTCTCCTCCATGTTCGACACCAATCTTTCACTCTCCTCCATGTTCAACACCAATCTTTCACTCTCCTCCATGTTCGACACCAATCTTTCACTCTCCTCCATGTTCAACACCAATCTTTCACTCTCCTCCATGTTCGACACCAATCTTTCACTCTCCTCCATGTTCAACACCAATCTTTCACTCTCCTCCATGTTCAACACCAATCTTTCACTCTCCTCCATGTTCAACACCAATCTTTCACTCTCTTCCATGTTCAACACCAATCTTTCACTCTCCTCCATGTTCAACACCAATCTTTCACTCTCCTCCATGTTCAACACCAATCTTTCACTCTCCTCCATGTTCAACACCAATCTTTCACTCTCCTCCATGTTCGACACCAATCTTTCACTCTCTTCCATTTTCAACACCAATCTTTCACTCTCCTCCATGTTCAACACCAATCTTTCACTCTCCTCCATGTTCAACACCAATCTTTCACTCTCCTCCATGTTCAACACCAATCTTTCACTCTCCTCCATGTTCGACACCAATCTTTCACTCTCCTCCATGTTCGACACCAATCTTTCACTCTCCTCCATGTTCAACACCAATCATTCACTCTCCTCCATGTTCAACACCAATCATTCACTCTCCTCCATGTTCAACACCAATCATTCACTCTCCTCCATGTTCAACAACTATCATTCACTCTCCTCCATGTTCAATACCAATCATTCACTCTCTTCCATGTTCAATACCAATCATTCACTCTCCTCCATGTTCAACACCAATCATTCACTCTCTTCCATGTTCAACACCTATCATTCACTCTCCTCCATGTTCAACATCAATCATTCACTCTCCTCCATGTTCAACACCAATCATTCGCTCTCCTCCATGTTCAACACCAATCATTCACTCTCCTCCATGGTCAACACCAATCATTCACTCTCCTCCATGTTCAACACCAATCATTCGCTCTCCTCCATGTTCAACACCAAACATTCACTCTCCTCCATGTTCAACACCAATCATTCACTCTCCTCCATGTTCAACACCAATCTTTCACTCTCCTCCATGTTCAACACCAATCATTCACTCTCCTCCATGTTCAACACCAATCATTCACTCTCCTCCATGTTCAACACCAATCTTTCACTCTCCTCCATGTTCAACACCAATCATTCACTCTCCTCCATGTTCAACACCAATCATTCACTCTCCTCCATGTTCAACACCAATCATTCACTCTCCTCCATGTTCAACACCAATCATTCACTCTCCTCCATGCTCAACACCAATCATTCACTCTCCTCCATGTTCAACACCAATCATTCACTCTGTTCTGTTCATGGAATCAGATTCACTGCATTTCTTCAACCTCAGTATCTGCTCCATCGACCCACATTATAACTGTCTATAGATATGGAAAGGCCCACGGACAGAAAATAAATCTGGAAATACCCTAGCTAGTGTCAAGCTATCTGTTATAGGAGCTATAGACAGCTGACGCCACTCTACCCACAACTGCCCCTGCTCTCAAAGCGCAAAACGTCACACTAGTTGGAGGTTTATCGGAAATTTCCTATCAGTCCGCGGGGCTTTTAAAAATATATAGATGGATATAACCAAAGCATCTCGCCAATCTCATTCACTCTGTGTATTGGGCAGTGTGCAACCGTCAGGTTATATGCCTGCTAATGTGTCCATTATAGACATGAACAGCTGAGAGCATATTAAAACAGTCTCTACTTCAGTCGTGCAGCCGCCATCCATTGTTATCATTCCTGCATAATCTCCCTTATTTTGTCACATGACGTTCTCGACAAGACATTTGTAAGAAATTGATGCGATCAAAAGTCACTCCAAGCTTATTTAATCTATCAACATACCTTGCAATTCATCTTTCTTCTGTTATACTGTTTTACTTTTTGCCGGTAGGCGTCGCAGGCTTAAGTCAATGGTGTGTTTTCTATCAAGGGCACTTTTTTTTAATGTGGCTTGATCAGAGGACCACAAGCCCCAAATCAGGATGCCTTTCATAATATGAATAGATATGAACAAGTTATCATTATACGCCTCAGAACAGGACACAATCGACTCCATAGTCACATGTATACAAAATTCAAGATCGGCACATCAACTACTTGTACATGTAGACAGGCGCCCCAGACTGTTGAACACATACTTCAAGACTGCACTGAATATAGTAGACTGAGGAAAATCCATTGGCCCATAGATACAACACTACAGACAAAACTATATGGGCCACTGCAAGAATTACAAAAGACAGTAACATTTATACAGGAAACGACATTGCAGATATAGACAATACTTCGGGCGAACGAAAGATAGATAGATGTGGCTTGGTACATAGTGATATTGTAATGTTCAATGTCGTAAATTCTCTCTATCCATCTTCTACTTGGATACCTCTATATCTTGGTTTTACATTTTGTTGTTGTAAGCTCTTGACGCTGGAGCTGAGGGATTCATGCGCATTACATGTTTAAACCACTTTATCTTTGTCTCTCTATGTATTCGATGACTGCTAGAATTCCAATGGTGTTTCTGATTTTATCGTACATGATCACTTCTTATTTTGTTCACAGCTTTTCTGAGGCATCTCAAATGTTGTCAGTTTGTTTTTTTACTTCATCTTTAGTCAGAGTCCCCGTTTGACATTGATAGCAAAGAGTTAATATAGGAGGTATAAAGATAAAGCTCATCTTTGTTTCCATTGAGATAGCAGGATGCTTTAAACTTAGCGGACATTGGTCTGTAACTTTGTTAGCACTTTGAATTCTTACTTCAATCTCTCTGTTAAACCTTCCATCCTCTGTAACTTTGTTAGCACTTTGAATTCTTGCTGCAATCTCTCTGTTAAACCTTCCATCCTCTGTAACTTTGTTAGCACTTTGAATTCTTACTTCAATCTCTCTGTTAAACCTTCTAGCCTCTGTAACTTTGTTAGCACTTTGAATTCTTACTGCAATCTCTCTGTTAAACCTTCTAGCCTCTGTAACTTTGTTAGCACTTTGAATTCTTACTGCAATCTCTCTGTTAAACCTTCTAGCCTCTGTAACTTTGTTAGCACTTTGAATTCTTGCTGCAATCTCTCTGTTAAACCTTCCATCCTCTGTAACTTTGTTAGCACTATGAATTCTTACTCCAATCTCTCTGTTAAACCTTCCATCCTCTGTAACTTTGTTAGCACTTTGAATTCTTACTTCAATCTCTCTGTTAAACCTTCCATCCTCTGTAACTTTGTTAGGACTTTGAATTCTTACTCCAATCTCTCTGTTAAACCTTCCATCCTCTGTAACTTTGTTAGCACTTTGAATTCTTACTTCAATCTCTCTGTTAAACCTTCCATCCTCTGTAACTTTGTTAGCACTTTGAATTCTTACTTCAATCTCTCTGTTAAACCTTCCATCCTCTATAACTTTGTTAGCACTTTGAATTCTTACTGCAATCTCTCTGTTAAACTTTCCATCCTCTGTAACTTTGTTAGCACTTTGAATTCTTGCTGCAATCTCTCTGTTAAACCTTCCATCCTCTGTAACTTTGTCAGGACTTTGAATTCTTACTGCAACCTCTCTGTTAAGTCTTTAATCCTCTATAACTTTGTTAGCACTTTGAATTCTTACTCCAATCTCTCTGTTAAACCTTCCATCCTCTGTAACTTTGTTAGCACTTTGAATTCTTACTTCAATCTCTCTGTTAAACCTTCCATCCTCTGTAACTTTGTTAGCACTTTGAATTCTTGCTGCAATCTCTCTGTTAAACCTTCCATCCTCTGTAACTTTGTTAGCACTTTGAATTCTTACTTCAATCTCTCTGTTAAACCTTCTAGCCTCTGTAACTTTGTTAGCACTTTGAATTCTTACTGCAATCTCTCTGTTAAACCTTCTAGCCTCTGTAACTTTGTTAGCACTTTGAATTCTTACTGCAATCTCTCTGTTAAACCTTCTAGCCTCTGTAACTTTGTTAGCACTTTGAATTCTTGCTGCAATCTCTCTGTTAAACCTTCCATCCTCTGTAACTTTGTTAGCACTATGAATTCTTACTCCAATCTCTCTGTTAAACCTTCCATCCTCTGTAACTTTGTTAGCACTTTGAATTCTTACTTCAATCTCTCTGTTAAACCTTCCATCCTCTGTAACTTTGTTAGGACTTTGAATTCTTACTCCAATCTCTCTGTTAAACCTTCCATCCTCTGTAACTTTGTTAGCACTTTGAATTCTTACTTCAATCTCTCTGTTAAACCTTCCATCCTCTGTAACTTTGTTAGCACTTTGAATTCTTACTTCAATCTCTCTGTTAAACCTTCCATCCTCTATAACTTTGTTAGCACTTTGAATTCTTACTGCAATCTCTCTGTTAAACTTTCCATCCTCTGTAACTTTGTTAGCACTTTGAATTCTTGCTGCAATCTCTCTGTTAAACCTTCCATCCTCTGTAACTTTGTCAGGACTTTGAATTCTTACTGCAATCTCTCTGTTAAGTCTTTCATCCTCTATAACTTTGTTAGCACTTTGAATTCTTACTTCAATCTCTCTGTTAAACCTTCCATCCTCTATAACTTTGTTAGCACTTTGAATTCTTACTGCAATCTCTCTGTTAAACTTTCCATCCTCTGTAACTTTGTTAGCACTTTGAATTCTTGCTGCAATCTCTCTGTTAAACCTTCCATCCTCTGTAACTTTGTCAGGACTTTGAATTCTTACTGCAATCTCTCTGTTAAGTCTTTTATCCTCTATAACTTTGTTAGCACTTTGAATTCTTGCTGCAATCTCTCTGTTAAACCTTCCATCCTCTGTAACTTTGTTAGCACTTTGAATTCTTGCTGCAATCTCTCTGTTAAGTCTTTCATCCTCTATAACTTTGTTAGCACTTTGAATTCTTGCTTCAATCTCTCTGTTAAGTCTTTTATCCTCTATAACTTTGTTAGCACTTTGAATTCTTACCGCAATCTTTCTGTTAAACCTTCCATCCTCTGTAACTTTGTCAGGACTTTTAATTCTTGCTGCAATCTCTCTGTTAAACCTTCCATCCTTTTTAACTTTGTTAGCACTTTGAATTCTTACTTCAATCTCTCTGTTAAACCTTCCACCCTCTGCATAAACGCTACTCATATATTTGACTTTTTATACTTGTTTTATTTTGTAATTGTCTATTGAGATGTTCATGTTTCTTGATGCTCTACTTATGTTCATGATTTCAGTTTTACCTACGTTTATCTTCATATCGTGCTGATAGCGGTTTCTTTGCAGCAAATTTATATGCGATTGTAGATGTTCTAAAAATCAGGAAGATACTGTGCAATCCATTTTTGGCAATAGAAAAAAGAAAAAGAGTTCTTAAATGTTATGTAGAGCCAGTCTTAACATATGGATGTGAATCATGGAGAATATGATAACAGACAAGAAAATTACTGGAGTCTGTAGAAATATGGTTTTACAGAAGAATGTTGAGAATAACATGGACAACTAAGAAAAGTAATGAAGACGTTCTGAAAGAGGCCAACGCAAAATGTGAGCTAATTTCCAATATTAGGAAGAAACAATCATTATTTTGTAGCCACGTAATGAGAAGAGAACAGCTGGAATACATTGTAACAACTGGGAAAATTGAGAAACGAAGAGATAGAGGGAAGCAAAGAGAAAAGATACCAGACCGCTAAAGAGAATTTCTTGGCAGAAGGTCAACAACAGAAATGATAAATAACTGTCGATATCGAAGGTTGTGGAGAGACATGATCACCTACGCCAGCAGGCACGGTACTTGATGATGATATGTAGATGTTCTGTTTGGGTTATCAGACATTGATATAAATCGGGCGTGTCAGACAGTTCATTTCTTCCATAATGTATAGTTTCTGTTGCTGGAGTTACCTGTATTTTAGTGATGTAGTCCACGTATATTTTCTGTGGCTGGAGTTACCTCTATTTTAATGATGTAGTCCATGTATAGTTTCTGTGTCTGGAGTTACCTCTATTTTAATAATGTAGTCCATGTATAGTTTCTGTGTCTGGAGTTACCTCTATTTTAGTGGTGTAGTCCATGTATAGTTTCTGTGTCTGGAGTTACCTCTATTTTAGTGATGTAGTCCATGTATAGTTTCTGTGTCTGGAGTTACCTCTATTTTAGTGATGTAGTCCATGTATAGTTTCTGTGTCTGGAGTTACCTCTATTTTAGTGATGTAGTCCATGTATAGTTTCTGTGTCTGGAGTTACCTCTATTTTAGTGATGTAGTCCATGTATAGTTTCTGTGTCTGGAGTTACCTCTATTGTAGTGATGTAGTCCATGTATAGTTTCTGTGTCTGGAGTTACCTCTATTTTAGTGATGTAGTCCATGTATAGTTTCTGTGTCTGGAGTTACCTCTATTGTAGTGATGTAGTCCATGTATAGTTTCTTTTGCTGGAGTTACCTCTATTTTAATGATGTAGTCCATGTATAGTTTCTGTGTCTGGAGATACCTCTATTTTAGTGATGTAGTCCATGTATAGTTTCTGTGGCTGGAGTTACCTCTATTTTAATGATGTAGTCCATGTATAGTTTCTGTGGCTGGAGTTACCTCTATTTTAATGATGTAGTCCATGTATAGTTTCTGTGGCTGGAGTTACCTCTATTTTAATGATGTAGTCCATGTATAGTTTCTGTGTCTGGAGTTACCTCTATTTTAATGATGTAGTCCATGTATAGTTTCTGTGTCTGGAGTTACCTCTATTTTAATGATGTAGTCCATGTATAGTTTCTGTTGCTGGAGTTACCTCTATTTTAATGATGTAGTCCATGTATAGTTTCTGTGGCTGGAGTTACCTCTATTTTAATGATGTAGTCCATGTATAGTTTCTGTGGCTGGAGTTACCTCTATTTTAATGATGTAGTCCATGTATAGTTTCTGTGGCTGGAGTTACCTCTATTCTAATGATGTAGTCCATGTATAGTTTCTGTGGCTGGAGTTACCTCTATTCTAATGATGTAGTCCATTAATGTAATCAGCAGTAAGGGGAGATAAAAACACATCCCTGTCTGACTCTGTCACTTGGAACCATGTAATTATATTCCAATTTAAAAAAAAAATGACTTTAAGAACACGTTTGTTCATTGAGCAAAATATCACGCAAACTTTATCTGTGTTGACTTGTGAATGAAATAGCACACACCACCTGTAGTGTGCTTGCACGGTGTAGTCAATATTATTGAACAATTCATTTCAGTCTTACCCAGTCACGTGTTTAATAATGTCATCCGCAAACGCTTTCACCAGCTGCCATCATGTTGACTGGATTTTAGTTACGTTTGATGTATATACTTCTTCTCTTCCTCATCTTGTGTTCTCGCAACGTTATTGAATCCTCGTTGTGATGTGTTTTGATATTTTTGCTTCTCACTTTGGCAGACCATTTTATCTGCTGTTTCTTTATATATTTCATGGCGGGGATTATTCCTACTTTTCTTTTTTATCAGTTCTTCATTTTGGTCTTATCTCTGCTGATTGCAGGAGCTACTGAGTTAAGTGCTCTGTGCACACCGTGAGCTGTGTGTCTCATCCGTTTTGATCATGTTTCGATACTCCAATTGTTTACGATGAATGATGATATATCGTATGACAGGGAACAGTTGGCTGTGTTCACTTTCAGCGCGGTTTCGCCTTATGTCTTTTGGCGTGTGCTGAGACTGCTACGATAGGGACTACAGTTACCTTTCTTTGTTTGGGCGATGAGTTAGTAATTCGGATGATTCCACTGGCACGGGCGGTTAAGCAATTATGGATTTTAATTCGTTTGCAGTGCTACCGAGGTCTTCCATAACCAATAATCAATAACCAATCTCTGCGGCTCTGATCTTAATCTCAAACTACACTACTGACGCTACCATATACATCTTATCTGAGTTTTAACGTTTGCACATGTGACTGGAAACAAGTTTAATGCCGTTCGGTCTAAATTCTCTACAACTGCATCTGTTATTGTCTAACTTTGGCTTGATGCTATTTAAATAAATTTCGCGCAAATTTTCTATATCCGTTCTTCTTGTGTTAGCATTTTTCGCTATATTTCCGCAGTCCTGTTCACTAATGCAGAATTCATCTACACATACACAGGAGACTTCATTTGTCCTTATTTCTAGTCTAAGTAAAGGCTGCTTTCCTTCAAATAATTTCTAATAAAGTATTTTTTTTTTAGGAAAACGACTATTCTTCAAATTTTCTAACAAGCCCAACCAATTTTATTCGACTACTGGCTGTTGTCATAATGAATAAAAGCCTAGAACCGTGCATGCTATTTTAGCTGTATATTTTCATGAAATATTTGTTTGTTTGCGTGTGCAAACTTTAAATCTTTGGTGAATTCTCGAGGGCCTGAATTTTGCGTTAGCATCACTATTTTTTTCTTTTTCTGTATCGCGCTGGCTCAGGGGTCCCTCGCCATTAAAGCAGATATTCAACGACTTGAGAGGTACTCTACTTTGTTATCGTCAAATGTTTCAACTTTATGTGTACATTTTTTCCTATCAATTTTGCCCTGACAGCGGCCATTTTGACCTGCTGTTTTCGATTTCCAACTACCAGGAGTTCTATCGCGTGCACACGAGAACTCACTTGTTGCAGGAGCTACTGAGTTAGGAGATCTGTGCACACCGTGAGCTGTGTTTCTCATCCGTTTTGATCATGTTTCGTCATTCCAATTGTTTACGATGAATGATAATATCATATGACAAGGAACAGTTGGCTATGTTTACTTTCTGTGCGGTTTCGCCTTATGTCTTTTGGTGTGTGCTGGGACTGCTATGATGGAGAGTACAGTTACCTTACTTTGTTTGGGAGATGAGTTTGTAATTCGGATGATTCCACTGGCACGGGCGGTTGAGCAATTTTGGATTTTAATTCGTTTGCAGTGATACCGGGGCCTTCTATAACCATAACCATAACTCACATTTTTTTTCTTGTATTTATCCGAGAGGATTAGACATGGGATCTCACCACCCAGATTTTAGAGTAAATCCACAAAGTAACCCTGGATTCGAGTATGGACAAATTGCCAACTCCTGTTGCGGGAAACGAACCCGGACCTTCGTGTGTAGAGGTGCACGTCCTACCACCAAGATTCCCATAGAACAGATTTTGTGGCCACTGTATTTTTAATACAATCAATATGATGTGCCGTATAGATAAGCGTAGACGATCACATCCTTCCACAATCTTCTATTCACAGTGAACTGTATCAACTCCGTTGTTGACAGTTCACCATGCAATGACACCAAGCTATCTAGTATCTTCTCTTTGTCGCCCGCGATCTCTCTTTCTCCTGTATTTTGTCAGTTGTAACCAAGTATTTCAATTTTCCTCTTCTCATAATGTGCCGAAAAAAGTTGAGTATTTCTTGTTGATGTTTTTAAGAGCTTTCTTTTTTAATGTAAGGAGTTTGGAAATTAGTCTTTTTTGTGTCTCGGAGAATCTGTACACGTGTTTTTATCCGTTTCCAAGTGTGCCAAACACTCACGTTGATATCTCAGGATCTGTGTCGTTAATATTTATTGTATTTTGGAGCTGTCCCCTGTGGAATGACGATGTTAGTAATAGCCTCAGTCAGTCAAAGTTCCCTATGGAATTTGTAGTGCCCCTAGGAAATGTTATTTTTTTTCTTTTCTTTCGCCGTGTATTTTCTTTTTCTATGAATCTGTCTGCTTCTTGGTTGAGTTGGCGTTTTAGAGTGTGTTTCCAAAGATTGCGGTCTGCATGCATTTCTTCTCACGCTGCATGGTTTATGTTCAGAATCTACTTGTCACGTTTATGTAACGTCTATAAATATAACGGAGTTTTGTGCACTCCTTACTTCTTTTGCTATCGACTAGTTTTCCATAAAGTATGCAATGAAGATGACCTTTCTACTTGTCAACTAGTTTATTGTATGGCCGTTGTGTTCATTTTGGGATACGCATACACGTATAAAGGCTTTGGCCAAGATGCCATAGTTTTGTTTGATGAACATTTGTTTTAAAGTTGTATAGTAACAGCTTTGCGTAGGTAAGAAACAAAACAAAAGTAGAACGACGTTTCGGACAAAAGGCCTTCAGCAGGAACAATAAACCACAACATAAATAGTTTGTCTCGTCTCTCTTTAGGTTGAGCTGCTTAATACCAATTTATGTTTAGTTTTTATTTTCTTTAACCAAATGAAAAAGTTGCGGCTGCCTTGTCTTGTATGTTTTGTTTTTTCTTCAATAGAAAGGTAGTAGAACCGAGGCTGCTAAACCTTTGCAGAACCTTGACTCAAACGGAATTAATTGAAGTTGACGGCTGGGCACTTTTTGTTTGGTAGGACAGGCCGCATGAAGTGCTCAAGATGTCAACGAATGCTACGTAATCTTGGTGTGGGCAACTAAAGTTGTATTTTGTGCGAATTGCTGTGATGCCATCGCCTTGTTAGTTCTCAACTCATCGCTGTACTGTTAATTGTTTTCCATTTCCTTCTGCACTGTTAACACTTTAAGTGTTATCAATTCCCCTCTATACTACCAACACTTTTATTTCTTCTCCATTCACTGCTGTGCCATCAACACCATATTGGTTCTCCATTCACCGCTGTGCCATCAACACCATATTTGTTCTCCATTCACCGCTGTGCCATCAACACCATATTGGCTCTCCATTCACTGCTGTACCATCAACACCAGATTTGTTTTCCATTCACCGCTGTACCATCAACACCATATTTGTTCTCCATTCACTGCTGTACCATCAACACCAACCTTATTCTCCATTCACTGCTGTACCATCAACACCATACTAGTTCTCCATTCACTGCTGTACCATCAACACCAACCTTGTTCTCCATTCACTGCTGTACCATCAACACCATACTAGTTCTCCATTCACTGCTGTACCATCAACACCAACCTTGTTCTCCATTCACTGCTGTACCATCAACACCAACCTTGTTCTCCATTCACTGCTGTACCATCAACACCAACCTTGTTCTCCATTCACTGCTGTGCGATCGACACTTTATTTGTTCCTCATTCACCACCGTACTGTCAACATCTTATTTGCCCTCTCATTCACTACTGCACTTTCAATACACATTTCCCCGAAGCCAGATTTCCAGCGCATCAGTATTGTAGGTCAAATTTAATTTCCGCAAAAACCAAAAATCAATATTAGAAGAAACATCTTCTTCATGACATGGCCATTCTGGCAGCATTGTTCTCCACACACATTTAGGTGTGTCTCTATAATTGCTACGTTTACAGTCGAATTAGAACCATTATTGTAATTTAGCGGTCGAAGTCGCATGTGGGTGGATATAGATTAATTGTATCTCCGATATTTCCGGACTGCAGTTTTCCATTAACAAAAAATGCTCACGATTCTGTGTTCCATTTCTGCTCGTGCTCTGTAAGTGTGTGGGCGGAAGAACTCTGGTAGCAGTGGGTGCTTGCCTACTTTTTAATTGTTTGTAAATGTCATTGTCGTTTTCTGGTATGTCTAGTTTCCCCTATGTTTTGCTGTGTGTGCAAAAATAAGAAAACCAGGTGCATAAACAAATAGTGCCGTACTTTTTCTGCAGAAATCTGATTGACAGAGGCAATAATACGTTTCCTACAGACTCCCAGATAGATATATTGACTTACTCGTAATTACTGCGTTAAATTGGCAAGTCTATTATGTATCTTGAATATCAGCTTCATTTTTTCTTCGTTTCATCTTTTAGAGTTAAGTAAAGAGATCATTTCTAATACGTTTATACGTTTTATATGTATATGTATATCATATCGTAGCATAAGTTTATTAATGTAAAGTGACTTCAGTCACATATGAGGTTGATGTGATGATGATGATGATAGTGACTTCAGTCACATATGAGGTTGATGTGATGATGATGATGATAGTGACTTCAGTCACATATGAGGTTGATGTGATGATGATGATAGTGACTTCAGTCACATATGAGGTTGATGTGATGATGATGATGATAGTGACTGAAGTCCGACAGTAGAAATGTACGATGAGTGGAGTCGGACAGTTAAAATGTATAGTGAGTGGAGTCGGATAGTTAAAATGTATAGTGAGTGGAGTCGGACAGTGAAAATGTATAGTGAGTGGAGTCGGACAGTTGAAAAGTACAGTGAGTGGAGTCAGACAGAAACAAATGTATTGTGAGTGGAGTCGGACAGTTAAAATTATAGTGAGTGGAGTCGGACAGTTAAAATGTATAGTGAGTGGAGTCGGACAGTTGAAATGTATAGTGAGTGGAGTCGGGCAGAAAAAAAATGTATTGTGAGTGGAGTCGAACAGTTAAAATGTATAGTGACTGGAATCGGACATAAGATATGTATAGTGAGTGGAGTCGGGCAGTTGAAATGTATAGTGAGTGGAGTCGGTAAGTTGAAATGTATAGTGGCAGGAGTCGGACAGAAGAAATGTTTAGTGAGTGGATTCGGACAAAAGAAATGTATAGTTACTGGAGTCGGACAGAAGAAATGTTTAGTTACTGGAGTCGGACAGAAAAAATGTTTAGTTACTGGAGTCGGACAGAAGAAATGTTTAGTTACTGGAGTCGGACAGAAGAAATGTTTAGTTACTGGAGTCGGAGAGAATATATGTATAGTGAGTTACGTAGGACAGAAGAAATGTTTAGTTACTGGAATCGGAGAGAATATATGTATAGTGAGTTACGTAGGACAGAAGAAATGTATAGTGAGTGGAGTTGGACAGTAGAAAACTATTCTGAAACTAACGATTTTTTAACTGTTAAATCAAAGCCACTCTTGAATCTGCGCCAAAGCCATATGTTCAAATGCAAACGTCGAGTGGAATGAAATTTTATCAGAGCTGCAATGAAACATTATATTTTAAGAGAAGGAAGCGGGAAAGTCGGAGTGTATTTACTGTATCTACTCAACAGCCAAAGCCGAGAATTCTCATAGAATCAGAAAAATGATCCTGGGTAGAGATTTCTATATTTAGCCAATGAAACATCGCCCATAAACGTCACATCTGACATGCTCAGATTAAGAGTGATCTCACTGGAAGCTCATACTTTAATCAACACGAAAGATATGAGACAGCAGACATCTGCACTTTAAAACCAAAATATACCTTTGTATCTGTTGTTCCTTTCTGCATGATGATAAAAGTCGAACTTGTTATTTTTTGTTGTTTGTGTTTTTAATTTTTCAGTTTTTTAACCCCTTGCCAACATTTATCTAAATTACGTAACAAATTTTTTTTTTCGATAATTTCGGCCGAGTTCTTCCTTATATTCGCCTTTTTCTTCTTACCTTCCTCATTTGCCTTTCAGCGTCGAGGGGAGATATAATCTGCGGTATTTTGCTTTTCTGTTACCCTCAGCTGTTTTTATGTTTCCTAGTGGTCTAATATTTAATAACTTTATCTTTTTTGTGGTCGGCCTTTGGGTTTGGTGTTCTTGCAACATTTATTGAAGGCTCGTTGTGTTGTGTTTTGATCTTTTTGCCTTGTCACGTGGCCACACCATTTATCTGTTATTTCCTTATATAATCCTAGATTTTTATGTTCTTCATTCCTGATCTAGTCGTTCTCAGGCTGTTTTTGGTCATTCATCTAACACATATAATTTCAGTAGAGGTGATTTTTTTTTTTATTGTTCTTGCATCTAGGGTCCAAGACTGGCATTGGTAGCACAACATTCTATGCTGTAAAGCAATACATGGGGTGGAGACAAATACAAATAAATGAATATTTTTATGGAAAGAAACTTCCGAGGCGATAGATCAGCGAATAATTTCAGGGGGAGAGGGATGTTTACAGCACTGGGGAAACAAAGTCACAAGTAATCAACAATGAAAAACATAGAACAATAGACACCCCGAACCAGGATCGAACCCGTACTCCTCGACACTAGAAATCAACGCTACAGCACACGGCGAACTAAGCAACCTAAAAAAGTTGCTATCATGGGTGATGTTTTTCACGCATGTGTGCTCATGACTATAGCATAGGGTTACAAATATAGGTATATAAGGAGATACATGGTGCCTTCTTGTCTATAGATTCATTTGGGGGAGGAGTGGGGGCGGAAAAGGGAATGAGTTTAAATTGACAGTGGGGCTCATAGTCAATAGCTGGTATCTACCAGCGAACCAAAACTTATCGAGATTACACTCTCATTTGGTCACCCTGAAATAAGAACTAACTAATTTGGTCAATCGTGTAACAATAGGAGAGGGCAGGTAAATCGAATGCCAAAAAGATCCAGTGCCGCAGTCGGATATTTTAGATGGAAAGGCGCAGGTGTCGCAGCTAGCGACACAACAATATATATGTAATTAAATCTAGATGGATGGGAAAAAACCACAATAAAGAAAAAGACATCACCACAATTCACAATACAGTGGAACAAAAATAATAATTGGTAAATTAATTTAAACATATAGGAACAATGTTAAAGTCAGATGGTAGATATTAAACAAAAGTGAGATGCAGAATAACTCAGGCAAATACAGCTTTCCAAAAAATGAGAAAGATATTGTGCAATCTATTTTTGACAATAGAAACAAGAAAAGAGTTCTTAAATGTTATGTAGAGCCAGTCTTAACATATGGATGTGAATCATCAACAATAGGGCAACAAACAAAACAATCACTGGAGGCTGTAGAAATGTGGTTTTACAGAAGAATGTTGAGAATACCCTGAACAACTAAGAAGAGTATGAAAACATTCTGAAAGAGGTCAAAGCAACAAGAGAGCTAATTTCCAATATTAGGAAGAAACAATTATCATTTTTTTGGTCATGTAATGACAAGGTGACAGCTGGAATATATTGTAAAAACCCGAAAAATCGAGGGACGAAGAGATAGAGAAGCAAAGAGAAAAGATACCAGACAGCTTAAGAGAATGGCTTGGCAGAAGGTCAACAACAGAAATCATAAATAACTGTCGAGATCGAAAGTTGTGGGGAGACTTGATCACCTACGCCAGCAGGCATGGCACTCGATGATGATGATGATGATGATGACGATGAAGATGACGATGATGATGATGGAAGGTAATCGAGATGATGCCCACAGCTGTTTGTTATTACCTCAAAGTGGCATTTATTTCTAATCCTGCAACGTTCATGGAAGAAGTTGTGGGTTTAGTACATTCCCCTCATTATTAAAATTGATCTTGTGTAAAGTGGTTTCAATTTGTGACACCACACACAGACAGTAACATTTTAGCAAAATGAAGTATTTATTCATGAATGATATTTTAGACGTTAATGCGTGTAACATAAAACATCAAAGATAGGCAAACTTGAGTGCTTCAGGAAATGCAATATCACATTTGGAAGTCTTAGACAAATTTGAAACTTTTAGGTGCAGCCTCTTCTAATCACTTTAAATGTACAACTGAAGAACCATTTCCGTTGCAGCTTCCTGGAAATACACAAATGATTAAATTAGCTAAAGTATCAATGACAAACTGCTGTGGGCTAATGATAACTTAGCAGAGAACTGCGGAAACAGACGAGCATTGTGGGTAAGACATGGAAATCACCTGTGAGACTGGCCAAGGTAAACGTGGATGATCGACAAGAGATATAGAAACAAAGTTGAACGCATTCGAAAATAAATGTCTAAGGAAAATACTTGGTATAGAATGGAACGAATTCAAAACAAACGAGGAAATTAGAGAAATCGCAAATCAGCCACTAATATCTTCAGTAATAAAGAAAAGACGATGGTCATACGTTGGACATGTGATGAGAAGAGATAATAATCGAATAGCAAAGCAAGCCCTCATATGGGAAACAACAGGTAAAAGAAAAAGAGGAAGACCCAGGGAGACACTGAGAAGAACATTGATGAGAGAGGCAAGAGCAGCAGGAATCGGCTCCCTCAATGAGATAGAACTGCTTGCACAGAACAGAGACAGATGGCGAGATTTGATAAAATATCTTTAAAAGAAAACTGCTAGAACAAAAATTCATATAGGAGAAGGTGTATCTTGGTCTACGCCCTATGGGCCGGTTACGGCTTGAAAGGTCAATAGATAGAAGGGAAGAGACAAAGAGGAAGACCAAAATATTCTTGGAGAAGACAAGTGGAAGCAGAGATGAAGATGAGGGGGAAGATATAGAATGATTTTAAAAGAATGACAAGAAACATATTGGTTTGGAAAGTTTGTTGAAGACCTATGCTCCACAGGGAGATAAAATGAAAAAGAGGAAGAAGAAGAAGAAAATAAAAAGAAGAAACACGGATGAAATCTGTTGTTGCCTAGCAAGACGTCGCAAGACGTGAAGATCCCTGACCAGTTTCTCGATCTTTGATAAATAAGGAGGTGCAGAAAAGTGAGAAGTTTGTAGATTTAGACGAAATGTTAAGACAGTTTCTAAGAGACGTAATTTATTATTTATCTTGGACGATACAGAAGACCACAGCCATCTAAGAAAGTATTACTAATAGTCGCGGTCTGAAAGGAATTACCCAAAGCGTTTTCGGCATTGCTAGCAGGGGTGGCTGTGGGTAACATGACATCAACGGTCTATAGTTTGCATAGCTGAAGACTTCACAAGCTTATGGTGATTTCAGGACAACTCTTTAAGCCCGCAGGCCTTAGTAAAACACATAGCTATTTATAGATTTACAAAGACTCGGAGGTAGAAATAAAATCGGAAAACTATCCAACTAGTGTGACGTTATCAGGCATAAGCACAGCATACTATAGATGTACTTAGGCCTGTGGGCTGAGAGGGTATTTCTGGAAAACGTCCAACTAGTGTAATGTTTTCAGCTTTGCCAGCAAGGACGACTGGGTAGAGTGAAGTCAGCCGTCTGTTTCTCCTATTTTTGAAAACATCACGATAGTTGATGGGTTTTCCGGTTTTATTTTCTACCCGCGGGCCTTCGTAATTCTATAGGTTAGATGGCTGTGGGTAAAATTGTAATTTGTTGTACAAAAGATTATCATCCCAGACTATGTCCTTACACCGATCAAAGGCGTGTGAAGTTCGTTGCTTCAAAAATAACCTCAATGAACGTTCAAGGGGAACGTTCAAGGGGAACGTTCAAGGGGAACGTTCAAGGGGAACGTTCAAGGGGAACGTTCAAGGGGAACGTTCAAGGGGAACGTTCATTGCCCCCCCCCCTGTTTTGAAATCCGAAGACCTGAGAGGATTTTCCCGAAAACACCCCAAGCTTGTGACGTTTTCAACTATGTTAGCTAAAGACGGCTGACGTTATTTTACCCACAACCGTCCCTGCTCGGAATGATGTAAACGTCACAACCTTTGGGTGGTTCCCCGTCCCCATAATTGGGGTACCCATTCATGATAGGTAACAATGGCTGAACTTACTTCTGTTCTTCTTTCCTTTCTTGGCGCAGGTCGCCATGGCCACCAACCCAAGGAGGAGCAAACAGAGTCGCATTCTTGTCTTCATGACCGGAGGCTTTGAGAAGAGATCACTTGACTGTAGGTTGACAACATGAATCTGTAGATAAATGTGGACAAAAGACGATGGTATTAATCAGTTAACCTTATAGAGACACACGACAAACTACAACGCTTTAGTCAATGCATTCCTCCTTATAGAGATACAAGACAAACTACAACGCTTTAGTCAATGCATTCCTCCTTATAGAGATACAAGACAAACTACAACGCTTTAGTCAATGCATTCCTCCTTATAGAGATACAAGACAAACTACAACGCTTTAGTCAATGCATTCCTCCTTATAGAGATACAAGACAAACTACAACGCTTTAGTCAATGCATTCCTCCTTATAGAGATACAAGACAAACTACAACGCTTTAGTCAATGCATTCCTCCTTATAGAGATACAAGACAAACTACAACGCTTTAGTCAATGCATTCCTCCTTATAGAGATACAAGACAAACTACAACGCTTTAGTCAATGCATTCCTCCTTATAGAGATACAAGACAAACTACAACGCTTTAGTCAATGCATTCCTCCTTATAGAGACACACGACAAACTACAACGCTTTAGTCAATGCATTCCTCCTTATAGAGATACAAGACAAACTACAACGCTTTAGTCAATGCATTCCTCCTTATAGAGATACAAGACAAACTACAACGCTTTAGTCAATGCATTCCTCCTTATAGAGACACACGACAAACTACAACGCTTTAGTCAATGCATTCCTCCTTATAGAGACACACGACAAACTACAACGCTTTAGTCAATGCATTCCTCCTTATATTCTATTTTATTATATTTATGGAATCAGTTTTAATGCGGTCGGTGCTTCCCCATATCCGCTCCACGCCCGTTCCAGCATTTCTCGAACCATATGCAGAATGATTGTTTCTATAAGGTGTTGATTGTAGATACATCTTTACTCACTAAGCGCTCCGGATCGACCAGACCCTTTTTCCGCCTTTAGACTCCTAAATCTCTCAATATATAAATCATTGTCCCACCCATTCTCCACCTCTTCTCTTAAGGAATAAAGAGCAAACCTGGCGGTGCGCTCTTTTTTTGGTCAGGCCACACTCAGTGTTAGAGCTGCCAGCGAGCTTACCGGCTATTTCATTGCCATGTACACCAGCGCGCCCTGGATGGTACACTCAGGTTAACACGCTCACTGTAGAGTCATCCAAGTGCTGCCAGCGAGCTTGTGGGATATTTCATTGCCATGTACACCAACGCGCCATGGATGGTACACTCAGGTTTACGCGCTCACTGTAGAGTCATCCAAGAGCTGCCAGCGAGCTTGTGGGCTTTTTCAAATTTCAAAATTGACTCAAACAATAAACTTATGAGCATGGCAATGTTAGTCGATGAACTAAGAAGTCCAGATCAGAAAGATAAAAGGAGTGTAACAATTTAAGAAGGGTCTAAACAATAAAGGGATTGGATGAAACCAAATTAACTCAGTGTGTACATTGGGTCCGCTCATTAGTCGTTTGGCAAATCAACATGTTAGGGCCTAAAGAGTCAATGTTATCGAGCCAGTTGACGTACGAGAATGTTCATTTGTTCAACGCGTTTTCTTAAACTGTAAACTCATCTGTGATTAAACTGTAAACTCATCTAACAACTTTATGGACTTTCATGTGTGCTCTTTCAACAATTAGAACATCCTTTAAGGATGAAATAAGTAAGGAAACCAATTAAAGAATGCCACGCCTCAATTTGACTAGAAACGAATGCACGTAACAAATGTAACACGTAGAACTCTATGGATATCATGTTCACCGTCAATCCCGTAAGGTACCACAGAACTATGCAGAATATATACTTCACATTTGACTTTGAAAACGTAGTTAGTTTATTAGTTGGCTGGTCGATTAGTTATTTAATTTAGTTAGTTTAGCTTAGTTTAGTTTAGTTTAGTTTGGTGTCATTTATTTTGTTAGTTAGCTGGTTAGTTAGTTAGTTTAGCTTAGTTTAGTTTAGTTTGGTTTCATTTATTTTTTTAGTTAGCTGGTTAGTTAGTTAGTTTAGCTTAGTTTAGTTTAGTTTGGTTTCATTTATTTTGTTAGTTAGCTGGTTAGTTAGTTAGTTTAGTTCAGTTTAGTTATTTAGTTAGTTTTCTAGTTAGTTAGCAAGTTAGAGAGTTAGTTAGTTCGTTATATATCCAGTTAGTTAATATTCGATTTGTCGGTTAGTTTAGTTTAGTTTAGTTTAGTTTAGTTTAGTTTAGTTTAGTTTAGTTTAGTTTAGCTAGTTAATTAATTAGCTAGTTAGTTGTCGGATTATCTTCACCGTACATCAAACAAATTGTCTTTAAAAAATATTTCTTTTTGTCATTTTCTTATTTCTGGGGTCGATTGAGAGAAACTTGTAGAACCGGAGAATAAAGGCCGCTTGTCCAGTGCAGTCGCTACGAAGTGTTTTGGGCCTGTGTTTTTATTTCACTTCCGATATTTAAAAAAAAAAAAAACTGTTGACCCACCGCGATTCGAACCCACGTTCTCCGGGTCTACAGTCCGACAAGTAATAGCTTCGACCACGCGCTCTCCAAAAGAATGTTCTTGCGCCTGTGGCGCCTGGGTCCCGTGAAAACCACATCTTAATCACTAGACCTAACAACTGTCTGTTTTAAAATGTGCAGCTAGAGCTCTTTTAATTTTACGTATGAATTAAAGATGTTGACGTGACGAAGGAAATATCAATCTTTCATGCAAATTTTCACTTAAAGTTCATTCCCGATAAAGTTTACACTTAAGGACATGAAAACGTGGCTAGACTGGTCTTAATTAAAACACACAAGCTTTGGCTTTAAAAAAAAGCCAAAAAAACACGCAAATACTTTCAGCAGCAAAAGAGAATGGCAGAGTAAGTGAAGCGTGACTATGAGAATTATAAGGGAAAACTCAAATATAAGGTTCTGAGATGTAACAACAGCAGCCTTACTGGGTTCCAGCATGTCATCAGTTCGTGTCAACTATCGGTGAGACTGAGGACAGACAAGGTTGTCTCTGTCAAAGCATTCATCATCATCATGTGACATACCGGTTGACGTAGGCGATCATGTCCCTCCACAATCTTCTATCTACAGTGGATCGTATCAGTTCTGTTGTTGACTGTTTTCCATGCCATGCCACCAAGCTATCCAGTATTTTCTCTCTTTGTCGTCCGCGATCTCTCTTTCCTTATATTTTGCCAGTTGTAACGAAATATTCCAACTTTCCTCGTCTAATGATGTGATCGAAAAATGTTGATTGTTTCTTTCTGATGTTTTTTATGAGTTTCCTTTTTGTGTTGGCCTCTTTGAGAATTCCTTCATTGGTCTTTTTAGCTGTCCAGGGAACTTTCAACATTCTCTGAGAAATCCAATCTCTGTGGCCTCTAATCATCTTTTCAATTGTTTGTCTACTGTCCATAGAGGCCACAGAGATGAAATTTCTCAGAAGAATGTTGAAAGTTCTCCGGACAGCTAATGTTGAAAGTTCTCCGGACAGCTAATGTTGAAAGTTCTCCGGACAGCTAATGTTGAAAGTTCTACGGACAGCTAATGTTGAAAGTTCTCCGGACAGCTAATGTTGAAAGTTCTCCGGACAGCTAATGATGAAAGTTCTCCGGACAGCTAATAACACAAATTAGGACATTCTCAATGAGGTCAACACAAAAAGGAAGCTCTTGAAAAAACATCAGGAACAATCAACGTTTTTCGGGCACATCGTGAGAAGAGGAAAATTGGAATACTTAGTTACAACTGGCAAAATACAGGACAAGAGAGATCGAGGACGACAAAAACAGAAGATACTAGATAACTTTGTGTCATGGCACGGAAAACAGTTAACAACAGAATTGATACGATGCTCTGTGGATAGGAGATTGTGGAAGGACATGATCGCCTACTCCAACCAGTATGGCACATGATGATGATGCCGATAAAAAGGAAAAAAAATTGTTGACCGGAATTCGATCCCGCATTCTCCTGGCTTGGACCCCGCCGAGTTATCGATCCAGGCAGAGTCGTAGAAAACATTAACTGCAGCAATCATTTTATATGCTGTGATCACGGCGGGCTGCATCGGCAGCAACGATCCACACAGCAGCAGAGACCACAAATACACGGGAAAAAATGAAAACAATTAAATTTTTTATAAGAAATGTCAAAACTAAACAGCAAGTCTCAGGAAGTGTTTTGTAATTTGTCTACTGGACCAGAGAGAAATGAGCTGCGATAGCCCAGCGGTTAATGAACTGGCCTACGAAGGACAAGTGGTTGGGTTCGGTTCTGGTCGACATCATTCACGTTCAACCAGTCTTAAATGGTTACCGACCTTTTTTTCCTGCGAAAGTAAAGTGCCACGGGCGTAATACTGACCACATTACCCCAAAAATCATGTTCGGAAGGTCTATAAAAATTATGGTCACTAATACCATATTCCCTCTACGCCACGTGGCGGGGGCTCTTTACTTTACATTTTTTTAGAAGGAAATACAAACTTTAGAAGCGGCAGTTGTTTAGTGTTATTATTACTGTTATATTTATTATTATCCAGGAAAGAGAAGGGCTCTCTGTCTAAGAGACGTATGACGCAATCCGGAGAAAGCCATAAGGAGTCCGGGTTGCCGACTCACCCTTTGTCTACCAGGAAATCATCCAGAATTGGCACCTGGAATGTTCGTACCCTTAACGAACAGGGAAAAGCGGCACAAGTGGCAGCAGAAATGACCAACTACACGATAGATATTCTGGGAATGTGTGAAACAAGATGGCTGGGAGCAGAGAGAATAAAATTGAATACAGGGAGATGATTTTATCATCAGGACACCAGGAACCAGGAGCACAACATAGCGAAGGGGTAGCTATAATGCTATCAAAGAATGCACAGAAGACACTAATAGAATGGGAGGCAGTGGGACCAAGACTGGTGAGAGCAACATTTAGAACAACCAAAAACAAAATAAAATTACACATTATACAATGCTATGCACCAACCAACGATAAAGATGACTCAGTTAAAGATGATTTTTATAAACAGCTACAATGCCAGATGGATGCAAGACGAGCCAAGGATATTATAATCTTGATGGGAGACCTAAATGCTAAGGTAGGATCAGACAACAGAGGCTTTGAAGAGATTATGGGAAAACATGGACTTGGAGATATAAACGAGAATGGAGAGATATTTGTGAATTTCTGCGCCCTTAATCAAATGAGCCTAGGAGGAACAATATTCCAACATAAAAGAATACACAAAGCTACATGGGTGTCACCAGATCATAGAACGGAAAATCAAATTGATCACATATGTATTAATAATAAGTTTAAGTCATCCTTACAGGATGTAAAAGTATATAGAGGGGCAGATATAGCTTCTGATCATCATCTTCTGTTAGCCAAACATAAAATTAAATTAAAAATGTATACTACAACGAATAAGGGCAGAAAGTATTTCAATGTA
This sequence comes from Megaustenia siamemsis, assembly GCA_032433765.1. Lineage (NCBI taxonomy): Eukaryota > Metazoa > Mollusca > Gastropoda > Stylommatophora > Ariophantidae > Megaustenia > Megaustenia siamemsis. Next base: position 149,779,734 of record JAVIAB010000051.1, on the reverse strand, counting down.
GGGTTTCTTAAAGAACAAGGAATTAAAGATAAATTCGCAGTCACAATATCAAACAAATACCAAGTCCTCCAACAACTAGAAAATACAATAAATATAGAAGATCATTGGAAACAGGTAAAAAATATATGGAAAGAGACATGCGAAGAAACACTGGGGAAAAGAGAACGCCAGAATAAGGCATGGATGACAGCAGAGACCCTGGATAAAATTAAAGAAAGAAAGAACAAGAAAGCAGACATAAATAAAAGCAAAACAAGAAGTAATAAAGCCAAGACACAGGAAGCTTACACAGAGGTGAACAAAGAAGTGAGAAGATGCATTAAAAGGGATAAGAGGAAATATATAGATGAATTAGCTAAAGAGGCAGAAGAAGCAGCAAATAAAGGGAATATGAAAGAACTGTACAACAGCACAAAGAAATTAGGTGGAAAATACAAACAGATCAACGCCTTTATCAAAGATAAGAAAGGAAATCTGCTTAGTAATATAAAGGAACAAATGGAGAGATGGAAGGAGCACTTTGAAGAACTTTTGAACAGACCCGGCTCAAATAATCCTCCAGATATACTACCAGCAGAAGAAGAATTACACGTTAACTGCGGAAAACCAAGCAAAGAAGAAATAATGAAAGCCATCAAACTATTAAAAGATGGTAAAGCCACAGGACCAGATGAAATTCCTTCGGAAGCCATCAAAGCAGATATTATCACCTCTACCAAGATGTTACATAATCTATTGGATAAAATTTGGGAGAGGGAAGAAATACCTAAAGACTGGAGAGAAGGTTATATGATCAAACTACCAAAGAAAGGAAGTTTACAGGAGTGCACAAATTATAGGGGAATTATGCTACTATCAGTGCCAGGAAAAATATTAGGCAGAATCATTCTGGAGAGACTAAAAGAGGCTATAGAGAAACACTTGAGAGATGAACAAGCAGGTTTTAGGAAGAACAGATCATGTGCTGATCAAATAACTACTCTACGTATAATAGTTGAACAAAGTTTAGAACTAAAATCCCCACTTTATATTGGATTCATAGATTACGAAAAGGCATTTGATAGTTTAGACAGAAGAATGCTTTGGAAGTTGCTGAGTCATTATGGAATCCCCATAAAGTTTATTAACCTGATAAAAACAATGTATGAAGGAACAAAATGTAGTGTGGTGCATGAAGGACAGCTTACAGAAGCATTTGAAATAAGAACAGGAGTAAGGCAAGGATGCCTTCTGTCTCCATTTCTCTTTCTACTGGCCATAAATTAGATTATGAAAATAACTCAAAACAACAGAAATGGGATCCAGTGGTCACTGACCAAACAACTTGATGATTTAGACTTTGCTGATGACATAGCTCTCCTATCACACAGCCACCAACAGATGCAAGATAAAATGAGTATATTAGATGAGAGATCACAACAGCTAGGACTAAAGATTAATAGAGATAAGACCAACATTATGAGAATTAATGCAGTTGGCAATAACCAAATAAAACTAGGAGAACTACCTCTACTAGACGTACAATCTTATATATATCTGGGCAGTAATATAGATAAAGAGGGAGGAACAGAAAACGATACCAAAATAAGGATATCAAAAGCAAGAGGAGCTTTCATTGCACTGGGAAACATATGGAAATCCAAAAAAATTAGGCTAAATACAAAAATACAAATTTTCAACTCCAATGTTAAGTCGGTTCTATTATATGGCTGTGAAACATGGAGAATAACAAAATTGACAATCACGAAGGTACAGACTTTCATTAATGGATGCTTGCGCAGAATAAAAGGATGGAAATGGCAGGACAAAGTCACTAACGTGGAATTATGGAAATGTACCGGTCAAATACCAGTGGATAAAGAAATACAGCGAAGACGATGGCGATGGATAGGACACACACTACGGAAACCAACTGAGAGTATTACACAACAGGCCCTTTTTTGGAATCCCCAGGGGAAAAGACAAAGAGGAAGACCAAGGAATTCTTGGAGAAGACAGATTGAAGCAGAGATGAAGATGATGGGGAAGACATGGAATGATCTTAAAAGAATTGCAAAAAACAGAACGACTTGGAAAGTGTTTGTTGAAGACCTATGCTCCACTGGGAGCTAAAAGGTAGAAGAAGATTTATTATTATCGAATCTCAATGAATGTTGGATATTTAATAAAAATTGACTTCATAATATTAATCTATAGCTCGTTTCAAATCATGTGCCCAACTTCAAAACGCTATTACTCAGTAACCGTTTGTTAAAAACTGTTGAAATTTTCCAAATGTTATTAGAATGCAAAAGACCATTTAAATGTATATTTAACAAATATCTTGCAGCTGCAGTTTTCTTAAAGCGGCGAATTTCTTTGATGTTTGTCAAAATTGTAAATTGTGAATCCCTAAATAATAGAAATTAACGTAGTTGCTGGTTAATGATTAATTTTCACTAGGTAAAGGCGTGGCCGTAATGGGGAAATAACTGAATAAGACAAAACACCAGGAGAATTATTGTCTTCTCAGTTCGAGGACGGACGATAATATCAAGGTATACCTGTATGTCCAATTTTCATAGTTGTGTGGTCCTGAAAAGGACCGTTTGTTGAAATAATTTAAGGTAATATAGGGGCCAACATTGTGGGGGCTATATACTTTCATTCTGAATCAGACGAGTCTAAAAGATTAATAACTGTTTGGGTTGAACATTCCACAAACCATCATTTTTCCAATATTCCTCTTCCTGTTTTAAGTCGTGGTTTTCACATTTAGTCCAATAATCTTTGTCTATATTTAATAAAGCGAGATTAGCAAGAGTCTTTACATCGCATAATTTGAATGTTGTATTTTCATCTGCCACTTGTCCTTTTAATTTTGCCCAGATTAGTTCTATTGGATTTAAATGAGCAAGGTAAGGTGGCAGCCTCAAACTTATATGACCGTGCTCTTGGATAATCTTATCTATTTGAAAAATCTTTGTCCTTTGTTTTTGCTTTACTAGAGATAGTAATTCAGGTTTTAAGTACATGTTATTAAATTGTATGTGCTCCTTTGTGAGCCATATCTTAATAGCATCTTTTGTACTGGATGACGTCGGGACTTTATCTTCAAGTGCAACAATGTTGTGGTACGCTGCATTGTCCATTATTAGGCAAGATGGTCGATCTGGTGATGGGAGAACAGAATTTTCAATCCAATGTCTAAATATGTGACCATTCATCTCAGAGTGATAATCCCGATTGTCTATGGATTTTGAAAGAAAAATGAGCTCTGCATTCTGTATTAGTCCATGTTGTCGACTACCTGCATGAGCAATTATCAAGCGCTGTCCTTTGCTGCTAGGTATTAATCTCTTAATCTTTCCATCTGATGACTGCCATTCCCTTTGGTTAGTGTGGTGAGCATTGATCCATGTTTCATCCAAGTACACAATATCATAACCTTGCTTGCGCACCTCTTTTACTTCACGTTAGTACTTGCTTCTCATGACTACTATATGTGGCTTCTCACAGATGATGTTTCGTCCATTGGAATACTTTCTGAATATAAAGCCTGCAGCTCTCACATTCCTCCATAATGTAGACTTTGATATTTCAAAACTGTTGTTCTTTTTCAGCGATACTTTTAATTTTCTTATTGTAACAGTTTCATTCATACCCAACATTTTGCGAATTTCACTTCTAATAAGTTCACTGTCGAAATTATCCAACATTTTTGCTCTTCCTTGTGATTTTGTATATTTTGAACATTGACGGTCACGTGCTTGAATCCAGCGATTAAATGACCGTTTAGATAAATCCAAAATGTGTCTTGTCCTATTCTCAGGGTTTTCTAAAGAATTAAATAATCTTCCTCGTTTAGCCTCTTTGCAAAAATAGTCATACATTTTTATTGCGATGTTTTGTAAACTGCAGAATTTCATTTTAAGACTCATGATAAATGTTATCGTTCCACGTCTCTACCTATGAATGAACGGAAAAGGAACACATAATTTCTCGTGTTTTTTACAAGTGTCTAATTGTGTAAAAAAACGAATGGTGATAGCGAGCAAACACGTCAATTTGACCGTGTATGGATTTTTAATCGCTATTTTTAACTTAAAATACTGTAAACATTAAGTTTTGACTACATCAATGGGTCGTTATAAATGTATATAAATCAAATAAGCAACAATAATAACCAAATGTTTTTTTTAAATGAAATTAATTCCCTGTTGGGTTCTAATCATTATAACTTTACATGCAAATTTTGAACAACTTACAACAAGCGGTTAAAAAGCAATAGATTTTTAAAGTTGGGCACTACTTATGAAACAAGCTATAGTCAAAAATGGCTTCATAAATGGATGACTGTATTAGCAGAGTATAAAGAAGCAAGGAACATAATAAAACTACTCATCGCTCTATTTATTCATCTTCAGTTATTGTTAATGACCAATGCAGACAACGCTTCTCTGGATACATCACATTAATGTTTTGAGACTCCAGAAATGAAGCAGCTTAACACACATATTTAAGCATTAGTCGTGCCATATTGTCTAGTTGAGCGTTTCTCAAACTGTTGTCCGAGGTCCCTTAGTAATCCGTCGTGCCGTCACAAGGGGTCCGCCGCGCCGTCACAAAGGATTACCCGCACCGTCACTAGGGGTCCGCCGCGCCGTCACAAAGGACTACCCGCACCGTCACTAGAGGTCCGCCGCGCCGTCACAAGGGATTACCCGCACCGTAACTAGGGGTCCGCCAAGCCATCACAAGGGATTACCCGCACCATCACTAGGGGTCCGCTAAGCCGTCAATAGGGGTCCGCCAAGCCGTCACAAGAGGTTACCCACACCGTCACATGGTGTTACCCGCGCCGGCACATGAGGTCCGCCGCGCAGTCACAAGGTGTCCGCAAAGCCTTGAAGAATAGTTTGACATTTTATCACTAAATTGAAAGAGAGAACGAATGAATAAAAAAGAAAACTATCTTGACGACAGCATATTACCATTTCTGGTGTATGTCAGGGGGCTCACGACAGGACCAGATGGATAAAGGCCGCTTGGTCAAAGCTGTCGCCACGACGTGTGAGATTCAGGATTTTTATTTCACCCCCGATAGAAAAGAAAAAAACCTTTCTGTCTACCGCAGGTTTCGAACACCGCACGCCTACTTTTCAGCCAGCGAGACAGTGGATTTCGCCGCACATCCACGCGTTACTATGCCATTCCAATGAATGAATGTAATTAGCACCTGGAGGTTTGCAAATATAAAACGAATTTATTGTGGGCACGGAGACAAAAGATAATAAACGAATTTTATTATAGGGGGTAAACTTCCGAGGCGATAGATCAGCGAATCAATTCAGGGAAGGAGGTATGTTTACAGCACTCGGAAACAATCACAAATAATCAACAACAGAAGAAAAAAAAAGAACGATATACGGTCCGAAGTAAGATCGAACCCGTACTCCTTGGCACAGCGCTATGCCACGAGAACCAAACAGTTAGCTGTGTTCACTTTCTGTGCGGTTTCGCCTTATGTCTTTTGGCGTGTGCTGAGACTGCTATGATGGGGACTACAGCTACCTTTCATTGTTTGGGAGATGAGATAGTAATTCGGATGATTCCACTGGCACGGGCGGTTAAGCAATTATGGATTTTAAGTCGTTATCAGTGACACAGGGGCCTTCCGCAACCAAAGAACAAACCAAAGAATCAAACGCTTATTGTGGGCACGCGTTGAAGGAATATTTGAGAACCTCTGCTCTACGTTGTTTTTGAGTGTAAATTGCTTGTTGAAAATATAATGAAAATCAGCGCATTTCTAGTTCAACATTTTATACTTTAGAGATGGGCTAATGTGCCAGGACAGACTACTAAATTAGCATTCTGTCAACTTGAAGTCGGAAATACGAGAGAGTTGTGTCTGCTTGTGGCTGAGAGTTCGGGTTTTGTGAAAGAAAGGAAACGAAGAAAAAATACTGCACGTTATTTATGGACATAAAAATGACGCTTGTTATTAAAACATCAACATTCTGGTGGCGGAGGAGTCGGGCCGACAGGTGCAAGTATCCAGACTTGCCGTTATCTAGCGACACAACGCGTATATCTTACTTAACGTCCTTTTATATTTTATTTGATGAAGAGGGATGGTTATCAGATGGACTCGTGGGAATAAGCAAAATAAGAGGAAGAAGAGGAAGAAGAGGAAGAAGAGAAAGAAGAAAACTTGAGCCCAATACGAAATTTACAACTTTGGTCAGTTTTAATGTAAACTTGAGCCCAGTATGAAATTTACAACTTTGGTCAGTTTTGATGTAAACTTGAGCCCAATATGAAATTTACAACTTTGGTCAGTTTTAATGTAAACTTGAGCCCAGTATGAAATTTACAACTTTGGTCAGTTTTTATGTAAACTTGAGCCCAGTATGAAATTTACAACTTTGGTCAGTTTTAATGTAAACTTGAGCCCAATATGAAATTTACAACTTTGGTCAGTTTTAATGTAAACTTGAGCCCAATATGAAATTTGCAACTTTGGTCAGTTTTAATATAAACTTGAGCCCAATATGAAATTTACAACTTTGGTCAGCTTTAATGTAAACTTGAGCCCAGTATGAAATTTACAACTTTGGTCAGTTTTAATGTAACAGTTGATGTGAAGTTGTTGATGTTGATCACGTAAAGATGCTACGAGATGTGTAAAGTTGGATGGCTAAATAAATGTGTAGAAGGATTGAATATATAAAACACATACAGATTTTTTTTTTCGTTCGCCAGCTTTGAGCTCTGACGAAGTCGCTTGAGATTAGGAACTGAATTTTGCGTGTTAATCCATTTTTCCTGGCAGTCGTGTACACAGGGGTCCCTCGCCGCACAGGCAGATAACTCCGTCTTCGGAGGTACTCATATTTTTTCCATGGATAAGTAATTGACGTTTCAAGCCGGGCCCCGCTGCTGAGATCAGTGGTGGTTGCCGCAGAGAGAAATCATAAATAAAAATCCCAACTGGTGCAGCCAGGATTTGAACCCACAACCTCTGTCTCAATGCCGACGTCTTGCCTCGATGCCAACCAGTCTCCCACACGTATAGATAACACAAGATGTGTAAAATTGGATGGCCAAATAAATGTGTAGTTGGATTGAACATATACAACACGTAAAGATAACGCTCGCTGTGTACAGTTGGATGGTTGCTGGCTTTGTGGATGACGTAAGAACTAGACAAAATGGAAACAAACGAGATGACTGCATACATTATGCTAATGACCATGGACGTTGTAGATTAGACAAAGCTGCCGACAATGAAAAATGTCCACGATATAACAAGAGCACGAAGTGATGTTCATTTATTATATTATTTGTATAAACAATACAGCGCCAAGAGAGGTGTCAACAAATATTTTATGGAGATAGGTCGGGGAAGGTTATTTCAAGGAACTCTGCTCTCGGGGCGGAAGTGGTCAGCGTTCCAACAGCGCGAAGCCTGAATACCACGTTAAATATAACTATTCTGTTGGAAATATAAATATTTTGGGCAGGACCGAATGCTGCTGCGCACCCGCCCTATTCAGTTTCCGCCTCTGCATATGAATATCAAGTTATTTATACAGCTGTGCCACAACATAAATAATTTGCGATATGCGGATGACGCAGCCTTAATAGCAGAGACAGAGAACGAACTACAAGAAATGATAGACATAATAGTAAAAGAAAGCAACAAGAAAGGTCTCAGTCTGAATAGTAAGAAAACAGAAGTAATGGTTATATCGAAGAAATAATCATCACCATCATGCAGCAGAACTGATACGATGCACTGTAGATAGAAGCTTGTAGAGGGACATGATCACCTACGCCAACCGGTATGGCACATGATGATGATACAGCCGTGTGCATATGCTGCGGCTGGCAGAACTTGTAGATAATTATTTTTAAAATAGCTTATTTTAACATAATGATGAATGGCGCTGATAATTGTTATTTTTTTTTCGTTCGCCATCTTTCATCTCTGACGAAGTCCCTAGAGACTAGGAACCGAATTCTGCGTGTTAATCCATTTTTCCCTGGCAGCCGTGTGCACAGAGCTCCCTCGCCGCACAGGCAGATAACTCCGACTTCGGAGGTACTCATGTTTTTTTTTTTCCGTCGATGAGTAACTGACGTTTCAAGCCGGGCCTCGCTGCTGAGACCAGGGGTGGTTGCCGCAGAGAGAAATCACAAATCCATAAAAAATAAAATCCCAAGTCGAGACCAAGCCCAGATGATAATAGTAAAGTTATAAATTGACCATCTGACAGAAACGCCTTTGATGCCCTGCATTGAGCTGTTCACTGCTGTTTATTTCAATCTACATGTTGCATTTTAGTTCTAAATGTGAACATTTGCTTTTTTTTTTTGGAGGAAGATGTGCCCTTGTTGGTACATTCCACATATTCTTGAAACTGATATTTTATTTGAAGTGGTTTCAATTTGTGACACCATAACACGATAAGTAAAATGTTACCTAAAGTTAACATTTATTTATGAATGGTATTGTGGTAGATAATGCTCGTAATTAAAAAAAAAAGTTTTGAACATGTGAAACACGTAAAGAAGACACGAGATATTGTATTGAGAAGACATGTAGATATTGAGATAGTTTCCTAGTCCCAATAATAGCAGTTACAGCACACGCCAAAAGACATAAGGCGTAACCACGCCGAAAGTGAACACAGCCAAACTGTCCTTCGTCATACGATATCCTCATTCATCGTTAAACAAACGGAATATCTAAATAGGATCCCGATTAAACACACAGCTCACGGTGTGCACAGAGCACTAAACTAAGTAGCTCCGGCAGCAAACCGGACTTGAAATATGTGGAAACTGCAACAAGAAACACTTTTTCAAACAGAGCCTCAACGATTCCTGCTGCCTATCTGCCATATTGAACGGAAGTCTCCTGGAAAGTTACAAATGATCAAATCTACTAAAGTATTAGTGATAAACAACTGTGCATGTTGTACTCTGCCTTGTTCTTAACATGAGAAAGAAGGGGTGGGGGAAAAGGGGTGGGGGAAGGGGGGGGGGGGTGGGGGGAAGAGACTGAAATAATATTTTAAAAAAAATTTCCTATAATTACTTACAAGGTGAAAGGAAAGGTATGACATGTCATTACTGTCGTTTGGGATTGTTTGCTCATTAGAAAATAATGAAAATGTGTTTTTAAAATGTTTATCGACTTCCATTTTTTTTTTTTTTGGTTTCTTTCGAAAGCATGTTGGAACACAGAAGGTGTCTGTGAAAATCTAGACCTCGGCAGAAAACAATAAAAGATTCATTTCCACATCCGAACCTCGCTCTCGAACAACCGCACGAGCACTCAACCTTCAGGTGTGGTATAATTAGCAACACGGGGCAATACCTTCGGGGAATTATTTGATGCCTAGTCTATTGCCAGATCGAATTTTTAAGGCTGAAAATAGACGATCAATATTAAGAAAGTGGAAGAACTTCCTTATTGATGGCTTGGTAAGCGGTAATCAGGATAATGGCTTGTTTCGGTTTTTCATCTCGATCTTGCGTTTCTTGAGAACAAGAATATAAGTTAACAGCAATTGTCAACGTGTGTGTGCGTGCACGAAGCTAAGGGTATCCCATAGCATTACCATCATTCACGAGTGCGGTGCTGGATCTCAGTATCTCTTAGTATCTCTTCATAATAAAAGGGGAGTGCGACGCGGTCTTTAACATATAGGGGAGTGAGGCGCGGCCAATAATATAACATACAGGGGAGTCTGACGAGGCCCATAACATAGAGAGGAGTTCTGAGCGGCCCTTAACATAACATATAGGGGAGTGCGATGCGGTCAAAAACACATAAGGGGAGTGCGACTGGGTCAAAAACACATACCGGGAAGTGCGACGCGGTCAAAAACACATAAGGGGAGTGCGACACGGTCAAAAATAAATAAGGGGAGTACGACGCGGACCATAACATATATTGGAGTGCGACGCGGACCATAACATATATTGGAGTGCGACGCGGACCATAACATATATTGGAGTGCGACGCGGACCATAACATATATTGGAGTGCGACGCGGACCATAACATATATTGGAGTGCGACGCGGACCATAACATATATTGGAGTGCGACGCGGACCATAACATATATTGGAGTGCGACGAGGACCATAACATATATTGGAGTGCGACGAGGACCATAACATATATTGGAGTGCGACGCGGACCATAACATATATTGGAGTGCGACGCGGACCATAACATATATTGGAGTGCGACGCGGACCATAACATATATTGGAGTGCGACGCGGACCATAACATATATTGGAGTGCGACGCGGACCATAACATATATTGGAGTGCGACGCGGACCATAACATATATTGGAGTGCGACGCGGACCATAACATATATTGGAGTGCGACGCGGACCATAACATATATTGGAGTGCGACGAGGACCATAACATATATTGGAGTGCGACGCGGACCATAACATATATTGGAGTGCGACGCGGACCATAACATATATTGGAGTGCGACGCGGACCATAACATATATTGGAGTGCGACGAGGACCATAACATATATTGGAGTGCGACGCGGACCATAACATATATTGGAGTGCGACGAGGACCATAACATATATTGGAGTGCGACGAGGACCATAACATATATTGGAGTGCGACGAGGACCATAACATATATTGGAGTGCGACGAGGACCATAACATATATTGGAGTGCGACGAGGACCATAACATATATTGGAGTGCGACGAGGACCATAACATATATTGGAGTGCGACGAGGACCATAACATATATTGGAGTGCGACGAGGACCATAACATATATTGGAGTGCGACGAGGACCATAACATATATTGGAGTGCGACGAGGACCATAACATATATTGGAGTGCGACGAGGACCATAACATATATTGGAGTGCGACGAGGACCATAACATATATTGGAGTGCGACGAGGACCATAACATATATTGGAGTGCGACGAGGACCATAACATATATTGGAGTGCGACGAGGACCATAACATATATTGGAGTGCGACGAGGACCATAACATATATTGGAGTGCGACGAGGACCATAACATATATTGGAGTGCGACGAGGACCATAACATATATTGGAGTGCGACGAGGACCATAACATATATTGGAGTGCGACGAGGACCATAACATATATTGGAGTGCGACGAGGACCATAACATATATTGGAGTGCGACGCGGACCATAACATATATTGGAGTGCGACGCGGACCATAACATATATTGGAGTGCGACGAGGACCATAACATATATTGGAGTGCGACGCGGACCATAACATATATTGGAGTGCGACGCGGACCATAACATATATTGGAGTGCGACGAGGACCATAACATATATTGGAGTGCGACGAGGACCATAACATATATTGGAGTGCGACGAGGACCATAACATATATTGGAGTGCGACGAGGACCATAACATATATTGGAGTGCGACGCGGACCATAACATATATTGGAGTGCGACGAGGACCATAACATATATTGGAGTGCGACGAGGACCATAACATATATTGGAGTGCGACGAGGACCATAACATATATTGGAGTGCGACGAGGACCATAACATATATTGGAGTGCGACGCGGACCATAACATATATTGGAGTGCGACGCGGACCATAACATATATTGGAGTGCGACGCGGACCATAACATATATTGGAGTGCGACGAGGACCATAACATATATTGGAGTGCGACGAGGACCATAACATATATTGGAGTGCGACGAGGACCATAACATATATTGGAGTGCGACGAGGACCATAACATATATTGGAGTGCGACGCGGACCATAACATATATTGGAGTGCGACGCGGACCATAACATATATTGGAGTGCGACGCGGACCATAACATATATTGGAGTGCGACGAGGTTATCCTTCTCTTGAAGTCCTTCCTTTACTGGCCAGAGTTCTTCTATTAACTTACTTGCCCTGTGTTGGGGGGGGGGGGGGGTGTTTCTACTCTCTGGATGTTCCACGTGTGAAGCGAACGCCCACGACTTCTTTAATCCGTACTTTTTCACACACACACACACACTCAAAAATGTTATTTTTGCCTATACAGCATGTTGTATGTTATTTTTGCCTATACAGCATGTTGTATGTTATTTTTGCCTATACAGCATGTTGTATGTTATTTTAACATTTTGTGCACGTGTTTTAATCTACTCTTAAAGTTGAATGGTTGATTCGAACCGAAATAAATCAATCGATGCTTGTTGTAGATACACAAATATTCAAATACTGTATGTGCGCTGTTTTGAATTTATATAATTTTTTTTTTCGAGCCAATCTTGATAAAATCTGACACAATTACTTCTTAGATTGTAACATTACCAAAAAATAGAACACGTTTTGAGATGAATTCATGAGAATTATTTTATTTGTTGATTTATTTAAAATCTTCCGTAGCTGCCAGACTGCTGAACAACTAAACCATGTTCTGCTAAATTAAGATAACTTCCAGTATGGGAGCATACTCTTGAGGTTAAAAGCAAAGTAGTAAACATTTTATAAAAAGTATTTACATTTCTTGACTTTGTTCTTATAGAAAAGTAAACAGTTCTCACTTTTCTGGACCATTTATTTATTGTGATGTTTGTCTCCATATGCTATTAATTTGTACTACAATTTTGTGAACAATACTTATGCCATAGTTCGTGTTGCGTGTACCATGTATAAATATATGACTTTTATATTGCCAAGAAAATGAATGTTGTTTATAAGAGATATTCAAATAACTTTCAGGAATCGTATTAATCCAATATTTTAATAATGGTTATGGTTATTGAGGGCCCCGGTATCACTGTAAACGAATTTAAATCCATAATTGCTCAACCACTTGTGCCAGTGGAATCATCCGAATTAATATCTCATCTCCCAAACAAAGAAAGGTAGATGCAGTCTCCATCATAGCAGTCTCAGCACACGGCAAAAGACATAAGGCGAAACCGCATAGAAAGTGAACACAGTGATCTGTTCCCCATCATACGATATCATCATTTATCGTAAGCACTCTGACTTTCGAAACACTATCAAAACGGATGAAACGCACAGCTCACGGTGTGCACAGAGCACTTAATTCAGTAGCTCCGGCAGCATTATTTAAATAATACTATGACTCTGTTGATGTTAAACTTTCCTAATTACGTCATTACTGTACATATCTTATTTTTCTTCTTTCCTTCCACAATTGAGTTTATATGGGGGATGTACAGTTAACGTCAGTGGTTAGTGAACTGGACTACAAAGGACAAGGGGTAGGGTTCGATCCCAACCGATGGCTTCCGGGTTCACCCAGCCTTAAATGGGTACCGGATTTTTTTCTGGGAAAGTAAAGCGTCACGGGCGTAATACCGACCACATTACCCCAAAAATCATGTGCCGAAGGTTTGTAAAATTGATGGTCACTAACACCATATTCCCTATACACCCGCCACTTGGCGTGACGGGGGTACTTTACTTTTTTTTACTATACAGTTAACGATCTTTTGCTTTTCTGATGTTTCTTATATTCAATCAAATCCATTTTTTTCATGGTCGGCTCTTTGATCTGGTGTTAACACAATGTCTTTTAAAGGCTCGTTGTTTTTTTTTTTTTTAAATCTCTCTACCTTATCACGTTTTCAAACCATTTTTTTTTTTCTCAACGTTTTCTATGGCGGAAATTATTCCCTGCTTTTTTCTCAGTTCTTTATTTCTGATTTTATCTCTCAGGCTCTTTCCTGTCATCCATCTAACACATTTAGTATAGTAGTAGTCGGTAGTGTTTACTGTTCTTTAGAATTTCGCCCAAGTACAGCGTTGGTAGCACAACGTTGGGATGAAGATTGTGTTGTAGAGCACAGGTTCTGCCTCTATAGCTCGTTTCAAAAACATATGCCCAACTTCAAAACACTATTACTCTCTAACCGTTTGTTAAATACTTTTGAAATTTTCCAAATGTTATTAGAATGCAAAAGACCCTTTAAATGTATATTTAACAAATATCTTGCAGCTGCAGTTTTCTTAAAGCGGCGATATTTCTTTGATGTTTGTCAAAATTGTAAATTGTGAAGCCCTAAAGAATAGAAATTACCGTAGTTGCTGGTTTACGATTAATTTTCACTAGGTAAAGGCGTGGCCGTAATGAGGAAATAACTGGATAAAACAAAACACCAGGATAATTATTGTCTGCTCAGTTCGAGGACGGACGATAATATCAAGCTGTATGTCCAATTTTCATAGTTGTGTGGTCCTGAAAAGGACCGTTTGTTGAAATAATTTAAGGTAATATAGGGGCCAACATTGTGGGGGCTATATACTTTCATTCTGAATCAGACGAGTCTAAAAGATTAATAACTGTTTGGGGTTGAACATTCCACAAACCATCATTTTTCCAATTCCTCTTCCTGTTTTAAGACGTGGTCTTCACATTTAGCCCAATAATCTTTGTCTATATTTAATAAAGCGAGATTAGCAAGAGTCTTTACATCGCATATTTTGAATGTTGTATTTTCATCTGCCACTTGTCCTTTTAATTTTGCCCAGATTAGTTCTATTTGATTTAAATGAGCATGGTAAGGTGGCAGCCTCAAACTTATATGACCGTGCTCTTGGATAATCTTATCTATTTGAAAAATCTTTGTCCTCTGTTTTTGCTTTACTAGAGATAGTAATTCAGGTTTTAAGTACGTGTTATTAAATTGTATGTGCTCCTTTGTGAGCCATTTCTTAATAGCATCTTTTGTACTGGATGACGTCGGGACTTTATCTTCAAGTGCAACAATGTTGTGGTACGCTGTATTGTCCATTATTAGGCAAGATGGTCGATCTAGTGATGGGAGAACAGAATTTTCAATCCAATGTCTAAATATGTGACCATTCATCTCAGAGTGATAATCCCGATTGTCTATGGATTTTGAAAGAAAAATGAGCTCTGCATTCTGTATTAGTCCATGTTGTCGACTACCTGCATGAGCAATTATCAAGCGCTGTCCTTTGCTGCTAGGTATTAATCTCTTAATCTTTCCATCTGATGACTGCCATTCCCTTTGGTTAGTGTGGTGAGCATTGATCCATGTTTCATCCAAGTACACAATATCATAACCTTGCTTGCGCACCTCTTTTACTTCACGTAAGTACTTGCTTCTCATGACTACTATATGTGGCTTCTCACAGATGATGTTTCGTCCATTGGAATACTTTCTGAATGTAAAGCCTGCAGCTCTCACATTTCTCCATAATGTAGACTTTGATATTTCAATACTGTTGTTCTTTTTCAGCGATACTTTTAATTTTCTTATTGTAACAGTTTCATTCATACCCAACATTTTGCGAATTTCACTTCTTATAAGTTCACTGTCGAAATTATCCAACATTTTTGCTCTTCCTTGTGATTTTGTATATTTGGAACATTGACGGTCACGTGCTTGAATCCAGCGATTAAATGACCGTTTAGATAAATCCAAAATGTGTCTTGTCCTATTCTCAGGGTTTTCTAAAGAATGAAATAATCTTCCTCGTTTAGCCTCTTTGCAAAAATAGTCATACATTTTTATTGCGATGTTTTGTAAACTGGAGAATTTCATTTTAAGACTCACGATAAATGTTATTGTTCCACGTCTACACCTATGGATGAACGGAAATGGAACACACAATACCTCGTGTTTTCTAAAAGTGTCTCATTTTGTCAGACAGCTCACGTTTAAAGCGTGCAAAATCGTAAATTTGACCGTGTATAGATTTGTAATCGCTATTTTTAACTTAAATACTGTAAACACTAAGTTTTGACTACATCAATGGGTCGTTATAAATTTATATAAATCAAATAAGCAATAATAATAACCAAATGTTTGTTTTTAATGAAATTAATTCCCTGTTGGGTTCTAATCATTATAACTTTACATGCAAATTTTGAAAAAATTACAAAAAGCGGTTTAAAAGATATTGATTTTAAAATTTGGGCACGACTTATGAAACAAGCTATTATAGTATTTTTTCCTTGTTGGACAGCAGTGGTGCAAGATGCCGATGACTTGAAACGCTTTGTTGCATCTTGAATCTATTTTTGCGGCTCGTGTATTATTGTCGTGACGTTGGTCGCTAGATTTCCTCGGCGTTTTAATTCCCCCAAAGTTTAGTTAAATTACGTTTAAAAAATTTATTTATATTCAATTTAAATAAATATGAGTAATATAAATTTCAAAAAGTCACAAACATTCTTTAATTAATTTTCTTAATTAGATCCGTTCGATACCATATGATTCAATGAATGAGTGATTCTCTTCCTTTCTTTCTCTCTCTCTTTCTCTCACTCTCTAAATTAAATTTAAAAAAAAAACATGTAATTACATCTAATTACAAGCTCAGATACGTTCAGAGAACACTGAATGCAAGAGACATAATTAGAAAGTCCATGCATGAATTGACATGTGAAAGTCCATCTTTAAAGTTATCCGCTTGTAGAAAGATTTAGGAAGAAGGAAGAAATGTCATGTTTGAATTGGATTTTCTTCCTGAAAGAATTTGTAAATTACATTGTGTTGCTGTCCTGTTTAATCATTATGACCAAGTGCTTTTTTTTCTAGATAAATGTTTAGCTGAACTCTGTCCTATCATTTTATATAACGATAACAATTGTGTGATACCAACCTGTTGAAACGCTGGTGAATGTAACGATATCGTAGTCAACAACAGTAACTTTGGGATGTAAACCTGTGGCAATTGTGGTTTTCAATTACTTGTAAAATAGTTTACTGTAACTCGTTACGGCTTTTTAAAAAAAAGTCATATTGTGAACTAATAGCAAATTTAAATTTTCAAGAACATTCCACCCTAACCCGCAATCTTCTCCCACCTAACAAAAAAAAAAAGTCCTAAAAAGCATTGGATGCAACAAAAAAAGGCAAAACCATAATTTGTGATGAAGCAAGCAAGTTCAAAACTGTAAAATTCATAAAGTGTTCAAATGAACACCCGGCCACCGTTTTTTTTCCGCCATTTTGTACATCCGTATTGTGTTTTCTGGCTTGGATTTATGCCTTTAATTTGTGTATTTTGTTATACATGAAGAAGGCGTTTACAAAAAAATTGTAGTTTGTCTTGTATTTTTGTTAGTTTAGCTGCTCCATACCATTTTATGTTGATTTTGTATGTTTATATGAGATTATGTGAAGATAGTATTCGTTAATACTTTGTCAATTTATTTTTCAAATTAGTATAACAGTAAAATTAAAAATCAAAATTTTAGAAAGCATAAACGTAGACAGCAAAGATCTAAGAATAATAAAGAACATGTACTGGCAACAAACAGCCGCCATAAGAACTGGAAACCAATTGGGAATGTTTCAACAAATAAAACAGAGTGTTAGACAAGGTTGTGTGCTGTCACCAGATTTGTTTAATATTTATAGTGAGATTATTTTAAGATCCATAAGGGGCATGCATGGAATAACAATTGGAGGCCATAATATAAATAATCTAAGGTATGCTGATGATACAGTATTAATCGCTAAGAGTGAAAATGAGTTACAAAAAATGTTAGACATTATAGTGAAAAAAAAGCAAAAATAAAGGACTCGGTCTTAATAGCAAAAAGACAGAAGTAATGGTAACAACAAAGAAAAAGACATCACCTCAGTGCAAAATAAAGACAAGTGGAACAATATTAAAACAGGTAAATGAATTTAAATATTTGGGAACTTTGTTAACATCAGACGGAAGCTGTAGGAACTTTCCAGAAAATGAGGAAGATACTATGCAAATCATTTTTGACAATAGAAACAAGAAAAAGAGTTCTCAAATGTTATGTAGAGCCAGTCTTAACATATGGATGTGAATCATGGACTAATAGGACAACAAACAAGAAATTCACTGGAGGCTGTAGAAATGTGGTTTTACAGAAGAATGTTGAGAATACCATAGATATCTAAGAAGAGTAATGTAAATGTTGTGAAAGAGGTCAAAGCAAAAAGAGAGCTAATTTACAATATTAGGAAGAAACAATCATCATTTTTTGGCCATGTAATGAGAAGAGAACAACTGGAATATATTGTAACAACTGGAAAAATTGAGGGACGAAGAATTAGAGGGAAACAAAGAGAAAAGATACCAGACAGCTTAAGAGAATGGCTTGGCAGAAGGTCAACAATAGAAATGATAAAGAACTGTCGAGATCGAAAGATGTGGAGAGACATGATCACCTACGCCTTTAGGCCCGGTACTTGATGATGATGATAACAATAAATCTTGTGTTAGTCTTAACTCGGGCTCATTAAAATCTTGTGTTAGTCTTAACTCGGGCTCATTAAAATCTTGTGTTAGTCTTAACTCGGGCTCATTAAAATCTTGTGTTAGTCTTAACTCGGGCTCATTAAAATCTTGTGTTAGTCTTAACTCGGGCTCATTAAAATCTTGTGTTAGTCTTAACTCGGGCTCATTTATTTGCCAAACCTGACAGGCAAGAGAGACTAAGAGAAGTAAGGAAATAATGGGGACAGAATTTCATCGCACAACAGGTGGATGCCATCTGGGAGCCATGATTCCAGCGGCACCTCCTTCCTTGGAGTGTCAAGAAGCTGAAACATTTGCCTGATGATGGAGGAACTCTTCTGATGATCAGATAGCCTCCCATTGCTAATCTTAATGGAGCTTTCTATTACTGGTAAATATTTACATAATTAATACTCTTTACATGATCGACATACTTCTAGATGGACAGATGGCACTGATAATAACTGGAACCCTAGCTGGTCGAGGGAGCCGCGATAGCTCAGTGGTTAGTGAACTGGACTACAAAGGACAAGAGGTATGGTTCGATCACAACCGACGGCTTCCGGTTCACCCAGCCTTTAATGGGTACCGGATTTTTTTTTCTGGAAAAATAAAGCGGCACGGGCGTAATACCGACCACATTACCCTAAAAATCATGTGCCGAAGGTCTGTAAATTTATGGTCACTAATACCATATTCCCTATACGCCACTTGGCGTGACGGGGGAACTTTATTTTTACTTTTATTATCTTTTTATCTTCTACAATGTTCACTTACGTAAGCTTACAATGAAAGTCCACCGAGATATTTTTCTAACTTTCAAACTCAAAATACAAAATAAAAACACGGGAGTCATGACACCATTGGTTTCGTGCCAACCTCCAAAATTTAACTCAATCACCACAGGGCTCTTACCGATGGGTCGAGCAATTCTGAAGATCTGATAGAAAGTTTCTTGTTTTTCATTATTAATATTATTATTAATATCATTTGGACACAACTGGTAAAATACAGGGAAAAAGAGATAGCCGACGACAAAGAGAAAAAAACACATTAGATAACTTGGTGTCTAGGCATGGAAAACAGTCAACAACCAGAATTAATACGATGCACGGTGGATAGAAGATTGTGGAAGGACATGATCGCCTACGCCAACCGGTATGGCACATGATGATGATGTTTAATATCATTATTAATTTAATTAATTTACTATTATTAATTTACTATTATTAATTTACTATTATCAATTTACTATTATTAATTTACTATTATCAATTTACTATTATTAATTTACTATTATCAATTTACTATTATTAATTTACTATTATCAATTTACTATTATTAATTTACTATTATCAATTTACTATTATTAATTTACTATTATCAATTTACTATTATTAATTTACTATTATCAATTTACTATTATTAATTTACTATTATCAATTTACTATTATTAATTTACTATTATCAATTTACTATTATTAATTTACTATACTCAATTTACTATTGTTAATTTACTATTATCAATTTACTATTGTAGAAAAGGAAAGCAATATTTACGTTTAAGACCCGCTGCCATTTCTGTTTATGGCTGAATCGAATACCTTTAAACCTGTGGAGAAGCAAGTCTTCATAAAAGAGCAGGGGTAGGATCGGAAAAAGTATCGATTCTACCTGGCCTGCAATTAGGAGTAGTAATCATGTCAGTCATGGGACGGCTACACATGTCGGAATGATTGTAATGAATGTCCCACGTATTGGCGGGATATGTCGTCATTAACGTGGTTTATGTTCATCGACACGATTTAGTGGATGTTATAAGAGAAAGAGAGAGAGAGAGAGAGAGAGAGAGAGAGAGAGAGAGATGAACCCACGTGTAGGTGTGTGCAAGGATGGGTGGTATGGAGGGAGAAGTAGGGATAGTACGGGGTTTGAGGGTAGTAATTCAAGAGGCCCTCATGAAGCAGAGACAGGCTTAAGCCCTTGATAGCAAGCTGGAAACATCTAAACCGCTGGTAAATGCAATGTTAATTCTTTGTGTGTTTGTAAGCTCTATTCTGTGTGTGTAAGCTCAACTCTGTGTGTAAGCTATACTCTTTGTGTGTGTGTGTGTAAGCTCTACTCTTTGTGTGTGTAAGCTATATTCTGTATGTGTAAGCTCTACTCTTTGTGTGTGTGTGTGTGTGAGTTCTACTCTTGTGTATGTGTGTAAGTTCTACTCTTTGTATGTATGCACGTTCTACTGTTTGTGTGTGTTTGTAAGCTCTATCCTTAGTGTGTGTGTGTAATCTCTATCCTTTGTGTGTGTGTGTGTAAGTTCTACTCTTTGTGCGTGTGTGTGTAAGTTCTAATCTTTGCATGCGTGTGTAAGTTCTACACTGTGTGTGTAAGTTCTACTCTTTGTGTGTGTGTGTGTGTGTAAGTTCTAATCTTTGTGTGTGTGTGTGTGTGTGTGTGTGTGTAAGTTCTACTCTTTGTGTGTGTAAATTCTACTCTGTATGTATGTTCTACTCTTTGTATGTATGTATGTTCTACTCTTTGTGTGTGTGTGTGTGTAAGTTCTAATCTTTGTGTGTGTGTGTGTGTAAGTTCTACTCTTTTTGTGTGTGTAAATTCTACTTTTTGTATGTATGTATGTTCTACTCTTTGTGAATGTTTAAGCTCTACTCGTTGTGTGTTTTAATTGTATTCTTTGTATTTGTAAGTTGCATCCTTATTTTGTGTGTAAGTTCTACTCTCTCTCTCTCTCTCTCTCTCTCTCTCTCTCTCTCTCTGTAAGCTCTACTATTTGTGTACGTAAGCTCTATGTGAGTGTGTGTAAGCTCAACTCTTTGTATGTGTCTAAGTTATACCCTTTGTGTGTATGAAAGCTCTACTCGTTGTGTGAGTATGTAAGCTCTACTTGTTGTGTGTGTATGTAAGCTCTACTCGTTGTGTGAGTATGTAAGCTCTACTTGTTGTGTGAGTATGAAAGCTCTACTCGTTGTGTGAGTATGTATGCTCTACTCGTTGTGTGAATATGTAAGCTCTACTTGTTGTGTGAGTATGTAAGCTCTACTCGTTGTGTGAGTATGTAAGCTCTAATTGTTGTGTGTGTATGCAAGCTCTACTTGTTGTGTGAGTATGTAAGCTCTACGCGTTGTGTGAGTATGTAAGCTCTACTTGTTGTGTGTGTATGTAAGCTCTACTCGTTGTGTGAGTATGTAAGCTCTAATTGTTGTGTGTGTATGCAAGCTCTACTTGTTGTGTGAGTATGTAAGCTCTACTCGTTGCGCGAGTATGTAAGCTCTACTTGTTGTGTGTGTATGTAAGCTCTACTCGTTGTGTGAGTATGTATGCTCTACTTGTTGTGTGTGTATGTAAGCTCTACTCGTTGTGTATGTATGCTCTACTCGTTGTGTGAGTATGTAAGCTCTACTCGTTGTGTGAGTATGTAAGCTCTACTCGTTGTGTGAGTATGTAAGCTCTACTCGTTGTGTGAGTATGTAAGCTCTACTCGTTGTGTGAGTATGTAAGCTCTACTTGTTGTGTGAGTGTGTAAGCTCAACTCTTTGTATGTGTGTAAGTTCTAATCTTTGTGTGTGTAAGCTCTACACTTTGTATGTGTCTAAGTTGCACTCTTGTGTGTATGAAAGCTCTGCTCGTTGTGTGAGTATGTATGCTCTACTCTTTGTGTGAGTATGTAAGCTATACTCGTTGTGTGAATATGTAAGCTCTACTTGTTGTGTGTGTATGTAAGCTCTACTCGTTGTGTGAGCATGTAAGCTCTACTTGTTGTGTGAGTATGTAAGCTCTACTCGTTGTGTGAGTATGTATGCTTTACTCATTGTGTGAGTATGTAAGCTCTACTCGTTGTGTGAGTGTGCAAGCTCTACTCGTTGTGTGAGTATGTAAGCTCTACTCGTTGTGTGAGTATGTAAGCTCTACTTGTTGTGTGAGTGTGTAAGCTCAACTCTTTGTATGTGTGTAAGTTCTAATCTTTGTGTGTGTAAGCTCTACACTTTGTATGTGTCCAAGTTGTACTCTTTGTGTGTATGAAAGCTCTACTCGTTATGTGAGTATGTATGCTCTACTCGTTGTGTGAATATGTATGCACTACTCGTTGTGTGAGTATGTAAGCTCTACTCGTTGTGTGAGTATGTAAGCTCTACTTGTTGTGTGTTTATGTAAGCTCTACTCGTTGTGTGAGTATGTAAGCTCTACTTGTTGTGTGAGTATGAAAGCTCTACTCGTTGTGTGAGTATGTATGCTCTACTCGTTGTGTGAATATGTAAGCTCTACTTGTTGTGTGAGTATGTAAGCTCTACTCGTTGTGTGAGTATGTAAGCTCTAATTGTTGTGTGTGTATGCAAGCTCTACTTGTTGTGTGAGTATGTAAGCTCTACGCGTTGTGTGAGTATGTAAGCTCTACTTTTTGTGTGTGTATGTAAGCTCTACGCGTTGTGTGAGTATGTAAGCTCTACTCGTTGTGCGAGTATGTAAGCTCTACTTGTTGTGTGTTTATGTAAGCTCTACTCGTTGTGTATGTATGCTCTACTTGTTGTGTGTGTATGTAAGCTCTTCTCGTTGTGTATGTATGCTCTACTCGTTGTGTGAGTATGTAAGCTCTACTCGTTGTGTGAGTATGTAAGCTCTACTCGTTGTGTGAGTATGTAAGCTCTACTCGTTGTGTGAGTATGTATGCTCTACTTGTTGTGTGTGTATGTAAGCTCTACTCGTTGTGTATGTATGCTCTACTCGTTGTGTGAGTATGTAAGCTCTACTGGTTGTGTGAGTATGTAAGCTCTACTCGTTGTGTGAGTATGTAAGCTCTACTCGTTGTGTGAGTATGTAAGCTCTACTCGTTGTGTGAGTATGTAAGCTCTACTTGTTGTGTGAGTGTGTAAGCTCAACTCTTTGTATGTGTGTAAGTTCTAATCTTTGTGTGTGTAAGCTCTACACTTTGTATGTGTCTAAGTTGTACTCTTTGTGTGTATGAAAGCTCTACTCGTTGTGTGAGTATGTAGGCTCTACTCGTTGTGTGAGAATGTATGCTCTACTCGTTGTGTGAGTATGTAAGCTCTACTCGGTGTGTGAGTATGTAAGCTCTACTTGTTGTGTGTGTATGTAAGCTCTACTCGTTCTGTGAGAATGTAAGCTCTACTTGTTGTGTGAGTATGTAAGCTCTACTCGTTGTGTGAGTATGTATGCTCTACTCGTTGTGTGAATATGTAAGCTCTACTTGTTGTGTGAGTATGTAAGCTCTACTCGTCGTGTGTGTATGTAAGCTCTACTTGTTGTGTGAGTATGTATACTCTTCTTGTTGTGTGAGTATGTAAGCTCTACTCGTTGTGTGAGTATGTAAGCTCTACTTGTTGTGTATGTATGTAAGCTCTACTCGTTGTGTGAGTATGTATGCTCTAATTGTTGTGTGTGTATGTAAGCTCTACTCGTTGTGTATATATGCTCTACTCGTTGTGTGAGTATGTAAGCTCTACTCGTTGTGTGAGTATGTAAGCTCTTCTTGTTGTGTGTTTATGTAAGCTCTACTCGTTGTGTGAGTATTTAAGCTGTACTTGTTGTGTGAGTATGTATGCTCTACTTGTTATGTGAGTATGAAAGCTCTACTCGTTGTGTGAGTATGTATGCCCTACTCGTTGTGTGAGTATGTAAGCTCTACTCGTTGTGTATGTAAGTTCTACTTGTTGTGTGTGTATGTAAGCTCTACTCGTTGTGTGCGTATGTAAGCTCTACTTGTTGTGTGAGTATGTAACCTCTATTCGTTGTGTATGTAAGCTCTACTTGTTGTGTGATTATGTAAGCTCTACTTGTTGTGTGCGTATGTAAGCTCTACTCGTTGTGTGAGTATGTAAGCTCTACTTGTTGTGTGCGTATGTAAGCTCTACTCGTTGTGCGAGTATGTAAGCTCTACTTGTTGTGTGAGTATGTAAGCTCTACTTGTTGTGCGAGTATGTAAGCTCTACTTATTGTGTGAGTATGTAAGCTCTACACTGTGAACGTTGAGTCTGTAAATGATAAAGGGTCTAATGAATAATTGACGAGGATCACATGGCGAATTCGAAAACTGAAAACTTGAGCATATAGTAGTGGTCTCTGTCAGTCATAGCTGACTGTAGTAGTCTCTGTCAGTCATAGCTGACGGTAGTGGTCTCTGTCAGTCATAGCTGACTGTAGTAGTCTCTGTCAGTCATAGCTGACGGTAGTGGTCTCTGTCAGTCATAGCTGACGGTAGTGGTCTCTGTCAGTCATAGCTGACTGTAGTAGTCTCTGTCAGTCATAGCTGACTGTAGTAGTCTCTGTCAGTCATAGCTGACTGTAGTGGTCTCTGTCAGTCATAGCTGACGGTAGTGGTCTCTGTCAGTCATAGCTGACTGTAGTAGTATATGTCAGTCATAGCTGATTGTAGTAGTCTCTGTCAGTCATACAATCATAGCTGACGGTAGTGGCCTCTGTCAGTCATAGCTGACTGTAATAGTATATGTCAGTCATAGCTGATTGTAGTAGTCTCTGTCAGTCATAGCTGATTGTAGTAGTCTCTGTCAGTCATAGCTGATTGTAGAAGACTCTGTCAGTAATAACTGACTGTATTAATCTCTGCCAGTGATAACAGACTGTAGTAATCTCTGTCAGCCATAGCTGACTGTAGTAGTCTCTGTCAGTCATAGCTAATTGTAGTAGTCTCTGTCAGTTGTAGCTGACTGTAGTTTTCTGCGTCAGTCATAGTTGACTGAATTTTTCAGTGCCTCTAGAAAATGTTTTTTTTTTTCGTTCACCGAATATTCTCTTTTTCTTTACATATGCGTCTTGCCTGAGATGGAGCTTTAGAGTGTGTTTCCAAAGATTGCGGTGGGCAGCTATTTCTTCCATTCTGTAAGGGCTTAAGAGCCAATCTTCATATCTCGTTTACATAAGTCTATAAATCAGAGTTTTTGGCGCCACCTAGTTCAATTGAAATTTGTTATTGATCAGAAATGATATTTTTTTGGTTTCACGCCATCTTTCAAAAGTGTAAGTGGCTAAGCCAGCGTAACCTACGTTGTTTGAGCAGCGTGTAGATGTTCGGGAGGCCTGTGCGAGTGAGGACCTTCGCGTTTGACACTTTGTCCTTCCAGGTGATACAAAGGCTACAATGTTGCACCGCATATGAAAGGCATTTATTTTTCTCACTTGCTGTGCATAAGTCCATGCTACGCTGTATCAGCACATATATATATATGTATGTATGTATGTATGTATGTATGTATGTATGTATGTATGTATGTATGTATGTATGTATGTATGTATGTATGTATGTATGTATGTATGTATGTATGTATGTATGTATGTATGTATAGAGATATAAATGTCCATGCATATATAAATATATATAAATGTGTGTGTGTGCACATGTTTTTGAATTCTTATGTATATTATTCTTTGTTGTTACATGTTAACATTACTTTATCATTGTCTTGTAAATTTTATTGTCTTGTATTGTCTTATCTTATGTTGTCTTTTAACTTGTCACGTTGGAGGCTCTCTAATGTAGACCAGGTGTGTCACACTGATCGCTACAAGTCGGTCTAGCAGCAAGACATCCCGGATATTCCGGCTTTTCTGTCTCTCCTTATCCTTTCAGCTCCCTGTGGAGCATAGGTCTTCAATAAACATTTTCAGCTCCCTGTGGAGCATAGGTCTTCAACAAACACTTTCAGCTGCATGTGAAGCATAGGTCTTCAACAAACACTTTCAGCTTCATATGGAGCATAGGTCTTCAACAAACACTTGTCAAAGCCGTTCTGCTTCTTGCCATTTATTTTAGAATCATTCCATGTCTTCCCTTCATCTCTGCTTCCATCTGTCTCCTCCAAAAATAGTTTAGCCTTCCTCTTTGTCTCTTCACTATGGATTTCATCAAGGGCCTGTTGTGTAATACTCTCAGTTGGCTTCCGCAGTGTGTGTGTGAGCTGACCAGCGCCATCGTCTTAGTTGTATTTCTTTATCCACTGGTATTTGACTGGTACTTTCCCATGGTTCTGAGTTAGTGATTTTGTCCTGCCGTTTCCATCCTTTTATTCTGCGGAAACATCCATTAATGAAGGTCTGTATATTGTAATTCTATATAATGTTATATTCTTTTTCGGTTATTATTTTACTGATTTCTAATGTTAAAGTATGGTTAAATCAATATAAAGAGTAGGATCACTGGCCGGTGTTGCGGAGTTCGTGTTCCGTCCTGAGGTATCACTGTGCAATCATGCAAGAGATCAACGATTTAGTTGGCAACGTTGGAGTTTAATAACAAAGTCCTTTATGTAAATTCAAAAGATGTAGCAAGAAAAGTGCGGGATAAAATGATCTTTTAAAAACAAGGGGTACAGGCATAACAACGTGAAGATGCTGATGATAAGGGAGTAATTTAGGCACAGTAATAAAACCAGACAAAAGATGTACCACAGACATAAAAAAAAAAAAACAGAATAGCGCAGGCCAAAAAGGCATTTCAGAAAATGAAAAAGATCTAGTGCAACAAGTTTGTGTCAATAAAAGTGAGAATGTTGCAAATGGTGTTTATAATTGTTATATATAGTGCTTGGTGACTGTAAATGTTGTTTTGTTTGGTGGACGTGGCAGCATAATTGCTTCTTAGAACTTTGAACATTCCCGTATTATAATCAAATCATTGCGACTCACAGCTTGTCACATTATAATCAAATCATTGCGACTCACAGCTTGTCACATTATAAACAAATCATTGCGACTCACAGCTTGTCCCATTATAAGCAAATCATTGCGACTCACAGCTTGTCCCATTATAATCAAATCATTGCGACTCACAGCTTGTCACATTATAATCAAATGATTGCGACTCACAGCTTGTCACATTATAAGCAAATCATTGCGACCCACAACTTCTCACATAATCAAATCATTGCAACTCACAACTTGTCACATTATAATCAAATAATTGCGACGCACAGTTTGTCACATTATAATCAAATCATTGCGACTCACAACTTCTTACATTATAATCAAATCATTGCGACTCACAGCTTGTCACATTATAAGCAAATCATTGCGACTCACAACTTGTCACATTATAATCAAATCATTGCGACTCACAACTTGTCACATTATAATCAAATGATTGCGACGCACAGCTCGTCACATTATAATCAAATCATTGCGACTCACAACTTGTCACATTATAATCAAATAATTGGGACTCACAGTTTGTCACATTATAATCAAATCATTGCGACTCACAACTTGTCACATTAAAATGAAATCATTGCGACTCACAACTTGTCACATTATAATCAAATCATTGCGACTCACAACTTGTCACATTATAATCAAATCATTGCGACTCACAACTTATCACGTTATGATCAAATCATTGCGACTCACAACTTGTCATATTATGATCAAATAATTGCGACTCACAACTTGTCACATTAAAATCAAATCATTACGACTCACAACTTGTCACATTATAATCAAATCATTGCGACTCACAACTTGTCACATTAAAATCAAATCATTGCGACTCACAACTTGTCACATTATAATCAAATCATTGCGACTCACAACTTATCACGTTATGATCAAATCATTGCGACTCACAACTTATCATATTATGATCAAATAATTGCGACTCACAACTTGTCACATTAAAATCAAATCATTGCGACTCACAACTTGTCACATTATAATCAAATCATTGCGACTCACAACTTGTCACATTAAAATCAAATCATTGCGACTCACAACTTGTCACATTATAATCAAATAATTGCGACTCACAACTTGTCACATTATAATCAAATCATTGCAACTCACAACTTGTCATATTATGATCAAATCATTGCGACTCACAACTTGTCTCATTATAATCAAATAATTGGGACTCACAACTTGTCTCATTATAATCAAATCATTGGGACTCACAACTTGTCACATTATAATCCATACTGCCGATAGATTGTATATCCACTCTCAGACATCCATCCTAGCCCAAACAATAACCTGCACCACCACACCCAATTCCCAAGTATAATCCAACCACTCAAAGACGATGATGATCTCGTCAAAACAGGTATCCGAACCCTGCTGCACAGAGATTGCTTACAAGAGGTAAACGCTACACGGTTCTCCAGACTAACGAAATGGTATGTTTCGTAACTACCCGTAACTCTCTCCGTACATTTCGAAGTACCATCCGTCAATGCCGATTGCGGTCATGTACGTTTAGCCGCACAGAGCGTCACTTTCAATTTAATTGCCGTAAACTGTCATAAAACCATATTCTTTTTATATGTCTTGTATCATCTTGGCATTGGTGAAATATAATTCCTTCTTTAATTATCTAAAAATTCATATATAATATGTTAAGGGTATGATAAATATAAACATATAGATTAATATTTAAAATCATGACAATTTTTTTTCTCTTAAATCTCCACCGCTAAATTGATAATAACCTTCCGTACTGAAAGAGTTAACAATAGAGGCCAGATACTTAGCAGCCCGATCTGGGCCAGATACTGAGCAGCCCGATCTGGGCCAGATACTGAGCAGCCCGATCTGGGCCAGATACTGAGCAGCCCGATCTGGGTCAGATACTGAGCAGCCCGATCTGGGCCAGATACTGAGCAGCCCGATCTGGGCCAGATACTGAGCAGCCCGATCTGGGCCAGATACTGAGCAGCCCGATCTGGGCCAGATACTGAGCAGCCCGATCTGGGCCAGATATTTATTTCGGATGATCTGTTTAGTTCCATGTCGTTTATTCTTCATTAACTGTATGTTAGTTCTTCCACTTTATTGCTAAATGTACTTGTATGAAGTGTATTCCTCTAACATATTTACAAGCTATCATTGACAACTTGTGTGGATACTGGGTCCCTCACGGTGAGGGAAGAAAAGAACAGAGCCACTGTTATCTGTCACGCATGTCGTCAGGAGGTTTTGAATCGTCACCTGTGCATTAGCGTAGGACGTGCACGGAGTGACCTTGTCAACAAAATGTACCGACGCATTTTGGGAAATGTTGTGACAAGTGGTGGAGCGGATATGGGGAATTCCTGACTGCACTGAAACTGGTTCCTTGAAAAGAATATCATTGACAGTTCTTCGTTGACAGTTCTTTTTAAGATTAATAAAGCACGAGTTTTAACATGCTTATTTTATATCACGAATCAGTTAAGGAGGAGCAGATAATCCATAAAAAGAAATGTGGAAACAGTAAATTATGGTTCGTGTAGAAGCACGATAAAGAACTACTGTCTGGAGAGTGGTATGACTCCGTCAGAAGTTGAGTGTTTTCAACGTGCAATTATTTGACTCATTTTGAATGTAACATCTTCATGATGTGCCATATCGGTTGACGTAGGCGATCATATCCCTGTACAGTGCATCTCATCAATTCTGTTGTTGATGTTTAGTGCGCCACGGGATCAGCCTACCTGGTATCTTTTCTCTTTGTAGTCCATTACATCTTTTCCTACGTATTTTGCCAGTTCTAAGTATTCAACATTTCCTCTTTTTTTATTATCTACTCGGAAAATGTTGATTGTTACTTTCTGATGTTTTTTAGAAGCTCTCATTTTGTGTTGGTCACTTTGAGAATTTCCTAGTTGGTCCTTTTAGCTGTCCAGGGAACTCTCAACATTATTCTTAGAAATTCCGTCTCTGAGGCATCTGTCTTTTCGTGTGTTTGTTTGTCCACTGTCCACGACTCGCTTCCATAGCATCTTCATAGAACAGATGAACTCTTGTTTTTCACTTCTATTGATATAGACCTGTTTACAACTAGGAGACAAAATGTGCACTTACCGTGTGTCTAAGAATGTAGTTAGGCCAAACAAATATGTATTATTCTGTTTATGACCTTCACATAGAAATGGTTAATAGTACAATGTTCAACGCCGACAGAAATCGAAGCTAGAACAGAATAATTAGAATTTCAAATGTTACAATTTTGTTTCTAAAATTGCATTAGAAACTTATCGATGCCAACAATGTATCACGGATAATAATTCAAACTGTCACCCTGTCTTTATCACTGAGATCGAGACATGTCAGACCACTGTATCATTTTCTTCACTTATCTCTCTCCCTCTCTCTCTCTCTCTCTCTCTCTCTCATATATATATATTCTGCTTTGTTCGTTCTCGCATAGAAAGAATAAAAGAACAAAATCACGAAATGTCTCATGACATACACAAAATATGCTGTTAATTAAGACACATTTCTTTTCTTAAACTATCGACACATTTTTAGTAGAGTGGTCAGTATTACGCCTGTGACATCTATATTTACCAGAAATATCCAGGTCTCATTTAAGGTTGGGTGCGCCCACATGTCATTGAATGGGATGGAACCCAGCCTTCCATCCAGAGTTCAACAAAGGCTGCTCTACCGTTGCCCCGCACCCTCACATAATCACATCAATTTAATTTTTTTTAAAATGACGGCGTTTTGAGGGCAGCTTTACTTGTGGACATCATTTCGTCATATGATCAATCAAGATAGGCCATGCTGTTACTCTGCTCCTCTCGTGGAGGTGACATCAATGATGGCCATTTTCTGAAGCTTGTATTCGCTCGATAAATCACAATTTTGGTGATTTGTTAAAACACGCTCGATAAATCACAATTTTGGTGATTTGTTAAACACGCTCGATAAATCACAATTTTGGTCACTTGTTACAACACGCTCGATAAATCACAATTTTGGTCACTTGTAACAACACGCTCGATAAATCACAATTTTGGTCACTTGTAACAACACGCTCGATAAATCACAATTTTGGTCACTTGTAACAACACGCTCGATAAATCACAATTTTGGTCACTTGTTACAACACGCTCGATAAATCACAATTTTGGTCACTTGTTACAACACGCTCGATAAATCACAATTTTGGTCACTTGTAACAACACGCTCGATAAATCATAATTTTGGTCACTTACTTCAACACGCTCGATAAATCACAATTTTAGTCGCTTGTAACAACACGCTCGATAAATCACAATTTTGGTCACTTGTAACAACACGCTCGATAAATCACAATTTTGGTCACTTGTTACATCATCATCATCTAGTGCCGTCTCCGCAACGAATGCTGTCTACCATGGAGCGCCATTCTGCTCTGTCTCTTGCTTTGATGGTGCAGGTTGTCATAGGCTGATTTGTCCATCTTTTGATGTTACTAGTCCATGTTAGTCTTGGTCTGCCTCTGCCTCTTTTACCTTGTATTTTCCCCTGCAGGATTACTTTTAGTAGGCTGTTGTGTCTTTTAACATGGCCCAAAAATCGCATTTAACTTGTTTGAATTGTGCTTAGTAGTTCTCTTTTAATTTTTAGTTGTTTTAAGACTTCATCGTTTGTTTTCTTTTCCTGCCATCCAATTCTACATATTCTTCTATATATCCACATTTCAAAGGCATCGATTCTCTGTTCTGTTTTCTTGTCTAATGTCTATGTTTCTGCGCCATATAGGAATATTGAGAAGATGTAACATTCTTAGTTTTAGCCCTGGTGTCATTTGTTTTCATGTTAGTATGTTCTTCATGACATTAAAATTACTATTTGCCATTCCTATTCTTTTGTTTATTTCAGTTGTACATTTTCCATCACTTGGTATGTCCAAGGTAGTTGTAGTTCTGAACTGTGTCCAGGTCTATTCCTTCAATTTTGATATCCACTTGTGGGTTTTGAGTATTTTCTTTGTTTATGATCATAGTTTTAGTCTTTCTGATATTCATATCTAGTCCATATTTTTTGCTTGTCGTGTTTATTTCATTAAGTAAGTGTTGTAGATCTTTAGGATTTTCTGCTAGTAGTACAATATCGCAAAGGTAGGAACAGCTAAAGTACAAAATGTGACTGGGGGGCATGGCCTTGGCGAGACGAATGACAGAGGGGATAGATTGATAGATTGGGCAAAGACACATGAAATGATTATAGGTAACACCTGGTTCAAACAACACCCTAGGCGACTATGGACATGGCAAAGCCCAGACAAAAAAGTTCACAATCAAATTGATTTTATACTGGTACAGAGAAGATTCAGGAATGGGCCAACATCGGTTAAAACAAGGCCAGGAGCAGATTGTAATAGTGACCATGTACCCGTAGTTGGAAAGATAAGAATAAAACTGCGATAGGCACAGAAATCACCAAGAAATATAAAATTAGAACTAGATATGCTAAGAGTAGATAAACAGATGAGTGATAAGTACAGCATGATAGTACAAAATAGATATAATGCTATTGAGAAAATACAGGACATCCAGGAGCAGTGGGAAATGCTCAAACAATCGATTCAGCAAACATCAAAAGAAGTAATACCAGTGACTAAAAGAATCAACAAAAAGAAATGGATGACAGAAGAAATATTACAACTAATGGACGAAAGAAGAAAACATAAGAAAGAAGAACGAGCATACAAAATATTGCACAAAGAGATCCAAAACAAGTGCAGAGAAGCAAAGGAAGGATGGTTAAAACAGAAATGTGAAGAAATGGAAAAACAACAAAAGAAAGACCCAAAATTTATGCACAATCAGTTAAATGAATTAACAGGAAGAAAAGAAGTCAAAGTTTCAGAATGTGTGAAATCAAAGGAAGGAAATATAATAATGGGACAGGAGAAGACAATAGAAAGATGGACAGAATATATCAGTCAACTCTATGATGATGAAAGACCAGAATTAAACAATTCAAATGAAGACACAGGACCACCAATAATGCAGAGTGAAGTGGAGGATGCAATTCAACACATGAAAAGAGGCAAAGCTCCAGGTCCTGACAATATAACAATCGAAGAGATAAATGCATTAGGAGAGTTGGGAGTACAAGTCATAACAAAATTACTCAATGACATATATAACACTGGACGTATACCCGAAGATCTACTAAAATCTATCTTTGTAGCCATACCAAAGAAGTCAGGCGCCACTGATTGTGAAGACCGTCGCACCATTAGTCTCATGAGCCATATGACTAAAATATTACTAAGAATAATTATGAGACGTGTAAGGAACAAAATAAAACAAAAATAAGTGAGGAACAATGTGGATTTGTGGAAGGAAAGGGCACCAATAATGCAATATACATCTAAGGACATTAATAGAAAGATCTATAGAGGTAAAGAAAGATCTATATATGTGCTTTATAGACTACACAAAAGCATTTGACAAAGTAAAGCATGTGGAAATAATAAATATGCTGGAGAAATTAAACATTGATGGCAAGGATCTGCGAATCATAAAAAAACATGTACTGGCAACAAACAGCAGCTATACGAATTAACAACCAAACAGGACAATTCCAATATATAAAACAAGGAGTCAGACAAGGCTGTGTTCTGTCACCGGATTTGTTTTCACTTTACAGTGAATATATTATGAGATCAATAGAAGACAAAAAAGGAATTGAAGTCAACGGTCACAACATAAATAATTTGCGATATGCGGATGACACAGTCTTAATAGCAGAGACAGAGAACGAACTACAAGAAATGATAGACATAATAGTAAAAGAAAACAACAAGAAAGGTCTCAGTCTGAATAGTAAGAAAACAGAAGTAATGGTTATATCGAAGAAATAATCATCACCATCATGTAGCATAAAAATAAACGAGACAAACCTGAAACAAGTACAACGTTTCAAATACTTGGGCACAATAATTACATCAGATGGGAGATGCACCACAGAAATTAAAAGCAGAATAGCTCAGGCCAAAATAGCATTTCAGAAAATGAAAAATATCTTATGCAACAAATCTATGTCAATAAAAATGAGAAAGAGAGTTCATCGGTGCTATATAGAACAAATTCTGACCTATGGAAGCGAATCATGGACAGTAGACAAACAAATGAAAAGACGATTAGAGGCCACAGAGATGGGACTTCTCAGAAGAATGTTGAAAGTTCTCTGGACAGATAAAAAGACCAATGAGGAAGTTCTCAAAGAGGCCAACACAAAAAGGGAGCTCTTAAAAAACATCAGAAAGAAGCAATCAACATTTTTCGGGCACATCATGAGAAGAGGAAAGTTGGAATACTTGGTTACAACTGGCAAAATAAAAGGAAAGAGAGATCGCGGACGACAAAGAGAGAAAATACTGGATGGCTTGGTGTCATGGCATGGAAAACAGTCAACAACAGAACTGATAAGATGCACTGTAGATAGAAGATTGTGGAGGGACATGATCGCCTACGCCAACCGGCAGGCTGACTTAAAACAAACACTTTCAACTCCCTGTGGAGAATAGGTCTTCAACAAACACTTTCAACTCCCTGTGGAGAATAGGTCTTCAACAAACACTTTCAATTCCCTGTGGAGAATAGGTCTTCAACAAACACTTTCAACTCCCTGTGGAGAATAGGTCTTCAACGAGCACTTTCAACTCCCTGTGGAGAATAGGTCTTCAACAAACACTTTCAACTCCCTGTGGAGAATAGGTCTTCAACAAACACTTTCAACTCACTGTGGAGCATAGGTCTTCAACAAACACTTTTAACTCCCTGTGGAGCATAGGTCTTCAACAAACACTTTAAACTCCCTGTGGAGCATAGGTCTTCAACAAACACTTTAAACTCCCTGTGGAGCATAGGTCTTCAACAAACACTTTAAACTCCCTGTGGAGCATAGGTCTTCAACAAACACTTTAAACTCCCTGTGGAGCATAGGTCTTCAACAAACACTTTAAACTCCCTGTGGAGCATAGGTCTTCAACAAACACTTTAAACTCCCTGTGGAGCATAGGTCTTCAACAAACACTTTAAACTCCCTGTGGAGCATAGGTCTTCAACAAACACTTTGCAAGTCGTTCTGCTTTTTGTCAATCTTTTATTACCATTCCTTATCTTCCCAATCCTCTTCATCTTTGCTTTCCTCTGTCTTCTCCAAGCATATTTTGGTCTTCCTCTTTGTCTCTTTACCTGGGGATTCCAATAAAGGGCTTGTCGTGTAATACTTTCAGATGCTTTCCACAGTGTGTGTACTATCCATCGTCACTGCCTTCGTCTAGGATTTTATTCAAGAGAAATTGTTGTTGCAGAATTGTAGTGGCAACTAGTTGTTGAAACATAATATTGAGCAGCAGCTGCTTACATTTAACGTTCATTAACAGCGGGCGACGAATAAGAGTAGTTGTAGGAGAAGACGTCCAGAAAAAAAACTTCCAGAAGAAAAACTTCCAGAAGAAAAACTTCCAGAAGAAAAACGTCCAGAAGAAAAACTTCCAGAAGAAAAACGTCCAGAAGAAAAACGTCCAGAAGAAAAACATCCAAAAGAAAAACGTCCAGAAGAAAAACTTCCAGAAGTAAAACTTCCAGAAGAAAAACATCCAAAAGAAAAACGTCCAGAAGAAAAACTTCCAGAAGAAAAACTTCCAGAAGAAAAACGTCCAGAAGAAAAACGTCCAGAAGAAAAACATCCAAAAGAAAAACGTCCAGAAGAAAAACTTCCAGAAAAAAAACTTCCAGAAGAAAAACGTCCAGAAGAAAAACTTCCAGAAGAAAAACGTCCAGAAGAAAAACTTCCAGAAGAAAAACGTCCAGAAGAAAAACTTCCAGAAGAAAAACGTCCAGAAGAAAAACGTCCAGAAGAAAAACTTCCAGAAGAAAAACGTCCAGAAGAAAAACGTCCAGAAGAAAAACTTCCAGAAGAAAAACGTCCAGAAGAAAAACTTCCAGAAGAAAAACGTCCAGAAGAAAAACGTCCAGAAGAAAAACTTCCAGAAGAAAAACGTCCAGAAGAAAAACGTCCAGAAGAAAAACTTCCAGATGAAAAACGTCCAGAAGAAAAACATCCAGAAGAAAAACGTCCAGAAGAAAAACTTCCAGAAGAAAAACGTCCACAAGAAAAACTTCCAGAAGAAAAACGTCCAGAAGAAAAACGTCCAGAAGAAAAACGTCCAGAAGAAAAACGTCCAGAAGAAAAACGCCCAGAAGTAAAAAAAACGTCCAGAAGAAAAACGTCCAGAAGAAAAACGTCCAGAAGAAAAACGTCCAGAAGAAAAACGCCCAGAAGTAAAAAACGTCCAGAAGAAAAACGTCCAGAAGAAAAACGTCAAGAACACTACTTTTTTTCTAATGCTTCAGGAGTTAAACAAAATGGGTACATGTGGGGCGCTGTACTATGTGCTGATGTTTCCAGAATTGCGGCAACTTGGATTATTATTGGATGCTCTACTATGTTCTGATTTTTCATGAATTAGGACAAAGTGAATTTATGTGGAGCTCTCTACTGTGTTATGATTTGTCATGAATTAGGACAACGTGAATTTATGTGGAGCTCTCTACTGTGTTATGATTTGTCATGAACTAGGACGAATTGAATATATGTGTTGGTCGTTTTACCATCTTCTGATTTTTCGAAATTAAGGACAAAATGAGTTTATATGGGACGCCCTCATATATTGTGATGCAGTTAGTAGTAGGTGTGGCTGTTTACCCACTCTAAAAATGCACGGACATGCACCGAAAGACAATCGATTTGGCACCGATACTGCACGAAACTTGCACCAAAAAAAAAAAAAAAAAAAAAAAAAATTTTTCGAATTCGCTATTTTTTCGAACTTCATTATTTTTTTTTGGGGGGGGGGGAATTTTTTATTTTTATTTTTTTTGGTTCGTCAGTTTGTCGAAACGGTCTACTGTGTCTGAGAGATTAACTCAGGTAAATTCAAAAGATCGTGTGCTAATCCGCTTCTCGCGGTGTGGCGTGATATGCTCTCGCTGTGTGTTAGAGGAAAATATTTGTGAAAGAGTATTTTAAAAGAGTATATTTGTGAAAGTAAAAATTCAGAATTATTTAAAAAATATGTATTTGTGAAAGTAAAAAACTCAGAATTATTAAAAATAAAAATAAAAATAAATAAAAATAAAAAAAATAGTCTCCCATCAGGATTCGAACACGGGACTGCGTGACAGGCCAGGCACTTACCACACGGTCCACTTCGTCACTTTGTCGAACGGTCTACTGTATCTGAGAGATTAACTCAGGTAAATTCAAAAGAGACTCGGTGCTAATCGGCTTCTCGCGGTGTGGCGTGATATGCTCTCGCTGTGTGTTAGAGGAAAATATTTGTGAAAGAGTATTTTAAAAGAGTATATTTGTTAAAGTAAAAATTCAGAATTATTTAAAAAATATGTATTTGTGAAAGTAATAAACTCAGAATTATTAAAATAAAAATAAATAAAAATAAAAAAATAGACTCCCATCAGGATTCGAACACGGGTCTACTACGTGACAGGAGGCGACATGTAAAAAAAAATGCTGACAAGCAATGACGTTGAAGGTTAGTTTGTCGAAACGGTCTACTGTGTCTGAGAGATTAACTCAGGTAAATTCAAAAGATCGCGGTGTCAAACAGTCCGGCTCAGGATATTTCCGTTAACCAACTCAGGTAAAACCCCGATTGAAAAGAAAACGGACTTATGTTAAAAATAATATTGGTTATTGGTTATGGAAGGCCTCGGCATCACAGCAAACGAATTAAAATCCATAATTGCTCAACCGCCCGTGCCAGTGGAATCATCCGAATTACAAACTCATCTCCCAAACAAAGAAAGGTAACTGTAGTCCCCATCGTAGCAGTCTCAGCACACGCCAAAAGACATAAGGCGAAACTGCGCAGAAAGTGAACACAGCCAACTGTTCCCTGTCATACGATATCATCATTCATCGTAAACAAGCGGGATATCGAAGCAGATCAAAACGGATGAGACACACAGCTCACGGTGTGCACATAGCACTTAACTCAGTAGCTCCTGCAACAAGCCGGACTTGGAATATGAGGAAACTGCAAGAAGGAACACTTTTCAGACATAGCCTTCAATGGTACCTGCCGCCTATCCACCATATACCATGGGAGTTCACGTCCTCCCGAAATTGATGATCGTCATAGCACTTGATGATGTTAGGCCGTCATTGATGACTCCAATTCCAAACACATAGACACACAGTGGTGGTAAGTTATCATTTCCAATCCAACAGAAGCCACATGACCTGTAGTTAGTAAAACCACAGAGAGAATATGATTTTGTGACCTTCACTGATTCACTCTTAGATGTGAATGTGTAGTTTACACAAGAGGAGAAGTTTTCAACTACAGTGATTCCATTTAACGCAATCCTGGGATAGCAAGGCAAGTCTCCTTTATAGCAGCAGAACTTGATGTTCTCCGCTCCCTTCTTGTAGCTGCTGCCACACGATTCTGATGTCTCATTAACTTGGACATCATTCAAGAACTATGTCAGATTAACATTCCATAGATATGGCTCTGCTGATGAAGTGCTTGGTGCAACAGTTGTATCAATCATACTGGAGGCTCCTGGTCTGTGGTCATTAATATCACAGACGGCACATGGTGTTGTTATATTCAGTATTTCTTTCTGGGGTGTAAATATGTGGCACACACATGGAGAGTGGTTTGTGGTCACAGTAATCCCATTAAAGGCAATTCTAGGGTAGCATGGCATAGCTGTTTCAGAACAGCACAATCCTGTGATGTTTTCTGTGTTCGCTATAAAGCTGCTGCTGCTACACAATCCTGACCAATTATAGGTGTGGACATTATTCACTTGCAATGACAAAACTGCTTTGTTTACATCATAAACCTCTGGAAGCGAATCTAATAGTACAATTTATTCTTCCATCAGGGATACCTGCATTGAGTCCCCAAAAAAAGGTCTTTGGTTAAAAAGCACATATGCGTTTTAGTTAAACACACAATGAGCCCACTTCGTAGATTCAAAATGATCCTTGCCAATGCCATCGGTTTGCACAAGTTAGGTCCTTAGCTACCAACGTCAAAAATGTCTGAAACGAAGCCATCCAATTAACGACTTTATCTACAGCGAAGGTTAACGAACTGTGAACAAACATTTATGTTCAAACCCTTGAAAACATTTTCAAAAATCTGCCAACTCGCAGTTGTCGCAATAACATTTATCGTGTTGTTCAATGTAAACATTGCTTGGTCCATAGCTCGAATATAAATGTTAAAAATAATAAAATATAATGATGAAAAATCAATATTTTAAAAAACTTAAAATGAAGGGAAATTTAAAATTATAGGCGATCTCGTAACTGATTGGGTCGCGGATCTCGCACTACATTTTTTTTTTTTTTAGTGCCACCCTCAACACCAGCATCAACCCTTCATGTCCTATCATCATCATCATACCACACAAAGTTTCAAACCGATTATTATTCGACAGCGGTCGGCATGTGAGAAGGGCGGATATTAGGCGACAGGAGGCGACATGTAAAAAAAAAATGCTGACAAGCAATGACGTTGAAAGGGTATTGTTAGGAATATCGCGGGCGGGAACGAGTTGGTTGACACAGGTGTGTTATTGTAGTATCGCTAACATCATGTGCCAGGATAGCGGTTCTTGGGGAAAGATTATTGGTCGTGTGTGTTATCGCTACCAACATCAGCATGTGTCGTGTAGTAAGGTGTGCTAATATTAAATAGTGACGCTCGCTCTCTCACATTCATGGTAAACCAAAACAAAATTATATATTTCACAACGTTATTATATATATATATATATATATATATATATATATATATATATATATATATATTACTGTCCGGTTGCTGATAATTTTAACCGTCTGGGTTTCCTACACAACCGCCCTCCATTTTGACAAAACCTTGATCAAAGCTGGAATAGGTAATCGGTGACTTTGCTGAAACATCCTGGGCATCCATACTGGCTGCCGGAGCTGTCGTCTGATTAACAAGAGTGAGGTCCCCTTGGTTAACAAAAAGGGCGTGTAGTTGATCTGGTTAACAACAGGCGGCGTGTAGTTGAGGTTAGCATAAGCGTTTTCGAGACTGCCTTAACGCCATCTTTAGACAATGGAACTACCCCCTCGGCCTTCATGTCCTATCATCATCATGTGCCACCCTCAACACCATCATCCCTTCATGTCCTATCATCATCATGTGCCACCCTCAACAACAGCATCATCCCTTCATGGCCTATCATCATCATGTGCCACCCTCAACACCATCATCAGCCCTTCAGGTCCTATCATCAAACCACACAAAGTATCAACCAGCGAAATTCTCTCTCTCTCTCTCTCTCTCTCTCTCTCTCTGTCTCTCTCACATTCATGGTAAACCAAAACAAAATAAATCACTAAGATTTTACCACCATAACACACAAATTTATGGTCATATTAAAAAAAGTCGACCTTAAAAACATACAAATCTACTTCCATACTCATAAAAGTTAGACACATCAAACAGATAATTACTTCCAAACTCCAAAAAGTTAGACCAAATCACGCCTCGATCGTTCTTTAACATTGCCTCCAGCGTTCTCTAACATTGCCTCGATCGTTCTTTAACATTGCCTCCAGCGTTCTCTAACATTTCCTCGATCGTTCTTTAACATTACCTCGAGCGTTCTCTAACATTGCCTCGATCGTTCTTTAACATTGCCTCCAGCGTTCTCTAACATTCCCTTGCTCGTTCTCTAACATTTTCATTAGTTGGAGTCTTTGTGTTGCCTTCTTAGTGAGATTCTCTACGTGTTTCTTCAGGCTCAATTATCAGTCTAGTTGTATTCCTAAAAATCTACTTCCATACTGATACTAGTTAGACACATCGATCAGATAGTTACATCCAAATCGCAAACATTTTACCCCAGAACACAAAAATTTAGGGTCATACTCAAAAAGTTGACCTATAAATCCCAAAAAGCTACTCACATAGTCATACTAGTTAGACACAACGAGCAGGAAGTTATATTCAAGGTCCAAAATGTTGGACCAAATCACAACGAAAACGAACCACAACCCCACGAACCACGAACCATCAACTCACGAACCACGAACCACAACCCCACGAACCATGGACTTAACGAACCATCAACTCACGAACCACGAACCACAACCCCACGAACCACGAACCATCAACTCGCGAACCACGAACCACAACCCCACGAACCATGGACTTAACGAACCATCAACTCACGAACCACGAACCACAACCCCACGAACCACGAACCATCAACTCACGAACCACGAACCACAACCTCACGAACCATGGACTTAACGAACCATCAACTCACGAACCACGAACCACAACCCCACGAAACCATCAACTCACGAACCACAACCCCACGAACCATGGACTTAACGAACCATCAACTCACGAACCACAACCCCACGAACCATGGACTTAACGAACCATCAACTCACGAACCACGACCCCACGAACTCACGAACCACAGACTTAACGAACCACAACCCTACGAACCCTGGACTTAACAAAGACAGCGTCGAGGAGAGATATAATTTGCGGTCTCTTGCTCTTCTGTTCGCCTCTGCTGCTGGTATGTTTCCTAGCGCTTCTAATTGTACATCGACCCATCCTTTTTCATGGTCGACAGTTGGGTCTGGTGTTCTCACAACATTTTGCTGAAGGCTCGTTGTGTCACCTAGCCAAACTATTTTATCTGTTGTTTCCTTATATATTCTATGATGGGGGCTATTCCTAGCTTTCTTCTCAGTTCTTCATTTCTGAGCTTATCTCTCAGACTGTTTCATGTCATTCGTCTAACACATTTCATCTCTGAGATCACAAAAATGTTGGGCATACTCAAAAAGTCGACCTCAAAACCATAAAAAGCTACTCCCACATTCATCTAAAAGTTACTCTGGTTCGTGAGTTCGTGGGGTCGTGGTTCGTGAGTTGATGGTTCGTTAAGTCCATGGTTCGTGGGGTTGTGGTTCGTGAGTTGATGGTTCGTTAAGTCCATGGTTCGTGGGGTTGTGGTTCGTGGTTCGTGAGTTGATGGTTCGTGGTTCGTGGGTTGTGGTTCGTGGTTCGTGAGTTGATGGTTCGTTAAGTCCATGGTTCGTGGGGTTGTGGTTCGTGGTTCGTGAGTTGATGGTTCGTGGTTCGTGGGGTTGTGGTTCGTGGTTCGTTAGTTGATGGTTCGTTAAGTCCATGGTTCGTGGGGTTGTGGTTCGTGGTTCGTGAGTTGATGGTTCGTGGTTCGTGGGGTTGTGGTTCGTGGTTCGTGAGTTGATGGTTCGTTAAGTCCATGGTTCGTGGGGTTGTGGTTCGTGGTTCGTGAGTTGATGGTTCGTGGTTCGTGGGGTTGTGGTTCGTGGTTCGTTGTGATTTGGTCCAACATTTTGGACCTTGAATATAACTTCCTGCTCGTTGTGTCTAACTAGTATGACTATGTGAGTAGCTTTTTGGGATTTTTAGGTCGACTTTTTGAGTATGACCCTAAATTTTTGTGTTCTGGGGTAAAATGTTTGCGATTTGGATGTAACTATCTGATCGATGTGTCTAACTAGTATCAGTATGGAAGTAGATTTTTAGGAATACAACTAGACTGACAATTGAGCCTGAAGAAACACGTAGAGAATCTCACTAAGAAGGCAACACAAAGACTCCAACTAATGAAAATGTTAGAGAACGAGCAAGGGAATGTTAGAGAACGCTGGAGGCAATGTTAAAGAACGATCGAGGCAATGTTAGAGAACGCTCGAGGTAATGTTAAAGAACGATCGAGGCAGTGTTAGAGAACGCT
This sequence comes from Megaustenia siamemsis, assembly GCA_032433765.1. Taxonomy (NCBI): domain Eukaryota; kingdom Metazoa; phylum Mollusca; class Gastropoda; order Stylommatophora; family Ariophantidae; genus Megaustenia; species Megaustenia siamemsis. The sequence continues at coordinate 149,736,879 of JAVIAB010000051.1, read as the reverse complement.
GGAGGCAATGTTAAAGAACGATCGAGGCGTGATTTGGTCTAACTTTTTGGAGTTTGGAAGTAATTATCTGTTTGATGTGTCTAACTTTTATGAGTATGGGAGTAGATTTGTATGTTTTTAAGGTCGACTTTTTTTAATATGACCCTAAATTTGTGTGTTATGGTGGTAAAATCATAGTGATTTATTTTGTTTTGGTTTACCATGAATGTGAGAGAGACAAAGAGAGAGAGAGAGAGAGAGAGAGAGAGAGAGAATTTCGCTGTTTGATACTTTGTGTGGTTTGATGATAGGACCTGAAGGGCTGATGATGGTGTTGAGGGTGGCACATGATGATGATAGGCCATGAAGGGATGATGCTGTTGTTGAGGGTGGCACATGATGATGATAGGACATGAAGGGATGATGGTGTTGAGGGTGGCACATGATGATGATAGGCCATGAAGGGATGATGGTGTTGAGGGTGGCACATGATGATGATAGGACATGAAGGCCGAGGGGGTAGTTCCATTGTCTAAAGATGGCGTTAAGGCAGTCTCGAAAACGCGTATGCTAACCTCAACTACACGCCGCCTGTTGTTAACCAGATCAACTACACGCCCTTTTTTGTTAACCAAGGGGACCTCACTCTTGTTAATCAGACGACAGCTCCGGCAGCCAGTATGGATGCCCAGGATGTTTCAGCAAAGTCACCGATTACCTATTCCAGCTTTGATCAAGGTTTTGTCAAAATGGAGGGCGGTTGTGTAGGAAACCCAGACGGTTAAAATTATCAGCAACCGGACAGTAATATATATATGATGTATTAATAACGTTGTGAAATATATAATTTTGTTTTGGGTTACCTTGAATGTGAGAGAGCGAGCGTCACTATTTAATATTAGCACACCTTACTACACGACACATGCTGATGTTGGTAGCGATAACACACACGACCAATAATCTTTCCTCAAGAACCGCTATCCTGGCACATGATGTTAGCGATACTACAATAACACACCTGTGTCAACCAACTCGTTCCCGCCCGCGATTTTCCTAACAATACCCCTTCAACGTCATTGCTTGTCAGCATTTTTTTTTTACATGTCGCCTCCTGTCGCCTAATATCCGCCCTTCTCACATGCCGACCGCTGTCGAATAATAATCGGTTTGAAACTTTATTTGGTATGATGATGATGATAGGACATGAAGGGTTGATGCTGGTGTTGAGGGTGGCACTAAAAAAAAAAAAATGTAGTGCGAGATCCGCGACCCGATCAGTTACGAGATCGCCTATAATTTTAAATTTCCCTTCATTTTAAGTTTTTTAAAATATTGATTTTTCATCATTATATTTTATTATTTTTAACATAAGTCCGTTTTCTTTTCAATCGGGGTTTTACCTGAGTTGGTTAACGGAAATATCCTGAGCCGGACTGTTTGACGCCGCGATCTTTTGAATTTACCTGAGTTAATCTCTCAGACACAGTAGACCGTTTCGACAAACTAACCTTCAACGTCATTACTTGTCAGCATTTTTTTTTACATGTCGCCTCCTGTCACGTAGTAGACCCGTGTTCGAATCCTGATGGGAGTCTATTTTTTATTTTTATTTATTTTTATTTTTATTTTTAATAATTCTGAGTTTTTTACTTTCACAATACATATTTTTTAAATAATTCTGAATTTTTACTTTAACAAATATACTCTTTTAAAATACTCTTTCACAAATATTTTCCTCTAACACACAGCGAGAGCATATCACGCCACACCGCGAGAAGCCGATTAGCACCGAGTCTCTTTTGAATTTACCTGAGTTAATCTCTCAGTACAGTAGACCGTTCGACAAAGTGACGAAGTGGACCGTGTGGTAAGTGCCTGGCCTGTCACGCAGTCCCGTGTTCGAATCCTGATGGGAGACTATTTTTTTTTTTATTTATTTTTATTTTTATTTTTAATAATTCTGAGTTTTTTACTTTCACAAATACATATTTTTTAAAATAATTCTGAATTTTTACTTTCACAAATATACTCTTTTAAAATACTCTTTCACAAATATTTTCCTCTAACACACAGCGAGAGCATATCACGCCCCACCGCGAGAAGCCGATTAGCACACGATCTTTTGAATTTACCTGAGTTAATCTCTCAGACACAGTAGACCGTTTCGACAAACTGACGAACCAAAAAAAATAATAAAAAAAAATTTCCCCCCTAAAAATAATGAAGTTCGAAAAAATAGCGAATTCGAAAATTTTTTTTTTTTTTTTTTTTTTTTTTGGTGCAAGTTTCGTGCAGTATCGGTGCCAAATCTATTGTCTTTCGGTGCATGTCCGTGCACTTTTAGAGTGGGTAAACAGCCACACCTACTACTGCAGTTCCATACAAACTATGCCTATTGCTTTGATCTTTTAAAAAAAAATTTTTTTTTGCATTGCTCGGAGTATGGTGAAGTGACTATTTATAGAAATATTGTTTATGTAAAACTTTCTCGTACTTTCTAACTTCTTTGGTTTGCGAGAATTGAGAAAAAGAGGGGGTGGGAAGTGGTTGTGAGTTGGAGAAGTCGGAAACGATATTACACCTCTATTTGCAGATAGTAAAAAAGTAAAGTAAATTAAAGTAAAGTAAATCAAGTAAAGTAAAGTAAAGTAAATTAAAGTAAAGTAAAGTAAGTACCCACGCCAAGTGGCGTATAGGGAATATGGTGTTAGTGACCATAAATTTTCCAGACATTCGGCACATGATTTTTGGGGTAATGTGGTCGGTATTACGCCCGTGCCGCTTTACTTTCCCAGAAAAAATTCCGGTACCCAATAAAGGCTGGGTGAACCGGAAGTCGTCGATTAGGATCGAAACATACCTCTTGTCCTTTGTAGCGCAGTTCACTAATCACTGAGCTATCGCGGCTTCATAGTAAACTAGCACAAAATAAACATTAGACTAGGTTGCAAAAGGCAAAGTAAAAGGGAAATCGTGATAGTGGAAGACGAAGAGATGACAGTATATAGCATAGTATCACGACACAGTAAACAATGAACAACAAACAGAACTGATACGATACACTGTGGACAAAGAATTGTGAAAGGACATGGCCGCTTATGCAAATTGGTATGGCACATGATGATGAAAATCAGGGTGTACAAAAAAAAAATAAAATAAAAAAAAAAAATAATAAAGTAAGGAGCTGCTGATGAAAAGACCAGCATCCGGTGCCAAGTTGTCAGCTCTAATGGTTTACTGTCACAGTCGCTAAATGCTGTAACAAATTTAATCTCCGGAGCGGAAGTCACGAGACATATCGCTAAAACTGTGATCAAAGGTAGGACTAGAGGATCCACTCCTAGCTGGGCGACGATCAATAACATTAGTAAAGAGTGGTCTCCCATACTCATGGTCTTGTCGAGGACACACAACAGATTAAAAGTAAGAAAAAAACTACAAGACTCAATTTCAAAGCAAGAACTCGTATTAACTCACAAGCAGTAGAGAACCCCAAATTTAACTCACAAGCAGTAGAGAACCTCAAATTTAACTCACATACAAGGCAATAAACTCACATAAAAAACCAGAACTCATATTAAACTCACATACAAAGCCAGAACTCATATTTAACTCACATACAAAGCCAAACTCATATTTAACTCACATACAAAGCCAGAACTCATATTTAACTCACATACAAAGCCAGAGTTCACATTTAAATCACATACAAAGCCAGAACTCATATTTAACTCACATACAAAGCAAGAACTCACATTTAACTGACATACAAAGCCAGAGCTCACATTTAACTGACATACAAAACAAGAACTCACATTTAACTCACATACAAAGCAAGAACTCGTATTTAACTCACATATAGAACAAGAACTGACATTAACAACTATACGTGTCGCTATTTGTTGTAGGGTCATTAGGTTCAAACTCTGCAAAGTTGGGGAAAGAAAGAGGAAAGAGCCATCAGGAAATAAAATTGGCACTGTATAGACCACACCATTTTGCGCTCTAAATCAGGCTGTTGCCCACCTGTGTGATATCAGCTCTTCTATACTTTTGTGAAACATGGACTCTTACAACAGAGGTACAGAAGAAAAAAACAAGCTATGGCGATGAAATGTTATTTCAGATATTTGGCATCTCTTGCTTAGATTGTATCATTAGAGTTCGTAAAAGTATACAACAAGCAATCGAAATACATGATGATAATGTAACTATTGTGAAGAAATAGAAAATGAAATGGTTTGGCCGAATATCTCGATCGACTGGACCGGCCTAGCAAAGACCAACCTGGAATCAATTGTGAAGAGTCACAAAGGAAGACTACAGATTGAAATACATGGAGACAGATGACGAAGTATGTCATCAGTGTCTCAACTACCACCAGAGTTTTGGAATGGTGAAGAAGAGTCAGAATCATATTCCGTACTGTTTGGCGCAGACGATCATGTCTTTCCTCAATTCTCTATCCACAGCACATCGTATCAATTCTGTTGTTGACTGTTTTCAGTACCAGAACACCAAGTTATCCAGTATCTTCTCTCTTTGTCGTCCGAGATCTCCATTTCTCTCTATTTTGCCAGTTGTAACCAAATATTCCAACTTTCCTCATCACAAGATGTGCCCGTACAATGTCGATTTTTTTCTGATGTTTCTGGGGATCTAGAAGCTCCCTTTTTGTGTTGGCTTCTTTGAAGAACAATAGAGCTTGTCATTTAGTTTGTGTACTCAGATATGTGGGCGTCGATGCCAATAATCAACTCAGAGATGTGGGCGTCGATGCCAATAATCAACTCAGAGATGTGGGCGTCGATGCCAATAATCAACTCAGAGATGTGGGCGTCGATGCCAAAAATCAACTCAGAGATGTGGGCGTCAATGCCAATAATCAACTCAGAGATGAAGACATCGATTCCAAAAATCAACTCAGAGATGTGGGCGTCGATGCAAAAAATCAACTCAGAGATGTGGGCGTCAATGCCAAAAATCAACTCAGAGATGTGGGGGTCGATGCCAAAAATCAACTCAGAGATGTGGGAGTCGAAGCCAAAAATCAACTCAGAGATGTGGGGGTCGATGCCAATAATCAACTCAGATGTGGGAGTCGATGTCAATAATCAACTCAGAGATGTGGGAGTCGATGCCAATAATCAACTCAGAAATGTGGGCGTCGATGCCAATAATCAACTGAGAGATGTGGGCGTCGATGCCAATAATCAACTCAGAGATGTGGGAGTCGATGCCAATAATCAACTCAGAGATGTGGGCGTCGATGCCAATAATCAACTCAGAGATGTGGGCGTCGATGCCAATAATCAACTCAGAGATGTGGGAGTCGATGCCAATAATCAACTCAGAGATGTGGGCGTCGGTGCCAATAATCAACTCAGAGATGTGGGCGTCGATGCCAATAATCAACTCAGAGATGTGGACGTCGATTCCAAAGATCAACTCAGAGATGTAGGCGTTGATGCCAAAAATCAACTCAGAGATGTGGACGTCGATTCCAAAAATCAACTCAGAGATGAAGACGTCGATTCCAAAGATCAACTCAGAGATGTGGGCGTCGATGCCAAAATTCAACTCAGAGATGTCGGAGTCGATGCCAAAAATCAACTTAGAGATCTGGGCGTCGATTGCAAAAATCAACTCAGAGATGTGGGCGTCGATGCCAAAAATCAACTCAGAGATGTGGGCGTCGACGCCAAAAATCAACTCAGAGATGTGGGGGTCGATGCCAAACATCAACTCAGAGATGTCGGTGTCGATGCCAAAAATCAACTCAGAGATATGGGAGTCGATGCCAAAAATCAACTCAGAGATGTGGGAGTCGATGCCAAAAATCAACTCAGAGATGTGGAGTCGATGCCAAAAATCAACTCAGAGATGTGGGAGTCGATGCCAAAAATCAACTCAGAGATGTGGGAGTCGATGCCAAAAATCAACTCAGAGATGTGGGCGTCGATGCCAAAAATCAACTCAGAGATGTGGGAGTCGATGCCAAAAATCAACTCAGAGATGTCGGTGTCAATGCCAAAAAACAACTCAGAGATGTGGGCGTCAATGCCAAAAAACAACTGAGATATGTAGACGTTGACCTCAAGAACCATTTATTCCATGTCAACGAGGAAGTGTGTCAAAAATGTCATCTATAGCACATTATCTCTTTGACTGATATAGATTGGATGATGAGACTAACTACGTTATCAGAAAAATATTATGGAAAATGTTCTCGATTTTTTTTCTAAGTATTTATTAGAATACTATCCTTTGTCCTGTTCAATGCTGACGAGAACTCAGTTTTATCTGTTTAAGATCTCGTGATGTGTTGCATTTCATTCATTATGAGATGTTTAAGACAATCTAAGACACATTTGTGCAGGAAAAATGCATAATGAACAAGCTAGAAAGATGGCATCATGAATGTATGGATCGGTGTCTGTGACCTATGAATGAAAGGCCACGGTTCAAGACAGCACCAGGGTTTAAAATGTCCATCGACTCATAATTGACAGTTCTTGCCAGGCTCAGTAAATTACAGTTGATTGAGATCCTAATTTACCTCATCGAAATGTTCTGAACTGGCGAAAGGAGTGGTAATCGAGAAAGGATGGCAACTCGGTATGAAAAATGATTTGCAGAAGTCGGATGTTTAGGGTCGAAAGTTTTAGACATCGCAGATTGATGTAAACAATAGTACAGCTCGTATAGAAAATTTAGCGTTGTCTTTAATGTGGTCAATGGAAAGCTTGAGTCACCTCTTGTAGGGAGCATTGGAAACATAAGTTCGAAGGTGCTTGTTCAGGGGAGATAAATACGTGCAGTGTGCGATGGTGAGGAAAGGAAATGTAAATGAAAGGAAAAAGTGATGACTAATGTCTGAGAGAGAGAGATAGGGGGAGAGAGGTAGAGAGGTAACATAAAGAGGGAGAGACGAGTGAGGACTAATACAGCGATAAACAGAGGAAGCCGGAAGTAGGCTGTATAAACGGAAATAAACATAGGATGCGGTAATATGGCGACAGAAAAACGGAAGCATAGAGGGAGTGAATGCTTGGAGTTCTGGGTAATACCCGTTTGACTGGTTCGTGTTTGAGTGGATACTGTTTGTATGGGTCTAGATTAGTGTTATTTGGGCATTGGGTCGTTTGGTGTCACTGATCATTTTGTGTGTTGTTGAGTTTGCGGTTCTTTTTGGTGAATGAGTAAGGATATAGGTGTTACGTGTGGAAGTGTTGGGTGTGGAGGTGTTACGTGTGGAAGTGTTGGGTGTGGAAGTGTTGGGTGTGGAGTTGTTACGTGTGGAAGTGTTGGGTGTGGAGGTGTTACGTGTCGAAATGTTGGGTGTGGAAGTGTTGGGTGTGGAAGTGTTGGGTGTGGAAGTGTTGGGTGTGGAAGTGTTGGGTGTGGAAGTGTTGGGTGTGGAAGTGTTGGGTGTGAAAGTGTGGAAATGTTGGGTGTGGAAGCAGCTTTACGTAGAACAGTAACAAAACAAAAGTAGTATGGTAGCAGCTTTACGTAGGACAGTAACAAAACAAAGTGGTTTGGTAGCAGCTTTACGTTGGACAGTAACAAAATAAAAGTGGTATGGTAGCAGCTTTACGTTGGACAGTAACAAAATAAAAGTGGTATGGTAGCAGCTTTACGTTGGACAGTAACAAAATAAAAGTGGTATGGTAGCAGCTTTACGTTGGGCAGTTACAAAACAAAAGTGGTATGGTAGCAGCTTTACGTAGGACAGTAACAAAATAAAAGTGGTATGGTAGCAGCTTTACGTTGGACAGTAACAAAATAAAAGTGGTATGGTAGCAGCTTTACGTTGGACAGTAACAAAACAAAAGTGGTATGGTAGCAGCTTTACGTTGGACAGTAACAAAATAAAAGTGGTATTGTAGCAGCTTTACGTTGGACAGTGACAAAACAAAAGTCGACGTTTCAGCCAAGTAGGCCTTAAACAGGAACAACAAACAACAACACAAGTATATATATATATATATATATATGGATATATACACACATCTTTTTTTAAAATTGTTATTATCATTAGCTTTACAGCAGCTTCGCATATTATGCATCCTGGTACATATTGATGCCTTTACTCCTTATCTAATATCTTCTCTTTTTGTTGTCCGCGATCTCTCTTTTCGTGTATTTTGCCAGTTAAAACCAAGTATTCCAACTTTCCTTTTCTCATGATGTGCCAGAAAAATGTCGATTGCTTCTTTCTGATATTTTTTAAGCTTCCTTTTTTGTGTTGGCCTCTGAGAATGTCCTCTTTGGTCTCTTTTGCTGTCCAGGGAACTCTCAACATTCTTCTTCTAAGAAATCATATCTCTGTAGCCTCTAATCGCCTTTTTATTTGTTTGTCTACTGACCAGGATTCTCTTCCGTAGGTCACAATTGGCTATATATAGCACCGATGAACTCTCTTCCTCATCTCTAATTACCTGCATTTACGGTAAACTAATACCATACAAAATACCATAAACACATACCATAAACAAATACCACAAAAATATACCATAAACAAATAAGCAGACAAGACAGTGATCTAGCAAAGGAAATGTTTAGAGGAATTTGTAGCAACTCGTTTAATTAAATGCGGACAAATTCGTGTAATATAGATATGGTTACATCATCGACAGTGATTAACTTTGTTGTCAGTACAATTTTGCATACGTGCAAGGATGGGCATAGCCCTCGCCAGAGTTTATGGCGCGTGTATCTGAAAAAAAGACATGATTTGATTAGCTCGGTGCTAACCGATGTATACACATATTTAGTGCGGACGTCGTCAAGACGGAGAGAAGAACCGTTCTGTTGTGAGAGATTATCTTCCTTGTTGTTCCAGATTCTCTCCAATAACCGAATGCAATGAGTAGAAAGTTGGCACAGTTTGTGCCAACAGGTGAAACTGAGGACATTCAAGTTGGAGTGAAACAGAAGAAGATGACAAGGCTGTAACAACGAACGCCTGAAGTTATGTAATGATCGTTTTCTTCCTACGATTATTAACAGGTTGTGCGCACACGTCTGCTTTATATCACTAGCGAAAGTCCCGAGACAAGTAATTGTACGTGTATATCATTTTTAGTTTACCCTATTTAGCACGGGTATCCATGTGTTCATGTGTCCACGGGCAGATATTCTTCGACTTCAGAAGCAGTCTAATTGTTTTATCGTTGAGAGTTTCTATGTTTTTGGAAAGATTTTATCCAACAAATTGTGTCCAGTAAGCGGACATTTATTTGTTTGCTCTTATTGATGTCCAAATGCCGAGATTTTCTTTCAAGTGCGCATAAGGGGCGCCTGGCATCGTCGTTCTCCGAGAGGGCTAGACATTGGGTCTCACTACCCAGAGAGGGCTAGACATTGGGTCTCACTACCCAGAGAGGGCTAGACATTGGATCTCACTACCAGAGAGGGCTAGACATTGGATCTCACAAGCCAGAGAGGGCTAGACATTGGATCTCACTACCCAGAGAGGGCTAGACATTGGATCTCACTAGCCAGAGAGGGCTAGACATTGGATCTCACTACCCAGAGAGGGCTAGACATTGGATCTCACTACCCAGAGAGGGCTAGACATTGGATCTCACTAGCCAGAGAGGGCTAGACATTGGATCTCACAAGCCAGAGAGGGCTAGACATTGGATCTCACTACCCAGAGAGGGCTAGACATTGGATCTCACTACCCAGAGAGGGCTAGACATTGGATCTCACAAGCCAGAGAGGGCTAGACATTGGATCTCACTACCCAGAGAGGGCTAGACATTGGATCTCACTAGCCAGAGAGGGCTAGACATTGGATCTCACTACCCAGAGAGGGCTAGACATTGGATCTCACTACCCAGAGAGGGCTAGACATTGGATCTCACTAGCCAGAGAGGGCTAGACATTGGATCTCACAAGCCAGAGAGGGCTAGACATTGGATCTCACTACCCAGAGAGGGCTAGACATTGGATCTCACTACCCAGAGAGGGCTAGACATGGATCTCACTACCCAGAGAGGCTAGACATTGGATCTCACTACCCAGAGAGGGCTAGACATTGGATCTCACTACCCAGAGAGGGCTAGACATCGGATCTCACAAGCCAGAGAGGGCTAGACATTGGATCTCACAAGCCAGAGAGGGCTAGACATTGGATCTCACAAGCCAGAGAGGGCTAGACATTGGATCTCACTAGCCAGAGAGGGCTAGACATTGGATCTCACAAACCAGAGAGGGCTAGACATCGGATCTCACTACCAAGAGAGGGCTAGACATTGGATCTCACAAGCCAGAGAGGGCTAGACATTGGATCTCACAAGCCAGAGAGGGCTAGACATTGGATCTCACAAGCAAGAGAGGGCTAGACATCGGATCTCACTACAAAGAGAGGGCTAGACATCGGATCTCACTACCAAGAGAGGGCTAGACATCGGATCTCACTACCAAGAGAGTGCTAGACATCGGATCTCACTAGCCAGAGAGGGCTTGACACTGGATCTCACTACCCAGAGAGGGCTTGACACGGGATCGTACTAACCAGAGAGGACTAGACATTGGGTATCACTACCCAGAGAGGGCTAGACAGTGGATCTCACTAGCCCGAGAGGACTAGACATTGGAACTCACTACCCAGTGAGGGCCAGACATTGGATCTCACTACCAAGAGAAGACTAGACATTGGATCTCACTACCCAGAGATGGCTAGACATTGGATCTCACTACTCAGAGAGGGCTAGACATCGGATCTCACTACCAAGAGAGGGCTAGACATTGGATCTCACTAGCCAGAGAGGGCTAGACATTGGATCTCACTACCTAGAGAGGGCTAGACATTGGATCTCACTAGCCAGAGAGGGCTAGACATCGGATCTCACTAGCCAGAGAGGGCTAGACATCGGATCTCACTACCCAGAGAGGGCTAGACATTGGATCTCACTACAAAGAGAGGGCTAGACATTGGATCTCACTACCTAGAGAGGGCTAGACATGGGATCTCACTAGCCAGAGAGGGCTAGACATCGGATCTCACTACCCAGAGAGGGCTAGACATCGAATCTCACTACCCAGAGAGGGCTAGACATTGGATCTCACTAGCCAGAGAGATCTAGACATCGGATCTCACTCCAAAAGAAGGCTAGACATCGGATCTCACTCCCCTACTATGGGAGGCAAAGCCACAAACTAACCGCGAATTCCAAATGAAAATTTCCCATCGCTTGTAGATCAAACCTGACATCTTCTTGCCCACGTCTCACCTCAAGACTATCCAGCCTAACATACATGTAAAACATCATCTTGTTGATTATCCGAAGCCCACTGGCATCAGAGCAACGCGACTTTCTCAAAGACATGATAAGTGGAACACCTTGTGTACGGAACTACACGGGAACTCAGAATACCTGCAGATATTTATTACACGTCATTGGACCAAAGGGCGTCAGCTCACAGGCTTCATGATCAACAATAACATTGCTAAGCCATCGTGGTAACCACTCTTGAATTTTCTTACTCTCTCTTATTCTTCATGGACTTAAAATAATGTTGTCGGATCATAATTACAAATTACACTTTCTACTTTCTGTAAAATCTCCTTGCTCATATTTTTTTTAACTATAACATTTTTTTTATAATTTAACACATTAAAAAGAAATTATTTTGACACTCACTTTACATGTGTGGACGTTTTCATAGATGTTTCTCCTTGTTCTTTGTAATCTCCCATTTTGCAGCAAATAAAATTTCATTTTAAAAAATACAAACTGTGACACACAACGAACAAAACAGATGTTGAACATTTCAAAGTGACATCTGTCAGTCGGCATTTCTGCATTGAAGTATATAGTCTGCTTATTCCGTATCTTACTATTTCGATTAGTTTGTACTTGCTCTTTTACTCGGTTTTTCCTAACAATGGCAACTGTTTTATAAAATCATATGAGAAACAAAAGCAAAGCATAATTGTACAATTTTTTATAGAAATTTCCCCAAATAAAATTGTGCGGGCAATCCTACGACTTATTAAAGGTGTAGGAATTTTATATTTACTGCAAAATCTACTTTTGCATAATAATTACTAACGCGACAAAGATCACAGAAATTTAGCAATCCCATGAAACAATTTTTCTGGTTTATTTTAAAGCTTGACGTCACGGAAAATTTAAGGCCAAATGCAAAAAATTATAGTAATCCGCGTGTGGGTTTTTAAGATATTTGATAAGACATTAGGGCATGAGTTTTGAAACGGACAAGCGAAAAATGGTGGACGGTCAAATAGTTTATGTATCTGATTGTAGTTCCTGCTTGTGACGTCACATTACTTTACGGTCAAACAGTTTATGTAAGTATCTGAAAGTAGTTCCTGCTTATGACGTCACACGTTACTTTGCGTTCAAACAACGGGAAATGAGTCCATATCACTCCTTTAGATGAAAGAGATTTCAGTTAGATGGGCACAGCCAGAAACAAGTGACTTAATGGGCGCATTAAATGACTTATCAACCAACACATAACTTGAGTCGTCAGTCGCTGCGGGACTTGCTTTGCGGGGGGGGGGGGGTGGATCTGAGCACCCATGGACATGTTCAAAGTGCATTGATAACAACCCAGAAATAACTCAATAGCAGGAAATCTAAACAAGGTCTAACTAACCTGCATAACGCAATATTGTGATCTCGGAAATCTCAGTCTGGCTGTTATGTTGAGCTTCTATGGGTTTCAACCAACAATGGCCGATTAAAGAAACGGTATTTCAAATCAGACTCTGGATTCTCGAGCCACTCAAACTTGGCAATCACCAAAAAAAAAATGCCATAGGAATGGAACAAACGAATGATTGAAATAAAAGGTCGTACAGATTGCACTGATTGAAAAAGAATGACACTGCTATCATGGATCCTAAAATACTTGGCAGTTTCACATGAAGCATAAATCTGTACCTGAAAATGAAACAAGCAAGCTTTCTTGAGAAGGGGGGCGGGGGTTGCTTTGATGGTCCTGTTGTTAGAACAAATATCAGAATGGCAGAAAGAAATGTCAACAAATTGTGGAGATTTTGAAAAGGCTTAAAATGAAATGCAGATGTATCATCATCATCAGGCGCCATGTCGGTTGGCGTAGGCGATCATCTATCTCCACATCTCTCGGTCCTTTATGCATGTCATAATTTCAGTTGGTGATCTTTAATTGTGTCATTGAGATAATCTGTTCAATATGTTTTCTCTTGGCTTTCCTCTGCTCTTCTTTCTATTCATTCTGTCTGATGTTCTAGTATTCTCAATACATTGTTTTCGCACTACATGCCCAATAAATGTAGATTGTCTATTATTTATAATGTTGCTGATATTTCTGATTTTCCAGCTTGTTTTAAACATTCTTCATTTGTCATTTTTGCTATTCATAAATTCTTAGTATTCTTTTGATAAACCACATCTCAGCTGCCTTTAATGTTAGATGTGTTGACTCTGCACCGTCTGTGACTCAACTCATAGAACTTCTAATTCCTCTATTGATATATTATCTGGTAGTCTCACCTAGAGCTTCTAATTCCTCTATTGATATATTATCTGGTAGTCTCCTAGAGCTTCTAATTCCTCTATTGATATATTATCTGGTAGTCTCACCTAGAGCTTCTAATTCCTCTATTGATATATTATCTGGTAGTCTCACCTAGAGCTTCTAATTCCTCTATTGATATATTATCTGGTAGTCTCACCTAGAGCTTCTAATTCCTCTATTGATATATTATCTGGTAGTCTTACCTAGAACTTCTAATTCCTCTATTGATATATTATCTGGTAGTCTCACCTAGAACTTCTAATTCCTCTATTGATATATTATCTGGTAGTCTCACCTAGAGCTTCTAATTCCTCTATTGATATATTATCTGGTAGTCTCACCTAGAACTTCTAATTCCTCTATTGATATATTATCTGGTAGTCTCACCTAGAGCTTCTAATTCCTCTATTGATATATTATCTGGTAGTCTCACCTAGAACTTCTAATTCCTCTATTGATATATTATCTGGTAGTCTCACCTAGAACTTCTAATTCCTCTATTGATATATTATCTGGTAGTCTCACCTAGAACTTCTAATTCCTCTATTGATATATTATCTGGTAGTCTCACCTAGAACTTCTAATTCCTCTATTGATATATTATCTGGTAGTCTCACCTAGAGCTTCTAATTCCTCTATTGATATATTATCTGGTAGTCTCACCTAGAACTTCTAATTCCTCTATTGATATATTATCTGGTAGTCTCACCTAGAACTTCTAATTCCTCTATTGATATATTATCTGGTCCTGTCGCCTTTCCTTCTTCCATGTCTCTGATAGCATGTACTACTTCACTTTCAGGTATTGATGGTCCTTCAAGTTTTATATTGTCTGATTCTGGTGTTAGTTCTGGTCTTTCTCCTCCGTATAACTCTCTGATGTATTCCGTCCATCTGTCCACGATGTTTTCTTTCTTCATTAACATATCACCTTCTCTTGATTTCAAGCATCCTGTACTGTTTGTTTTTCCACCTGTTAGTTCATTAATCCTCTTGTCCATTGACTGCATGCTGTTTTTTTAGTCCTCTATTAGTTTGCATTATTCATCTAACCTAAAATACAGATGTAATTTATTGAAAACACTGAGGCCTTCCTGAAAAATTCCTAACAAATGGGCAATAAAGATAAATATTAAACGGCTTGTGTACTAATCTTGCATGCAGCGGCAATGTAAGCAACCAATCATTCGAAGTACATGGGAGTGCTTCAAAGATATCCCATGAATAATTATCTGTTTGACTGTAATAGACTGGCTAATAGCATCAGAAGGTGTTCTCAGGAATGACGATGGTCAATGTTTTCAAACATCTTGATGGGCTGAGTGGTCTAGTTGTACTACGTCGAGCTCAGAACAGGAAGGAACCGGGTTCAAAGCGCACAAGAAGCTGTGATGATTTATTTTTTTATTTGAAAAAATTATTCCGTGATTTCTTAATGACGTTACCGTCCCCTGATCTCTTGGATAGTGAGATCCCATGTCTAGACGTCTTGGGTAGTGAGATACCATGTCTAGACGTCTTGGGTAGTGAGATCCCATGTCTAGACGTCTTGGGTAGTGAGATCCCATGTCTAGCCCTCTTGGATAGTGAGATCCCATGTCTAGACGTCTTGGGTAGGGAGATCCCATGACTAGACGTCTTGGGTAGTGAGATACCATGTCTAGACGTCTTGGGTAGTGAGATCCCATGTCTAGACGTCTTGGGTAGTGAGATACCATGTCTAGACGTCTTGGGTAGTGAGATCCCATGTCTAGACGTCTTGGGTAGTGAGATCCCATGTCTAGCCCTCTTGGATAGTGAGATCCCATGTCTAGACGTCTTGGGTAGTGAGATCCCATGACTAGACGTCTTGGGTAGTGAGATCCCATGTCTAGACGTCTTGGATAGTGAGATCCCATCTCTAGCCCTCTTGGATAGTGAGATCCCATGTCTAGCCCTCTTGGGTAGTGAGATCCCATGTCTAGCGCTCTTGGATAGTGAGATCCCATGTCTAGCCCTCTTGGATAGTGAGATCCCATGTCTAGCCCTCTTCGATAGTGGCAAATAAACATGGGCGGCCCAATGTGCGTTCGCGCACGTTAAAAATCCTTTGGCAGTTAAAATCTTAAAGAGTAGGTCATAAATATGGCCACTGCTCGGACCAAATTGTCAGCAAAAACCACCCACACCGTGGATCTCAGGCCGTGCCACGGAGTTCGTGCACGTGGGCCAGGATTATTCTCGAATTTTCTCGAGATTCTCTAGGGGAATATCAGAGCACCTATGGAGCCGTTCGATGTGCAGTGATGACGATCTTAACAACAAACAACTCAGCAACTGAAGATTCAAAATGCTCTGATGACATCACATTGTTAGTCACGCCTAACAACATATCCCAGAGAAAGCAGTTGACACAGATACTATACACATCTAGATCAAATATAAACATAGAAAGATGGAAATACTGATTCTGCAAAGAACAAAAAATAAGTTGTCCAAAAACAAAACAAGGGGCACGTAGCAGCGAGCATACTCATATAGTTAGATATAATTTTACACAGGCTCGTATCATTGGTATTTTAGTTGCTTTGCTAATTTTATCATTTCAGAAATGTAAGCTTGTATACTATTCTTCTTTGGTACGTTCACAATGACTACAAGTAGCTAGAACTTGCATGTAGTGATTACAGGTAGTTATAACTTTTATGTTAAATGTAGTGATTTCAGGTAGTTATAACTTTTATGTTAAATATTGTGATTACAGGTAGTTATAACGTTTATGTTAAATGTAGTGATTTCAGGTAGTTATAACTTTTATGTTAAATATTGTGATTACAGGTAGTTATAACGTTTATGTTAAATGTAGTGATTTCAGTAGTTATAACTTTTATGTTAAATATTGTGATTACAGGTAGTTATAACTTTTATGTTAAATGTAGTGATTTCAGGTAGTTATAACTTTTATGTTAAATATTGTGATTACAGGTAGTTATAGCTTCTATAAAAAAATGTTGTGATTACAAGTAGTTATAACTTTTATGTTTAATGTTGTAATTACATGTAGTTATAGCTTCTATAAAAAAATGTTGTGATTACAAGTAGTTATAACTTTTATGTTTAATGTTGTAATTACATGTAGTTATAGCTTCTATAAAAAAATGTTGTGATTACAAGTAGTTATAACTTTTATGTTTAATGTTGTAATTACATGTAGTTATAGCTTCTATAAAAAAAATGTTGTGATTACAAGTAGTTATAACTTTTATGTTTAATGTTGTAATTACATGTAGTTATAGCTTCTATAAAAAAAATGTTGTGATTACAAGTAGTTATAACTTTTATGTTTAATGTTGTAATTACATGTAGTTATAGCTTCTATAAAAAAAAATATTGTGATTACAGGTAGTTAAAACTTGTATGTTAAATAGCAAATAGCATAAACTCATACATCTTGTGAGTATTCTTCATCCAAGAAATTGAGAGTGATAGCTTTTTGCTGTATAATATTCTGTTCCTCCTTGTCAAATAATTCCTTTTACTTCTGTATGTATTTGTATTGACAATCCGGATTCCTCTGTCCAGGGGGTCTGTTCTGGTATGGGCTGTAGGGGGCAAACAACTCTTGGTATGTCTGGTGTTTGTCTAAAAATTAGTTTGGCTTGGTGGATAAATCTGTTTCTCTTAAGCCGTTTCAATGCAGGATTGTGAAATCGGTCCTTCATTGAATATCTCGGCATGCATGACATTTTTTCTGCCTGCATCAGCACCTTTGTGTTCTTAAGTTCTCTTGCAAAAGATATATGAAAGAGAGTACGTTCATTGAAACAACACCAGAGTCAAAACTGGCACTGAATATATAATCTTCACCCCGATGTTTGAGCGATACTCAAGAACAATTAAAAAATAACTAGCGAAATGAAATGTGCTAAGCACGTGACAGGAAATAACCTGAAGTATAAGATCAGAAGTGAAGAACTGATTAAAAAAAAACACTAGGAATAATTCCTGCCATTGAATACATAAAGAAACTACAGATAAAATAACTTAACCATGAGATAGAAAGATCAAAATGTAAAACAACGAGCTTCAACAAATGCTACCAGGGGACTGGATCTGAGGGCCCACCACGGAAAAGATGGATTGAAGGAACGTTAGAAGCACTTAAAAATCAGCAATAAAGGATTGATCAAAAGGAGTAGCTGAGAGTAGAATCATTCAGTGATACCAGGCAAAAGATGTTAAATGGGTAATATGCTCAGAGCAGGTCCAGGAACAATCAGAGCCTAAAAGAAGCTC
The DNA here is from genome assembly GCA_032433765.1 of Megaustenia siamemsis. Taxonomy (NCBI): domain Eukaryota; kingdom Metazoa; phylum Mollusca; class Gastropoda; order Stylommatophora; family Ariophantidae; genus Megaustenia; species Megaustenia siamemsis. Next base: position 149,719,080 of record JAVIAB010000051.1, on the reverse strand, counting down.
AACAAAGAAAGTTTAAATAGAAAACAGTGTAGACAAGGCTTGGAGGATGTTGCCTAGGCTGGTGTTAAGCCGCACTAAGTGGAAGATCTCTGTTGTCGTACAAGATGCTAAGAGTAGCGCCAGTCGCTGACTGCTTGATCTGCACGTGGACAAAGAAAACAGCAAGAAATAACAGGCAGTAACTGAAATGTCATGGGAATGAGGTTTACGACTTCATACGTCATAAGAAAATGGCCAACGACGTCAGAAGAAAGAGATCAACGGCCTGACACGTCGTAGGAAATAGATCAATGACCTGATAGGTCATGGAAAAGTGGCCAATCACCTGCAATGTTAAAAGAAATGGGTCAACAATCTGATACGTCATTTAAAAATGATCAATGACCTGATACATTCTCGGAAAGTTTCAGCGACCTGACGCGTCAGGAAATGGATTCACGTGCCGATACGTCCTTGGAAATTGGAAAAGTTTCAGCGACCTGACGCGTCAGGAAATGGGTTCACGTGCCGATACGTCCTTGGAAATTGGAAAAGTTTCAGCGACCTGATACGTCATGGAAAAGGGTCGATGTCCCGAAACTTCATGGTAGATGAGCCAACGACCTTTCACGTCATGGAAAAGGGTCGATGTCCCGACACTCATGGTAGATGAGCCACCGACCTTTCACGTCATGGAAAAGGATCAACGTTTCGATGCGTCATGGGAGAAAGGTCAACTATCTAATACGTCATAGAAATGGGTGAACGTCCCGATACGTCATAGAAAAGTGTCAACGTCTCGATACGTCATGGAAAAGTGTCAACGTCCTGATACGTCATGGAAAAGAGGCTAACAGCTCTCTAGGCCCATGTTATCGAGCTGTAACCTTCTCTATCTCCCTCCCCCCCTCTCTCTCTCTCTCTCTTTTTCTCTCTCTCTCACACACACACACAATCTCTCTCTCTCTCTCTCTTTCTCTCACACACACACACACAATCTCTCTCTCTCTCTCTCTCTCTCTCTCTATATATATATATATATATATATATATATATCTACACACACGCACACACTATCTACTTAACATATGAGTAACGTACGCTAATGGATACCGTGGCATTCTAGAGTTTCTGGAAGTCACGACATAATTGAACTGCACGCAGTGTAGACATTCTATTTAGGGCCCATTATTTGTTGAGGGTTTATGAATTAGCAGCTAACAGAAGCTGTGTTTTAGACGTTTATACTCAGGACGTACACGTCACTTGTTTCAAGATTAGCCTGACCCTGCTAGCTATTTCCAGTCAGTTGTGTAAATGCTTAGAACCGCCAAGTTCTCATTTGCCAACATTTGTTTGGGTCAAGTCAAGACTATTTCATCGGTTCCACTTTTTTAACGATAGATCTGGGGAGTCTTGAGTGAGGCGGGAGGGGGGTATGGACAGAGACGCCAAGACGCCAATCAGCGACTGAGCTGAGAGTGAGCAACGAATCGCAGCTGACAGCGTGCGCCAAGAACTGCGATTGACAGAGCTGACCAAGACCCTACACCATCTCCTAGCAGTGCTCCTGATAACAGACTAGTCAGTCTGGTGAAGCAAGTAGGGAACGCAGAGGGAAAGGAGCTCCATGCTCAGTCGGATGTGACGGTCCGAAAGTACATCAGCTATGATGTAAACCATAATACAGCGCATTAACGTCCACTTAACGTTCTTCTAAGGGCGGACGATGAAGAGAAGTAACGAGGTGAAAACTGCATGGGGAAAAAGTTAAGAATCTATTTCTCATATCAATAATTTAATTAAATGTTCCCGGCCTTTATGCTACGATTCCAATCATAATAGACAACACTGAGAGAAGAATTAAAACAATCATGACACGATCAAGTACATCACACCATTATTTCAAAAGATTTCAAGTACATCACTCCATTATTTCAAAAGATTTCAAGTACATCTCTCCATTATTTCAAAGATTTCAAGTACATCACTCCATTATTTCAAAAGATTTCAAGTACATCTCTCCATTATTTCAAAGATTTCAAGTACATCACTCCATTATTTCAAAAGATTTCAAGTACATACCAGAGTCAGTGCAAATGTCAGAGTGCCTGAGGTTGCTGGGTCAAAACATTTGCTCGACGGGAAATTTCTGATCAACCGATTACACACCCCACTTATCTGTTCAAAAGCTATAAGTCATTCCTTAATGTTGGCATAACGTGAATGTGGAGACCACAGTTTGTTCTCATGATGGAAAGAGTCTTTTTCACAGCCACAAAATATAACATGAAAATCAACATCAATAAAACAGAAGCCATGAATGTCGCAAAAGAGAAACATAATATCAAAATAACTATAGACGGGAGGCAACTAAAATAGATAGAGGAATTCAAATACCTAGGAAGTTTATTGACAAACGACAACTCACAACCAGCAGAGATAGACTCAAGATGCAACAAAGCTTGTCAAATCATCGGACAGTTATCACCACTATTGTCCAACAAGGAAATAACTCTAGAGGCAAAACAGGCACTCTACAATACAATCTTCATCCCAACGTTGTGCTACAAATACCAGTCCAGGACCCTAGACTCAAGATGCAACAAAGCTTGTCAAATCATTGGACAGTTATCACCACTATTGTCCAACAAGGAAATAACTCTAGAGGCAAAACAGGCACTCTACAATACAATCTTCATTCCAACGTTGTGCTACCAATGCCAGACCTGGACCCTAGATGCAAGAACAATAAGAAAAATAACCTCTACTGAGATTAAATGTGTCGAACGAATGACAGGAAACAGTCTGAGAGATAAGATCAGAAATGAAGAACTGAGAAGAAAGTTAGGAATAACACCCACCATAGAATATATAAGAAATAAAAGATAAAATTATTTCGCCACGTGACAAAGCAGAAAGATCAAAACATAACACAATGAACCCTGAATAAACGTTGCGACATTACCAGACCCAAGGGTCGACCAAGAAATAGATGAATTGATAGAATATTAGACACACTAGGAAACATAACAGCAGCTGAGGCGAACAGGAGAGCAAAAGACAGCAAATTATATCTCCCCTCGACACTGAAATGCAAATGAGGAAGGAAAGAAGAGTAAGTTTTCGTCTGTCAGAATCTAGTCTTTTAACAGCCTATATAAATTTCTTGAAAAAATTCAGTGTTATATTTCATGATTTGTAATTATTGTTCTAATATTATGTTATTAATAATGATAAAGAACGTATATTGGCAACAGACAGCGGCCATGAGAACTTCAAACCAATTGGAAATGTTTCAACAAATAAAACAGGGTGTTAGACAAGGTTGTGTGCTGTCAACATATTTGTTTAATATTTATAGTGAGATTATTTTAAGATACATAAGGGGCATGCCTGAAATAACAATCGGAGGTCATAATATAAATAATCTAAGGTATGCTGATGATACAGTCTTAATCGCTAAGAGTGAAAATGAGTTACAAGAAATGTTGGACATTTTAGCGAAAGAAAGCAAAAATAAAGGACTCAGCCTTAATAGTAAAAAAAAGACAAAAGTAATGGTAAAAACAAAGAAAAAGACATCACCTCTGTGCAAAATAAAGACAAGTGGAACAATATTAAAAATGGTAAATGAATTTAAATATTTGGGAACTTTGTTAACCTCAGACGGAAGATGTACAACAGAGGTCCGATGCAGAATGGCTTAGGCAAAAGCAGCTTTCCAAAAAATGAGGAAGATGCTATACAATCCATTTTTGACGATAGAAACAAGAAAAAGAGTTCTTAAATGCTATGTAGACTCAGTCTTAACATATGAATGTGAATCATGGACAATAGGACAACAGACAAGGAAATCACTGGTGTCTGTAGAAATGTGGTTTTACAGAAGGATGTTGAGAATTGACAACTTAGAAGCGTAATGAAAGCGTTCTGAAAGAGGCCAAAGCAAAAAAAGAGATAATTTCAAATATTAGGAAGAAACAATCATCGTCTTTGGCCATATAATTAGAAGAGAATAGTTGAAATATATTGTAAGAACTGGGAAAATTGAGGGACGAAGATATAGAGGGAAGCAAAGAGTAAAGATACCAGACAGCTTAAAAGAAATGCTTGGCAGAAAGTCAACAACAGAAATTATAAATAACTTTATTTATAAACCGAAAGTTGTGGAGTGACATGATCACCTACGCCAGCAGACCCAGTACTTGATGATGATTATGTTATTGTCTTCTAAGTATAAGGTCTCTCATTTCTTCGGGTACCTGTTTCGTAATGACAAGATCCAGTTAACCTTCACCGAATGTTTGTTCTGTCAGCTTAATCATCACTCTTTAGCAGCTACAAGTGAAACGAGAAAACTGTGACACGACATTTGTAAGTTGTAGCTAGCGTTTGTCATTGGGGTTATCTGGTTTACACAATAGTGGTTTGAGCTTATTGTACAGTAGTTGAATCGTTCGCATATACAAAGATTCTTCCTGGAACTTAGGTAGGGCAGCATCCATCTCATGTACAGCATCATCAATCTCGTATTCAGTATCTTTCTCGTCATGAACAAACGTCCACAATCTCATATACAACCTCCTCCATCTCATGTACAACCTTCCTCCATTTCATGTACAACCTTCCTCCATCTCATGTACAACCTCCCTCCATCTCATATACAACCTCCTCCATCTCATGTACAACCTTCCTCCATTTCATGTACAACCTTCCTCCATCTCATGTACAACCTCCCTCCATCTCATGTACAACCTCCTCCATCTCATGTATAACCTCCTTCCATCTCATGCACAACCTCCCTCCATCTCATGTACAACCTCCTCCATCTCATGCACAACCTCCCTCCATCTCATGTACAACCTCCCTCCATCTCATGTACAACCTCCCTCCATCTCATGTACAACCTCCTCCATCTCATGTATAACCTCCTTCCATCTCATGCACAACCTCCCTCCATCTCATGCACAACCTCCCTCCATCTCATGTACAACCTTCCTCCATCTCATGTACAACCTCCCTCCATCTCATGCACAACCTCCCTCCATCTCATGCACAACCTCCCTCCATCTCATGTACAACCTCCTCCATCTCATGTATAACCTCCTTCCATCTCATGCACAACCTCCCTCCATCTCATGCACAACCTCCCTCCATCTCATGTACAACCTCCTTCATCTCATGCACAACCTCCCTCCATCTCATGTACAACCTCCTCCATCTCATGTATAACCTCCTCCATCTCATGTATAACCTCCTCCATCTCATGTATAACCTCCCTTCATCTCATGTACAACTTCCCTCCATCTCATGTACAACGTTCCTCCATCTCAAGTACAACCTCCCTCCATCTCATGCACAACCTCCCTCCATCTCATGTACAACCTCCCTCCATCTCAAGTACAACTTTTCTCCATCTCATGTACAACCTCCCTCCATCTCATATACAACTTTTCTCCATCTCATGTACAACCTTCCTCCATCTCATGTACAACCTTCCTCCATCTCATGTACAACCTCCCTCCATCTCATGTACAACCTCCCTCCATCTCATATACAACTTTTCTCCATCTCATATACAACCTCCCTCCATCTCATATACAACTTTTCTCCATCTCATATACAACTTTCCTCCATCTCATGTACAACCTCCCTCCATCTCATATACAACTTATCTCCATCTCATATACAACTTTCCTCCATCTCATGTACAACCTCCCTCCATCTCATATACAACTTTTCTCCATCTCATATACAACTTTCCTCCATCTCATGTACAACGTTCCTCCATCTCATGTACAACCTCCCTCCATCTCATATACAACCTCCCTCCATCTCATGTACAACCTTCCTCCATCTCATGTACAACCTTCCTCCATCTCATGTACAACCTTCTTCCATCTCATGTACAACCTCCCTCCATCTCATATACAACTTCCTCCATCTCATGTACAACTTTCCACCATCTCATGTACAACGTTCCTCCATCTCATGTACAACCTCCCTCCATCTCATATACAACGTTCCTCCATCTCATGTACAACCTCCCTCCATCTCATGTACAACCTCCCTCCATCTCATGTACAACCTCCCTTCATCTCATGTACAACCTCCCTCCATCTCATGTACAACCTCACTCCATCTCATATACAACTTTTCTCCATCTCATATACAACGTTCCTCCATCTCATGTACAACCTCCCTCCATATCATGTACAACCTCCCTCCATCTCATGTACAACCTCCCTCCATCTCATGTACAACCTCACTCCATCTCATGTACAACCTCCCTCCATCTCATATACAACGTTCCTCCATCTCATGTATAACCTCCCTTCATCTCATGTACAACCTCCCTCCATCTCATGTACAACCTCACTCCATCTCATGTACAACCTCACTCCATCTCATATACAAACGTTCCTCCATCTCATGTACAACCTCACTCCATCTCATGTACAACCTCCCTCCATCTCATATACAACGTTCTCCATCTCATGTACAAAAACCTCACTCCATCTCATGTACAACCTCCCTCCATCTCATATACAACCTCCCTCCATCTCATGTACAACCTCCTCCATCTCATGCACAACCTCCCTCCATCTCATGCACAACCTCCCTCCATCTCATGTACAACCTCCCTCCATCTCATGTACAACCTCCCTCCATCTCATGTACAACCTCCTCCATCTCATGTATAACCTCCTTCCATCTCATGCACAACCTCCCTCCATCTCATGCACAACCTCCCTCCATCTCATGTACAACCTTCCTCCATCTCATGTACAACCTCCCTCCATCTCATGCACAACCTCCCTCCATCTCATGCACAACCTCCCTCCATCTCATGTACAACCTCCTCCATCTCATGTATAACCTCCTTCCATCTCATGCACAACCTCCCTCCATCTCATGCACAACCTCCCTCCATCTCATGTACAACCTCCTTCATCTCATGCACAACCTCCCTCCATCTCATGCACAACCTCCTCCATCTCATGTATAACCTCCTCCATCTCATGTATAACTACCCTCCATCTCATATACAACCTCCCTCCATCTCATATACAACCTCCCTCCATCTCATGTACAACCTCCTCCATCTCATGCACAACCTCCCTCCATCTCATGCACAACCTCCCTCCATCTCATGTACAACCTCCCTCCATCTCATGTACAACCTCCCTCCATCTCATGTACAACCTCCTCCATCTCATGTATAACCTCCTTCCATCTCATGCACAACCTCCCTCCATCTCATGCACAACCTCCCTCCATCTCATGTACAACCTTCCTCCATCTCATGTACAACCTCCCTCCATCTCATGCACAACCTCCTCCATCTCATGCACAACCTCCCTCCATCTCATGTACAACCTCCTCCATCTCATGTATAACCTCCTTCCATCTCATGCACAACCTCCCTCCATCTCATGCACAACCTCCCTCCATCTCATGTACAACCTCCTTCATCTCATGCACAACCTCCCACCATCTCATGTACAACCTCCTCCATCTCATGTATAACCTCCTCCATCTCATGTATAACCTCCTCCATCTCATGTATAACCTCCCTTCATCTCATGTACAACCTCCCTCCATCTCATGTACAACGTTCCTCCATCTCAAGTACAACCTCCCTCCATCTCATGCACAACCTCCCTCCATCTCATGTACAACCTCCCTCCATCTCAAGTACAACTTTTCTCCATCTCATGTACAACCTCCCTCCATCTCATATACAACTTTTCTCCATCTCATGTACAACCTTCCTCCATCTCATGTACAACCTTCCTCCATCTCATGTACAACCTCCCTCCATCTCATGTACAACCTCCCTCCATCTCATATACAACTTTTCTCCATCTCATATACAACCTCCCTCCATCTCATATACAACTTTTCTCCATCTCATATACAACTTTCCTCCATCTCATGTACAACCTCCCTCCATCTCATATACAACTTTTCTCCATCTCATATACAACTTTCCTCCATCTCATGTACAACCTCCCTCCATCTCATATACAACTTTTTTCCATCTCATATACAACTTTCCTCCATCTCATGTACAACGTTCCTCCATCTCATGTACAACCTCCCTCCATCTCATATACAACCTCCCTCCATCTCATGTACAACCTTCCTCCATCTCATGTACAACCTTCCTCCATCTCATGTACAACCTTCCTCCATCTCATGTACAACCTCCCTCCATCTCATATACAACTTTCCTCCATCTCATGTACAACTTTCCTCCATCTCATGTACAACGTTCCTCCATCTCATGTACAACCTCCCTCCATCTCATATACAACGTTCCTCCATCTCATGTACAACCTCCCTCCATATCATGTACAACCTTCCTCCATCTCATGTACAACCTCACTCCATCTCATGTACAACCTCCCTCCATCTCATGTACAACCTCCCTCCAGCTCATGTACAACCTCCCTTCATCTCATGTACAACCTCCCTCCATCTCATGTACAACCTCACTCCATCTCATATACAACTTTTCTCCATCTCATATACAACGTTCCTCCATCTCATGTACAACCTCCTCCATCTCATGTACAACCTCCCTCCATCTCATGTACAACCTCCCTCCATCTCATGTACAACCTCACTCCATCTCATGTACAACCTCCCTCCATCTCATATACAACGTTCCTCCATCTCATGTATAACCTCCCTTCATCTCATGTACAACCTCCCTCCATCTCATGTACAACCTCACTCCATCTCATGTACAACCTCACTCCATCTCATATACAACGTTCCTCCATCTCATGTACAACCTCACTCCATCTCATGTACAACCTCCCTCCATCTCATATACAACGTTCCTCCATCTCATGTACAACCTCACTCCATCTCATGTACAACCTCCCTCCATCTCATGTACAACCTCCCTCCATCTCATGTACAACCTCACTCCATCTCATGTACAACCTCCCTCCATCTCATATACAACGTTCCTCCATCTCATGTATAACCTCCCTTCATCTCATGTACAACCTCCCTCCATCTCATGTACAACCTCACTCCATCTCATGTACAACCTCACTCCATCTCATATACAACGTTCCTCCATCTCATGTACAACCTCACTCCATCTCATGTACAACCTCCCTCCATCTCATATACAACGTTCCTCCATCTCATGTACAACCTCACTCCATCTCATGTACAACCTCCCTCCATCTCATATACAACGTTCCTCCATCTCATGTACAACCTCACTCCATCTCATGTACAACCTCACTCCATCTCATGTACAACCTCACTCCATCTCATATACAACGTTCCTCCATCTCATGTACAACCTCACTCCATCTCATGTACAACCTCCCTCCATCTCATATACAACGTTCCTCCATCTCATGTACAAAAACCTCACTCCATCTCATGTACAACCTCCCTCCATCTCATATACAACCTCCCTCCATCTCATGTACAACCTCCTCCATCTCATGCACAACCTCCCTCCATCTCATGCACAACCTCCCTCCATCTCATGTACAACCTCCCTCCATCTCATGTACAACCTCCCTCCATCTCATGTACAACCTCCTCCATCTCATGTATAACCTCCTTCCATCTCATGCACAACCTCCCTCCATCTCATGCACAACCTCCCTCCATCTCATGTACAACCTTCCTCCATCTCATGTACAACCTCCCTCCATCTCATGCACAACCTCCCTCCATCTCATGCACAACCTCCCTCCATCTCATGTACAACCTCCTCCATCTCATGTATAACCTCCTTCCATCTCATGCACAACCTCCCTCCATCTCATGCACAACCTCCCTCCATCTCATGTACAACCTCCTTCATCTCATGCACAACCTCCCTCCATCTCATGCACAACCTCCTCCATCTCATGTATAACCTCCTCCATCTCATGTATAACTACCCTCCATCTCATATACAACCTCCCTCCATCTCATATACAACCTCCCTCCATCTCATGTACAACCTCCTCCATCTCATGCACAACCTCCCTCCATCTCATGCACAACCTCCCTCCATCTCATGTACAACCTCCCTCCATCTCATGTACAACCTCCCTCCATCTCATGTACAACCTCCTCCATCTCATGTATAACCTCTTCCATCTCATGCACAACCTCCCTCCATCTCATGCACAACCTCCCTCCATCTCATGTACAACCTTCCTCCATCTCATGTACAACCTCCCTCCATCTCATGCACAACCTCCCTCCATCTCATGCACAACCTCCCTCCATCTCATGTACAACCTCCTCCATCTCATGTATAACCTCCTTCCATCTCATGCACAACCTCCCTCCATCTCATGCACAACCTCCCTCCATCTCATGTACAACCTCCTTCATCTCATGCACAACCTCCACCATCTCATGTACAACCTCCTCCATCTCATGTATAACCTCCTCCATCTCATGTATAACCTCCTCCATCTCATGTATAACCTCCCTTCATCTCATGTACAACCTCCCTCCATCTCATGTACAACGTTCCTCCATCTCAAGTACAACCTCCCTCCATCTCATGCACAACCTCCCTCCATCTCATGTACAACCTCCCTCCATCTCAAGTACAACTTTTCTCCATCTCATGTACAACCTCCCTCCATCTCATATACAACTTTTCTCCATCTCATGTACAACCTTCCTCCATCTCATGTACAACCTTCCTCCATCTCATGTACAACCTCCCTCCATCTCATGTACAACCTCCCTCCATCTCATATACAACTTTTCTCCATCTCATATACAACCTCCCTCCATCTCATATACAACTTTTCTCCATCTCATATACAACTTTCCTCCATCTCATGTACAACCTCCCTCCATCTCATATACAACTTTTCTCCATCTCATATACAACTTTCCTCCATCTCATGTACAACCTCCCTCCATCTCATATACAACTTTTTTCCATCTCATATACAACTTTCCTCCATCTCATGTACAACGTTCCTCCATCTCATGTACAACCTCCCTCCATCTCATATACAACCTCCCTCCATCTCATGTACAACCTTCCTCCATCTCATGTACAACCTTCCTCCATCTCATGTACAACCTTCCTCCATCTCATGTACAACCTCCCTCCATCTCATATACAACTTTCCTCCATCTCATGTACAACTTTCCTCCATCTCATGTACAACGTTCCTCCATCTCATGTACAACCTCCCTCCATCTCATATACAACGTTCCTCCATCTCATGTACAACCTCCCTCCATATCATGTACAACCTTCCTCCATCTCATGTACAACCTCACTCCATCTCATGTACAACCTCCCTCCATCTCATGTACAACCTCCCTCCAGCTCATGTACAACCTCCCTTCATCTCATGTACAACCTCCCTCCATCTCATGTACAACCTCACTCCATCTCATATACAACTTTTCTCCATCTCATATACAACGTTCCTCCATCTCATGTACAACCTCCCTCCATCTCATGTACAACCTCCCTCCATCTCATGTACAACCTCCCTCCATCTCATGTACAACCTCACTCCATCTCATGTACAACCTCCCTCCATCTCATATACAACGTTCCTCCATCTCATGTATAACCTCCCTTCATCTCATGTACAACCTCCCTCCATCTCATGTACAACCTCACTCCATCTCATGTACAACCTCACTCCATCTCATATACAACGTTCCTCCATCTCATGTACAACCTCACTCCATCTCATGTACAACCTCCCTCCATCTCATATACAACGTTCCTCCATCTCATGTACAACCTCACTCCATCTCATGTACAACCTCCCTCCATCTCATATACAACGTTCCTCCATCTCATGTACAACCTCACTCCATCTCATGTACAACCTCACTCCATCTCATATACAACGTTCCTCCATCTCATGTACAACCTCACTCCATCTCATGTACAACCTCCCTCCATCTCATGTACAACCTCACTCCATCTCATGTACAACCTCACTCCATCTCATATACAACGTTCCTCCATCTCATGTACAACCTCCTCCATCTCATGTACAACCTCCCTCCATCTCATGTACAACCTCCCTCCATCTCATGTACAACCTCACTCCATCTCATGTACAACCTCCCTCCATCTCATGTACAACCTCCCTCCATCTCATGTACAACCTCCCTCCATCTCGTGTTTAGCACACTTCAGTCCCTCATTTCCCATCCTGCCTTATAAATGTCCCGATATTCTTCAAATTCTATCAACTGTGTCCCATCCTCCCTACCTCTCCTAACAGACCCCAGAATTCTATTCAAACTAGACTGTTTGTGAATAATTCATCCTAAGCTACGTGGTGTGCTTGTTGCATTGCAAAGAAGGAAAAGAGCGTTCGATAACACAGACAGTTTAGCAAGCAGTGTTGATGGAGTCGACAAAGGGTAAAGACAGGCTGTTTGTCGAGACTGCATCTATAGTATGTGTAAAGTACGTGAGCCAAAAAAAGTCACGCACGCAGTGGAAAAAGTACCCATTAACTCCACGTTGGAGTCGTCTGAAATTGTGTGTGTGTGTGTGTGTTAAAGAAGAATGAAATGTAGTGTGGTGCATGAAGGGCAGATTACAGAAGCATTTGAAATAAGAACAGGAGTAAGGCAGGGATGCCTTCTGTCTCCATTTCTCTTTCTACTGGCCATAGATTGGATTATGAAAATAACTCAAAACAACAGAAATGGAATCCAGTGGTCACTGACCAAACAACTTGATGATTTAGACTTTGCTGATGACATAGCTCTCCTATCACACAGCCATCAACAGATGCAGGATAAAATGAGCATACTTGATGAGAGATCACAACAGCTAGGACTGAAAATTAATAGAGATAAGACCAGCATTATGAGAATTAATACAGTGGCAATAACCAAAAAAAATTAGGAGAAATACATCTACTAGACGTACAATCTTACATATATCTGGGCAGTAATATAGATAAAGAGGGAGGAACAGAAAATGATATCAAAATAAGGATATAAAAAACAAAAGGGGCTTTTGTTGCATTTGAAAAGTATGGAAGTCCAAAGAAATTAGGTTAAATATAAAAATAAAAATGTTCAACTCATATGTTAAGTCGGTCCTATTATATGGCTGTGAAACATGGAGAACAACAAGATTGGCAATCATGAAGATACAGACTTTCATTAATGGATGCTTACGCAGAACAAAAGGATGGAAATGGCAGGAAAAATTCACTAAGATAGAATTATGGAAATGTACCAGTCAAATACCAGTGGATAAATAGATACAGCGAAGACGATGGCGCTGGATAGTACACACACTGCGGAAGCAAACTGAGAGTATTACACAACAGGCCCTTTTTTGGAATCCCCAGGGGAAAAGAAAAAGAGGAAGACCAAGGAATTCTTGGAGAAGACAGGTAGAAGCAGAGATGAAGATAATGGGAAGACATGGAATGATCTTAAAAGAATGGCAAAAAACAGAACGACTTGGGAAGTGTTTGTTGGAGATCTATGCTCTACAGGGAGCTGAAAGGTAGAAGAGAAGAAGAGAGAGAGAGAGAGACGCAATGTGAAAAGTACACATTAACTCCACATTGGAGTCATCTGAAATTGTGTGTGTGTGTGTGTGTGTGTGGGTGGGTGTGTATGTGCGTGCGTGCGTGCGTGCGTGAGTGCGTGCGTGCGTGCGTGTGTGTGTGTGAGAGTGAGTGAGTTAAAGAAGAGGTAAAGATGTTGACGATAATGTTGTTTTGTATTTCATGTTATTTTTAAAAAAAACATGTTTTACTTTATTTTGTGTTGCTGTGTCAAATGGATGAACAGATGAAGCTGTTGTTAAAATAAAAACTTATTATAGTGTATAAAAATGAATACATTGAAAACAAAAACAAGTATTTGGTAAATTCCGGGGACATGACACATTTCTGATAACTGAGTAGATGTGGAGAGAAAAATGATGAAGACAAAATGGAAAATGGACAAGATTGGGCAAAATCAAGAAGAATTATGAATGTTTTAAAATGCTGGAAAACACCAAATTTGATGAATGTTTTGAAACGCTGGAAAACACCAAATTTGATGGATGTCAACATTGCAACATAATAACGGTAATGACGGTGGTAATGACAATGACGATATTGATGATAGAGTCCTAACAATGATCTCGAATATGTTGGCTTTCATGTTGAGGTAGATTCTATCTATTGACCTTTCGAGCCGTAGCCGGCCCATAGGGAGTAGACAAGATACTCCCTCTCTTATCTGAATTTTTATTCTAGCAGTTTTCAATTATTTTAAAGATATTTTATCAAATCTCGCCATTTGTCTATGTTCTGTGCAAGTAGCTCTATTGAGAGAGCCGATCCCTGCTGCTCTTGCCTCTCTCATCAATGGTCTTCTCAGTCCTATTTTTGTTGTTGTTTTAGGGCCGAAAAAAACTATTACTATTATCTACTGCTAAGTGACACATTCTGTATCAGGTCTACGTTTCATGAACAAAATCGTTTTTACGATAGCAGCTTGTTAAATCAACGGAGACAAATTCTATACCAAGCCGGAGACAAATAATTCCTCTATTTTTGATAAAACCGGAAACTATCTGGTTAATTAACTGAGGTTGATTACAGAGTTGAATCGCCCTAGAGCAGTAGGTAGTCAACTGGTCTACTCAAGACAAAAGTTCGTGGCTCCATTTCTTCTATTTCTTTTACTCACTTTTCTTCAATGGGTCACCATCGGCTCGTATGTCCTTTACAGAACGTTGCATTCATCACAGCCAGTCTGAAAGAATCTCTGTCTCTAGTCCGATCACCCACAGAACGTTGCATTCCTCATAGCCCGTCTGAAAGAATCTCTGCCTCTAACCAGATCTCCCACAGAACGTTGCATTCCTCACATCCCGTCTGAAAGAATCTCAGTCTCTAGTCAGATCTCCCACAGAACGCTGCTTTCACCACAGCCCGTCTGAAAGAATCTCTGTCTCTAGTCAGATCTCCCACAGAACGTTGTATTCATCACAGCCAGTCTGAAATAATCTCTGTCTCTAGCCATATCTCCCACAGAACGTTGCTTTCACCACAGCCCGTCTGAAAGAATTTTTGTCTCTAGCCAAATCTCCCACAGAATGTTGCATTCACCATAGCCCGCCTGAAAGAATCTCTGTCTCTAGCCAAATCTCCCAAAAATGATGCATTCATGACAGCCGTCTTAAAGAATCTCTGTCTCTAGCCAGATCTCCCGCTTCTGTTGTGACGTTCAAAATCGTCTTAATGTACTTAAACCACCTTCTTCGTGGTCTGCCCCCGATGCCTCGCCCAGGAACCACACCTTCCATTATTAATCTTTTCAGCCCGCTGTGTCTTTTGACGTTGCACTTAGTACTTTAATTCCTTTGAAGAGTGCTATTTATAGGCCAGACCTTTACATGTTTAAATCGTTTAATGTCTTCATTGTTCTTTTTCTTATTCAAGGTATTTTAAGGATTTTCTGTAATATTTTGTTTCAAATGAATTAATTTCTTCTTTGCTGTTCACAACATATGCTGCTATAGTCCGTCAGAAATCATAACCACACTTGAATTAGCTTTACGTGATAACCGTTTGTTATTTTGCTTTCAACTTTTGCATGTAATCTTATAATATTGATGTCGTTATAGAAATATTTTTTGCTCTGAGAAATTTGATCTAGTTAAAAGTTTTCTTCTTTAGGCTATATTAAATTCACCCTGTTCGAATTTGACACCATTTTAGGATATATACATTAATTTGGTGCGGTCGTTCACGTAAAATAGTTTGGCTATTGCAGAAACACTAAGTTCAGGAAAATCCCGTGCACAAAACTGAATTGTTATTGAACGACATGACGCACCACGGCCTGGGCATTAATTACGAAGGGAAGGCGTATCTTTATTAATTTTGTGAAGACTCAGTAGACAATTGTTGACTTTAAATACCAACATTTATATCTAAATTACAATGAGTTTGAAATGCAAATTTATAACTATGCAAAAGGTTATGTTTTACTATATCAGCACTTCCTTAGGAATTCAAGATGGACAAAGTGCCTACTGCATCAAATACAAAAGAGCAAATTAGGACATGGCTTGCGAATGAAAATGTCAAATTTGACGACACATATTTAAACCCGAATTGTTACAACTTGTGAAGAATACGAATAAGAAAAAGGTTGTACCATGTTGACAAAATCATTGAGAAATACGGCCACACTAATTGTAACCAATTGAATTCATGTTTGCAAATACACATAACGAACAACACCCACAATTAATCACTATGTAGATACGCTTCTATAGTCCGTTCAGATTCGTTTACCTAGACATTAATTATTTTTTTCAAAAACTTATTGTTCATTGCATTGATCTTTTGAAGTTAGGTTTAGAATACTAATGTCGCTATAAAAATATTTTTTTATCAAAGAAATGCGATCAAAAATATGTTATAAGCAAACCAACAACCATTACTTTGAATGGAAGCCTGCTTGAGTCAGTACAGAAGTTCAGCTATCTTGTATCCACTATTACAGCCACACTTTCCTTAGATGAGGAACTAAATGTACGTATTTGAAAGGCAGCGACAACATTGGGAAACTCACACCAAGAGCATGGAACTATATCAAATTGACTCTACGAACAAAAGTTTATATAATTTAAAATTTGTATACTTGCCACCCAGTAAAATTTTTGGACACGCCTATGGGTCATCGTTGCACTAGATTACTGTAAAACATTTTGATTAGGGTCAAAATAATAGTTACATGGGCAAAGATCAAAGGAATTCGCCGCTTAAGAAACCGTTATAGCTAGACATCGAGTAACACATATGTTCTCGTGACATGGACATTTTAACACCGTATGCCAAAAATCATGTGAAATCATCAAGAACTTTTTGAATTATAAATCATAACATCTCGGCAAACGATTCTGAACGGACTATAATACGTGTCCTCAGTAATTTCAATTTATTACTTTGCTGCTATTGTGTCACATATTTTCATAGCGTTTAATTTTGTGTATCTATTACTAATCTTCTTTCGATCTTTATCTGACAGTCTCCATTGTTGGTTACTACAGATCTCAGATATTCATCGTTTTTTTGCTATTTCAAATTCTTCACTGTAGATGCGATTTTTGTTGATTTTTTTATTTTTTTTTATTTTATTTTTTTTTTTTTTGGTAAATGGACATTATCTTGTTTTTTTATTTTTTTTTTATTTTGCTGTATTTTAAATAGAGCTTCATAGGGTAACATATTTTCTTGGAAAGAATCACACTGCTGGCCACATTACTTAAACGTGCCGGTGATAAAATACAAGTGTAGACACTAACGTCGCAGTCATTATGAGGTTCTTTACTTTCTCTTCCTTTTTCAGATGTGTGTGTGGGGGTGTGTGGTGTGTGTGACGTGTGTGCTATGTGTGTGGTTTGTGCGCGTGTGTGTGGCGTGTGTGATGTGTGTGTGGTGTGTATGTGTATGGTGTGTGTTGTGTGTTGTGTGTGTGTTGTGTGTGTGTGTGGTGTGTGCGTGCGTGCGTGTGTCTATGGTGTGTCTGGGTGTGTGTATGACTTCTTTATATTTTTTACAAATATATATATATATATATATATATATATATATTTTCATCTCATCTATAGCTGCCATCTAACTAGATGAGATGAGATGAGAAAGAACTAACTCAGAACCCTCCAAACAAGACAAATGCAATTTTTGGGCCATATTAAAAGACACAACAGCCTACTAAAAGTAATCCTGGAGGGAAAAATACAAGGTAAAAGAGGCAGAGGCAGACCAAGACTAACATGGACGAGTAACATCAAAAGATGGACAAATCAGCCTATGACAACCTGCACCATCAAAGCAAGAAACAGAGCAGAATGGCGCTCCATGGTAGCCAACCTTCGTTGCGGAGACGGCACTCGATGATGATGAGAACCTTCCACTAGTGCGAAGTTTTCAGTTTTACGAGCAGGGGTGGTTGTGGGTATATCAGCACTCTACAGCAGAAACGTCACATTAGTGGAGGTTGTCCGCGGTTTCGCATCCTCTGTTCTGGCCTTCATCTATCGAGATTAATTATGGCTCAGCGTTCTATTTTTAGCTGAGCTTACATCACGACGTGACTCACAAATCATGTTGCCAGCAGGTGGTCACGATAAGTCCCCTCTTATTTATCTGCCACGTTTCTTAGGGCCATGTTTGCATTCATATATTTCTGTACAGTCCAAATTTTGCAGAATATATTCTGAATTATGTAAGGCAGTTTGACATGTACACTGTGGGGCCGTATACAATCTGTAGAGGTGAACGTTCGGTCCCTGTTTGCAATCGTAATCTTTAACTAGTAATAATTTAATCTATAATCTTATTTCAGGGTGAGGCAGACCAAGTTTAACATGGACGAATAATATCAAAATATGGACAAGTCAGCCTATAACAGCCTGCACTATCAAAGCAATAGACACAGTGGTATGGAACTCCATGGTGGACATCCTTCGATGCGAAGACGGCACTTATTGATGATGATACATTCATTTGAAATGTTGATTTGTAGGAAAGCGGGAAGAACTGGGAGGAAGGTAAAGAAGACAAACAAGGAAGCTCTGAATCAGCTGAAAATGAAAAAAAGAACTACTTAACACAAATTGAAAAAAGACAACTGAAATTGTGTGGACGTGTGAAGAGATATACTCGTACAACCCTTCTAAAAGTCATAATCGAAGGGAAGGTACAACAAGGTAGACGAGGCAGAGACAGACCACGGCTAAAGTGGACTGATAACATCAAAAGGTGGACAAGTGAACCTATGACAACGTGGACGATCAAGACAAAGTAAAATGGTTCTCAAAGTGAGCAAATTTCCAACGTGTAGACGGCACCCAATGGATTAATTTCTTTGTGGCGCTCAACCGAAGATTACTAATGTGTGGATAGTCGCCTTCGTCATCCGCCCTTACATGCGCTGTTATGTATTGTTATTGTGTTATATATTGGGGCCTTTCGGTACAACACATCCGACACATCCAGTATTTTTGAATACCGGGTTTCTCTTCTATCCCTACTTGATTGACATGACTAGACTTCTTAGTCTTTTCTAGAGACACGGCGAAGAGGTAGGGTAGCGTCTGGATAGTTCTGGTTCAACGATTCTGGATCAAGCCACGAGGAGACAAATCCTAATAAATGAATATAATCAAGGACGGAAACTTCTGAGGTGATTGATCAGCGAATCATTTCACGGGAAGAGCTATGTTCAACACAATTCACAAATAATATATTTTTTTTTAAAATCAAAGAACAATAGACAACTCGAAGCAGGATCTAACCAGAGCTCATCGACAGAGCTCTTCACCACGAAAAGCCTATGTTGCTTAGTTGGCCGTGTGCTCTAGCGCAGGTTTCTAATGGTAAGGCTCTCTGTTGAGAAGTACGAGTTGCACCCTGCTTCGGGCTGTCCATTGATCTATGTTTTTTGTTGTTGTTGTTGGGAACAGGTAAATAATTGTACATCTCTCCCTATACTTGATCATCCGACATTCAGTTATAATTAATTGTACTTCATCGTTTGTTGTCGTTGTCCTTGTATTCTGAAGAAGGACATAGGCCGAAACGTCAGTATTGTGTGTGTTCCTTCCTTGTAAAGCTGTCACCATACCTTGGAGTGTTTACCACACCCCACTACTGGCTCCTTTTTTTTCTGTTGCTGAATATTTGTTACTTTTTTTCCGAGAGTTGTAACAGAACTCTTCCCTTAAAATGATTGGCAAACCATCAGCTATGAGTCGCTGGCAACCTTCACCTCTGTTGCTGTCAGGAACCATGAATGTCTCGAGACAGAACGTGACTTGGAAAAAAGTAACGACACCCGTTAGTCACATCCGTTTATTCCCACCTGGCATGGCACTGGTTCCGGTGCCTAGCTAACGAGTTTGATTAATCAACTCTTGCTTAACGGTTAAGTGAGTGTTCCGTCGTTCCAGGTCATTAGGTAAACGGTTTAATGCTGAGTGACGTGCGTACACGAGGACTACACGAGGCCGTCTTTGCTTGTTTTAATTAAATCTACTTTCATTATTTTATTTTTTAAATCTCCTCCACCCTCCCTTCAATAGTTGTCTCTCACTCATACATTCTTTCTTGCAGCCTTAGTTCATTTCTGTGTCTAATGCGCGAATGTGTCTGTCCTTATTTTTCTCTGTCGTTTATATTTCTACTTCCATTGCATTTTTATTCAATTGTATTCATTTTCTATCTATCTATCTATCTATCTATCTATCTATCTATCTATCTATCTATCTATCTATCTATCTATCTATCTATCTATCTATCTATCTATCTATCTATCTATCTATCTATCTATCTATCTATCTATCTATCTATCTATCTATCTATCTATCTATCTATCTATCTATCTATCTATCTATCTATCTATCTATCTATCTATCTATCTATCTATCTATCTATCTATCAATCTATCAATCTATCTATCTATCTATCTATCTATCTATCTATCTATCTATCTATCTATCTATCTATCTATCTATCTATCTATCTATCTATCTATCTATCTATCTATCTATCTATCTATCTATCTATCTATCTATCTATCTATCTATCTATCTATCTATCTATCTATCTATCTATCTATCTATCTATCTGTCTGTCTATCTGTCTGTTTGTCTGTCTGTCTGTCTATCTATCTATATAATCTATCAGCCCCTATGAGGGATGAGTCATTACATGTACCACTTGTCAATCAAAAAGATAACGATTTGATTCCTGTTAGGGTGGAACATTTTGTTTCTCTCAGTGAAGCCAAACAAATCATGCCTTGTACACAACATGACGACAGCTTTGGGTTCTCGTTATTCAAAGTTCCATCGTAATCTGCGACTTTGAAGATTCCAGAAATGTTTCTACTATCTGAATATGTCCATACATTTTTCTACCATCTGAATATGTCCACACATGTTTCTACCATCTGAATATGTCCACACATGTTTCTACCATCTGAATATGTCCATACATGTTTCTACCATCTGAATATGTCCATACATGTTTCTACCATCTGAATATGTCCATACATGTTTCTACCATCTGAATATGTCCACACATGCATCTGCCACCTGAATATGTCCATAAATGCTTCTACCATCTGAATATGTCCACAAATGTTTCTACCATCTGAATATGTCCATACATGTTTCTACCATGTGAATATGTCCAAATGTTTCTACCATCTGAATATGTCCATACATGTTTCCACCATCTGAATATGTCCACAAATGTTTCTACCATCTGAATATGTCCATACATGTTTCTACCATCTGAATATTTCCACAAATGTTTCTACCATGTGAATATGTCCACAAATGTTTCTACCATCTGAATATGTCCACAAATGTTTCTACCATCTGAATATGTCCACAAATGTTTCTACCATCTGAATATGTCCACAAATGTTTCTACCATCTCAATATGTCCACACATGTTTCTACCATCTGAATATGTCCACAAATATTTCTACCATCTGAATATGTCCATAAATGTTTCTACCATCTGAATATGTCCACAAATGTTTCTACCATCTGAATATGTCCACAAATGTTTCTACCATCTGAATATGTCCACACATGTTTCTACCATGTGAATATGTCCACAAATGTTTCTACCATCTGAATATGTCCACAAATGTTTCTACCATGTGAATATGTCCACAAATGTTTCTACCATCTGAATATGTCCACAAATGTTTCTGCCACCTGAATATGTCCACAAATGTTTCTACCATCTGAATATGTCCACAAATGTTTCTACCATCTGAATATGTCCACAAATGTTTCTACCATCTGAATATGTCCACAAATGTTTCTACCCACAAATGTTTCTACCATCTGAATATGTCCATACATATTTCTTCCATCTGAATATGTCCTTACATGTATCTACCATCTAAATATGTCCACAAATGTTTCTACCATCTGAGTATGTCCACAAATGTTTCTACCATCTGAATATGTCCACAAATGTTTCTACCATCTGAATATGTCCATACATATTTCTTCCATCTAAATATGTCCCCAAGAAAACCCCCAAAATATAGTTCTGAGATCAGCAATAATTAAGTTAAAATAGCCAATGCACACATTTTAAAAGGTAATGTTAACAAGTGATATTACTTTTGCCATGTTAACTGTGATTATTGATTACAACCACCTCAAGTTTAAACTGTAAACAAACTTACTTACTTTCGTCTCGCGCCACCTATTGTTTCAAAGCCATTCTGTCAGAACGAAGATCGTACTTAACTTTCCGAAAAAAAGTAAAGTAAACTACAGTAAAGTCTCGATTATCCGGAATGCTCGGGGAAGAACCATTCTGGATAATTGAATTTTTCTGGATAATCGAGAGTAAGAAAACCAAACTCAAAATTTATGAAAAAACATGATTGAAAAATTGCAATGCTCAGAAATATTTAAATTCGTGTGACATTCACTAGCTTTCTCTATCAACATGGGTCCTGATATTGGCATTCCTTTTCTTCCTCTTTCTAAAAACCACACATAAAGGACGTCGTCGAGTTTTTCAAATTTTGGCCGTTTCATACTTCGTCTCTGGTGTATATTGTTGCTGCTTTCAGACTCCGACGCAAACTTAAACAACTCATCTTTTTGATTTCGCATGTCATATAATGTTGAAGAGGCTATGCCAAATTCAGTCATCAAAACGTTGCGATTAACGCCTTTTTCAAGTCTACTAGCGATTTCAATCTTCTGGTTCAGTGTCAATACAGTTCGCTTGCGTTTACCTTTGCGGGAAATTGAGGTGTGGTTTGCACTCGCAGAGGCCATTATTTAACACAAAAATGTATTCCGTTAAAAAGTATGCACACATGCGTTTATAGCATATCATGTATAATTTATACTGATGGAACGAATTTCAGCTTGCACAAATGTCTGAGACAAACTAACGTCAAACTCTGTATCTTACTCTTTTTGAATTTCCAGTCGGTAATTTTTGAACCCCTCCCCCTTTCTTCTCACCATCTCTATGTCACTGCACGCCGGCTGCTCAACCTTTGATTTATAATCATCAAAGTTATGGGCTCTTCAATTTTCACAAACAATACGTCTGCTTCTAATGTTCGGTCAGACTGTCAAACGCCATATTTTTGACAAATTCATGACCAACTTTAGATCTAAAGCAGGCTATGAGAAAATTAAGCAAATTTGTAAAATCATGTAGATAAGTGTTTTTGGCACGACTAAGATTTCCCGACAAAAACATTTAGTCGGGGGAAAAAGTGAAGATATAGACTGTCTGTCGCTTTTACTTGGAATATTTGGAGACACAATGTCTGGATTGAATAAAATATGTTCGCTCCTATTTGAAGTATATTACTGTAAATACACTATTGTAAACGCAATATTGTGTAATGATAGAGCCTGTAGAAGTAAGCGCAGCGCACAAACCGTGTTGTAGCGTTTTCGATTTCCGGATAAAGGCATTTAATTTAACTGAACAAAACATGATTCAAGCTTTCTCCCTATAATAATAAAAAAAAAAAAAGTCCGTTAAATTGAGAATTCCGGATTATTGAGTACCGCATAATCGAGACTTTACTGTATTTATCTTTCTGCTGGAAACCATTTAATTTGCTTCTTCCTCTTTCCTTCCTTATTTGTCTTTCGGCGTCTAGGTGAGATATAATTTGTAGTCTTTTTCTCTTCTATTGGCCACTCCTGCTGTTACGTTTCCTAGTGTTTCTAATATTCCATCAATCCATCTTTTTCGTGGTCGACCCTTGGGTTTGGTGTTTTCGAATTTTTATTGAAGGCTCGTTGTGTTATGTTTTGATCTTTCTGTCCTATTACGTGGCTAACCCATTTTATCTGTTGTTTCTGTATGTACCCTATGGTGGGAATTATTCCGAACTCTTTTCTCAGTTCTTCATTTCCGATCTTATCTCTCAGGCTGTTTCCTCTCATTCGTCTAACACAGTGAGCCGCGATAGCTCAGTGGTTAGTGAACTGGACTACAAAGGACAAGGGTTAGGGTTCGATCCCAACCGACGGCTTCCTGGTTCACCCAGCCTTAAATGGGTACCGGATTTTTTTTCTGGGAAAGTAAACAGTACGGGCGTAATACCGACCACATTACCCCAAAGGTGTAATGGTGTGCTGAAGGTCTGTAAAATATAGGGTCACTAACACCCTATTTCCCTATACGCCACTTGGCGTGACGTGAGTACTTTACTTTTTTTTTTTTTTTTACGTCTAACACATCTCATTTCCGTAGAGGTTATTTTTTCTTATTGTTCTTGCATCTTGGGCCCAGGTCTGGCATTGGTAGCACAACGTTGGGATGACGATTGTATTGTGGAGTCCCCGTTTTATCTCTTAAGTTCCTTAGGTTAATAAACCTGCAATTGAAAGAAATATCAAGACTGCTAAAAAACGTCGGGTGTGTAACAAGTTGTAACAATGTATTAAACATGGCGTGGAAGTAAGGGTTAAAAAGTCACGGTGAAGGGATAACACAGGGAAAGGACCATTAGAGTTTGGACAGTAATAGCCCTTTAGAGTGAACAACCAATGACAAGGGATGTAGGTATATTGCACTAGATTGAGTGTAGCAGATTTGTTTTTTTTTTTGAAGCCACGATGACAGCCGATGCTATATGCCCAAACCTGCTCTGATATGGTACCTATTCAAAATTGGCGTATAAATGTAAAGGTATTAATAAATAGAAGAATTACATTTGTTTTTGTACTCTCTCTCTGTCTCTCTCTCTCTCTCTCTCTCTCTCTCTCTCTCTCTCACACACACCTCTCTTTCTCTCTGTATGTTTCTCCTGCTTACTACTTTATTCCATTACTGGTAATAGTAATTAAATTACTACTTTTCTATACTTACTATTTTCAAAGAAATTCTCAAAGAGACCAACACAAATAGGGAGCTCCTAAGAAACATCAGAAAGAAACAATCAACATTTGAAGAGGAAAGTTGGAATACTTCATTACAACTGGCAAAATACAGTGAAAGAGAAATTGGAGACGACATTGAGAAAAGACAATGTACATCATGACGTCATGTTGTAGAAAAAGTCAACAACAGTTTTGATACAAGGTACTGTGGGTAGAGAGTAGTGGAAGGACATGATCACCTACGTCAACCAGTTGGCACATGATGATGATACTTACTATATGTTCTTGTTAGGAAAAAAAATGTCTTAAAATAAGACATACGACATATTTTTTTAAAGCTATTATGGATAAATCGAGCAAAACTTCATCCCAAACTTTAGCAAACATCAAACTTCAGTCGTAAGGTCACACGATGTGAGATTCTGATAAACAGACTTGGTCTTAAGCTCAATTGATGTTGCAAAGGAGCGGTGTTAGAAAGATTTGCAACTTACTCGTTACAAAAATGTTGTTACGCTCAACAGAAGGGATATTTTTGCATCATAAACATGTGCGTCATTCATCAGCAACACAAACAGGGAGGTGCTGTTTTTATGTGGACGTCATACCGTGACGTCATAACTTTCAGCAGTTCTAATGTTCTGTGTTAATGTACACGATTTTTAAGTCATTCCGTTTAGATGACGTCACTTATGTACATGTACACATTGGAAAGTATGGAGATTTTTCTTTCCTTCTTTTCTTTGACACAGAAACCCGGGTTTCCCCGACAAAAGTAGGTTATTCTGTATCCAGGGCTGCTTAAGAAGGTCTTCCTAACTCTATTATTGAGAGAGAGTCTGTTAATCTCCTGGCCACCAGCGTAACTTTTATTTGGGGATAATTTGACAGCAACTATTTCGTCTTTTTTTTTAATTTTAAATTAAATGGCTTACAGTTTTAATTTTAAAATATCAAGTGCCAATTTACACCGCGAGTGAACACAGGACTATGATGTCATCGTTTGTTGAGGATTACAAGTGAACGCCATCAACACAGGGCTATGATGTCATCGTTTGTTGGGGGATTGCAAGTGAACGTCGTCAACACAGGACTATGATGTCATCATTTGTTCGGGGATTACAAGTGAACGTCGTCAACACAGGGCTATGATGTCATCATTTGTTGGGGGATTACAAGTGAACGTCGCCAACACAGGACTATGATGTCATCATTTGTTCGGGGATTACAAGTGAACGTCGTCAACACAGGGCTATGATGTCATCATTTGTTCGGGGATTACAAGTGAACGTCGTCAACACAGGACTATGATGTCATCATTTGTTCGGGGATTACAAGTAAACGTCGTCAACACAGGACTATGATGTCATCCTTTGTTGGGGATTACAAGTGAACGTCGTCAACACAGGGCTATGATGTCATCATTTGTTCGGGGATTACAAGTGAACGTCGTCAACACAGGGCTATGATGTCATCGTTTGTTGGGGGATTTCAAGTAAACGTCGTCAACACAGGACTATGATGTCATCGTTTGTTGGGGGATTACAAGTAAACGTCGTCAACACAGGACTGTGATGTCATCGTTTGTTGGGGGATTACAAGTAAACGTCGTCAACACAGGGCTATGATGTCATCCTTTGTTGGGGGATTACAAGTGAACGTCGTCAACACAGGGCTATGATGTCATCATTTGTTCGGGGATTACAAGTGAACGTCGTCAACACAGGGCTATGATGTCATCGTTTGTTGGGGGATTTCAAGTAAACGTCGTCAACACAGGACTATGATGTCATCGTTTGTTGGGGGATTACAAGTAAACGTCGTCAACACAGGACTGTGATGTCATCGTTTGTTGGGGGATTACAAGTAAACGTCGTCAACACATGACTATGATGTCATCATTTGTTCGGGGATTACAAGTGAACGTCGTCAACACAGGACTATGATGTCATCCTTTGTTGGGGGATTACAAGTGAACGTCGTCAACACAGGGCTATGATGTCATCCTTTGTTGGGGGATTACAAGTGAACGTCGTCAACACAGGGCTATGATGTCATCATTTGTTCGGGGATTACAAGTGAACGTCGTCAACACAGGGCTATGATGTCATCGTTTGTTGGGGGATTACAAGTAAACGTCGTCAACACATGACTATGATGTCATCATTTGTTCGGGGATTACAAGTGAACGTCGTCAACACAGGACTATGATGTCATCCTTTGTTGGGGGATTACAAGTGAACGTCGTCAACACAGGGCTATGATGTCATCCTTTGTTGGGGGATTACAAGTGAACGTCGTCAACACAGGGCTATGATGTCATCATTTGTTCGGGGATTACAAGTGAACGTCGTCAACACAGGGCTATGATGTCATCATTTGTTGGGGGATTTCAAGTAAACGTCGTCAACACAGGACTATGATGTCATCGTTTGTTGGGGATTACAAGTAAACGTCGTCAACACAGGACTGTGATGTCATCGTTTGTTGGGGGATTACAAGTAAACGTCGTCAACACATGACTATGATGTCATCATTTGTTCGGGGATTACAAGTGAACGTCGTCAACACAGGACTGTGATGTCATCGTTTGTTGGGGGATTACAAGTAAACGTCGTCAACACAGGGCTATGATGTCATCCTTTGTTGGGGGATTACAAGTGAACGTCGTCAACACAGGGCTATGATGTCATCATTTGTTCGGGGATTACAAGTGAACGTCGTCAACACAGGGCTATGATGTCATCGTTTGTTGGGGGATTTCAAGTAAACGTCGTCAACACAGGACTATGATGTCATCGTTTGTTGGGGGATTACAAGTAAACGTCGTCAACACAGGACTGTGATGTCATCGTTTGTTGGGGGATTACAAGTAAACGTCGTCAACACATGACTATGATGTCATCATTTGTTCGGGGATTACAAGTGAACGTCGTCAACACAGGACTATGATGTCATCCTTTGTTGGGGGATTACAAGTGAATGTCGTCAACACAGGGCTATGATGTCATCCTTTGTTGGGGATTACAAGTGAACGTCGTCAACACAGGACTGTGATGTCATCGTTTTTTTTGGGGATTACAAGTGAACGTCGTCAACACAGGACTGTGATGTCATCTTTTTTGGGGGGATTACAAGTGAACGTCGTCAACACAGGGATATGATGTCATCATTTGTTCGGGGATTACAAGTGAACGTCGTCAACACAGGACTATGATGTCATCCTTTGTTGGGGGATTACAAGTGAATGTCGTCAACACAGGGCTATGATGTCATCCTTTGTTGGGGGATTACAAGTGAACGTCGTCAACACAGGACTGTGATGTCATCTTTTTTGGTGGGATTACAAGTGAACGTCGTCAACACAGGGATATGATGTTTCCACTTGTCTGGAGATCACACAGAAAGCAGCAACACAGGACTATGATGTTACCACTTGTCTGGAGATCACACAGAAAGCAGCAACACAGGACTATGATGTTATCACTTGTCTGGAGATCACACAGAGAGCATCAACACAGGACTATGATGTTACCACTTGTCTGGAGATCACACAGAGAGCATCAACACAGGACTATGATGTTACCACTTGTCTGGAGATCACACAGAAAGCAGCAACACAGGACTAAGATGTTATCACTTGTCTGGAGATCACACAGAGAGCATCAACACAGGACTATGATGTTATCACTTGTCTGGAGATCACACAGAGAGCGTCAACACAGGGCTATGATGTTACCACTTGTCTGGAGATCACACAGAAAGCAGCAACACAGGACTAAGATGTTATCACTTGTCTGGAGATCACACAGAGAGCATCAACACAGGACTATGATGTTATCACTTGTCTGGAGATCACACAGAGAGCATCAACACAAGACTATGATGTTATCACGTGTCTGGAGATCACACAGAGAGCATCAACACAGGGCTATGATGCCGTCATATCTCAACATCAATATCAGACTGTTCTCCTTGAAACAAGTCTGTGATAACAGTCACTCTAGAAGGGTTCATCTCGCTAGAATTAGACATGATGCTCTACCTAACCACAAATCAGAGATCGTTACAAATAAATCACGTCCAATCAACAGGAGGTTCAATCTGGCTAGCTGTAAGCGCATAATCGGACATCACTACTTTTTTTCTAGATGGACATTCTAATTGTGAAAAAAAGGCGGAGCAACGATATTTCGAAAAGAATGCAGATGTTCTTCTTTCCTTGGCTACGTACGAATTAAGAAGGCGTATGTACGCTCATTGGCGGCACGTTCAACAACATCATAGTGTCCAAATTCAAAATCCCGCTTCTCCTTCTCACTTTAATACATTTCATACTTTCATTGCTGACCCCCAGGTTGTCATTACCTGCCTCTTTGTCTCCTTTCACAGTGTCGTAGTTCTGTGTTTGCTCTTCTATTCTAAGCATATCACCGATTTTCTTCTATTAATTTCTAGTTAAAATTGTATTTATCTTCCCTTGGTTGCACCTCTTGAACATCACCCTTTTGTTGAATTTATTTGATCAAAACTGTTTTGATAATCTTCTCAGAGAGATTGTATATTGGATACCGACAGTCTTGATGTTTCCTTTTCTCTTATTTTCTAGCATTCAGATCTACATAAAGGGCGCACACTAGTCACGTGATATTCAGGTGTGCTGTCTGCTGAATTCCGTTGTAATTATTTTACCAGATGTTTTTAAAATGCAACTCAATAATATGGATCTCGCTGCTGAATCCAGTTGATATAGTCGAGGGTATCTATTCATTAGGAAGCGCTGTTCATCTCTCACTAATATATATATATTTTTTATAGCCGATGGTTGCTCAGCATCATAGATCAATGAGCAGGCCTCACTTACCTGGAGGGTGTCCAGTTG
This sequence comes from Megaustenia siamemsis, assembly GCA_032433765.1. NCBI lineage: Eukaryota > Metazoa > Mollusca > Gastropoda > Stylommatophora > Ariophantidae > Megaustenia > Megaustenia siamemsis. Next base: position 149,689,306 of record JAVIAB010000051.1, on the reverse strand, counting down.
CTGAAATCAAAGGGACCTCATGGAGCAATGAACGTGTCCCACTTCCCTGGAGGGTGTCCATTTTCTGAATCTAAGGGTACCTCATGGGTCAATGAACGTGTCCCACTTCCCTGGAGGGTGTCCATTTGCTGAAATCAAATGGACCTCATAGATCAATGAGCATGTCTCACTTCCCTGCTGGGTGTCCAGTTGCTGAAATCAAATGGACCTCACAGATCAATGAGCAAGTCTCACTTCCCTGCTGGGTGTCCAGTTGCTGAAATCAAATGGACCTCACAGATCAATGAGCATGTCTCACTTCCCTGCTGGGTGTCCAGTTGCTGAAATCAAATGGACCTCATAGATCAATGAGCATGTCTCACTTCCCTGCTGGGTGTCCAGTTGCTGAAATCAAATGGACCTCACAGATCAATGAGCATGTATCACTTCCCTGCTGGGTGTCCAGTTGCTGAAATCAAATAGACCTCATAGATCAATGAGCATGTCTCACTTCCCTGCTGGGTGTCCAGTTGCTGAAATCAAATGGACCTCATAGATCAATGAGCATGTCTCACTTCCCTGCTGGGTGTCCAGTTGCTGAAATCAAATGGACCTCACAGATCAATGAGCATGTCTCACTTCCCTGCTGGGTGTCCAGTTGCTGCAATCAAATGGACCTCATAGATCAATGAGCATATCTCACTTCCCTGCTGGGTGTCCAGTTGCTGAAATCAAATGGACCTCATAGATCAATGAGCATGTCTCAGTTCCCTGCTGTATGTCCAGTTGCTGAAATCAAATGGACCTCACAGATCAATGAGCATGTCTCATTTCCAAGGTTCATAGTTCGCTTCATTTAGAACTCAAAACTTTTTCAGTCTTTAATTTCTTCAGTTCATATTTTCTTTCTCCTCTTCTGCGACTCCCAACTCTCTGATCACCGTAATGTGATATTGGACAGCCCGTTAGATCTTGTGACATGCTGAGACATGATTAATTCATTTGTCGTTACCCTATAAGAAGCTTTCCATATAGACCTATATTATTATTAATAAATTTACGAACCACTTCTCTTTTGGCGTGGGTCTGCAAGAGACTTATCTGACCTTATGTAACACTTCGTTTACAATGCCTCCATTTTTTTCTCCTAAATTATCGTTTTACAATTCATTTGTCCCAGGGGTTATTGATACTGGGGACACATAATAATAAATGAATGTTATCGTTATGTTATCGGGAAACATCCGAGGTGATAGATCAGCGAATTATTTCAGGGGAAGAGCTATGTTTACAACACTCGGGGAAAACATTCACAAATGATTAACAATAGAAAAATACAAAGAACAATAGAGAGCTCAAAGCCGTACTCCTCGGCACAGCGCCTTGTCACGAGAAATCTGCGCTAGAGCGCACGGCCGACTAAACAACATAAAAAAGTTGCTATCATTGGCAATGTCTTTCACGCTTGGGCTGTCTATTATTCTTTATATGTTTTCTGTTGTTGATTCTTCTTATTCTACCTTTCAGCTCCCTGTGGAGCATAGGTTTTCAGCAAACACTTTCGAAGCCGTTGTGTTTCTTGCCATTCTTTTAAGATCAATGCATGTCTTCCCCATCATCTTCATCTCTTCTTCCATCTGTCTTCTCCAAAAATATTTGGTCTTCCTCTTTGTCTTTTCCATGTTTGTGAAGTTGTTATTGCTTATTTTTATTTTTTTTAGAGTATATGATAGCCAGTCCAATGTCCCTCTTTAGCCGCATGTTGTTGATAATTTGTGAATGTTTTTTTTCCAAATGTTTTAAACACACCACTTCCCTGAAATGACACTGTATTGATACTACTAGTGAGGCCAATATTGAACTGAAATCTTTATTTTATGTTGATTGATCTGCTTGATTAAAACCTTCACAGTCTCGTCTACGCAGTTACTGTCTTCTCTATTATAACATGTACGAAAGAAAAGACAATACCTAGGGGCGCTGAAAAATGCATAGTCAGCTATACCTGACGGAGACAACTACAACAATTATAACATGTATTATTGCTTGGGAACGAGCTTAGTTCATAGATATTGGAATTGTACATCTTTCAGCTTTGTCATTCTAACATGATTTTTCTTGTTACAGCTTTCTTGTAGCTAGACGTTATTTTAGTTCTTACTTTGCTGATCTCCTTGTCGTATTCCTTCGAGGCGACGCATTGTATTTTTTATGTAGTTGAAGCTTTTACTTCCTTGCCAATCCATTCTTTTCATCCACAAAACGGAGAAACGCTCCGCTCTCCGATACTCTCTGCACAAGAGCTTCACTCATTTGCTCTAGAAGGGTATTACATAAGAGATGACAATGAGGGGCTGGTGGCCGTTAACCGTCGGCAGCTGGACACGAATCCCGCCACAGAATGTGGGAATTTCTCACTTCGAATCCATGGTTTTTTTAGCCTTTACCCTCCTCGGATCTAAAGGTAGTGAGATCCTATGTTTAGCCCTCTCTGGGTAGTGAGATCCTATGCCTAGCCCTCTCTGGGTAGTGAGATCCGATACCTAGCCCTCTCTGGGTAGTGAGATCTGATGCCTAGCCCTCTCTGGGTAGTGAGATCTGATGCCTAGCCCTCTCTGGGTAGTGAGATCCGATACCTAGCCCTCTCTGGGTAGTGAGATCTGATGCCTAGCCCTCTCTGGGTAGTGAGATCTGATGCCTAGCCCTCTCTGGGTAGTGAGATCCGATGTCTAGCCCTCTCTGGGTAGTGAGATCTGACGCCTAGCCCTCTCTGGGTAGTGAGATCCGATACCTAGCCCTCTCTGGGTAGTGAGATCCGATACCTAGCCCTCTATGGGTAGTGAGATCCGATGTCTAGCCCTCTCTGGGTAGTGAGATCCGATACCTAGCCCTCTATGGGTAGTGAGATCCGATGTCTAGCCCTCTCTGGGTAGTGAGATCTGATGCCTAGCCCTCTCTGGGTAGTGAGATCCGATACCTAGCCCTCTCTGGGTAGTGAGATCCGATACCTAGCCCTCTATGGGTAGTGAGATCCGATGTCTAGCCCTCTCTGGGTAGTGAGATCCGATACCTAGCCCTCTCTGGGTAGTGAGATCCGATACCTAGCCCTCTCCGGGTAGTGAGATCCGATACCTAGCCCTCTCCGGGTAGTGAGATCCGATACCTAGCCCTCTCTGGGTAGTGAGATCCGATACCTAGCCCTCTCTGGGTAGTGAGATCCGATACCTAGCCCTCTCTGGGTAGTGAGATCCGATACCTAGCCCTCTCTGGGTAGTGAGATCCGATACCTAGACCTCTCGGAAAACGACGAAAAATAGAGGAGGTCCCATGGACATTCCGTTGCTCACGTTAAAAGAACCCTTGCAGTTAGAAATAAAACAGAGTAGGACAAAAATGGCCGGACAGGGCAACATTTATAGGAAAAAATCTACTTAAAAATATCAAAACTTTCGACTATTTGAAAAAAAAACCCAAAAGAAAAAAATGAGAGTACCCCTGAGGTAGTTGAATATCTGCAAGTATGGCGAGGGGCACCTGAGCACCCGGGTGCTGGTGTGAAAACTAGGAAGAAAGTGACATTCACACACAATTCATTCCCTCGGGACTTGCTGGAGATATAAAGATGGCGCACGCAAAGAACAACAACAAAAAATGGTAATGCTAATGCTGTAGCCCAGTCAGTGGTTAGCATTGATTCTCTCACATTGACCAACTCAGTGTTATTTGCATTTGTATATAACTCGCAGTCTTCCAGTTTATGCACATTTTGTTGCATCGAAGCTATATAATCCTGCACAAAACAAACGAGAGACAGAAAAATACAGATTGAAAATGAGAGAGGGACAGAGGAAGAGAAAAAGAAAGAAAGAGAGACAGATAAGCCATTACAATCTCAATCCCCCTCAATAAATCACAATTTCCCCGGTCATTGTTTCTGTCAATCCTTTGTGCCCTCAACAGGAATAGCCCTCGCCCAAGAGGCTCGTCCAATCACGGATGTTACACATTCTTTCATCTGTGCTTATTTTTGGATGTGAACAATAACTTTTAAAAAAAAAAAAAAAATCTCCTCATCATCATCATCAAGTCCAGCGAATCGAAAAAAAAGTATTTCTATCACATGAAAATGGAAACAAATTTTAACGAGCAGTTTTGTCCTTAAATATAAAGGACAACAAGGGCGTCAACTAGAGACAAATAAATTTAGCCTGTGTGAAATCTCCTTCCGAGGACGAGGTGAGGGGAATTGTGTTTCTTTCGTGGGGCCTATGAAAATAAAATGGGATGAGTATGTAAATGTAACTTACAAAAGTGATGTGAAATAAGACAGGTCCATTTATTTATCATGATTTTCTCTTATCTGATCATAAAGATGTCTGTCGACTTGATATGTAGGCTCATGACTTTAACATAACTGACTGGGAAGAGCTTGTTAAGTCTGATTATACAGGAGGCAGACAGTAAATGCTAGCTAGAAAGCAGCCATCTCAATTTGAGACAAGTTTCCGAATCTAGACGCTGAGAAAAAAAAAAACAGAAAAAGTTAGCACAAAGAAGATCATAGCGTGAGTACTAAATCAATTGTCCGTCGGGACGAAGAGTTTCTTCTTCACTACTTCTTCTTCTATCCTTCTTCTGCTGCCGTTGGCGTCGAGGGGAGAAACAATCTGCGATTCTTTGCTCTTCTGTTGGCCTCTTCTGATGTTATCCCTCCTAGTGACTCTAGTATTCCCTTTATCCATCTCTTTCTCGGTCTTCCTCTTAATCTGGCGTTTTCGTAGCGTTTTTATGGCTCTTTGAGTCATTGTCAGTTCTTTTTGTCTTGTTATGTGGCCGAACCAATTTTTCTGTTGTTTCTTTATGTATTCGATGGCTGTTCACTTTCGAGTTACTTCCTCAGGTCAGTGTTTCTTACTCTGTCCCTTAAGCTGTTTCCTGTCATTCTTCTGACACATTTCATTTCGGTGGTCGTTATCTTTCTTATTGTTCTAGAGTCCGGCGTCCATTCTGGCACTGATAGCACAGAGTTGGTAGAAAAAAATTATTTGTATATTGTCCTTTTTGCTTCCGTAGTTATTGCTTTGTTTTTCAATAGTGTTGATACTTGGCCTATAACTTGGCATGCTTTGTTACACCTTATATCTATCTCTGTCTCTTGGTTATTGTCTTGTGTTAACGTGCTACCCAGATATTTAAAATTGTCTACTTGCTTCAGAGTTGTATTATCTATTATGATGTTTAGTTTTTCTTTCTCCCTATTGCCATTACTTCGGTTTTGCTTGTGATGATCTTCATGTTGTGTTGTTTACAAGTGTTGTTTAGCCTGTTGATATGTTCTTGTAGGTCCTCAGTTGTTTCATGTATCAGGACTTGGTCGTCTGCAAATAGTATTTCATTTATTTCTTCCTCTCTTATGTTGTTTTCTGGTACGTATATTTCGTTCAGAAGGGTATGCAGAAGGGTAAAACTAGAAAATATCATACAAGAAATGAAAAGAATGGGTTTACAATTACTGGGACTTTGCGAAATGAGATACACCGGATCAGGGGAGATATATTCTGATAAACATAAAACAATCTATTCTGGAGGTACTGAACACCAAAGAAGAGTAGGTATCATCTTGGATGCAGAAAGAGCAAGAACAGTGAAAGGCTTTTACCCAGTATCTGACAGAGTCCTTTTAGTGAAATTGAATGGAAAGCCAATAGACATAAATCTTATACAAGTTTATGCACCAACAGCAGACAGTCTAGAGGAAACAATTGATAAATTTTACGAGTTAAATGAGGCACTTCATAAATGCAAACCACATGAAAACACCATAGTTCTAGGGGATTTTAACGCAAAAGTAGGAAAGAAAGAGTTGAGGAAGTAGTTGGTCATTTTGGCTTAGGCAAGAGGAATGAAAGAGGTGAGAAACTTATTGACTGGGCAAGAACACACAACAAGATGATAGGAAACACCTGGTTTAAGCAACATCCAAGACGTCTGTGGACATGGAAAAGCCCAAGGGGACAACGCACGTAATCAAATTGATTATATAATGATAAGCAATAGATTTAGAAACAGTCTGGTGTGTGTGAAAACTAGACCAGGGGCAGATTGCATTAGTGATCATGTACCAGTTGTGGGAAAGCTTAGAGTAAAATTAAAAAGAACAAAACGAGCCTCAGTTAACATCAAGTTAAATTTAGATTTACTAAAATCAGACAAGAAGCTGCAAGACAAATATAAAATCACAATTGAGAACCGGTACAATGCAATAGAGAAGATACAAAGCATTGGTGAACAGTGGGAAATGCTAAAAGAGTCAATGCAACAAACATCAAAAGAGTTCATACCACCAGTGAGGACAAATTCAAGAAAGAAATGGATGACAGATGATATTTTGCAGCTAATTGATACAAGAGGAAGAAAATAAAGATGAGTATAAGAGATTAAAATAAAGAAATTGTAATAAAATGTAATGAAGCAAAAGAAGCATGGATAAAAGAGAGATGCAAAGAGGTCGAATTGCAAGAAAAATGAGATGCTAAAGCTGTATACAAACAAATTGAGGAATTAACAGGAAGAAAAACGCAATCAGAAACTGGATGTTTAAGATCAAAGAAAGGAGAACTGTTGATTGATCAAGAAAACATAAGGGAACGATGGACAGAATACATTTAGGATCTTTATAATGATGAACGAACGGAAGTAAATATTAAGGATAATCTTCTTCTTTCTTCTTTCTTCCTCATATGCCTTTCAGCGTCGAGGGGAGATATAATTTGCGGTCTTTTGCGCTTCTGTTCGCCTCTGCTGCTGTTATGTTTTCTAGTGCTTCTAATATTCCATCGACCCATCTTTTTCGTGGTCGACCCTTGGGTCTGGTGTTCTCACAACGTTTGTTGAAGGCTCGTTGTGTTGTGTTTTGTTCTTTCTGCCTTGTCACGTGGCCAAACCATTGTATCTGTTGTTTCCTTATATATTCTATGGCGGGGGCTATTCCTATCATTTTTCTCAATTCTTCATTTCTGATCTTATCTCTCAGACTGCTTCCTGTCATTCGTCTAACATATTTCATCTCTGTAGAGGTTATTTCTCTTTTTGTTCTTGCATCTAGGGTCCAGGTCTGGCATTGCAGCACAACGTTGAGATGAAGATTGTATTGTAGAGTGCTCGTTTTGCCTCCAGAGTTATTTCCTTGTTGGACAATAGTGGTAATAAGTGTCCAATGATTTGACAAGCTTTGTTGCATCTTGATTCTGTCTCTGCTAAAGTATGATCACTGTCATCTAATTACGTTAGAAAATGGTGCTGGAAATACGTTGGCCTCGTTCTCAGAATGGACATTAGAAGCCAACCTCACCAGACCCTTGTATGGAGACCACAAGTTAAAAGAAAACGAGGAAGACCGAAAGAAACCCTAAGTAGAACCATCAAAGGGAGAGCAGCTATGGGTCTCAGAAACAAATAAGTACTAAAACAGTTTGGGGCTAACCGTCAAACATTGATAACTATGACCTGGAGTAATCTGCCCGAAAGAATAATCAATCAATCAATCAATCAATCAATCAATCAGTCTCCATTCACATTCAAGCAACTAGAAATATTCACTGTTTTGTTCTTCCTTAAGTATGAAACTAAAGAAAACAAACAATGAAATCTTACAACTAAAATGAAAAGAGAATTACTAAATACAATTGAAACAAGTCAAATGAAATTTTTGGGGCATGTTAAAAGAGACAACAGCCTACTAAAAGTAATCTTTGAAGGGAAAAGACAAGGTAAAAGAGGCAGAGACAGACCAAGACTAACATGGACGAGTAACATCAAAAGATGGACAAGTCAGCCTATGACAACCTTCACCATCAAAGCAAGAGGCAGAGCGGAATGGCACTCCATGGTAGCCAACCTTCGATGCGACGACTGCACTCAATGATGATGATGATGATGATGATGATGATGATGATGATGAGGATGATGATGATGATGATGATGATAAGTATGAAACAATTGTTAATAAATAAAAGCAATACGAACGTGAAAAAATTTTTTAAAATGTTTTTAACAGCAACTTGGCTCTTCTAAATAAAATACATATTTAGTACGACATTAAATAAAATATTTAAAAAAAAATTGTACATATGATAACATGTTAAGCATACATTAAGAGAGTCTATTACTGGATAGGATGTGACACTGATACAGAAACATTGAACAGACGGGAAAGTTGTACAGCAAGCCTACATTTTGTGTGGGCTAGACTAAGAGATTTGGGAATGGACCGACTACATAGAGCACAATCTCTATGTTCATGTGGTAAAAGTAGACATAGACAGACATACTCTGTATGCAACATTCAATTAGATAAAGCTCTCCTTAATCACCATATACGATACACGCAGAACGTAAATCTGCCATAACTGTTACGTTTGTCTCCATAACGTTTACCCGTTGTAAAATAAAAACTCAGACCTGAGCATGTCGCAGCGACAGCATTTGACAAAGCGACCGTTATTCTCCAATCCTTTAATTTCCTCCGACAGACCTCAGTAATGGGAAGATGCCGTAAAGATGGGTTACCCTTGAAGTGGAGGGAGATGTGTTGTGTTGCTAATTTACAGCAAATGCAAATATTTACGCATTTAGGCCCGACACATCCGTCTTTAGCATGAGTTACATGCTTAACACTTTTTTAAACCGAAAGTAGTCTCCGAGGAAGAAACTCGAAATTGAACCAGCCATCTAATACATAAAGAAACAACAGATAAATTGGTTCGGCCACATAACAAGACAAAAAGAACTAACAATGACTCAAAGAGCCATATACAAACGCTACGAAAGCGCCAGATTAAGAGGAAGACTGAGAAAGAGATTGATAAAGGGAATATTAGAGTCACTAGGAGGGATAACACCAGAAGAGGACAATAGAAGAGCAAAGAATCGCAGATTGTATCTCCCCTCGACGCCAACGGCAGCAGAGGAAGGATAGAAGAGGAAGAGGAAGAAGCAGTCAATTTCGGTCTACCATTTGCCACTTTTGGGAGCCGCGATAGCTCAGTGGTTAGTGAACTGGACTACCACGGACAAGGGTTAGGGTTCGATCCCAACCGACGGCTTCCGGGTTCACCCAGCTTTAAATGGGTACCGGATTTTTTTCTGGGAAAGTAAACAGCACGGGCGTAATACTGACCACATTACCCCAAAAATCTTGTGCTGAAGGTCTGTAAAATATAGGGTCACTAACACCATATTTCCCTATACGCCACTTGGCGTGACGGGGGTACTTTACTTTTTTTTTTTTTTTTTATTTGCCACTTTTAACTGCCAATGGTTCTTTAACGTGCGTGTAAACGCCTGTTTTTTTTTTTATGTTACCCGAGAGGACTAGACATCGAATCTCACTACCCAGAGAGGACTAGACATCGGATTTCACTATCCAGAGAGGACTAGACATCGGATCTCACTACCCAGAGAGGACTAGACATCGAATCTCACTACCTAGAGAGGACTAGACATCGAATCTCACCCCCCAGAAAGGACTGGACCTCGGATCTCACTACCCAGAGAGGACTAGACATCGGATCTCACTACCCAGACACAACGGAGGATAAAGCCACGAGAAAACTATAGTTTCGAATTTGAAAATTCATATCGTTTTTTCTCGTGATATGAAACCGCGATATTCTTGTCCATATGTCTTACGTGTAGACTGTCCAGCCCCACACAACTGTTGCAAATTCAAATTTCTTGAATAGTCTCGCTACTGTATTGTATACAACGACATATAAACGAGAACTGTCTCACTAGATACGGTCCGAAGGCAAAGACGCCTTACAGCAGCAGTGATGGAAGCTGTCAGCGACCCACAGCTGATGGTTGGCTCCAGATCCTACTCCGCCTGTTCGCGCAAGAAACAGACAAATCACTTCAGAGGAAGAGGTGTGTTATACAGCACTAGGAAAAAATAACAAATAATCAACAACGGAAAAAAATAAAGAACAATATATGGACTGAAGCAGGATCGAACCCGTACTCCTTGGCACCACCTTGCCACGAAAAGTCAAACGCTAGGGAACACTGCCACTAAGCTAACTTAGCGCTTGGCTTTGGGTGGCAAGGCGCTGTGCCAAGCTGAGTGGCAGTGTCCCCTAGCGCTTGGCTTTGCGTGGCAAGGCGCTGTGCCAAGCTGAGTGGCAGTGTTTCCTAGCGTTTGGCTTTGCGTGGCAAGGCGCTGTGCCAAGATGAGTGGCAGTGTTCCCTAGCACTTGGCTTTGCGTCGCAAGGCGCTGTGCCAAGCTGAGTGGCAGTGTTCCCTAGCGTTTGGCTTTGCGTGGCAAGGCGCTGTGCCAAGCTGAGTGGCAGTGTTCCCTAGCGTTTGGCTTTGCGTCGCAAGGCGCTGTGCCAAGCTGAGCGGCAGTGTTCCCTAGCGCTTGGCTTTGCGTGGCAAGGCGCTGTGCCAAGCTGAGCGGTAGTGTTCCCTAGCGCTTGGCTTTGCGTGGCAAGGCGCTGTGCCAAGCTGAGCGGCAGTGTTCCCTAGCGCTTGGTTTTTCGTGGCAAGGCGCTGTGTCAAGCTGAGCGGCAGTGTTCCCTAGCGCTTGGCTTTGCGTGGCAAGGCGCTGTGCCAAGCTGAGTGGCAGTGTTACCTAGCGCTTGGCTTTGCGTGGCAAGGCGCTGTGCCAAGCTGAGCGGCAGTGTTCCCTAGCGCTTGGCTTTGCGTGGCAAGGCGCTGTGCCACCGAGTACGGGTTCGATCCTGCTTCGGTCCATACATTGTTCTTTGTTTTTTTGCTGTTGTTGATTATTTGTCATTGTTTTCCCGTGTGCTGTAAACATACCTCTTCCTCTGAATTGATTCGCTGATTATCAACTCGGAAGTCTCCCTCTAGAATAATATTCATTTATTATTATTTGTCTCCAGTAGAAACAGACAAGGCTATCATGTCTGGCCAAGCGAGTAGGGATCGAGGAGGGATGACAACCCGGTATTCAGAAATAACATGCTATAATCGGATATGCTAGGCCGAAAAGTGCAAAATCACAGTTCTGCTACAAAATAGGAACCTACGCCCACTTAACGTCCTTCTAAGGACGGATGACAAAGATGACAATCAACTCCTTTAGCAATCATGGGATGACTGACAGGAAGAAAGAGAGAGCTACCCGGAACAATCCTGAACACACGCCTTCATCGATGTAGCGGCAACAAATGAAGTACGGAAAAAAGGTGTCCGGGTGTTTATCAAATACCCGGACAAACATCAATGAGGTAAAGTACTGGAACATTCTGCGCAAGTGATGTGGCTGAGGCTGAAGCCATGGCTGCCTGTATAATCTTTATCAACAATTCACACTGTCATCAATCATCAAGTTGTATTGTTATTGTTACGGTTATGGTTATGGTTATGGTTATGGAAGGCCCCGGTATCACTGCAAACGAATTAAAATCCATAATTGTTCAACCGTCCGTGCCAGTGGAATCATCCGGATTACTATCACATCTCCCAAATAAAGAAAGGTAGCTGTAGTTCCCATCATAGCAGTCTCAGCACACGCCAAAAGACATAAGGCGAAACCTCACAGAAAGTGAACACAACCAACTGTTCCTTGTCATGCGATATCATCATTCATCATAAACAAAGGGAATATCGAAACATGATCAAAACGGATGAGACACACAGCTCACGGTGTGCACAGAGCACTTAACTCAGTAGCTCCTGCAACAAGCCGGACTTGGAATATGAGGAAACTGCAACAAGAAACACTTTTCATACGCAACCTTCAATGGTTCCTGTAGCCTATCCACCATCTTGACCGGAAGTTCACGTCCTCCTAAAAATTATGATCGTCATATTTTTTTATAATGTATAGCGCTTGATGATATTATGACATCGTTTTTGACTCAAGTTCTCATGTTTTCAGAGGCAACTATCCTGCTTTGTGCAAACTCTCAAGAGTGGTAAAGTGGCACAAGTGACAAATGAACAAAACAAGATTTGTTATCAAAACGCGATTCATTCATTTAAAAAAATAAAGATATCTTCAAACTGTGGCGCAGTGAGGATGCCCAGTTGGTACAAGGGCATAGTTAATTAAACTACATTATCCAGTGCAACAAAGAAAGCAACAGAAGGTCCCAGTAATGAGATCCTACACATGAGCATAGTTAATTAAACTACATTATCCAGTGCAACAAAGAAAGCAACAGAAGGTCCCAGTAATGAGATCCTACACATGAGCATAGTTAATTAAACTACATTATCCAGTGCAACAAAGAAAGCAACAGAAGGTCCCAGTGATGAGATCCTACACATGAGCATAGTTAATTAAACTACATTATATAGTGCAACAAAGAAAGCAACAGAAGGTCCCAGTGATGAGATCCTACACATGAGCATAGTTAATTAAACTACATTATCCAGTGCAACAAAGAAAGCAACAGAAGGTCCCAGTGATGAGATCCTACACCTGAGCATAGTTAATTAAACTACATTATCCAGTGCAACAAAGAAAGCAACAGAATGTCCCAGTGATGAGATCCTACACATGAGCAATTAATTTATTAGCTTCAACAACAATAACAAAAAAAAAAAAAAAAAGAATAGGAATGGCAAAAAGCAATTTTAATGCCATGAAAAATAAATATAATATGAATTAGATAGATAGATAGATAGATAGATAGATAGATAGATAGATAGATAGATAGATAGATAGATAGATAGATAGATAGATAGATAGATAGATAGATATAGATATAGATAGATAGATAGATAGATAGATAGATAGATAGATAGATAGATAGATAGTAGATAGTATAGATAGATAGATAGATAGATAGATAGATAGATAGATAGATAGATAGATAGATAGATAGATAGATAGATAGAGATAGATAGATAGATAGATAGATAGATAGATAGATAGATAGATAGATAGATAGATAGATAGATAGATAGATAGATAGATAGATAGATAGATATAGGAAAAAATGAATGTAAAAAAGTGATTTCAATGACACGACGAAAAGGCCAAGCGAGGATAATTCTCATGCGCACGGTCAAAGGTCAAGGGGGAGGGGGAGGGTAGGGAGAAGACAAAACAATGGAAATACATTCCTTTACTTTGTAAGCGCGCAAAGATCTGCATGGAATGGAACAAACGTGTTTACCAGCATCAATATTCCATCAACGGTCTGCGAGGTCAAGGGTTAGGTCAATCGCAGTCGATGCCTGTGTCAACTATGCGCCTTCTTTGTCTCCATTTGGAATTCAGTCGTTCTTGTCTGTATACTTCCCCCTGTGTAGGTAGTTCGCTTTGTCAGTTACTCTTCTGGATTATAATAATTGATTCTTTCCGATACATCGCTAGAAATGAAAGATGTATCTTCTCCTTCTTCTTTCCTTCCTCATTTGCCTTTCAGCGTCGAGGGGAGATATAATTTGCGGTCTTTTGCTCTTCTGTTCGCCTCTGCTGCTGTTATGTTTCCTAGTGTTTCTAATATTCCATCGACCCATCTTTTTCGTGGTCGACCCTTGGGTCTGGTTTGTTGAAGGCTCGTTGTGTTGTGTTTTTTGTTCTGTTGTGTTGTATTTTTTGTTCTTTCTACCTTGTCATGTGGCCACACCATTTTATCTGTTGTTTCCTTATATATTCTATGGCGGGGGCTATTCCTAGCTTTTTTCTCAGTTCTTCATTTCTGATCTTATCTCTCAGACTGTTTCATGTCATTCGTCTAACACATTTCATCTCAGTAGAGGTTATTTCTCTTATTGTTCTTGCATCTAGGGTCCAGGTCTGGCATTGGTAACGAATTCAACAAAAATAGAAAAACTGAAATAAAAGTCAACCTCTCTCTCTCTCTCTCACTGTATGTTTCACAGCGCATGCCCACATGGAAGGTATTCTGCATGGCGTTGAAGGTCAAGGTAAGAACGATTCCAACAAAACAAAAAAAAAAAAAAAAGGCTCTGCTACGTTTAGCGTAAGTGTAGCCTTGCCAGGTACGCTAGAGTTTTGCTTTGGAGCTGTAAACTTGTGCCAGGTAATACTGTAATACTTCTTGTCTTTGCCAAAAGTTAAATCTGCTATCAAATATACACTTTCTCTGCGATGAAACTGCCGTTTCCAGCATTAAAGATATTTTGTAAACATAAATTAACGACGGAAACGTTAAATTGTATAACTAATTCTATTTTGTTCCTGCTTCCTGTAAATTCTTACAAAAATCGCCCTTCAAACGTGCTTTGATCATTGACAGAAGCCATGTAATAAGCGCATCAAAGGGCAAGGAAACTACTTGGAAGGAGACAGAATCAACTAGCCGGTAGGTCTATACATTTACAACGAACAAAAATAATTAATAAAAACAATCCTTGATATTATTCCTTAGAGTTGAGGAGTTGTTCTTTTTTTTTTTAACATCAAAACGCAACAAATTACAAATTATTTCCAATTAAAATTCCTAGCATCAGATGCATAAACTTGATCACAGGAAGTTAGAAAATATTGAATGTGAAAGAAAGAAGAAAGCATATAAAGGTAGAGAAGAGTTCGGAAAACACTCGTTATTCAGACATTAACGTTCGTCATCGGCTCAGCTTATATATAGGCTTTTATGATAGAACAATTCGTGACGGATACAGACAGAACGGACGAGACCATCTCGAGGGTTGAAAATGTTCCGTTCTTGTTTTCAATTTTTTTTTTTTATGAAATATATTTTATGAGCTGTATCCAGACCTTGAACTAGCAATTGTATGAGTTGTGTTTGTCCCTTGGCAGGATTAGGACAAGTTCACGATGGCCAATATGTTTGTATGTGTTGTGTTTGTCCCTTGGCAGGATTAGGACAAGTTCACGATGGCCAATATGTTTGTATGTGTGCGTGTATGTGTGTGTGTGAGAGAGAGAGAGAGAGAGAGAGAGATGAGTTGTGTTTGTCCCTTGGCAGGATTAGGACAAGTTCACGATGGCCAATATGTTTGTATGTGTGCGTGTATGTGTGTGTGAGAGAGAGAGAGAGAGAGAGAGAGATGAGTTGTGTTTGTCCCTTGGCAGGATTAGGACAAGTTCACGATGGCCAATATGTTTGTATGTGTGCGTGTATGTGTGTGAGAGAGAGAGAGAGAGAGAGAGAGAGAGATGAGTTGTGTTTGTCCCTTGGCAGGATTAGGACAAGTTCACGATGGCCAATATGTTTGTATGTGTGTGTTTGTCTGTGTGAGAGAGAGAGAGAGAGAGAGAGAGAGAGAGATGAGTTGTGTTTGTTCCATGGCAGGATTAGAACAAGTTCACGATGGCCAATATGTTTGTATGTGTGCGTGTATGTGTGTGTGAGAGAGAGAGAGATGAGTTGTAGGGGGAGGGCGGCTGTATAAGCGAGAGAGAGAGAGAGAGAGAGAGAGAGAGAGAGAGAAAATGACACAGACAATGAGATATAAAAATGCAGACAGAAAAAAGATTGAAGCAAATAATGAGGGAAATTGGAATAAGCAGAAAGAAAACAAAATTACAGATACAAATATGAGAAAACAGCAATTACAGATGCAAATATGAGAAAACAGCAATTACAGATACAAATATGAGAAAACAGCAATTACAGATACAAATATGAGAAAACAGCAATTACAGATACAAATATGAGAAAACAGCAATTACAGATACAAATATGAGAAAACAGCAATTACAGATACAAATATGAGAAAACAGCAATTACAGATACAAATATGAGAAAACAGCAATTACAGATACAAATATGAGAAAACAGCAAATACAGATATAAATATGAGAAACCAGCAAATACAGATACAAATATGAGAAACCAGCAAATACATATACAAATATGAGAAAACAACAATTACAGATACAAATAATGTGAAAACAGCAAATACAGATACAAATAATGAGAAAACAGCAAATACAGATACAAATAATGAGAAAACAGCAAATACAGATAAAAATAATGAGAAAACAGCAAATACAGATACAAATAATGTGAAAACAGCAAATACAGATACAAATAATGAGAAAACAGCAAATACAGATACAAATAATGTGAAAACAGCAAATACAGATACAAATAATGAGAAAACAGCAAATACAGATACAAATAGCGAGAGTTGAACTCCATGTATGGTTACCGTAGTCGCGACGGTGAGGGAGAGAAAAGAATAGAGCCACTGTTACCTGCCACGCATGTCGTAAGAGGCGACTAAGGAGGTTTTGGGATGGTCATCTGTACAGTGGGATAACCCGTGCAAGGAGCGACCTTGTCAACGAAGTTACCGATGCATTTGGAGAAATGTTGTGATAAGTGGTGGAGCGGATATAGGTAATTTTTTAGTGCAGTGAAACTGCTCTTATGGAAAGAACAGAAAAAAGAGAGATTAACAGATCCACACAGTAGACAGACACGATCTCGGTAAATCAGACAGAATTAACGTACTTGCTTATTACATACAGAGAGATATATAGAAGCCGACTGTGAAGGAAGAAGAAAGAAATACAGAGTAACGGAACAGTGAAAAGATAGACATAATTTCCCATCACATTGTAAAGTAAAGTAAAGTAAAGTAAAGTAAAGTAAAGTAAAGTAAAGTAAAGAAAGTACCCCCGTCACGCCAAGTGGCGTATAGGAAATATGGTGTTAGTGACCATAAATTTTACAGACCTTCGGCACATGATTTTTGGGGTAATGTGGCCGGTATTACGCCCGTGCCGCTTTACTTTCCCAGAAAAAAATCTAAGATAGAGAGAGGACAAGAAATATATATGTGGAGGAAGAATCTTGCAAATAATCTATTTACAAGGATTAAAACACTCACGAATATTCCAGCAACGCCGACGGCCCATCGATTATTACATTTCCGATCAATTTCCGCTTTTTAATCTTCACTAAACTCTGCAGATGCGATCTCTATAATTTCTTTTCTATTCATAATACCTTGATTAAAATGTGGGCAGTAAAACTTAGTAACTTAATTACGAGTTTCCCCAACTCTTGGCCCAGATATCGACCGTCTAATTTGTCTGTGGGATATTCCTGTGTTATATAGCCTTTAAGTGGCCCTAAACTGCTGCCAAAGGGAAAATATGAAGACTTTTAATGAAATTAATGGAAAGTTTGAAATGTGAGTTGCAACAAGTATACTTATGAGATAGAATGATAGAATACAATGCTGGCTCATGTAGCTCGACGATATGAAACAAGAAAAGTATGTAGCGGTTCTTAAGCAACGGAACTAGAAGGGTCCTCAGAATTATACTGATTATCAGAAATGGAAGAATCCGTTATGGTTTTTTTTGTGGAGGGGGGTGTAGGAAGGAAGTGGGGGTGTGTGTGCAGGGAGTGGATATGCAGTATTGGTTATTAGATGAGATCCAGAGCATTTGCAAAGCGGGAGTGGGGGGGGAGGCCTTCGGATTAATGAGTGCTGTGTCTGAAATACACGAGCAATGTGTCAGATTTATGAGAGTTGTGTCAGATTTATGAGAGCTGTGTCAGCTGTGTCAGATTTATGAGAAATGTGTCAGATTTATGACAGTTGTGTCAGATTTATGAGAGCTGTGTCAGCTGTGTCAAATTTATGAGAGTTGTGTCAGATTTATGAGAGCTGTGTCAGATTTATGAGAGCTGTGCCAGATTTATGAGATCTGTGTCAGCTGTGTCAGATTTATGAGAATTGTGTCAGATTTATGAGAGTTGTGTCAGATTTATGAGAGTTATGTCAGATTTATGAGAGTTATATCAGATTTATGAGAGCTGTGTCAGATTTATGAGAGTTATGTCAGATTTATGAGAGTTGTGTCAGATTTATGAGAGCTGCATCAGATGTATGAGTCAATAACCGATATCTTGGTCCATAACCAAAGATAAAAATAAGATAATATAATCTATATGTAGGTATGAATGTGAATGTTAAAATGAGTTTATCGGTATCTGGAAAAGAAGAATGATTTTTATAAATATTGCTACTCATTGTTGGGATAGCGAGGAAATAAAATAAAGAGAGTTACGAACAAAAATAATATCGGTAGAAAATGAAGAATGCAGCAACAAAGAAGAGTAAGAAGAAAAAAGGAAAACAGAAATTAAAAGAAAGAAGGTGAAAAGAATAATAGAATATATTAATTGTGAATGTAGAGAAGGAGCAACTGAAGTATGTGAAGATGACGAGAGAAGAAAAAAGAGAAGTATGATGTTGATGAAGACAAAGATGATGATGAAGGGAGAGAAAAGACAAGCTAAGAAGAAGAAGAAGGAGATGAAGAAGATGATGATGATGATGATGATGATGATGATGATGATGATGATGATGATGATGATGATGGTGATGATGATGATGATGGTGATGATGATGATGATGATGAAAAAAATAGCAGTATGATGTTGATGAAGACAAAGATGATAATGAAGAGAAAGAAAAGACCAGCTAAGAGGAAGAAGAAGGAGAAAAGACGGGAGGAAGAAGAAACAATAAAGTGGAAAGCAGAGTAAAAACACGCAAAATGAACGCACATGTAAATGATTGAAACATTTTGTTTGTTCTCCCTATGGACCAATCTTGTCAAGTGTTGAAATATCGAAATACAAGAAGGTTTGTGGGGAGGGGGGGGGGAGAAGAATAAGAGAGAGGGAGGGGTGTCTATTAAAACGTCGGTTGCTTAAAAAAAAAGTTATAAGTGATACTTGATCGTTATCATATAAGTGCACATGTTATATGTTACATAGTTATTATAAGAGGAAAAACATATGTTGATGGTGTCACAAGTAGACTGTGAATAATAGATTTGATGATGTGACTGATAGACAAGAAATGACACAAGTTGATAATGGGAGATATATATCACGAATAACATAAGTTAATGATGTGATAGACAGATTACTATCAACATAAGTTAATGGTGTGATAGACAGATTACTATCAACATAAGTTAATGATGTGATAGACAGATTACTATCTAAAAAAAAAACTATCTTTACGTCACATAGTACCATTGCTGGTGTATGACGGGGGGCAACGATAGAACCAGGGAAATAAAGGCCGCTTGGTCAAGCAGTCGCCACGACGTGTGAGACTCAGAATTTTTATTTCACCCCCGATAGAAAAAATCCTTTCTGTCTACCGCGGGCTTCGAACACCGAACGTCGGCTTTTCAGCCAGCGGGACAGTGGTTTTACTATCAACATAAGTTAATGATGTGATAGATAGGTTACTATCAACATAAGTTAATGATGTGATAGATAGGTTACAATCAACATAAGTTAATGGTGTGATAGACAGATTACTATCAACATAAGTTAATGATGTGATAGACAGATTACTATCAAAATAAGTTAATGGTGTGATAGACAGATTACTATCAACATAAGTTAATGATGTGATAGACAGATTACTATCAAAATAAGTTAATGATGTGATAGATAGATTACTATCAACATAAGTTAATGGTGTGATAGATAGGTTACTATCAAAATAAGTTAATGATGTGATAGACAGGTTACTATCAAAATAAGTTAATGGTGTGATAGACAGATTACTATCAACATAAGTTAATGATGTGATAGACAGATTACTATCAAAATAAGTTAATGGTGTGATAGACAGATTACTATCAACATAAGTTAATGGATGTGATAGACAGATTACTATTAACATAAGTTAATGGTGTGATAGACAGATTTCTATTAACATAAGTTAATGGTGTGATAGACAGATTACTATCAACATAAGTTAATGGTGTGATAGACAGATTACTATTAACATACGTTAATGGTGTGATAGACAGATTACTATCAACATAAGTTAATGATGTGATAGATGGATTAGTAATGCAAGTAAAGTACCCCCGTCACGCCAAGTGGCGTATAGGGAATATGGTGTTAGTAATCATAATTTTTATAGACCTTCAGCACATGATTTTTGGGGTAATATGGTCGGTATTACGCCCGTGCTGCTTTACTTTCCCAAAAAAACGAAGTATCCATTTAAGGCTGGGTGAACCCGGAAGCCGTCGATCAGGATCGAACTCTCTTGTCCTTTGTAGTCCAGTTCACTAACTACTGAGCTGTCGCGGCTCCCGATAGACATATTGCTATCAACAAAAGTTAATGACGTGATAGACAAATTACTACCAACATAAGTTAAGGACGATGTAGAAAGGCAAGAAATATCAGACAGCAAGTATTCGGTGGCTGAGTGGTTAGTGTGCTCGCTTCCTGACAAGAAGGGTCTGCGTTCGATCCCCAGCGGTGGCGGATTTTTTTCGGACTGACAAGGCTCCGGGGTTCACCCAGCCTCTAAAAATGTGTACTGGAGTTTTTTATGTGTAGTAAAGGCGGCCTGGCGTGATACCGTCCACATCATCCAAAAATAAGCCGCGGTTATGGAAAAATATGGTCACTAACACCATATTCCCCATACGACTAGCAAGGCATGGAGGGAACCTTTTAGTTTAGGTACAGAAACAAAACAATATTCACATTGTTACAACAATCGCAAACGTACACAATAAAACATGCAACCTTAGATATTATAAACTTAAAGTACAACCCACCAGCGCCTCACTTGCTTCAGATACACCTTACGACTCCTACAAAGGGATGTAACCACTCTGTGCTTAGGGACCAGGTTATGTACTATCTTCTCCAAGTTAAGTCAATCCAGAGGTAATTGCTTCTGTCTCGAAAGTGCTTCTCCAGGCTTGCTTGGGCCTTCCAGCATCTCTAGTTACTTGTGAATTTCAATTTATTGACCGTCTTGTAATATTGCTTGATGGTTTCCGCAATGTGTGGCCAACCAATCATCACCCCTTTTCTTCCTCTGCTCCTACTTGTATCAGAGCGCTGTTGAACTTCATCAACTCTGCCTTACGTAGGCTGATCCTACGAGGCACACTCGGGTTACCATTCCCTTTTGACTCTGATCCACGGTCCGAGTAACACAGGACATGAAAAGGGAAGACATTTTTATTTTCTTTAACATATTTCGATTATTTTTGTTTTGGATGTTTCGTTACTGGTTAGCTATGTAGGATTAGTTTCACTTACATATCCGTGTGTGTGTGTTTTTTGTTTGTTCCTGCTGAAGGCCTATTGGGCCGAAACGTCGTTCAAATCTGTGTCGTTTACTAATCACGTAAAGCTTCTAACATACCATTTTTTCTATTTTTTTTTCTAATTTCCTTCACATTCAGCTTTACTGCAGCTTCGCATTTTTTTGCATTCATTTGCATTTCTTTGCCTTAACCCCCAATGTCAGTGAAGTCAAGATCCTATGAGGGAACGTCGACACACAATGTCAGTGAAGTCAAGATCCTATAAGGGAACGTTGACACACAATGTCAGTGAAGTCAAGATCCTATGTCAACTCTGAGTTCCCACCGATATTGTTCCCTGAGATAGTTCTGTTCTTGGTACAATCTATCCCCAGAAGAATTACCATTGGCGACAGAAGACATCCTTGACCGATTCCTGTTTGTATTGCAATGGAATCTGTGAGCTTCCTATTATGAACAACCTGACATGTTCCGTTTATTTTACATATATTTTGATCTCAGTCTGAATAGTAGGAAAACAGAAGTAATGGTTATATGGAAGAAACAAGCATCACCATTATGCAGCATAAAAATAAACAGGACAAATCTGAAACAAGTGCAACGTTTCAAATACTTGGGCACAATAATAGCATCAGATGGAAGATACACCACAGAATAAAAAGCAGAACAGCTCAGGCCAAAATAGCATTTAAGAAAATGAAAAAACGTCTTATGTAACAAGTCTATGTCAATAGAAGTGAGAAAGAGAGTTCATCGGTGCTATATAGATCCAATTCTGACCTGTGGAAGCGAATCATGAACACTAA
This sequence comes from Megaustenia siamemsis, assembly GCA_032433765.1. Classification (NCBI taxonomy): domain Eukaryota; kingdom Metazoa; phylum Mollusca; class Gastropoda; order Stylommatophora; family Ariophantidae; genus Megaustenia; species Megaustenia siamemsis. The sequence continues at coordinate 149,667,480 of JAVIAB010000051.1, read as the reverse complement.
ACAAAGAGATGAAAAGACGATTAGAGGCCAGAGAGAGATGGGATTTCTCAGAAGAATGTTAAGAGTTCCCTGGACAGCTAAAAAGACCAACAAGGACAATCTCAAAAAAGCAAACTCTTGAAAAACATCAGAAAGAAACAATCAACATTTTTCGGGTGGATCATGAGAAGAGGAAAGTTGGAATACTTGGTTACAACTGGCAAAATACAGGGAAAGTGATATCGCAAACGACAAAGAGATACGATACAGGATAGCTTGGTGTCATGGCATGGAAAACAGTGAACAACAGAACTGATACGATGCATTGTGGATAAAAAGGGGAACCACGATAGCTCAGTGGTTAGTGAACTGGATTACAAAGGACAAGAGGTAGGGTTCGATCCCAACCGACGGCTCCGCTTTCACCCAGCCCTTAATGGATACCGGATTTTTTTTCTGGGAAAGTAAAGCGGCACGGGCGTAATATCGACCACATTACCCCAAAAATCATGTGCCGAAGGTCTGTAAAATTTATGGTCACTAACACCATATTCCCTATACGCCACTTGGCGTGACGGGGTACTTTACTTTTTTTTTTTTTAACTGTGGATAGAAGATTGTGGAAGGACATGGTTGTCTACGTCATCCGGTATGGCCACATAATGATGATGGTATCTTCCTATAAACTTCAAACATCGATAACAACACACATTAATACACAGGTTATACAACTAAGGAGCAACAAACATTTCTGTAGAGTTCACAGAAGATAACAGAAAGACTGAATCCATCACACCTCGAGTTTTTAATGTAGTGAACATCGTTTTAGGGTTCATGTGTATCTTGACCACCGGCATTTACAGGAAATACTTTCAGCACTACGCCAGGGCGCGCACCGTTCTAACCAACTATCTCTGGTACCTATTCAAAGTTCAGTGAATATAAAAACTGATCGGCCGATGAAAAAATACCCTATTCCATCTCCGCTCCAGGCCTGAATTAAGTATAAGGATGTTTATATGGAGAGAATTAGGAGGTTGAAGGTGGGAAAGGATCGATCCGAAGTGCTTAGTATGAAAAGCTGATGTATCTACGATCAACACCTTACAGGAACATTCAGTCTGAATACGCTTCTAGAATTGTTGGGATGCGCCGTGGAGCGGATATCGTGATGCGTCGACTGTAGTGAAACTGATTATATGAAAATAACAGAATAATTCCAGTTTCTATAAATCGGACATATCTTGAAGGAAATAATTAAAAAAAAGGTAGCACAACCAGTGCAGCGTCAACACGAGGATGGTTATCTTTGGTACCACTTGTGTGTGTCTCTGGCAGAAAAATAAAACAAATACAAAATGCTTGTCAGACACGATGCTAATCTTCATTATCAATTACATCACGTGATAAATAATAATCAGGTGACCTTGGCCTAGGGGGCATTAAGAAAAAGAGGAAATTATCGAAAAGGAAACGCATCAAAAGCAGCTTGAATTATGAATTACATTGAGCTCGTGGTAAAAAAAACATGTATTCGGAAAAAAATTAGATTCGCATTATTCTAGAATTGTAATATCAAAGGCACAGGAAGAAGGGAGAGCAAAAGTGATGCATTTTTAATGGGAAAAAATGTCCATTAATTTCTTAAACAGGGAACAAAGAGAGTGGGTGAGCAACAATTAGAAGATAATTTGAGCTGAACAAAAAGACTGCAGGTTATAATATTTGATGGTAGGACCAAGAAATTGCAAAAAGTAATCCTCGATAGTGGAACGGAGAGAACTAGTAACAACATTTGATGAAGAAAAGACTACAAATATATTATCTGATAATACTGTCAGGAAAATATTACAGATAACCATAACTTGATGATGTGATATCAAGATTAAAACCTACCTTGATGTTATGACATAATAAAAGAACACAAAAACATAATTTGATGTTGTGACATAATAAAAAAAACACAAAAACATAATTTGATATTGTGACATAATAAAAGAACACGAAAACATAATTTGATATTGTGACATAACAAAAGAACACAAAAACATAACTTGATGTTGTGACATAATAAAAGAACACAAAAACATAATTTGATGCGCAGAAACTACTCTTTCCTCAATAAAGACAAGAATCTAAACCAACAGTCGGGAACTTGAGGCGTGTGGATCACACCTGGTCCTTTTATATGGAATGCCCTCACCTTCTCTTTTGGTATTTTCAAAACAGAAATAAATACATTTTTCCCATTTACCTTATGAGGTAAACTCATGAAAAGCCATGTCCTAAGGATGACTGTCCACCTCCGTTATTTATGGAACTAAATAAATCACACACTTGCAGACACCGTTAGATTACGACAACATTGAGCGGAGTACAAGAATCTACTCACTGACTGCTGGCGCAGATAACCTGCCAGCCTAAAGAGGCATTGAAAGGTTAAGTGAGTCAAAGAACTGGAGACTTACAGTACATTTTTGCTGTGACGTAAACCATCTGGCGTACGGCAGACAGAATTCTAATTTTCCAGGCAAACAGAGCGCGTTTTTGTGCCTAGAGGAGAATCGCTGTAGCTCTGTTTAGTAAACAGACCGAGTGACATTGCTTGTCTTAATTTTCCCGCCAAGACTTCTTTCATTAAGCTAAAAGAAAAAAATCCTTATCTCACTACATTACTTTGTGGTAAAAGAAAAAAAAACTTTATCTCACTACATTACTTTATGGTAAAAGAAAAAAAAACCTTATCTCACTACATTACTTTGTGGTAAAAGAAAAAAACTTTATCTCACTACATTACTGTATGGTAAAAGAAAAAAAACCTTATCTCACTACAATACTTTGTGGTAAAAGAAAAAAAACTTTATCTCACTACATCACTTTGTGGTAAAAGAAAAAAACTTTATCTCACTACATCACTTTGTGGTAAAAGAAAAAAAAACCTTATCTCACTACATTACTTTGTGGTAAAAGAAAAAAAACTTTTTCTCACTACATTACTTTGTGGTAAAAAAAAAAACTTTATCTCACTACATTACTTTGTGGTAAAAGAAAAAAAAACTTTATCTCACTACATCACTTTGTGGTAAAAGAAAAAACCTTATCTCACTACATCACTTTGTGGTAAAAGAAAAAAAACTTTATCTCACTACATCACTTTGTGGTAAAAGAAAAAAAACTTTATCTCACTACATCACTTTGTGGTAAAAGAAAAAAAACTTTATCTCACTACATTACTTTATGGTAAAAGAAAAAAACTGTATCTCACTACATTACTTTATGGTAAAAGAAAAAAAAAAACCTTATCTCACTACATCACTTTGTGGTAAAAGAAAAAAAACTTTATCTCACTACATCACTTTGTGGTAAAAGAAAAAAACTGTATCTCACTACATTACTTTATGGTAAAAGAAAAAAAAAACCTTATCTCACTACATTACTTTGTGGTAAAAGAAAAAAAACTGTATCTCACTACATCACTTTGTGGTAAAAGAAAAAACCTTATCTCACTACATTACTTTGTGGTAAAGAAAAAAAACTTATCTCACTACATTACTTTGTGGTAAAAGAAAAAAAAACTGTATCTCACTACATCACTTTGTGGTAAAAGAAAAAAAACTGTATCTCACTACATCACTTTGTGGTAAAAGAAAAAAAACTGTATCTCACTACATCACTTTGTGGTAAAAGAAAAAAAACTGTACCTCACTACATCACTTTGTGGTAAAAGAAAAAACCTTATCTCACTACATTACTTTGTGGTAAAAGAAAAAACCTTATCTCACTACATTACTTTGTGGTAAAAGAAAAAACCTTATCTCACTACATTACTTTGTGGTAAAAGAAAAAAAAACCTTATCTCACTACATTACTTTGTGGTAAAAGAAAAAAACCTAATCTCACTACATTACTTTGTGGTAAAAGAAAAAACCTTATCTCACTACATTACTTTGTGGTAAAAGAAAAAACCTTATCTCACTACATTACTTTGTGGTAAAAGAAAAAACCTTATCTCACTACATTACTTTGTGATAAAAGAAAAAAAAACCTTATCTCACTACATTACTTTGTGGTAAAAGAAAAAAACCTAATCTCACTACATTACTTTGTGTTTGTGGTAAAATACATTACTTTGTGGTAAACGAAAAAACCTTATCTCACTACATTACTTTGTGATACAAGAAAAAAAAAACCTAATCTCACTACATTACTTTGTGGTAAAAGAAAAAAACCTAATCTCACTACATTACTTTGTGTTTGTGGCAAAATACATTACTTTGTGGTAAAAGAAAAAAACCTAATCTCACTACATTACTTTGTGTTTGTGGTAAAATACATTACTTTGTGGTAAAAGAAAAATAAGCTATCGAGATCACTTATACCAAAAAAAAAAAAAAAAAACCCTACTCACACAGAGAGACCTAGCAAACGAAGAGTACACATCATAAGAAAAATAGCAAAATTATCAACAAAATAATACCAGCTTTGAGTTAATAAAACAAAACCAATAAATAGAACATGAACAACCATAGTAATGAACATTCAAATACAAACTGAAATATTTATTTAAGACGCGCTGCAGGCAATAAAATATTAGCTCTAACTTTGTATCGCGGTCATTTATTGTATTAATTATCATCATGTGCCAGGACGGTGGTCTTAGGCGATCGTGTTCTTCTACAATTTTCTACCTACATTACATCGTATCAGTTCTGTTGTTGACTGTTTTCCGTGCCATGACACCAAACTATCCAGTATAGTCTCTTTCGTCCGTGATCTCTCTTTCCCTGTATTTTGCCAGTTGTAACCACGTTCTTCAAATTTCCCTTTCTCATGATGTTCCCCAAAAGTGTTGATTGTTTCTTTCTGATGTTTCCTAGGATCTCCCGTTTTGTGTTTGCCTCTTTTAGAATTTCCTCGTTAGTCTTTTCAGCTGCCAAGGGAACTCTCCACATTCACAGTATTAATATAGTACTACTTTATTACTTGATGGTGCTTGATGGTGATGATGACTTTATTACTATAAAACTATAGATGGGCGGGCGCACGTTGTACTCACACAGACTGTTAATAGATCCAAGCTTTCTGCCTAGCTATCAATCGCTACAACTAACATGACGGCTTTGTTCCATTCCTGGATTGTGCCGCAATTTACTATGTGGGACTAAAGAACAAAGGCCGCATGCCCTGTGTGGTCGTCAAAAAGTGTTTGGGTAAGATTATTCATTCTAATCCTCATAAATGTTTATATTTTACCGCTATTCGAGCAACCATACCTTCCTCCCCCACCCCCACCCAACCCCACCTTCCCTCTCCTGGCTCTTCATTATCTTCATTTTTTTTTTCTCGCGATATAATTTTTCTCTGGTAACATCGAATGATGTTGGTTACAGCCTAGCATGCAAAAGTTGGAATTTTACCTCAACTCAGAAACAGAGAGAGAGAGAGATAGACACAGTAATCATATAATTTATTTATAAATGATTCCCAATACAGTCAAAAGTTTCTTTTGGAAAAAAAAAAGAATCAAAACAAAAGATTTCAATAATTTTAAAAGTACATTAATTTTGCTGGAAAATAGAAACTTAGTGGGACACGTGCGTGAAGTAAGCCAAGTAACGAAACAATATGTTAATTAATGAGGTTGAGCCGGAAACACAATTTAGGTCGCGCGTTTACAGGAAACTTCTTCATCTTAAAGCTATTTCCATTTCTGTAAACTGCGCAGTTCAGTTCCGGCAAAAACATTCAGAAAGAATTGCCGTTTCATCAAATATAACTTTTTCTTTAAATCCAGTCGCTGTACTATTCTCAAAAGTGTTTAAATTAGTTCAAGCCGCAAGTGAAGTTAATTTTTTTTCAGTGAATCTCCAAGTTTTAAAAATCAAAAAGTAAAAATGAAGCGGTGATGACATCACCAACTATCCGTGAGATGAAACGCAAATAAAAGTCACTCAATGTCAACGACGGATTAATTTTTAGACTAAAATAAATCAATAAATGACTAACTTAAAGTCAATATAATACTAATAGTTGCATACAATAATTGAATCGATGAAAGCTAATTACACGAGATTTTGTAGAGCGCAGATCTTCTTGTACAAATCTGCGGGATCGGTATCACTGTACTGGAACCTTCACTACTTTCTTCTATTTCTTTCATTGGATAAAAACAAATGGTATATTTAAAGGTTTACGTAATTAATGGTCGACACAAATTTGAACGACGTTTCGGCTCAAAGGGCATTCAACAGGAACAACAAACAACACACACACAGACATGTAAGTAAAGAAAACTAGCATTACATAACTAACTAATAATGAAATATCTGAAACACGATAATCTGGAGCAATAATTATAAAATAAAAATATAATGTATTCCCTGCGTCAAGCGCTGATATCAAGAGGAATATGTATTCGTATACCGTTCATTTCTATTTTTCCAACAACTTCAGCGCATTAAGCAAGGAATACATTTTTATTTTTATTTCTTATTCTAGTTCCAAATTATTTTGTGTCATATACGTCATTATTAGTTAGTTATGTTGTGCTAGTTTTATTTTCTTACGTATCTCTGTGTGTTTTGTTTGTTGTTCCCGCTGAAGGCCTATTGAGCCGAAACGTCGTTTAAATGTGTGTCGTCCATTAATCACGTAAAGCTTTAACTATACCATATTTACTCTTTTTTCTTTTTATCATTTCTCCTTTACAATCAGCTTTACTGCAGCCTGACATTTTTAAGCATTTCTTTTCTTTGACTCATTTTCTGATTGGACGTTGTAGACCAATCGATCGCGTGTTGTAGACAAATCGATCGCGTGTTGTAGACAAATCGATCGCGTGTTGTAGACCAATCGATCGCGTGTTGTAGACAAATCGATTGCGTGTTGTAGACCAATTGATCGCGTGTTGTAGACCAATCAATCGCGTGTTGTAGACAAATCGATTGCGTGTTGTAGACCAATTGATCGCGTGTTGTAGACCATCGGCCAGGGTTTCTTGCTAAATGTAGAACATATGAAGCTATACAGAGTTTTGATGTAGAAGACAATCTTTCTGTCTTCTTTCTTTTTTTCTTTCTTTTTACTTTTCTCTTCAGAATTGAAGAACTGAGGAAAAACAGTTATAAATAGCCCCCCGCCATAGAATATATAAAGAAACAACAGATAACAAGTTTTGGCCACGTGACAAGACAGAGTAATGAAAACACAACACAACGAGACTTTAATAAACGTTGCGAGAATACCTGTCCCAAGGGTCAACCATGAAAAAGATAGATCGATGGAATATTAGAAGTACTATGAAACATAACAGCAGCAGCAGAAGCGAACAGAAGAACAAATTATATCTCCCCTCGACGCTGAAAGGCAAATAGGAAGGAAAAAAGAAGAAGAAGATTCTTTCTTTCATTATTTCTTTCATTATTTCTTTCATTATTTCTTTCCATCTTTCCTTCTTTCTTTATCTCTTTCATTCTTTCTTTCATTATTTTTTCCCTTCTGTCCTTCTTTCTATCTATTTTTCTTTCATTATTTCTTTCCTTCTTTCATTCCTTATTTCATTATTTCTTTCATTCTTTCCTTCTTTCTTTCTTTCTTTCCTTCGTCATTTATTTTTTTCTATTTTTCTTTTTTTCTGGCGTTCACCCGATTACGACTAAAAGAAATGAAAGATCTCTTGATCCTTAAATGGACGTTAAGTTGGCTTAGATATTTTGTGTTGTGCTTTATATGCACCTTTCGAAGCCACACATTTAACACGGTATATTTGAACATCCGGTTTGCCTTCGCTCTTCAATATCTACTCTCTCGGCCAGACTAGATTGGTTAGTCTGTTACTAGAGGCACTGCTAAGATATGGAGAAGGGTCAGGATGGTTCTGGCTCACCGATCCTGGCGCTCGTCATCACCCAAGTAGTTCCTGGTGCTGTTCCTCCAGGTGAAAATCTGATGGTCAGGAACTGTCCTTCTATTTAGAAAATAGTTTTACTGAATATGGTCAACGACTCATAGCTGACTGCTTGCGCGAGATCAGCCATAAAAGCTGACCAAGGTTCAACTCCACTTTCCTCTGGTGGTTTCAATAACAGATCAACCAGTTCTTAAATGTTATGTTATAGCCAGTCTTAACATATGGAAATGAATCTTGGACCATAGGACAACAGACAAGAAAATCACAGGAGGCTGTTGAAATGTCGTTTTACAGAGGAAAAGTGAGAATACCATGGACAGCTAAAAAGAGTAATGAAAACGTTCTGAATGAGGCTAAAGCAAAAAGAGAGCTAATTTCAAATATTAGGAATAAGCAATCATTTGTTGTCATGCAGTGAGAAGGGAACAGCTGAAATATATTGTGACAACTGGGAAAGTTGAGAGACGAAGAGATAAAGGGAGGCAAAGAGAAAAAATACCAGACAGCTTAAGAGAATGGCTTTGGCAGAAGGTCAACAACAGAAATGGTAAATAACTGTCGAGATCGAAATGTGTGGGGAGACATGATCACCTACGCTAGCAGGCATGGTGTTGATGCTGATTCTCTATTTTTGTGAATGTCCGCCTCCTGTTTGAGTTAGAGCTTTAGGGTGAGTTTCCAAAGATTGCGGTCTGCGGCTATCTCTTCACAGACTGCAGGGTTTATGTTCAGAGTCTTCAGTGAGTGCAGGGAAAGACTCTATGTGGTGAGTGCAGGGAAAGACTCTATGTGGTGAGTGCAGCGAAAGACTCTATGTGGTGAGTGCAGGGAAAGACTCCTCTATGTGGTGAGTGCAGGGAAAGACTCTATGTGGTGAGTGCAGGGAAAGACTCCTCTATGTGGTGAGTGCATGGAAAGACTCTATGTGGTGAGTGCAGGGAAAGACTCCTCTATGTGGTGAGTGCAGGGAAAGACTCTATGTGGTGAGTGCAGGGAAAGACTCCTCTATGTGGTGAGTGCATGGAAAGACTCTATGTGGTGAGTGCAGGGAAAGACTCCTCTATGTGGTGAGTGCAGGGAAAGACTCCTCTATGTGGTGAGTGCAGGGGAAAGACTCCTCTATGTGGTGAGTGCAGGGAAAGATTCCTCTATGTGGTGAGTGCAGGGAAAGACTCCTCTATGTGGTGAGTGCAGGGAAAGACTCTATGTGGTGAGTGCAGCGAAAGACTATATGTGGTGAGTGCAGGGAAAGACTCGATGTAGTGGTCAAAAGTTGATCCAATGAAATCCAATCTGGCAGTGTTACTGTGTATGGGACATGGGTCCCAGGGGGGATAGGTAAAAGAGATTAGTAGGTGTCGAGTTGTCACACAAACACATATTTATACACACTCTCATACATACACTCATACACACATTTACGTACACATTCACATACACACCTTCTTTCCTTCCCGCCTCCTCCCCCCCCCTTTTTTTTGCCCCCTTCATGATTGTCGACATTTTTTGAGAATCTTGCGACAGATTTAAGGATGATGCTTGTGAGTGTGCGGAGCTACCAGACATTTAAGAAAAATGAGGAAACACAGGAAACTGTGACCACACATGCTCCACCTGTTGTAGACTGAGTTCGTGTCAAGGTCGTCTGTTCATACTGCAGACTCGCAACTAAAAAATGCAGTTCTGCCCTGGCAGCTATTATAAGAACATGTTACATCAATGTGTGAGCGCACACACACAGTCGGTGTACATTTCTGGAATATTTTAGAAGTCTGCCCGTCACTGCTTCTGGTGACTCCAGGAGAATGTGGCGTTATGTAAGTACAGGATCACGTCTTAAAGGGCATAAGGAACATGACGTTGCAGCCAATATATTTCACGATCAAGAATACATTTCATAAGATGGTCAGCATTACGTCAAGTAATCTCTCAATCTCAACACATTTTTATCGATGGATTTCAGTAATTTGTGTAAAGCTAAGTCGGTTCGAATTACCGTGAGCCGTGACGTTTTCATGGTAAAGATGGTCTTCGATTGGTAAAGAGCTAGCTTTGTGTTTCTGTCATGTTCATTGTTGTCGGAATGAGAATAATTTCTATTGAAAGCATTTACGGTGCTTCTGTTGGTGAATGTGTGGTTCCGGTAACAGTTTGTGTGTGTGTGTGTGGTGAATGTGTGGTTCCGGTAACAGTTTGTGTGTGTGTGTGGTGAATGTGTGGTTCCGATAACAGTTTGTGTGTGTGTGTGTGTGTGTGGTGAATGTGTGGTTCCGGTAACAGTTTGTGTGTGTGTGTGGTGAATGTGTGGTTCCGGTAACAGTTTGTGTGTGTGTGTGGTGAATGTGTGGTTCCGGTAACAGTTTGTGTGTGTGGTGAATTTGTGGTTCCGGTAACAGTTGTGTGTGTGGTGAATTTGTGGTTCCGGTAACAGTTTCTGTGTGTGTGTGTGGTGAATTTGTGGTTCCGGTAACAGTTTGTGTGTGTGTGTGTGGTGAATTTGTGGTTCCGGTAACAGTTTGTGTGTGTGTGTGTGTGTGTGTGTGGTGAATTTGTGGTTCCGGTAACAGTTTGTGTGTGTGTGGTGAATTTGTGGTTCCGGTAACAGTTTGTGTGTGTGTGTGTGTGGTGAATTTGTGGTTCCGGTAACAGTTTATGTGTGTGTGTGTGTGGTGAATTTGTGGTTCCGGTAACAGTTGTGTGTGTGTGTGTGTGTGTGGTGAATTTGTGGTTCCGGTAACAGTTTGTGTGTGTGTGTGTGTGTGGTGAATTTGTGGTTCCGGTAACAGTTTGTGTGTGTGTGTGTGTGGTGAATTTGTGGTTCCGGTAACAGTTTGTGTGTGTGGTGAATTTGTGGTTCCGGTAACAGTTTGTGTGTGTGTGTGTGTGTGGTGAATTTTGGTTCCGGTAACAGTTGAGTGTGTGTGTGTGTGGTGAATTTGTGGTTCCGGTAACAGTTTGTGTGTGTGTGTGGTGAATTTGTGGTTCCGGTAACAGTTTGTGTGTGTGTGTGTGGTGAATTTGTGGTTCCGGTAACAGTTTGTGTGTGTGTGTGGTGAATTTGTGGTTCCGGTAACAGTTTGTGTGTGTGTGTGTGGTGAATTTGTGGTTCCGGTAACAGTTTGTGTGTGTGTGTGTGTGGTGAATTTGTAGTTCCGGTAACAGTTTGTGTGTGTGTGTGTGTGTGTGAATTTGTGGTTCTGGTAACAGTTTATGTGTGTGTGTGTGGTGAATTTGTGGTTCCGGTAACATTTTATGTGTGTGTGTGTGGTGAATTTGTGGTTCCGGTAACAGTTTGTGTGTGTGTGTGTGTGTGTGGTGAATTTGTGGTTCCGGTAACAGTTTATGTGTATGTGTGTGTGTGTGTGTGGTGAATTTGTGGTTCCGGTAACAGTTTATGTGTGTGTGTGTGGTGAATTTGTGGTTCCGGTAACAGTTTATGTGTGTGTGTGTGTGTGTGTGTGGTGAATTTGTGGTTCCGGTAACAGTTTATGTGTGTGTGTGTGGTGAATTTGTGGTTCCGGTAACAGTTTGTGTGTGTGTGTGTGTGGTGAATTTGTGGTTCCGGTAACAGTTTGTGTGTGTGTGTGTGTGTGTGTGTGGTGAATTTGTGGTTCCGGTAACAGTTTGTGTGTGTGTGGTGAATTTGTGGTTCCGGTAACAGTTTGTGTGTGTGTGTGGTGATTTGTGGTTCCGGTAACAGTTGTGTGTGTGTGTGTGTGTGTGCTGAATTTGTGGTTCCGGTAACAGTTTGTGTGTGTGTGTGTGGTGAATTTGTGGTTCCGGTAACAGTTTGTGTGTGTGTGTGTGGTGAATTTGTGGTTCCGGTAACAGTTTGTGTGTGTGTGTGGTGAATTTGTGGTTCCGGTAACAGTTTGTGTGTGTGTGTGTGTGGTGAATTTGTGGTTCCGGTAACAGTTTGTGTTTGTGTGTGTGTGTGTGTGGTGAATTGTGGTTCCGGTAACAGTTTGTGTGTGTGTGTGTGGTGAATAATAACTTGAAATGGGTTTAGCACGTCGTCGGGCAGATGAGAGTGTGGTGGATACTGATATGAGTGGATTATCCAAGAGTTTACTGCTCGGTGGTGAGGTGGTCTTATTTCTACATGTAGCTTTACACCGGTGTAATATGTCTATAGTCAGATATGTTAATGTGTCATTGGCCAGACACCGGTAATGTGTCATTGGCCATACACCTGTGTAATATGTCTATAGTCAGATATGTTAATGTGTCATTGGCCAGACACCGGTGTAATATGTCTATAGTCAGATATGTTAATGTGTCATTGGCCAGACACCGGTGTAATATGTCTATAGTCAGATATGGTAATGTGTCATTGGCCATACACCTGTGTAATATGTCTATAGTCAGATATGTTAATGTGTCATTGGCCATACACCGGTGTAATATGTCTATAGACACATATGTTAATGTGTCATTGGCCATACACCGGTGTAATATATCTATAGACACATATGTTAATGTGTCATTAGCCATACACCTGTGTAATATATCTATAGACAGATATGGTAATGTGTCATTGGCCATACACCGGTGTAATATATCTATAGACAAATATGGTAATGTGTCATTGGTCATACACCGATGTAATATATCTATAGACACATATGGTAATGTGTCATTGGCCATACACCGGTGTAATATGTCTGTAGACACATATGTTAATGTATCATTGGCCATACACCGGTGTAATATGTCTATAGACACATATGTTAATGTGTCATCAATAAATGTAACCCATAGCTGATGACTTTCGCCAAGATCAATGATCCAGAACCATCCAGACCCTACTCCACATCTTCGCAGTGCCTCTAGAAACAGACTAACCAGTCTAATCTGGCCAAGCGCGTAGGGATCGAAGGGGAAAGCAATCTGGTACTCAGAAATGTCATGCTGAAGTCGGATGTCTTAGTCCGAAAGGCACAAATATCACAGTTCTACTGCAAACTACAACACAAATGTTACACGCCCAATTCATGTCCTTTAAAGATCATATGATGAAGCGGTTTAGTCATCGAGTGAAAGCAAGCAAGATAAAGAGAGCTATTCAGTTGTTTTGCGTTGTAGTTTACACCAAGCTAGGAAATCAACAACTTTCGACCCAATTCACCACCTACAGGACAGCAGCGCCAGATTAACGATCCCTGTGCTACGGTTATGGTTAGTCGAAGGCCCGGTATAACTGCAGTCGAATGAACATTCATAATTGCTCAATCGCTCGTGCCAGTGGAATAATTCGAATTTAAACTCATCTCATTGAAGGATCCAAACAAAGAGGGGCAGCTGCAGTCCCCATCATGGCAGCTATAGCACACGCCAAAAGACATAAGGCCAAGCGGCACCGAAAGTGAACGCAGCTGAGCTGTCCAGATCCAGATGAAAAACAAAGATCACGGTGTGCACAGAGAACTAACTCAGTAGCTCCGACAGCAAGCCGGACTTGGAATATGAGGAAAAAGCAAGAAGGAACACTTTTCAGACTAAGCCTCAATGGTTCTTGCCGCCTATCCGCCATATTAACCGGTATTCCAATGATGACATTCGAAGACTAAGATGGCTGGGGCATGTTCAACGAATGGAAGAAAAGCGTATCCCCAGGCAAATACTATATGGCGAACTAACACACGGAAAAAGATAAATCGGCGGACCTAAACTACGATATAGAGATATCTGTAAATCATCTCTGAAAGACTACTCCATATGTGAATATGACTGGGAACATCTGGCAAGTGATCGCTCATCATGGAGAGCATGTATAAGGAAAAGTATAACATCATTTGAGACTGTGCTACGGCAAAACTTAGAAGAGAAAAGACTCATAAAAAAGGATGGAAAACCTTGTGGACCAGTGGGCCTGACTTGGTCATTCTGTTGCCGCGTGTGTTTGTCAAACATTGGTAGAATTAGCCACGAGAGAACCATGGATGACAGAATCAAGATCTGGAGAGCACAAGCATACCTGAAGATAAGTACAGATACAGAGCATCCATTGTACCATGTGCTCAACACAGAGAATGGTGACAGGCTAAAAAGAGGCAAATCATGGGTGGGCCGAGCAGAAGATGTCATCAAACAGGTATGTGGGCTTACCACTGTCAGCGTTGGTAAGGTGTGGATACCGGTGCCTACGTCATTCAAGGGGACTTTCTCGTGTATTGTCACACTCGACAGGAAAAGTAGGGAACAGAACCCGGTCGTGGTTAATGCTGAGGTCAACGGTCTTAGCTACCATAACACCGATGAGAAAGATGCAGTCATCTATACAGACGGATCTGTAAGACGACACGAAAGAAGTGCATGGGCATTTACAGCACGCTCGGCAGGTAGAATAGTCAAGGAAGACAGTGGTGCATACGTCATGACCACGAGTAGCATGACAATGGAGGTGATGGCAGTGACCAAGGCATTCAAATGGTTAGAGTCACAAGACTACATCCACGCATGTATACTGAGTGATTCGATGAGCATGATTAAAAAAAAGTGGAGGCGGGCTCTGTACTCATGCAATGGGTAGAGTCGTTGCAGAAATCCAAAATACGTAAGGTCACCTTTGTCTATGTCCCTGGACATGCGGGAGTACGGGGAAATGTAAGAGCGGACAGGTTGGCTAGCTGCGCTGTCGTTGAGGACGGGCAACCAATGGATCGGGCGGACATCATCAATGCCCTCCGAGATGTGGGAAGAACACAGGACTTCGACAAACACAGATCCACGTCACTTCTTCGGATGATGAAAATGGGAGTTAAGTTGGGCACAGCCAGAAATGAGAAACTTGGTGGCCGTGTAAGAAGACTTATCAACCAACATAGAACTGGAGTCGTCAGTCGCTGGACACTGAGGGAATTGCTGAGGAGGGGATCTGAGCACCTATGGACATGTTCGGAGTGCAATGATGATGACCCGCAAATAACTCAATAACTGAGGAGGGGATCTGAGCCCCTATGGACATGTTCGGAGTGCAATGATGATGACCCGCAAATAACTCAATAACTCAATAAGATGGAAACCCAGATCCTTGCTGTTGTAATAGGAACCAGCCCAAGTGACGTCATTTGACACACACACACAATACAGCATTAATGGCCTGACATCTTCAGATCAAGCTGGCGATCAATTTAATCAAAGTAACACGTGAAATTACAGTCCTGCTAGGTCAATATTCTCAGGGGAGAGAAATCGAACTTAGATAGCACAAATGTTAAACTCTAGAGGGATGCATGTAGTTTTCATTCATAAACGGTTTTCTAGGAGCAAATTCCTTCCTTCCATCCTTATTTCCTTCTTTCTTTTTTTCTTTCCTTCATTCCTTTCTTTCCTTCCTTCCGTCCTTCTTGTCTCCATCCCTCCCTTCCTTTCCTTTCTTCCCTCACAACTGAAATTAATATTTTCACAAATCTGTTTTAAGACATTTTTTCGGGAACACGAGAAAGGAAAGTTGGAAAACTTGGTTCTACTGAGCCCTCCAAACAAAGGGACAGCGGATGACAGCGATTGGAAATTTGAGACAACTTTGTGTGCCTCTCGTACTCCCCCCCCCCCATACTTGGATGTTCCCTTCCGCATCCCCCTCATGCTCGGATGTCCCCTCCCGTATCTCCCTCATGCTTGGATATCCCCACCCCTATTTCTCTGATCAACTTTCACCTTCCTATCTTGCGGGTCCAGACGACATGTTTATGTTGTCATATTTAATTCCTATTTTATCTCTGTTATCACAGCTGTATATCTTCATCTGAAAGTGGCACTTTAGTTTTTACCTGGGAATGTTGGCAGCATTTATAAATAACGCTGCCCAGAGTTTAGTACATTCTACTCATTCTTAAAAATGTGCTCCGTATGGATGTGGTTCCAATTTGTAACACCAAACACAAGTAAAGTTTTCATCATCATCAAGTACCATGCCTGCTGGCGTAGGTGATCATGTCTCTCCACAACTTTCAATCTCGACAGTTATTTACCATTTCTGTTGTTGACCTTCTGCCAAGCCATTCTCTTAAGCTGTCTGGTATCTTTTCTCTTTACTTCCTCTATCTCTTCGTCCTTAATTTTCCCACTTGTCACAATAAACCCCAGCTGTTCCCTTCTCATTACATGGCCAAGATATGATGATAGTTTCTTTCTACTATTGGCAATTCAACGTTTTTAGCCAAAGCAAATATTTATCTGTGAAGGGCATTTTTGTGTTTAATACTCATTAAAAAACATCAATTATTTGTCAAACTGAGAATTTCGGGGAATGCAATATTCAATTTGGACCACAATTTGTATTTTTATTTTAAGATACAGCTTCTTCTGGTTACTTTTAGTGTGTAACAGAAGAAATGTGCGCACTTTATCTTCTTGGAAAGACATAAATGATCAAAGTAACTAAACTATCAGCGAGAAACGGTTGTGCTCTGATTATTCTTGTAATCCACCGTGTCTTGTGGAAACCTTTGCTCTTTCTTTCTTTTTCAAATCTCTGTGGAATCAAAGGTTTCCAAAACAACCCTGAGCAAGCTGGGAAAACAGAATGGAGTGAGTTCATGGAATATATGAGCCAGAACATGACAGCTTAAACAAGATAGGAAAACAGAATGGAGAGAGTTATATGGAATATATGAGCCAGAACATGACAGCTTAAACAAGATAGGAAAACAGAATGGAGGGAGTTACGTTGAATATTTGAGGCAGAACATGACAGCTTAAACAAGATAGGAAAACAGAATGGAGGGAGTTATATGGAATATATGAGCCAGAAACATGACAGCTTAAACAAGATAGGAAAACAGAATGGAGGGAGTTATATGGAATATATGAGCCAGAACATGACAACTTAAACAAGATAGGAAAACAGAATGGAGGGAGTTACATGGAATATTTGAGCCAGAACATGACAGCTTAAACAAGATAGGAAAACAGAATGGAGGGAGTTACATGGAATATATGAGCCAGAACATGACAGCTTAAACAAGATAGGAAAACAGAATGGAGGGAGTTACGTGGAATATTGAGGCAGAACATGACAGCTTAAACAAACTCAGCAGACATGAGCAGACCAAGATATTCAGACACAGAACAGGGCATTGTGGTCTCAGAGCACACCTCCACAAGATAGGGCCAAGTGATGTGGCAACATGTGAATGCGGGACATTTAACAGACTCCAGAGTCTGCACTACTGGACTGCAGCACTCTCCATACAGAGCCTACACTACAGGACTGCAGCACTCTCCACACAGAGCTTGCACTACAGGACTGCAACACTCTCCACACAGAGCCTGCACTACAGGACTGCAGCACTCTCCACACAGAGCCTGCACTACAGGACTGCAGCACTCTCCACACAGAGCCTGCACTACTGGACTGCAGCACTCTCCACACAGAGCCTACACTAGCGGACTGCAGCACTCTCCACACAAAGCCTGAACTTCAGGACTGCAACACTCTCCACACAGAGCCTACACTACAGGACTGCAACACTCTCCACACAGAGCCTACACTGCAGGACTGCAGCACTATCCACACAGAGCCTACACTACAGGACTGCAGCACTCTCCACACAGAGCCTACACTACAGGACTGCAGCACTCTCCACACATAGCCTACACTACAGGACTGCAACACTCTCCACACAGAGCCTACACTACAGGACTGCAACACTCTCAACACAAAGCCTGCACTACTGGACTGCAGCACTCTCCACACAGAGCCTGCACTACAGAACTGCAACACTCTCCACACAGAGCCTGCGCTACTGGACTGCAGCACTCTCCACACAGAGCCTGCACTACAGGACTGCAACACTCTCAACACAAAGCCTGCACTACTGGACTGCAGCACTCTCCACACAGAGCCTGCACTACAGGACTGCAGCACTCTCCACACAGAGCCTGCACTACAGGACTGCAGCACTCTCCACACAGAGCCTGCACTACTGGACTGCAGCACTCTCCACACAGAGCCTACACTAGCGGACTGCAGCACTCTCCACACAAAGCCTGAACTTCAGGACTGCAACACTCTCCACACAGAGCCTACACTACAGGACTGCAACACTCTCCACACAGAGCCTACACTGCAGGACTGCAGCACTATCCACACAGAGCCTACACTACAGGACTGCAGCACTCTCCACACAGAGCCTACACTACAGGACTGCAGCACTCTCCACACATAGCCTACACTACAGGACTGCAGCACTCTCCACACAGAGCCTACACTACAGGACTGCAACACTCTCAACACAAAGCCTGCACTACTGGACTGCAGCACTCTCCACACAGAGCCTGCACTACAGAACTGCAACACTCTCCACACAGAGCCTACACTTCAGGACTGCAACACTCTCCACACAGAGCCTACACTACAGGGCTGCAACACTCTCCACACAGAGCCTACACTACAGGACTGCAGCACTATCCACACAGAGCCTACACTACAGGACTGCAGCACTCTCCACACAGAGCCTACACTACAGGACTGCAGCACTCTCCACACAGAGCCTACACTACAGGACTGCAGCACTCTCCACACAGAGCCTACACTACAGGACTGCAGCACTCTCCACACATAGCCTACACTACAGGACTACAGCACTCTCCACACAGAGCCTGCACTACTGGACTGCAGCACTCTCCACACAGAGCCTACACTACAGAGCTGCAACACTCTCCACACAGAGCCTACACTACAGGACTGCAGCACTATCCACACAGAGCTTGCACTACAAGACTGCAGCACTCTCCACACAGAGCCTACCATACAGGACTGCAGCACTCTCCACACAGAGCCTGCACTACAGGACTGCAGCACTCTCCACACAGAGCCAATACTGCAGCACTCTCCACACAGTATCTACACTACAGTACTGCAGCACTCTCCACACAGAGCCTACACTACAGGGATGCAACACTCTCCACACAGAGCCTACACTACAGGGCAGCAGCCCTCTCCCCACAGAGCCTACACTACAGGGCTGCAACACTCTCCACACAGAGCCTACACTACAGGACTGCAGTACTCTCCACACAGAGCCTACACTACAGGGCTGCAGCACTCTCCCCACAGAGCCTACACTACAGGGCTGCAGCACTCTCCACACAGAGCCTACACTACAGGACTGCAGCACTCTCCCCACAGAGCCTACACTACAGGACTGCAGCACTCTCCCCACAGAGCCTACACTACAGGACTGCAGCACTCTACACACAGAGCCTACACTACAGGACTGCAGCACTCTCCACACAAAAAGAACACAAATATGGCCCACAGAAACAACCCTATTTGACAAGTTATGGGGAACCTGTGATGACCTCAAACACACCGTCTTGTTTGTGATCCAAACTGGTCTGAACGTGTAAATACATAGCAATAGCTGACCGCAAGAGGTCCTCAACAAATAATTCCCCACCCGCCCAGTTTGGTACTGTTTTCTTACTATCCATGTCTTACCCATCTTCCCGAAATCTGCTTCTGTCTTTCTTTTTGGCGTATATTTTGTCTCGTCTTTTCTCTTTGTTTTTCCCTTTGTCTCCTTCCCATATTTGTGACGTTTTTACGGCTTGCTTTTTCCAGTGTGAAGTAACAATTCCCTTTGTCCGACTCTCCTAAGTCACCTCTTACGAAATAAATGTCAGTTTGGATACAGCGCCACTGTTCTTTACCTCACCCCCAACCCCCACACAAAAAAACCCGCCTTTTTGGCTACGGTGGAGCATGTGTGTCATGGAGCTGTGTCCGTAAAGCTGGTACATACAATTTACATGCTATTATTTTTGTGCTTGCTTTACACCAGCTTTACGAAGGCTGAGAACGGTAATATATTGAAGTGTGACGTCATGTCTAATCACATTTACCATTTCTAATGAAGTCTACATATCATCCGAAGTATTCTCCTTGAACTGATGTTAATAAATGGGTGCATTTTTTTCCAAAATATAAACAATTAATCGGTGGATTTTGAATGACATCACAACATCCCCTGTTCTCTTGGCTATTGAGACGCCATGTCCAGTTACCTTGATTAACCGCAGAAAGCTTAAGGCTCCGAGTGCATATGCGTACGTTAAAGAATCCTTGACAGTTAAAATAAAAAAGAGTAGGCCATAAATATGCTCCCTGCCCGGGCAAAATTGCCAAGACAAACCACCCACATCGTGGATCCCAGACCGTGCTATGGAGTTCGTGTACGTGGGTCAGGATTCTCCTCAGATTTTCTCGAGACTCGAAGGGGGGTATTGGAGCACCTATGGGATCGTCCGGTGTGCAGTGAGGATGATCCTAACAACAAACAAGCAAGACTACAGCTTTCTAGTATTCCCACAGAAAATAAATATAAAATGGCATTAAGCAGCTAAACCATAGAGGGATAAGACAAACTTCTACTTTTCTGAGTTTTAGCACTTTAACACCATTTTATATCTTTCCAGCACCAGAGCTGGAAGTTGTCAGCGACCCACAGCTGATGGCTTGCGCCAGGATCGGTGAACCAAAACCATCCAGACCCTGCTCCACCTCGCCGCGGTCCTTCCAGTAACAGACTAACCTGTCTAGTCTGGCCAAGCGTGCAGAGATCAAAGAGGGAAGACAACACAGTACTCAAAAATGTCGTGCTGAAGTCGAATGTGTTGGGCCGAAAGACGCAAATATAAGAGTTATGCTGCAAACCACAACATAACGCAGACAGTCCACTACGTCCTTGTAAGGGGCGGATGATGAAGAGAAACATTCTAGTCTACCACGATACTCTAGAATGTCCGTGTGTGTTTTTTTGTGTGTGTGTTCCTGCTGAAGGCCTATTGGGCCGAAACTTCGTTTAATCTGTGTCGTCCATTAATCACGTAAAGCTTCTAACATACCATTTTTTTTCCATTTTTAATTTTTTCCTCACATTCAGCTTTACTGCAGCTTCGCATTTTTATGCATTCATTTGCATTTCTTTGCCTTAACCCCTACTCTAGAATACTTTAGTCATCGGGCGAACGCAACCAACCATATCTTTTCAATGCTTTCTGGAAATTAGTTCAAATATAAAATATATTTAAAATCGTGCTTGACCTCGAGTCGAGCTCTTGTATTCACGGTTGATGATGTCTTTGTTTCTGATCCATATGACGAAGACCGATTTCATATTTATACCGAACAAAGACTCTGCGGTTTGTTTCATACGTAGTCATTTGCGTGGCTTTTGTTATTTCACTAACCCATTTTTTGTGAGTCCTTCGTACTCCTTTTCAACAGCTAATTATGGTCATTGACTCCTGTTATGGTATTCTCCTTGCTTCCAGCTGTGCTATATGTGCACACCATTTCTTGCGACCTATTTCAATGACTCTCACAAACGGTGTCAAATCTGATCTATGTTGAAATGATTGACATTTGAGTAGAACTTTTCGGGGAGAAATTGTCAGTGTATAGATATTCTTCTTCTATTACTTCTACTTCTTCTTCTTTTTTTTCTTCGTCTTCGTCTTCTTTTCCTTCTTCTCTTTCTCCTTCTCTCTTTCTCCTCCTCCTCCTTCTTCTTCTCCTCTTTCCTCTTTTCTTCATCAACATCATCATCATCCTCGTCATCACCATCATCTTCTACTTCTCTTGCCTCTTTTCCTTCATCACCATCATTGTCATCAACGTCATCTTCTTCTTCTTCTATTGCCTCTTTTTCTTCATCATTATCATCAACTTTCTCATCTGCTGCGATCATGACACATTCTGACTGGAACTCCAGATGTTTACATAAAACCTCCTGCCTGGTTTAGAGTTTTAGTTCCACAAAAGAATTTCTCTTCCAAAATGTTTGACATGGGCAATGTTTACCTCCTCACGTCTGTGTACTGGGAACTGTCTTGTAGGGTGTTTTTTGCTGACGTACCTTGTTGGGTGTAGAGGCACATACTGTAGTATAGATCTTATCATGACTGTGACGTTAGGAAGGACATCTGTCACATTCTTAAGTAGCTAGAATAGAAACAGTCACCAGATACCTAAGCTCAGTCATCATCAAAGAGGCCCGAAAGATAAAAAATAACAATTAGAATGACAGGAGCTTAACGTAGACTGATTCAGATCATCATCGTGTGCCATACCGGTTGTCTTAGGCGATCTGCCCTTCCACAATTTTCTATCTACAGAGCACTGTATCAATTCTTTTGTTGACTGCTTTCCGAGATATTGTAAACTCTTCGTTACCTTTAACCACATCAGTGAATCGATGTCTGCCCGGCTTATGATATACCCTGGTTTGACAGATAGCCGATTCTCGCTCTGCTGCTGTTTTGATCTTTCCCTGGTGATAGTAGTACTTCCTGTTGGTGTCTAATGATCAGCCATGCCGACCTTCCTACCTCTAGACTGTTTTGATCTTGTCCTGGTGATAGTAGTACTTCGTGTTGGTTTCTAATGATCAGCCATGCCTTCCTACCTACCTCTAGACTGTTTTGATCTTTCTCTGGTGATAGTAGTACTTCCTGTTGGTGTCTAATGATCAGCCATGTCGACCTTCCTACCTCTAGACTGTTTTGATCTTTCCCTGGTGATAGTAGTACAGTAAAGTCTCGATTATGCGGTACTCAATAATCCGGAATTCTCAATTTAACGGACTTTTTTTTTTTAATTATTATAGGGAGAAAGCTTGAATCATGTTTTGTTCAGTTAAATTAAATGCCTTTATCCGGAAATCGAAAACGCTACAACACGGTTTGTGCGCTGCGCTTACTTCTACAGGCTCTATCATTACACAATATTGCGTTTACAATAGTGTATTTACAGTAATATACTTCAAATAGGAGCGAACATATTTTATTCAATCCAGACATTGTGTCTCCAAATATTCCAAGTAAAAGCGACAGACAGTCTATATCTTCACTTTTTCCCCCGACTAAATGTTTTGTCGGGAAATCTTAGTCGTGCCAAAAACACTTATCTACATGATTTTACAAATTTGCTTAATTTTCTCATAGCCTGCTTTAGATCTAAAGTTGGTCATGAATTGTCAAAAATATGGCGTTTGACAGTCCGACCGAACATTAGAAGCAGACGTATTGTTTGTGAAAATTGAAGAGCCCATAACTTTGATGATTATAAATAAAAGGTTGAGCAGCCGGCGTGCAGTGACATAGAGATGGTGAGAAGAAAGGGGGAGGGGTTCAAAAATTACCGACTGGAAATTCAAAAAGAGTAAGATACAGAGTTTGACGTTAGTTTGTCTCAGACATTTGTGCAAGCTGAAATTCGTTCCATCAGTATAAATTATACATGATATGCTATAAACGCATGTGTGCATACTTTTTAACGGAATACATTTTTGTGTTAAATAATGGCCTCTGCGAGTGCAAACCACACCTCAATTTCCCGCTAAGGTAAACGCAAGCGAACTGTATTGACACTGAACCAGAAGATTGAAATCGCTAGTAGACTTGAAAAAGGCGTTAATCGCAACGTTTTGATGACTGAATTTGGCATAGCCTCTTCAACATTATATGACATACGAAATCAAAAAGATGAGTTGTTTAAGTTTGCGTCGGAGTCTGAAAGCAGCAACAATATACACCAGAGACGAAGTATGAAACGGCCAAAATTTGAAAAACTCGACGACGTCCTTTATGTGTGGTTTTAGAAAGAGGAAGAAAAGGAATGCCAATATCAGGACCCATGTTGATAGAGAAAGCTAGTGAATGTCACACGAATTTAAATATTTCTGAGCATTGCAATTTTTCAATCATGTTTTTTCATAAATTTTGAGTTTGGTTTTCTTACTCTCGATTATCCAGAAAAATTCAATTATCCAGAATGGGTTCTTCCCCGAGCATTCCGGATAATCGAGACTTTACTGTACTTCCTGTTGGTGTCTAATGATCAGCCATGTCGACCTTCCTACCTCTAGACTGTTTTGATCTTTCCCTGGTGATAGTAGTACTTCCTGTTGGTGTCTAATGATCAGCCATGTCGACCTTCCTACCTCTAGACTGTTTTGATTTTTCCCTGGTGATAGTAGTACTTCCTGTTGGTGTCTAATGATCAGCCATGTCGACCTTCCTACCTCTAGACTGTTTTGATCTTTCCCTGGTGATAGTAGTACTTCCTGTTGGTGTCTAATGATCAGCCATACCGACCTTCCTACCTCTAGACTGTTTTGATCTTTCCCTGGTGATAGTAGTACTTCCTGTTGGTTTCTAATGATCAGCCATGCCGACCTTCCTACCTCTAGACTGTTTTGAGACCACAAACTCATTCATCGCCCATGAAGTCCCCTTAGCTGATTTCAAAACTAATATCACCCTTCTATTCTCGTGACCTTTTCACGCTTTTCCTTACTCACTCACTCACTCACTCACCTACTCACTCACTCACTTACTCACTCACTCACTTACTCACTCACTCACTTACTCACTCACTCACTCACTCACTCACTCACTCACTCACTTACTCACTCACACACTCACTCACTCACTGTTATACTTTTTTTCTTACTCTTCTCTATTACCCCGCTTTTACAATATTACTCCAGACTATCTATAGTATCTTCTGTCTCCACCGTTCGCGATCTCGATTTCCTTGAATTCCGCCAGCTGTCGCCAATGTATACCAAATTTCCTCTTTTCATGATGTGCTAAAAAAATGTCGATTATTTCATCTATCTAGCATCTTCTCTAAATGTCGTCTGCGATCTCTCTGTCCCTATATTTTGCCAGTTGTAACTAAATCTTACAGCTTTTCTCTTCTCAAGGTTTGCCCGAAAAATGTTGATTGTTCCTTTCTGGTGTTGTTTTGAAGGTCTCTTTTTGTGATGGACTCGTTGATATCATTCACTTTGGTCTTTTACAGGGTAGCTTTATTTATTTTTATTTATTTATTTATTTATTTTTTTTGGGGGGGGGGTTGCAGGGCAGTTGTGGATGACTTAGTCACTAGATATAAGGGAAGAGAGCGCTCAGAAGAAAAAGAGGATAAAAAGATGGGCATAAACCAGGTAAAGCCACACAAAAACTGTCTAGACAGATACCATGACCGTGGAATGACAGATATTCAGTTAAAATGGCAAAACGACCACATGCAGAAAGTCTGCTTGAAAGTTTCTGAAACATGTAACATTTGTCCGTGGCGAACGATGTTTACAATCAGCAACGGCAAGTTAGGGTAATAATCAGCACCGGCAAATGAGGATAACAATCACCAACGGCAAGTTAGGATAACAATCAGCACCGGCAAATGAGGATAACAATCACCAACGGCAAGTTAGGATAACATACACCAACGGCAAATGTGGATTACAATCACCAACGGCAAATGTGGATTACAATCACCAACGGCAAATGTGGATTACAATCACCAACGGCAAATGAGGATTACAATCACCAACGGCAAGCTAGGATAACAATCACCAACGGCAAATGAGGATTACAATCACCAACGGCAAGGTAGGATAGCAATCAGCAACGGCAAATGAGGATTACAATCACAAACGGCAAATGAGGATTACAATCACAAACGGCAAATGAGGATTACAATCACAAACGAAAGCGAGGATAACCACCACCAGCGGTAAACAAAGGTAATAATCACCAACATTAAACAAGGATAACCACAACCAACGGTAAACGATAATAACAACCACCAACATCAAACAAGGATAACAACCACCAACGGTAAACGATAATAACAATCACCAATATCAAACAAGGATAACAACCACCAATGGTAAACGATAATAACAATCACCAATATCAAACAAGGATAACAACCACCAATGGTAAACGATAATAACAATCACCAATATCAAACAAGGATAACAACCACCAATGGTAAACGATAATAACAATCACCAATATCAAACAAGGATAACAACCACCAATGGTAAACGATAATAACAATCACTAACATCAAACAAGGATAACAACCACCAACGGTAAACGATAATAACAATCACCAATATCAAACAAGGATAACAACCACCAATGGTAAACGATAATAACAATCACCAATATCAAACAAGGATAACAACCACCAACGGTAAACAAAGATAACAATCACCAAACCACAAACCAATATAACAACAACCTTCGATGTGTCTATTGCTAGCACCTGTCTTGGATGTATTGAGGCTACTGCAGAAACCAATTGTGCCACACCATTCCCTGCCACAGGTGCGTCTTGCATGCACAGTTTGGCACGTCTGGTGTTGATTTGTCTAACCTTTCTGGCAGCGTGAGCTTGTATATATTTATTCTACCTGAGGTGATGTAATGTCTGCAGATGTACAAGCTACAAGTGAATCTCCTATATCCTGTTGCTTCATTTGTTACGTTTGTCATGTCTCTTCTTCTAACTTTCAGCTCCCTGTGGAGCATAGGTCTTCAATAAACACTTTCCAAGCCGCTCTGTTTCTTTCCATTCTTTTAAGATCGTTCCATGCTTTCCCCATTATCTTCATCTCTGCTTCTATCTGTCTTCTTCCTGAATTCCTTGGTCTTCCTCTTTGTCTTTTTCCCTGAGGATTCCAAAAAAGGGTCTGTTGTGTAATATATTCTCAGTTGGCTTCCGCAGTGTGTGTCCTATCCAGTGCCATTGTCTCCATGTTTCACAGCCATATAAAATAAGACTGGCTTAACACTGGAGTTAAACATTTTTATTTTATTTGGCAGCATGAGCTTGTATGTATTTATTCTACCTGAGATGATGCAATGTCCGCAGATGTACAGTCTACAAGTGAATCTCCTATATCACATTGCTTCATTTGTTACGTTTGTCATGTGTCTACCATCATTTCTCTTTTATTTTTTGCTTTCAAATTCTGTGGTTATATTTTTTTGTCTTGACAACTACCTCCTCATAATCCCTTTATTTTCCGGAGTACATCTTTTCTCTTTGTCCCCGCCCCATTACAAAACACCCCTTTATGTAAATTGTAAAATTATCCTACAAGGTTACGATACATGTATGGTGGGGGAGGGCTGGGTAGAGGTACAGCGTCAGCCTCAGGACAGAGAGGACCCGGATTCAAGGCCATTAGAAGCGGTGGTGATTTGTCAAAAATAGAAGAACAAAATTCCTTTTTTTTTCAAAGTGATACCCTCCCTGATCTCTTGGTCGTGAGATCCGATCTCTAGCCCTCTCTGACAACGGCGAGAAATAGAAGCTACGTTGTTCACACGCGAACTTTCCAGAAAATGTTAGCAGTTCAAAAGTCGAAAAGAGCAGGCAAGACTGTTAAGTAAATAAACCCATACCGGAGACGGATTTGTCGGGTCGAAAGATGCAGATATCCAGGTCGTGAACTAACGACACAACGCACCAACATCCACAAAACTGGTGAGGGCTGAGATAACGAAAGTTTCTCAGTTTCAAAGTTTCATTTAGCTTAGCCAACTTAGGACCTGACCAAACAGAGGGCCTCAAAGTTTCATTTAGCTTAGCCGACTTAAGGCCTCACCAAACAGGGGGCCTCAAAGTTTCATTTAGCTTAGCCGACTTAGGGCCTCACCAAACAGGGGGCCTCAAAGTTTCATTTAGCTTAGCCGACTTAGGGCCTCACCAAACAGGGGGCCTCAAAGTTTCATTTAGCTTAGCCAACTTAGAGCCTCACAAAACAGAGGTCCTCAAAGTTTCATTTAGCTTAGCCAACTTAGGACCTCACCAAACTGGGGGCCTCAAAGTTTCATTTAGCTTAGCCAACTTAGAGCCTCACAAAACAGAGGGGTCAAAGTTTCATTAGTTTAGCCAACTTGGGCCTCACCTAACAGGGGGCCTCCAAGTTTCATTTAACTTAGCCAACTTAGGCCCTAGCCAAGTTTAAATCCGGCTATGTTTAAAACCGATTATGTTTAATATCAAATGCGATCTTTGGGACATGTTAAAAGACACAACAGCCTACTAAAAGTACTCCTGGAGGAGAAAATACAAGGTAAAAGAGGCAGAGGCAGACCAAGACTAACATGGACGAGTAACATCAAAAGATGAACAAATCAGCCTATGACAACCTGCACCATCAAAGCAAGAGACAGAGCAGAATGGCGCTCCATGGTAGCCAACCGTCGTTGCGGAGACGGCACTCGATGATGATGATGATGTTTATTTTCTGTGATTTGACTCATAGACAAAGGTTGTTGTTTATTTGATGTTTGCATCAAAGTAGAACACACCAATGACCTGTCACCGGCTGTAACTAAAACTAAAGAATGAAACACGCAAGTCCCATTTCAACGTGTCTTTTAAGTCTGGACAATACAAGCTCTCATTAGCTCCCTCACTTTTTATAAAGTTGGATAATCTCAATAGGGAGCCGCGATAGCTCAGTGGTTAGTGAACTGGGCTACAAAGGATAAGAGGTCGGGTTCGATCATTGAACAGAACCCGGTCGTGGTTAATGCTGAGGTCAACGGTCTCATCTGCGATAACACCGATGAGAAAGATGCAGTCATCTATACAGACGGATCTGTAAGACGACACCAAAGAAGTGCATGGGCATTTACAGCACGCTCGGCAGGCAGAATAGTCAAAGAAGACAGTGGTGCATACGTCATGACCACGAGTAGCATGACAATGGAGGCGATGGCAGTGACCAGGGCATTCAAAATGGTTAGAGTCACAAGACTACACCCACGCATGTATGCTGAGTGATTCGATGAGCATGATAAAAAAAAGTGGAGGCGGGCTCTGTACGCATGCAATGGGTAGAGTCGTTGCAGAAATCCAAAATACGTAAGGTCACCTTTGTCTATGTCCCTGGACATGCGGGAGTACGGGGAAATGAAAGGGCGGACAGGTTGGCTAGCTGCGCTGTCGTTGAGGACGGGCAACCAATGGATCGGTGGGACATCATCAATGCCCTCCGAGATGTGGGAAGAGCACAGGACTTCGACAAACACTGATCCACGTCACTTCTTCGGATAATGGAAATGGGAGTTAAGATGGGCACAACCAGAAATGAGAAACTTAGTGGCCGTGTAAGAAGACTTATCAACCAACATAGAACTGGAGTCGTCAGTCGCTGGACACTGAGGAATTGCTGAGGAGGGGATCTGAGCACCTATGGACATGTTCGGAGAGTCATGATGATGACCCGCAAATAACTCAATAACTCAGTTCCCAATCTTCATTTCGTGTAATTACAACAGCGACAGCGTTAAAACACGATTACAAAATGCATCATAGCAAAGGGTGAACAATTATAATCCTGCTACAAACTGTAGGACAACAAATATGAAGAACAAAAATAAAGTGAAGTTTTGAAAGCACAAACAAAGCAAATGCTCATCCAGCGAGTGAAACAAAACTGCATTGGTTCGTTTTCTTCTTCTACTTCTTCCTCTTTTATTTCTTCCTCTTCCTCTTTTTTTCTTCTACTTCTTTCCTTCCTCATTTCCGTCCAACGTTATATTGGTATTATATTGGTATCTACAGTTTTGGTTTATTATGACAAAATGGATGCTAGAGGCAGGGAACACGATGCCTGTTTGTAACAGCGCGGAATATTGGAAGAATCTACTTATTTCCATGTGACCAAGTTTGACAATCTGTAGCACTATTCGTTTACTACCCTCTCCTCTCTATTGTTTCGTTATCTCAGCCCTCACCAGTTTTGTGGATGTTGGTGCGTTGTGTCGTTAGTTCACGACCTGGATATCTGCATCTTTCGACCCGACAAATCCGTCTCCGGTATGGGTTTATTTACTTAACAGTCTTGCCTGCTCTTTTCGACTTTTGAACTGCTAACATTTTCTGGAAAGTTCGCGTGTGAACAACGTAGCTTCTATTTCTCGCCGTTGTCAGAGAGGGCTAGAGATCGGATCTCACGAAATAGAAGCTACGTTGTTCACACGCGAACTTTCCAGAAAATGTTAGCAGTTCAAAAGTCGAAAAGAGCAGGCAAGACTGTTAAGTAAATAAACCCATACCGGAGACGGATTTGTCGGGTCGAAAGATGCAGATATCGAGGTCGTGAACTAACGACACAACGCACCAACATCCACAAAACTGGTGAGGGCTGAGATAACGAAACAATAGAGAGGAGAGGGTAGTAAACGAATAGTGCTACAGATTGTCAAACTTGGTCACATGGAAATAAGTAGATTCTTCCAATATTCCGCGCTGTTTCAAACAGGCATCGTGTTCCCTGCCTCTAGCATCCATTTTGTCATAATCAACCAAAACTGTAGATACCAATATAATACCAATATAACGTTGGACGGAAATGAGGTAGGAAAGAAGAAGAAGAGGTAGAAAAAGAGGAAGAGGAGGAAGAAAAGTGGAAGAAGCAGAGGAAAACGAACCAATGCAGTTTTGTTTCACTCGCTGGATGAGCATTTCCTTTGTTTGTGCTTTCAAAACTTCACTTTATTTTTGTTCTTCATATTTGTTGTCCTACAGTTTGTAGCAGGATTATAATTGTTCACCCTTTGCTATGATGCATTTTGTAATCGTGTTTTAACGCTGTCGCTGTTGTAATTACACGAAATGAAGATTGGGAACTGAGTTATTGAGTTATTTGCGGGTCATCATCATGACACTCCGAACATGTTCATAGGTGCTCAGATCCCTTCCTCAGCAATTCCCGCAGTGTCCAGCGACTGACGACTCCAGTTCTGTGTTGGTTGATAAGTCTTCTTATACGGCCACTAAGTTTCTCATTTCTGGTTGTGCCCATCTTAACTCCCATTTCCATTATCCGAAGAAGTGACGTGGATCAGTGTTTGTCGAAGTCCTGTGCTCTTCCCACATCTCGGAGGGCATTGATGATGTCCCACCGATCCATTGGTTGCCCGTCCTCAACGACAGCGCAGCTAGCAACCTGTCCGCCCTTTCATTTCCCCGTACTCCCGCATGTCCAGGGACATAGACAAAGGTGACCTTACGTATTTTGGATTTCTGCAACGACTCTACCCATTGCATGCGTACAGAGCCTGCCTCCACTTTTTTTATCATGCTCATCGAATCACTCAGCATACATGCGTGGGTGTAGTCTTGTGACTCTAACCATTGAATACCTGGTCACTGTCATCACCTCCATTGTCATGCTACTCGTGGTCATGTCGTATGCACCACTGTCTTCTTTGACTATTCTGCCTGCCGAGCGTGCTGTAAATGCCCATGCACTTCTTTGGTGTCGTCTTACAGATCCGTCTGTATAGATGACTGCATCTTTCTCATCGGTGTTATCGCAGATGAGACCGTTGACCTCAGCATTAACCACGACCGGGTTCTGTTCAATGATCGAACCGACCTCTTATCCTTTGTAGCCCAGTTCACTAACCACTGAGCTATCGCGGCTCCCTATTGAGATTATCCAACTTTATAAAAAGTGAGGGAGCTAATGAGAGCTTGTATTGTCCAGACTTAAAAGACACGTTGAAATGGGACTTGCGTGTTTCATTCTTTAGTTTTAGTTACAGCCGGCGACAGGTCATTGGTGTGTTCTACTTTGATGCAAACATCAAAATAAACAACAACCTTTGTCTATGAGTCAAATCACAGAAAATAAACATCATCATCATCATCGAGTGCCGTCTCCGCAACGACGGTTGGCTACCATGGAGCGCCATTCTGCTCTGTCTCTTGCTTTGATGGTGCAGGTTGTCACATGTTGATTTGTCCATCTTTTGATGTTACTCGTCCATGTTAGTCTTGGTCTGCCTCTGCCTCTTTTACCTTGTATTTTCCCCTCCAGGAGTACTTTTAGTAGGCTGTTGTGTCTTTTAACATGTCCCACAGATCGCATTTGATAATAAACATAATCGGTTTTAAACATAGCCGGATTTAAACTTGGCTAGGGCCTAAGTTGGCTAAGTTAAATGAAACGTTGAGGCCCCCAGTTTGGTGAGGCCCTAAGTTGGCTAAGCTAAATGAAACGTTGAGGTCCCATGTTTAGTGAGGCCCTTAGTTGGCAAAGCTAAATGAAACTTGGAGGCCCCCTGTTTGGTGAAGCCCTAAGATGGCTAAGTTAAATGAAACGTTGAGGTCCCATGTTTGGTGAGGCCCTAAGTTGGCAAAGCTAAATGAAACTTGGAGGCCCCCTGTTTGGTGAAGCCCTAAGTTGGCTAAGTTAAATGAAACGTTGAGGTCCCATATTTGGTGAGGCCCTAAGTTGGCAAAGCTAAATGAAACTTGGAGGCCGCCTGTTTGGTGAGGCCCTAAGTTGGCTAAGCTAAATGAAACGTTGAGGCCCCATGTTTGGTGAGGCCCTAAGTTGGCAAAGCTAAATGAAACTTGGAGGCCCCCTGTTTGGTGAAGCCCTAAGTTGGCTAAGTTAAATGAAACGTTGAGGTCCCATGTTTGGTGAGACCCTAAGTTGGCAAAGCTAAATGAAACTTGGAGGCCCCTGTTTGGTGAAGCCCTAAGTTGGCTAAGTTAAATGAAACGTTGAGGTCCCATGTTTGGTGAGGCCCTAAGTTGGCTAAGCTAAATGAAAAGTTGAGGTCCCATGTTTGGTGAGGCCCTAAGTTGGCAAAGCTAAATGAAACGTTGAGGTCCCATGTTTGGTGAGGCCCTAAGTTGGCAAAGCTAAATGAAACGCTGAGGTCCCATGTTTGGTGAGGCCCTAAGTTGGCAAAGCTAAATGAAACGTTGAGGTCCCATGTTTGGTGAGGCCCTAAGTGGCAAAGCTAAATGAAACGTTGAGGTCCCATGTTTGGTGAGGCCCTAAGTTGGCTAAGCTAAATGAAACGTTGAGGTCCCATGTTTGGTGAGGCCCTAAGTTGGCAAAGCTAAATGAAACGTTGAGGTCCCGTGTTTGGTGAGGCCCTAAGTTGGCTAAGCTAATGAAACTTTGAGGCCCCATGTTTGGTGAGGCCCTAAGTTGGCTAAGCTAAATAAACTTTGAGGCCCCATGTTTGGTGAGGACCAAAGTTGGCTAAGTTAAATGAAACTTTGAGGCCCCCTGTTTGTCGAGGGCCTAAGTTGGCTAAGTTAAATGAAACTTTGAGGCCCCCTGTTTGGTGAGGCCCTAAGTTGGCTAAGCTAAATGAAACTTTGAGGCCCCCTGTTGGTGAGGCCCTAAGTTGGCTTAGCTAAATGAAACTTTGAGGCCCCCTGTTTGGTGATGCCATAAGTTGGCTAAGCTAAATGAATCTTGAAGGCCCCCTGTTTGGCGAGGCCCTAAGTTGGCTAAGCTAAATGAAACTTTGAGGCCCCCTGTTTGGTGAGGCTCAAAGTTGGC
This sequence comes from Megaustenia siamemsis, assembly GCA_032433765.1. Taxonomy (NCBI): domain Eukaryota; kingdom Metazoa; phylum Mollusca; class Gastropoda; order Stylommatophora; family Ariophantidae; genus Megaustenia; species Megaustenia siamemsis. The sequence goes on along the minus strand of JAVIAB010000051.1, from coordinate 149,634,447 downwards.
TTAGCTAAATAAAACTTTGAGGCCCTCTGTTTGATGAGGCCCTAAGTTGGCTAAGCTAAATGAAACTTTAAGGCCCCTGTTTGGTGCGGCCCTAAGTTGGCTAAGCTAAATGAAACTTTGAGGCCCTCTGTTTGGTGAGGTCCTAAGTTGGCTAAGCTAAATTAAACTTTGAGGCCCCATGTTTGGTGAGGACCAAAGTTGGCTAAGTTAAATGAAACTTTGAGGCCCCTGTTTGCCGAGGGCCTAAGTTGGCTAAGTTAAATGAAACTTTGAGGCCCCCTGTTTGGTGATGCCATAAGTTGGCTAAGCTAGTTGAAACTTGAGGCCCCCTGTTTGGCGAGGTCCTAAGTTGGCTAAGCTAAATGAAACTTTGAGGCCCCCTGTTTGGTGAGGCCCAAAGTTGGCTTAGCTAAATAAAACTTTGAGGCCCTCTGTTTGGTGAGGCCCTAAGTTGGCTAAGCTAAATGAAACTTTGAGGCCCCTGTTTGGTGAGGCCCTAAGTTGGCTAAGCTAAATGAAACTTTGAGGCCTCTGTTTGGTGAGGTCCTAAGTTGGCTAAGCTAAATGAAACTTTGAGGCCCCCTGTTTGGTGAGGCCCTAAGTTGGCTAAGCTAAATGAAACTTTGAGGCCCCTATTTGGTGATGCCATAAGTTGGCTAAGCTAGTTGAAACTTGAAGGCCCCCTGTTTGGCGAGGTCCTAAGTTGGCTAAGCTAAATGAAACTTTGAGGCCCCCTGTTTGGTGAGGCCCAAAGTTGGCTTAGCTAAATAAAACTTTGAGGCCCTCTGTTTGGTGAGGCCCTAAGTTGGCTAAGCTAAATGAAACTTTGAGGCCCCCTGTTTGGTGAGGCCCTAAGTTGGCTAAGCTAAATGAAACTTTGAGGCCCTCTGTTTGGTGAGGTCCTAAGTTGGCTAAGCTAAATGAAACTTTGAGGCCCCCTGTTTGGTGAGGCCCTAAGTTGGCAAAGCTAAATGAAACTTGGAGGCCCCCAGTTTGGCGAGGGACTAAGTTGGCTAAGTTAAATGAAACTTTGAGGCCCCTGTTGGTGAGGCCCTAAGTTGGCTAAGCTAATGAAACTTTGAGGCCCCCTGTTTGGTGAGGCCCTAAGTTGGTTAAGCTAAATGAAACTTCGAGGCCATCTGTTTGGTGAGTCCCTAAGTTGGCTAAGCTAAATGAAACTTTGAGGCCATCTGTTTGGTGAGGCTCTAAGTTGGCTAAGCTAATGAAACGTTGAGGCCATCTGTTTGGTGAGGTCCTAAGTTGGCTAAGCTAATGAAACTTTGAGGCCATCTGTTTGGTGAGGCCCTAAGTTGGTTAAGCTAAATGAAACTTTGAGGCCCTCTGTTTGGTGAGTCCCTAAGCCGGCTAAGCTAAATTAAACTTTGAGGCCCCATGTTTGGTAAGGACCAAAGTTGGCTAAGCTAAATGAATCGTTGAGGCCCCCTGTTTGGTGAGGCCCTAAGTCGGCTAAGCTAAATTAAACTTTGAGGCCCCATGTTTGGTAAGGACCAAAGTTGGTTAAGCTAAATGAAACTTTGAGGCCCCCTGTTTGGTGAGGCCCTAAGTCGGCTAAGGTAAATTAAACTTGGAGGCCTTATGTTTGGTAAGATAAATGAAAAGTTTGAAGCCCCCTGTTTGGTGAGGCTTCAAGTGCTAAGCTAAATGAAACTTTGAGGCCCCCTGTTTGGTGAGGCCCTAAGTTGGCTAAGCTAAATGAAACTTTGAGGCCCCCTGTTTGGTGATGCCATAAGTTGGCTAAGCTAATTGAAACTTGAAGGCCCCTGTTTGGCGAGGTCCTAAGTTGGCTAAGCTAAATGAAACTTTGAGGCTCCCTGTTTGGTGAGGCCCAAAGTTGGCTTAGCTAAATAAAACTTTGAGGCCCTCTGTTTGGTGAGGCCCTAAGTTGGCTAAGCTAAATGAAATTTGAGGCCCCGTTTGGTGAGGCCCTAAGTTGGTTAAGCTAAATGAAACTTTGAGGCCCTCTGTTTGGTGAGGTCTTAAGTTGGCTAAGCTAAATGAAACTTTGAGGCCCCCTGTTTGGTGAGGCCCTAAGTTGGCAAAGCTAAATGAAACTTGGAGGCCCCCAGTTTGGCGAGGGACTAAGTTGGCTAAGTTAAATGAAACTTTGAGGCCCCTGTTTGGTGAGGCCCTAAGTTGGCTAAGCTAATGAAACTTTGAGGCCCCCTGTTTGGTGAGGCCCTAAGTTGGTTAAGCTAAATGAAACTTTGAGGCCATCTGTTTGGTGAGTCCCTAAGTTGGCTAAGCTAAATGAAACTTTGAGGCCATATTTTTGGTGAGGCCCTAAGTTGGCTAAGCTAATGAAACGTTGAGGCCATGTGTTTGGTGAGGCCCTAAGTTGGCTAAGCTAATGAAACTTTGAGGCCATCTGTTTGGTGAGGCCCTAAGTTGGTTAAGCTAAATGAAACTTTGAGGCCCTCTGTTTGGTGAGTCCCTAAGTCGGCTAAGCTAAATTAAACTTTGAGGCCCCTGTTTGGTAAGGACCAAAGTTGGCTAAGCTAAATGAATCGTTGAGGCCCCTGTTTGGTGAGGCCCTAAGTCGGCTAAGCTAAATTAAACTTTGAGGCCCCATGTTTGGTAAGGACCAAAGTTGTTAAGCTAAATGAAACTTTGAGGCCCCCTGTTTGGTGAGGCCCTAAGTCGGCTAAGCTAAATTAAACTTGGAGGCCCTATGTTTGGTAAGCTAAATGAAACGTTGAGGCCCCCTGTTTGGTGAGGCTTCAAGTGCTAAGCTAAATGAAACTTTGAGGCCCCCTGTTTGGTGAGGCTCAAAGTTGGCTAAGCTAAATGAAACTTTGAGGCCCCTGTTTGGTGAGGCTTCAAGTGCTAAGCTAAATGAAACTTTGAGGCCCCCTGTTTGGTGAGGCTCAAAGTTGGCTAAGCTAAATGGAACTTTGAGGTCCTGTGGTGAGGGCCCAAGTTGACTAAGCTAAATGAAACTTTGAGGTCCTGTTGTGAGGGCCCAAGTTGACTAAGCTAAATGAAACTTTGAGGTCCTGTGGTGAGGGCCCAAGTTGACTAAGCTAAATGAAACTTTGAGGTCCTGTGGTGAGGGCCCAAGTTGACTAAGCTAAATGAAACTTTGAGGTCCTGTGGTGAGGGCCCAAGTTGACTAAGCTAAATGAAACTTTGAGGTCCTGTGGTGAGGGCCCAAGTTGGCTAAGCTAAATGAAACTTTGAGGTCCTGTGGTGAGGGCCCAAGTTGACTAAGCTAAATGAAACTTTGAAAGCCCGTGTTAACACCAGAAGGTCTCTATCACAGATGAAAAAATAAAGAAATGTGAGGCCCCCTCGGATAGTGAAGGCCCCCTCGGATAGTGAGGCCCCCTCGGATAGTGAGGCCCCCTCGGATAGTGAGGCCCCCTCGGATAGTAAGGCCCCCTCGGATAGTAAGGCCCCCTCGGATAGTAAGGCCCCCTCGGATAGTAAGGCCCCCTCGGATAGTGAGGCCCCCTCGGATAGTAAGGCCCCTCGGATAGTGAGGCCCCTCGGATAAAATACACGAGGCAGTATTGATGGACCAGTCTTGCTCTCCTCAAATATTTGTCACTGTACGTTTTCTTTGTAACTAGAGTTGAACATGTTAAGAGAATCCAGATTCTTGTCAATATACGAGTCTAGATAATCACAAGTCTGTCTAGACAATCACTTAAACTAGACATATTAAGAACATGTTAAAAACATTAGATTTGTTTGTCCTGTCTAGTGCACTGAATCAGCCCATATTTTTTTTAATATTTTATTTTACTACACAGAGCAAGAGTCGATAAATACAATCTATGGGTCGAGTTCAGGATCATTGATCTAGTTAAGTATAATAACATCCCATTACTAATCATTACGATCTAATATGACACTCACGAAGATACAGACCTTCTTGCGCAGAATAAAAAGATAGAAATGGCAGGACAAAATCATTAACGTAGAAATATTGAAAAGTACATCAAATTCCAGTGAACATAGAGATACAACGGCGGCAATAGCGCTGGATAGGACACACAATGCGGAAGTCAACAAAGAGTATTACAAAACAGGCATTTTTGGCATCCTTATGGGAAAAGACAAAAAGAAAGACCAAAATACTCGTGGAAAAGACAGATGGAAGCAAAGATGTAGTTGATGGGGAAGGCATGGAATGATGTTAAAAGAATGGCAAAAAAAAACAGAACGGCTTGGAAAGTGTTTACTGAAGACCTATGCTCCACAGGGAGTTGAAAGTGTTTATTGAAGACCTATGCTCCACTGTGAGCTGAAAGTGTTTATTGATGACATATGCTCCACAGGGAGCTGAAGTGTTTATTGAAGACCTATGCTCCACAGGGAGTTGAAAGTGTTTATAGAAGACCTATGCTCCACAGGGAGTTGAAAGTGTTATAGAAGACCTATGCTCCACAGGGAGCTGAAAGGAAAAAAGAAGAGAGAGCTCATTACTACTTTCAATGACATTTCTGTCTGGCACAATATATTTGTTATAAACTAAATGACGAGATAATTAAAATATTCAACCGTGCGTTTTAACTGAATGCAATTAAGGGAACAAAATTGTCCAGTAATTCATCTTCTTCTACTTTCCTTCCTCATCTGTCTTTCAGCGTCGAGGGGAGATATAATTTGCGGTCTTTTGCTCTTCTGTTCGCCTCTGCTGCTGTTATGTTTCCTAATGCTACTAATATTCCATCGGCCCATCTTTTTCGTGGTCGACCATTGGGTCTGGTATTCTCACAACTTTTGTTGTATTGTGTTTTGATCTTTCTGCCTTGTCACGTGGCCAAACCATTTTATCTGTTGTTTCTTTATATATTCTATGGCGGGGGCTATTCCTAGCTTTTTTCTCAGTTCTTCATTTCTGATCTTATCTCTCAGGTTGTTTCCTGTAATTCGTCTGACACATTTAATCTCAGTAGAAGTTATTTTCTTATTGTTCTTGCATCTAGTGCCCAGGTCCAGCAATTAAATGAACATAATATATGTGTAGACAAACTAGCAGAATTAACTCGATAATAAAAGAGCTTGTTTCGGTAAGCTGTTCAACAAACTAAATTAATAAAAATACATGTTTTGACATTTCAAAACAGATTAATTAACAGGAAGATATGCCAGTCTAGGAAAAAAGATGAGTTGTTTTAATGGAGTTAATATGAATTGTGTGTAGGCATGGAATAATATGAATTGTGTGTAGACATGACAATAATATTAATTGTGTTTACACATGACAATAATATGAATTGTGTGTAAGCATGAAGTTAATTTTAATTGTATGCAGACATGGAGTTAGTATGAATTGTGTGTAGGCATGAAGTTAATATTAATTGCGCGTAGGCAATCAATGGAAATAGTTAATGATTACTCAAACATTATACGGTATGCTATGTATTCAATTTGACACAATATAATATATTTGGACACGTACTTAAATCACACATAAGACCGTAGTTAAAATTATAATACATAGCATTTAACAAATATATGGTTTACCGTAGTTTGACAAGGTTCAGTGCCAACGAGATCAAAATTAATCCAACAAGCGCGTCATAGTCGTTCCATTTCACACCAGAAAAAAACGTTAGTGAAACAAATAAAAACCTGGCAAGTTCTATGCTCTCGACAAACAAGAATTAGTAGATGCTTTAACACACACTGTTGGATGAGAGCTCAGGTAGGGCATTCGGTTATTGTTCCTGTACCTGAAAGTGAGCACTACAGTTGGTTCGCGCGGTGGAATCTGAGAGACTACCGTGTGTACTAGTCCTCCAAGGCCGGAGCGGTAGGGGAAAACAAACCCCAGCCCTGGCGTGCGAGAGAGGTTCCAGGGCCACGGGGTAGGCCTGAAGACTGGGCGAGTATAATGCCTAAGTGGAACGCTGAGTTCTCACTAGTTGCCGTGGGATGTCGGTGATAGGTGCAGAGGTAGGGTAAGTGACTCACATGGGAAATCATAGAACTCTGTCACGGCTGCAGGAGGCAGATAGTGGTGCAAGGGTGGAGGGGAAATGGGGCGCTGATTTTAGAACATTATATTGAAGAATATTAGAATCATAGTCTAAAGAACATTAGAATCACAGTTTAAAGAACATTAGAATCAGAGTTGAAGATTATTGTAATTGGAGTTGAAGAATATTAGAATAGGTGTTGAAGAATATTAGAATATGAGTTGAAGAATATTAGAATATGTGTTGAAGAATATTAGAATATGAGTTGAAGAATATTAGAATTTGAGTTGAAGATTATTAGAATATGTGTTGAAGAATATTAGAATATGAGTTGAAGATTATTAGAATATGAGTTGAAGATTATTAGAATATGTGTTGAAGATATTGTAATCAGAGTTGAAGAATAGTAGAATATGAGTTGAAGAATATTAGAATATGAGTTGAAGAATATTAGAATATGTGTTGAAGAATATTGTAATCAGAGTTGAAGAATATTAGAATATGAGTTGAAGAATAGTAGAATATGAGTTGAAGAATAGTAGAATATAAGTTGAAGATTATTAGAATATGAGTTGAAGATTATTAGAATATGAGTTGAAGAATATTAGAATATGAGTTGAAGAATATTAGAATATGAGTTGAAGATTATTAGAATATGAGTTGAAGAATAGTAGAATATGAGTTGAAGAATAGTAGAATATAAGTTGAAGAATAGTAGAATATGAGTTGAAGATTATTAGAATATGAGTTGAAGAATATTAGAATATGAGTTGAAGAATAGTAGAGTATGTGTTGAAGAATATTAGAATATGAGTTGAAAAATAATAGAATATGAGTTGAAGAATAGTAGAGTATGTGTTGAAGAATATTAGAATATGAGTTGAAGAATATTAGAATATGAGTTGAAGAGTATTAGAATCTAAGTTGAAGAGTATTAGAATCTAAGTTGAAGAATGTTAGAATTTGAGTAGAAGAATATTAGAATTTGAGTAGAAGAATATTAGAATATGAGTTGAAGAGTATTAGAATCTAAGTTGAAGAGTATTAGAATCTAAGTTGAAGAATGTATAATTTGAGTAGAAGAATATTAGAAGATGAGTTTAAGAACATTAGTATCAGATTTGAAGAACATTTCAAAATTCAAAGCACATATTATTTGTGTGCGTATGTTGCGCGTTTATGAATTTTCTTAACACTATATAACTTATTGTTGCTGTTTTTGTCTCGTTTTTCTCTCCTTCATCCTTACTTCACTTA